>CM064863.1:35090951-36330762 GCA_032719365.1 Prinsepia uniflora
AAAAGTGGATCCCGCTCTAATAGCTCCGAATAAATTAAATACATGCATTAAGATACAAAGGCTTCTTATTCCACAACAACGAAAACACTTTTTCACTCTTTCATATACTAGGGGATTTCACTTGGAAAAGAAAATGTTCCATACTAATGGATTCGGGTCCATAACCATGAGTTCCAATGTACGAGATCTTGTAGCACTTACCAATGAGGCCCTATCGATTAGTATTACACAGAAGAAATCAATTATAGACACTAATATAATTAGATCCGCTCTTCATAGACAAACTTGGGATTTGCGATCCCAAGTAAGATCGGTTCAGGATCATGGGATCCTTTTCTATCAGATAGGAAGGGTTGTTGCACAAAATGTACTTCTAAGTAATTGCTCCATAGATCCTATATCTATCTATATGAAGAAGAAATCATGTAACGAAGGGGATTCTTATTTGTACAAATGGTACTTCGAACTTGGAACGAGCATGAAGAAATTAACGATACTTCTTTATCTTTTGAGTTGTTCTGCTGGATCGGTCGCTCAAGAACTTTGGTCTCTACCCCGACCATGAAAAAAATGTGATCGTTTCTTATGGACTCGTTGATAATGATTCTGATCTAGTTCATGGCCTATTAGAAGTAGAAGGCGCTCCGGTGGGATCCTCACGGACAGAAAAAGATTGCAGTCAGTTTGATAATGATTGAGTGACACTGCTTCTTCGGCCCGAACAAGGGAATCCCTTAGATATGATGCAAAACGGATCTTGTTCTATCGTTGATCAGAGATTTCTCTATGAACAATACGAATCGGAGTTTGAAGAAGGGGAAGGAGTCCTCGACCCGCAACGGATAGAGGAGTATTTATTCAATCATATAGTTTGGGCTCCTAGAATATGGCGCCCTTGGGGCTTTCTATTTGATTGTATCGAAAGGCCCAATGAATTGGGATTTCCCGATTGGGTCAGGTCATTTCGGGGCAATCGGATCATTTATGATGAAGAGGATGGGCTTCAAGAGAATGATTCGGAGTTCTTGCAGAGTGGAACCATGCAGTACCAGACATGAGATAGATCTTCCAAAGAACAAGGCTTTTTTCGAATAAGCCAATTCATTTGGGACCCTGCGGATCCACTATTTTTCCTATTCCAAGATCAGCCTTGTATCTCTGTGTTTTCACATCGAGAATTCTTTGCAGATGAAGAGATGTCAAAGGGGCTTCTTACTTCCCAAACAGAAGAATACGCAAGAAAGGTACTTCGAATTGTTGATTCATCGCCAGAGATGGCTTAGAACCAATAGTTCATTATCTAATGGATTTTTCCATTCTAATACTCCATCCGAGAGTTATCAGTATTTATCAAAGCTGTTCCTATCTAATGGAACGCTATTGGATCAAATGACAAAGACATTGTTGAGAAAAAGATGGGTTTTCCCGGATGAAATGACAATTGGATTCATGTAACAAGAGAAAGGTTTCCCATTCCTTATCCAGAAAGATATGTGGCCATGAAACAGGGATTAAGTGGAACAGAATTGATTGGGCGGTAGAGTCGTGGAAACACCTCTTTCTTCCATATTTTGGACCTTAGCTCCATGGAAAAATATACTAACTACTGTTGAAACATGGAAGAATTGAAATCTTAGATCAAAACATTATGTATGGATGGTATGAACTGCCTAAACAAGAATTCTTGAACAGCGAACAACCAGATCTATTACTCACTACATCAAAAAATTTCCATTAATGAAAGATGTAAATCCATTGGAAAATCAAAAATACGCATGTCGGATAAAATGGTTGTTGCTATCTGCTACAATAACGACTCATTGGTTTAACTGAATAACTAAATAAAATAGATAGACATTTCTCTTCATCTCAGGTCGACGGATCTTCTCAATTGAAAGATCCCCTATATGGATAATACACATTCCAGTTGACCGACTAATTCGAATTGTTTTGTTCCGAAGAAAGGATATCCACGGGGCAGTTCGTCCTATTCAGATATTCACGACCAAGAAGTACTGGATTCTCTTTCGGATAGGCCCTGAAAGGAGAAGGAGGGCTGGAATGCCAACAGGCGTCTATTATTGAATTCACCTGACCCGATAGTACCCATTTTGGGAACGTCCAGTGCCAAAGTCGCTGAATGGGTAAGTCGCCAATCCCTAAAACGGACTATGTAATGTACTTTATCTGCTGGATTACAGGTGGGCATTTTACCAGAGGTTTCTATTGTATCAATCTACCCTTGTGTGATTCCTGTTAAAGCATATACTCGGGGGGTGGGTGCAGGGCAGACGATTTCAAAGCAGACTCCCCATTTATTAGTTAGATAGAGAAGATCACCAAGATTTCGTGATCCGCTGCCGAACTTATTCCAAGTTAATGAGCATTCTCAATATTCAATTACTCATTTTCAACTAAATTACCAAAATGCCCCTGAACTTCCGAAAATCATAACTTCTTCCTCGAGCGTCGGTATCAAGCGTGCCACCTGTCTATGAACTCGTGTTGTCTCGAACTATGTCACCGTCATCGGCCAAAGTCTATTTGGCTGTCCGAATGAAAAGTCAACGATTCGCCCATTCTAGGGGCAAAATCGTCATTTCACCTTGCTCGTCCGTTAATCCTCGTGTGGTCCACTATTAGTCTCGCTAATCCATCATTATTTCTTAATTAATCCCTCTAATTCGGGACGGGTCGTTACAATCTTCCCCATTAAACAATTTTGTCCCCGAAATTCAAACTAACCCGATTCCACAACTAAACTGTGGAATCCAACCTTGTCCTTAGACTCAGATCGCTGCACCCACATACGAGAGTACCCGTGTAACAGTACACGTCCGACACACACCTCGCACGCGACAGTACGTATCGTCACAGCCCCCAAAGCTCCAATTTATTTCCGAGAACTACACATCTGCTCGCACAACTCACTCGAGAAAGAATGTCGACACTCGTCGATCTCACCTGTCACTCACTTTGACAGGTCAGCAATATCAAACTGACATTCAAACGACTTTTCAATCTAACACTCTGACACGTTCCATCCGACAACCAACAGGCAGGAAACACATCCCCACTAAGCGCTGACACATCTAAGCTGGCATCTTGCTCAGCATCCGATTAAATAACAGTCTATAGATCCTGCCATCACAATGGCACGAATCCCATCTTACAGGTCATCCTCAAACCTATGCCCATACTGACTCTCTTTAGAGTCCCATTAATCCACATCAATCTGTAACTATCATAGGTCACAACCATCGTGACCAGCTGGCAACTCTCGGCTCCACTGCGCTTCGCTGCTCTACTCTGATCTCGACTCGTTCTCGAGTCCTCGTATCGTATCTCGTCTCACTCAGCGATCTCCGCTGACATCTACACTCACCTTGAGTTTCTAAACCGTCACTATCAGATCGAATCCGATCTCTACTCAGGTCCATCTAGGACTCTATCCAATCTACAACATACTCGTACTCTCGGGACACTCTCCACCCGATATCTCGATTGACCGTGGTCAATGACATCGTCCAACATGCACAACACACCGGTACATCCATATCACATCACATCGAGGTGCCACCCGACCTACTCAAGGACTGCACTCTAGCAACGTCCAACCACATACTACCGTCCGCACTCCAACCATGGTCCGGACCCCAACCGTCCGTTACCAGGCGAACATCAATCCATCACCTCGGACACTCACTCATCACATCATGTGACGCTAAGCACCATCTACTCGTCAAGTCAATCAAATTTAACCCACAACTTAGGAGTTCGGTTCTTATACCCTTTTCAAACTCCAAGCTATCACAATACTCCTCATTATCCCACCTAGGGAACGAATCCAGGAGAATCCAAGATGATGACATCAAAGTTCATCCTATGTCATTCTCCGGCATCCAGCACTATCTGCTAAAGAGTCACACTCAGTGACCTCTGAATATCCATCACCAATGCGGAATCAAGTACTTTTCTCATCGTCTTAATCACAATTTCTCATGATTCCGAAGTTCCAATCACGTTGGAACCATACTTCTTTTCCCATTACTGAGCTCACTCATCACGCGAGCATTCCCGCCAGTTATAGGCCAACGATTTCCAAGTCCCCAACTCAAGAGGTATGGTCAACCGTAGTCAACCAAAACAGATCCGCAATGGACTCTCAAGTCCTTAGCTCAACCAGACACCATCCACGCATCCGTGAATACCGTTTTATGCAGATACACTCATTCTGAGTGGAATTCACGTGACTCAAGGTTAAACCTTGTATACTATTTACAGATGTGCATAAACGGTCTCCAACACTCGTATCTCATACCTTTAATCATCCTAATCCAACTCTGACTCATGAAATTGGTCGGAATCCACTGACATCGATTGGTAGGCTAAACAGATCGCAACGTCTGTCGTGATTTGTAGCCAAATCTCTGCATACAACCATATCAGACCAACCGACCCATACATCATAAGACGTCACTTACGTCATCCATTTATATCTTTTCATCCGAACGCCACTTAGGCATTTCATCCTTTAACGTTACTACTCTTGGGCACACACTTGTGCCCCAAGTCTCGTATCATCAAGGAACTGGTCACCAAACCAAGTACTCCGGATGCCTCACACTGAGCCACTCAGGATCCTCTCTGTCTCGCTCAGTACCCACCGAACTCACATGTTCACCCCTCTGGGCACCTCTACTATTCTGTCTGCATACTGGTTCGTACGTCCCAACTCTACGGGATCAACTCCACCACACACACTCGTGTAATCCATCTGAGGATATCTAGGGCACCTGTCACGCATCTAGGTATATCCTACTCGTCACAAGCACCTCACAGAGGTAGTATGGCAAGTGTGCCAACACCTCACGTCAACGTCTCATTCTGCGATCGCACTCAGCCATAACCGAGTCAAATCCAGAATCACTGTCCATACTGTGCGTCACTCACGCACCTCGTATCATCGTCACGACTGATGAATCCCATCGTCAAAATTGTCACGGCAACCTGAGCCTTTCACACTCGATAAGACTCGACTGCGTCCATCGATAGCAGCGTCTACCAGAACCTTATGCAGACCAATCTCAGAAACACTCTGCTATCGAGACTCCAAATCCATGTGGTCGTCTCACCGTTGGTACCAACCGCTCCACACGCAACAGCCACCGATCAGTCCAGCTTAGGATTCCAAATCTCATCTCACAATGGTACTCGTGAACCTGATCCCCTCATTTTACTTAGTGTCGAGCCAATCATTCCCAAACTGGGTTTGTCATGAACCCGACTGCTCACTACAGTACATACACCCTGACCGATTCACCGCTCTCGACTCCGAAGACTCGTCATACTCCAATACTGGTACCATACCAGTCATCCTCACGTAACTTTACGGCTCTCAGCCGCTGGCATCCATAAGAACTTGGCCATACTCCATGCCAACACTGCACAAGCGCTACATGTGCAATCGCATCCTATCTCCTCACACGACAACTACTCTGGGCATCTCCTACCAGTCATCATCCCTCCGGGATTCGACACACCGAATCATGGCAACATATGCCAAATAGGGTCCAACGCTCCTATTCCCAACCATCTCACTCGGGTCAACCATGACCTCAGCTGTCCTCTGTAGCACACTCTCCAATCCGACATGACACGATCGACAACGATCTCGACTCTCGGGTCGTCACACGGTGTCTACTGGTCCACTGGATCCTACTCACCAGTGACACTACGTCTCTAAGCCGTCGGATTCACACGAATACTGATCATCCTCGGGATCAAATATCGAAACACGTGACATGTACGACATTGGATAAGAATCGAACCTAAAACTATCGCACTACGTGCCAAACACCATCTAACTAAGGTTCGATTCTACCGAAACCTCGTACTAATACCCAAACTATTAGATTGATGACGGGTTATTACGACTTCAGAGACATCACATTCTCGACCTGAGCGCACTCCACGCTCTGATACCACCTTGTTACGACCTGTCCCAAATCTCCCGAGATTAACGTTGGACGCGCTTGATCCCGTTTGACACGAAGTGTCAGATCAGGGAAAATTTTGTCTCTAGCCCTCACCGGGGCTTCCAGAGTACGCCATGATCGGAGGAGTACAAGTGTGATGTTTATTCTCTGCTACAGCCCGCATCCGCGATCAACCAGAAGGGCATTAAAACATCAAAAGTCGTGAGTGGACAAAATAATATTTTAATAAAAACGTTTTCACATAAAGACATTTATGGCCTTCACTAAAGCCCAATGTTACATTCAACTGGGCCTCAAGCCCGATACTATCCATCAACGAGACCTCAAGTCTGATTCTATAAACCAACAGGACCTCAAGTCCGATTTTACAATCAACTGGGCCTCAAGCCCAATATCTTAACTAAATGGGTCTCAGGCCCGACATCATAAATCAACGGGGCATCAAGCCTGATAGTACAACTAACTGGGCCTCAAACTCGAATCGTAAACCAACTGGGTGTCAGGACCCACCCCTAATCCCCCAGGATTAACAAGAGATTCTCGATCCAACCACCCCAAAAGTAACCGGACTTCTCAGAGTGCACCGAACTACTGTGGATCACGGGTGTGAAGTCTCCGTCTCTCTAGACCAACAGCCCGTACCGCAACAACCTGGAGGGTATCAAAAACACGAAAAGACTGTGAGTGGACAAAACTAAAGTATAATTCAAAACAGTTATCATAAAACAATTCCATTTATACCCTCCATTTAAAAAAAACCAATGCATGCATATCAAATACAAGTCATGAAACCATTCATATATAAAATAAAAAAACCATCATTGAAAACCATATAGAAGCCCGAGTCAAATCCGCTATTAAAATCCAGGCCTCAGCCTCAAATCATAAATCAACCTCAAATCCGGGAGCTCAATCCCAAAACTCGTCAAATCCAATTCATCCGAGCCATTGCCCAAAACCAGCGAAAAACTAGTGAGAATATCAATCATACAAGCCCAAAACCAGTGAAAAACTAGTGAGAATATCAATCATACAAGTTACTGGATCTCAAGTGCGCCCGAGTCTTTAAACTCAAAACCATGCGCAAATAACCAGGCCTTCTTGGGATATCAACGAGTCTTTAAACTCAAAACACAATCATAGGCCTCGGGGATTATCACAATCACCGAGTCTTTAAACTCAAAACATAATCAATCCAGGGCCCTCCCCCCCGTCAATCAATCCGAGTCTTTAAAATCAAAACCAAATCCAGTGAGTTTTTCTCTTTTTCCGGGTCTTTAAACCCAAAACCATTTTTTCAAGTAACAGTGAAAACCACAGTCAAATCACAAGCTCGTACGAAATCTCGTAAACGAGAAATTCCGTAAACCATCAAGATCATAAACCATCAAATCACAAGGTTCGATTCTACCGAAACCTCGATAAACGTGCAAAAGCGTAAACCATCAAGATCATAAAGCAAATCATAGAATCACGTATGAAAACATATTAAAACATATATGCATGCATCATAAGTTTGAAAGCAAATTCCACTCACAGACCATTCCGACGTCGCCTCGATACGCGCGCACTTACGTCGTAACCAGCCATTTCGCTATACTCGGCTTTCCCGAATCTGTCCAAATCCCATACAAAGGTTACTAACTACTTCACAAAGCTTATACTAAAGCCCCATAATTTTCCCGTATTTTTCACTATTTTTAACCGAGCTCTAAAAACATCGGACATCCCAAAACATATCGAGACAATGTCCGATTGACTCGAAACCAGCGGCAAAATCTTCGTTACATCGAATACTCTAAAAGTCATGTTGGAACCTTCCTCAAAAGACATGCCCCACGCCCACACGTGCCGCCTGAAGTGGCTGTGCGTGGGTCTCACGCGCCAATCACTGTTCATCGCCTTCAACATTAGTCGACCGGTCTGAATCGGTCTGCAAATCAGGTCCGGTTTTGAACCGCCGTTCATGGTTCTATCAAGTTTTTAATCCTTTTTAAGTCCTAATTATCCTATTAATTTCGTCCATCCCTTTCCTATGCATTTACATGATCAAAACAAGAATTTGGGATTAGTTGGTTACCTTCCAAATCGAGAAACACAATTCGAAATCGTCCTTCTCTGTTCTTGCGAGTGCGACCACCATTTTCCCTCCTTTCAAGCTTATTCAATTTCTTAAGTTCTTCAAACCCTCATCCAAACAATAAGTATGCGTAAGAACGTATAAAACTGAAAGTGCCATGTTTTTGGGTTCTTAAGAAATCCACGGAAACTTACCTTAACGTCCATCGTAGGCGTCGAATTCAAGCCCAATGAGTCTATCTCAACCTCTTTTACACTTTTTGTTCATAGGACTCATTTGATTGCTGAGGATTCGAAGAGATTGGATCACTGTCCCCTGTTCCTCGTGAGTCGAAGACCGCCGTCCACGACGGTCTCTGGGCCGTGTCCCCTCCACACTCATCTCTCTCTGTCTCTGTTTCTCACCCTCATTTCAAGAATTGGACTCTGTTTCTTCACTCCCCTGGACAACACGGCCATCACACTCCCATGTTTTCTCTCTATTCTTCACCCGTTCACACACCCAATCTGTTTAAACGGGGTTCAAGGCGGTGAACGATGCTTCTAAGACCATCCAGAGAGGGCCACGCATCACAAATCATGTGGCCACCTTCTCCAACAACTGCCAAGTGTCCATTGCCCATTGTACACAATTCCCTAGGCTGGAAATGACCAATTTACCCTCAATTGTACAAATTACTAATTTACCCTTCGTGTTTCTAGACTCATAACTCCGTCATCCGAACTCCAATTGTCTCATGCCGCATGTCATTATACTCAGGACGTCGAGATCTATCTAACGGTCCTCGTTTTGCTTGAAGAACATTTGTCGTTCAAAAAGTCAACAAAATCTTCCTTTTTAACCAAATTACCAAAATTCCCTCAATCTTGCGAACATCATAACTTCCTCCTTGGATGTCGGAATCGGACGTGCCACCTATCTACGGACTGGTGACGTCCCAAACTACGTCACGGTCATCGGTCAATGTCCATTTGACCGCCCGAACTAAAAGTCAACATTTTGCCCATTCTAGGGGCAAAATCATCATTCTGCACCGCCAATTAATCACCAATTATCTTTGTTAATCCGTCATTAACCACTAATCTACTCCCGACTTCCGGGACGGGTCGTTACAATCTACCCTCCTTAAAAGAAATTTCTTCCCCGAAATTCCACAACACGTACCTCTGTAACTAGCGGGGAGAAATCCAACTGATCTTACACCGGGGTCTCCTACCGGGTGTCCATCCCTACCAAACCAACCTACCCTGACGTTTCCAACCTTTTACCTCAACTCACTCAAACGAAACAAATCACCTGATCCGATCCACATGTCCCATCCAACAACATCCAACACGTGGAACCTACACCAATCGTCCGTCTACCCTGGCACTAAGCCGATCACCAACACTTCTACAAGAACTGCACGTCCAACTACATTGGCCTGGTTCCAACCACTTGTAGAACTAGTAAGTAGCTTCCGCGTACGTTCGCCCAGTACCACCAACTAGAACTACATTGCTCACGCAAGGACAACCCTACAAACTTAAAAGAAACAAAGGTATTTGAGAATACCTCAAACACAGTTCATAGAGTATATCCTCACGTACTTCCACTTACACCTCTTCCGGGAAAGTCCAACTCAAGTCCTTCCCAGTTTCCCTGTCTCCTGGGTTTCCCCACTCACAATCTTGACCACGTACATAGGGCAGACCCATCACTAGATCCAAGTCCAATATCCACCCTCTGTCTTGTCATCCTATCCCCTGATCCTCCCTATGCAATCCTGTGTCACAAACACTCCAGTCCCGATCCACTCACTCCTATGTGGATCCTACTGCCTAAGTTCAGACCACTGTATCAAATCCAATCGATCTTCCATATCACACGTCTAGACTGTGGGTTCTCTTCAATAACCTCATATCGATCAGTTATAGTTACTCACTTTCCATTTCTTTCCGTCATCCTTCAACGGAACTCACAATGGTCCTTAATCAAATCATCACAACGACTATATTCCATCTTGACACCATCTCCTAACACCCGCTACACTCGGCGTCACAAAGTACTTTTCTACTCCAGAACACATCCACAAGTGTCCATAATCGAGAGGGGGTCACAATTCCTGAAATTCCTTTGAGTTGTTCGAAGACTCCAGAGTACCTACCACCGTATCTCATCATCTCAAGCTCAACATCTCCTGATCCGAAATTCCACCTCATTCTACCCACGTATCAAAGATAAAGTCAACTCACCGACCACTCGCCTGTCGGTTAATCACCGTGTATGCACAACCAAAAGGGGTATCACTCATCAATCAGTGTCATCCACCCCGACCGGTCAAACCTAGTCCGATATAATACGAAGCCTAGGTCCACCGCGCTTTCGCTGATCTACTCTGGAATCTTGACCGTTGTCCTGATACATGACCTACCAATGGTCATCAAATCCCCCTACTTGATTAACGGTCCTAGTCCATTAGTTCCGATCCTCTGCTCCTACCGAGCCAAACCCATATCCCTCGCTCGGGTCGGGGAAACTAACCTCCCTCATACTCCACATCTCTGAGTAACACATTGTTCAACCAAACGTCATCATCTCACTGGACTCGTCCAGAGTCATCCACCAGCCAATCATAACCTCGGCTGCTCCTAGCAGCACCATTTCCACGTCAGCCGTAAAGTAGCCCAAACACAACTACGTCCTACCACAAACCCCAACTTACGGTTTCCCAGACTAAGCACTTACTCCGGGGTTCCTCAAATCGTCCCCGTCGTCTAGGTTATCCAAACCCGCAACTGCCACAGGTTCATGACAACCTTACCACTCGGGTCGTCACACCCGACTAAGACTATTCCTTATTGTGACTCTACTCACCAACATCAACCATTACCCATCACTAGGGGAAAAATCCCTCAAGTCTCAAAGTAGTTCCTAAACCCTGCCACTTAAGGCATCTGGCTACTCATAGCCGCACAATCCAAATTCAACCCAACTAACCAAAAGGTCACCAATCCATATTATCAACATCAAGCACTATCCGGCCCAACCGGCTACTGTCAACTATCTCCCTAGCTCAACGGGCTACTCTCGGGCCCCACAAGCCGACCAGCCTACTCAAACGTAGCTCACTGGCTACCATTCAGGTTAATCACACTGGAAAACATTCGTCCCTATGGTCCAACACGCTATCCTTTCGGATCCAAATCTGACAAACAACATATCCAATCGCGTATCGGGCAACGCATCACCCTGGCACTTAACAATCGCCGCTAGCTAACCACAAACGAACGTACTATCACTATTATGTCCAGGTTGCTAACGGGCTGTTCCGCGTCTAGACATCACATCCACAGTAGCATCACACCATCCAAGTCGACGAACCTATGACTCTGGGAACCATACCTCGTGCAGAACATACGAAACCTCGCTCTGATACCAATTGGTCAGGACCCACCCCTAATCCCAAGGGATTAAGGGCTAAATCCTTCTCCCGTATAACCTACGCATGACACGAAGGCTGAACTGATGCCCAACCTTCATGTGACACGCAGGTCGGACAAGGGATTCTCGATCCAACCACCCCAAAAGTAACCGGACTTCTCAGAGTGCACCGAACTACTGTGGATAACGGGTGTGATGTCTCCGTCTCTCTCGACCAACAGCCTGTACCGCAACAACTTGGAGAGTATCGAAAACACAAAAAGACTGTGAGTGGAAAAAACTAAAGTATAATTCAAAACAGTTATCATAAAACAATTCCATTTATACCCTCCATGTAAAAAAAACCTATGCATGAATATCAAATCCTAGTCATGAAACCATTCATATAAAAAAAAACCATCATTGAAAACCATTTAGAAGCCCGAGTCAAATCCTCTATTCAAATCCAGGCCTCAGCCTCAAATCATAAATCAACCTCAAATCCAGTAGCTCAGTCCCAAAACTCGTCAAATCCAATTCATCCGGGCCATTGCCCAAAACCAGTGAAAACCAGTGAAAAACTAGTGAGAATATCAATCATACAAGCCCAAAACCAGTGAAAAACTAGTGAGAATATCAATCACAAAAGTTATTGGATCTCAAGTGCGGCCGAGTCTTTAAACTCAAAACCATGCGCAAATAACCAGACCTTCTCGGGATATCAACGAGTCTTTAAACTCAAAACACAATCACAGGCCTCGGGGGGGTATCACAATCACCGATTCTTTAAACTCAAAACATAATCAATCCAGTGCCCTTCCCCCAGTCAATCAATCCGAGTCTTTAAACTCAAAACCAGATCCAGTGGGTTTTTCTCTTTTTCCGGGTCATTAAACCAGAACCATTTTTCCAAGCAACAGTGAAAACCACAGAACATCCTTCTCTGAATTCTCAACAATGATTCCGTAAGCTAGAATCCGGAACCATCATCCCGAACCCAAATCCAGACTTCCTTTCCAAATCGCAAAACCAAATCCAAAATCCAGTTTCAAAACCAAAGTCTCAATCACATGAATAGGGCTCCAAGCCCGAAATCATTTTTCCGAAATCCTTTCCAAAACATTGAAATCAAATCATCTTTCAAATCCCGAAATCAAATCATTAAAACCAGAGTCAAATCACAAACTCGTGCGAAATCTTGTAAAACGTGAAATTCCGTAAAATACCTCGAAAAATGTGCAAAACTGTAACCATCAAGATCATAAAGTAAATCATAGAATTACGTATGAAAACATATTAAAACATATATGCATGTATCATAAGTTTGAAAGCAAATTCCACTCACAGACCATTCCGACGTCGCCTCGATACGCGCGTACTTACGTCGTTCCCAGCCATTCCGCTATCCTCGGCTTTCCTGAACCTGTCCAAATCCCATACTAAGGTTACTAACTACTTCACAAAGCTTATGCTAAAGCCCCATAATTTTCCCATATTTTTAACTATTTTTAACCGAGCCCTAAAAACTTCGGACATCCCAAAACATATCGAGACGATGTCCGATTGACTCGAAACCAGCGGCAAAATGTTTGTTACATCGAATACTTTAAAAGTCATGTTGAAACCTTCCTCAAAAGGCATGCCACACGCCCACACGTGCTGCCTGAAGTGGCTGTGCGTGGGTCTCACGCACCAATCACTGTTCATCATCTTCAACATCAGTCGACCGGTCTGAACCGGTCTGCAAATCAGGTCCGATTTTGAACCGGAGTTCACGGTTCTGTCCAGTTTTTAATCCTTTTTAAGTCCTAATTATCCTATTAATTTCCTCCATCCCTTTCCTATGCATTTATATGATCAAAACAAAAATTTGGGATTAGTTGGTTACCTTCCAAATCGGGAAACACAATTCCAAATCGTCATTCTCTGTTCTTGCGAGCGCGACCACCATTTTCCCTCCTTTCGAGCTTATTCAATTTCTTAATTTCTCCAAACGCTCATCCAAACAATAAGTATGCGTAAGAACGTGTAAAACTGAAAGTGCCATGTTTTTGGGTTATTAAGAAATCCACGGAAACTTACCTTAACATCCATCGTAGGCGTCGACTTCGAGCCCAATTTGTCTGTCTCAATGTCAGGGCCCACCCCTAATCCCCCAAGATTAGGGGTGGGCCCTGACAATTGGTATCAGAGCGTGGTTTTATGTGTCTTGCGCGAGGTTTGGTCCCTAGAGTCGTTGGTTCGTCGACTTGGGTGATGTGATGCTACTGTGGATGTGATGTCTCGATGCGGAACAACCCGACAGCAACCTGGATACGATAGTGATAGTAAGTTCGAGGTGGTTAAATAGCGGCGATTGAGTGTGCTAGTCGCTCGATACGTGGTGCGATGTCGGCTCCGGGCCGGAATGGTTAGTGCGTTGGCGCTGGTAGTGGTGTTACTTGATGAATGGACCATAGGGTCGGAGATACGTTAGAGGAAGTAACCTGGAAGGTAGCCGGTGAGTTACAAATGAGTAGGTTGGTCGGCCTGAGGGGCCTGAAAGTAGCTCATTGAGTTAGTGAGATACGTAGGCCGAGGAGGCCGATTGATGATGGCCGGTTGGGCCGGATGTTGAACGGAGGTATTGGTGGTCAATTGGGTTGAGTTGGGAAACTTGTGGTTGAAATACTTAGATTCATAACCTCCCTTACCTTGTGTGTATTTCGAAGTAGAGTAGTACTTGGTGACGCCGAGTGTAGTGAGTGCTATAGTAAGTTCCGTTGAAGGATGACGAAAGGAAAGAAAAGGAGTGACTATAACTGATCGATATGAGGTTATTGAAGAGAATCCACAATCTAGGATTTGCATTTAGGACTTTGTTGGTTTATTCCGACAAGGTGGTCGGAGTCGTTGAATAGTGAGCCAGTAGGTAGGATTCCTTTTGGACTAGCTTGTTATGGGTTAGGATTCGAGTTGGGTTTCCGAAAGGTGTAGGTGGTAGTACGTGAGGATGTACTCTATGAATTGTTGGTTTTGGCGAGAGTTGACCATCGGGTAGAAGAACATAGGTGTCGAGAATTAGTTGCGGAATTTTGGGGACGAAATTCTATTAAGGAGGGTAGATTGTAACGACCCGTCCCGAAAGCCGGGATTACTAATGTAACGACCTGTCCAGGGAACTAGGGTTAAGACGGTGATTAGTGAAGGAGTAGTGAGCTTAATCGGTGGTTAGTTGGTCTTGATAGGGTCGGTAGTGTAGAATGACGATTTTGCCCCTAGTTTGGGCAAAAAGTTGACTTTTAGTTCGGGCGGTCAATTGGATATTGACCGATGACCTTGACGTAGTTTAGGACGTCACGAATCCGTAGACAGGTGGCACGCCCAATTCCGATATCCGAGGAGGAAGTTGTGATGTTCGGAAGGTTGAGGGCATTACCGTAATTTGGCTAAAATAGGGGGAAAAGTTGACTTTTCGTACGATCGGGTTTTGACATGTTGACCTAGGATTGTTAGATAGATCTTGTTGTCCTGAGTTCAATGACAGGCGGCACGTGGTCATTGGACCTAGGATGTGTGCGTTACGGGTCTAGGAAGGTAGTGGCAAAATGGTAATTTTGACTTAAAAAGAAGGGCAGTTTGGTCTTTTGTACTTTGGGCTTGGTGTAGCCGGATTGGGACAAGTGTCCTGAGCAGAGAGGAGATTTTTGTGTGAGGCTTGAGGGGATGGTGACACGTGGGGCTTGGCTAGAGGGTTCTAGTGAGTGCACGGGTGTTTCAAATCGTGCAGGTGTGTGCCCGTGTGTGTGTTCGAAGAAGAAGAGAGAACAGAGGTGAAGTTTGAGAAAAAATTGAGAGGTGATCGTGGGTGTTTGTGTGTCCAAGTGAGGGAGTGAGTGACCAGAGATTGTGAGTAAGGTGAGGAGGTTAGGAGGTGTCGTGTTTGTGTGTGAGGAGTGTGAGAGCTCACGGGGAAGACCGGGAAAAACAGTGAAAAGGTGAGAGATCATGGTGGTGGTGTGGCCGTGTGTTGGTTCACTTGAACTCGAAGGGAAGCTTTGGAGGACTCTGTGACCTCCAAGGAGTGCGGCGGTGAGCACGGCGGCGGTCGACGACAGGTAATTTCTTCTCCCCGTGATTTACTCTGTTTTGGCCGCGAACTGCAAACCAAAAGTTGTGAAGTCTGGGGTTGAGTCGACGGTTTTGGTGAGTTGGGTGAGGCTCAGGGAGGTCCTAGGAAGCGTCTAGTGTAGCCACCGTGACGGGGGAGGACTTGGGTGGCCAGAAGAGGAAACAGAGGTTGTTCGGGTTTTTGGTTTCGAGTTTGAGTCGACGACTTAGGGGCTGTGTCGAGGTGTTTGAGTGAGAGGAATGAATTTCTTAGAACTGGACGGCGAAGCTGGTGAAGAAAGGCAGGAAAACGGAGACGGGACGGTGGAGAACTGGGAGCGCCGGTTCAGTATAGTAGAACTGGTCGACCCGAGGTAGACGATGATACTGTAGCAGCGCGTGAGGCTCACGCGCAGCCACTTTGGGCGGCACGTGGGGGCGCGTGCGGCGGTGTTTGGGGAAGGTTTCAACTAGGTTTTTGGTCTAGGAGTTGTAACGAATCTAATGGAATTGGTTTCGGGTTGTTCGGACGTCGTTTGAAGTTAGTTCCGCGAGGTCAAAGGTTAAGGGTTCCGGTTCGTTACGTGTAGGATCCGGGGATTTTTGGGGAAAATTAGGTGGATTTTGGTAGACGTGTTAGTGACGTTCTTGGGTGATTGTTGATAGGATCGGGATTTCCCGAGGAAGCTGAAGAACGTAAGGGACGTTCAGGACGAGATTGAGGGCTTGGTACTGTGAGTGGACCCCTTCTCTAAACTCGAGCATGCATAACTGTTTTCTATAATTGTTTTATGGTTTTACATGTGATTTCATGATTTGTGAATCCGTGATATTGGTTTTGCATAATTACACGTTTTTCGAGAAAATAACGTATTTAGCACGTTTTACGATAAAAAGTTGATTTCTACGTTTTACGATAAAAGGTTGATTTCTACTTATGAGGTTATAGTTTCGGGATTTCAAATGATAAATGATTTCTAATGATTATAAAGAGGTTTTGGAACATGATTTCGATGATCAAGGATTTTCGGTTTTAGAATCGGATTTCGAAAGGCGGAATTTGGTTTTAAAGTTGAAAAGTGGATTTCCGGATTTGGGTTCGAAATGACGGTTCGGGATGCCGGAAGGGCATCGGACCAGTGATTTCAGATTCGGGTTTGGATGTGGATTGAGAAATGGTTTTCAAATGGTTTTGATTGGATTTGTTGGATCTGGTTATTGGGTTTAAAGACTCGGATTATATTTGACGGGGGACGGGCCCGGATTGAGTTTAAAGACTCGGGAGTTTAAAGACTCGGATATATTGATATTTCCCCCGTAGGCCTGTTGAGTTTAAAGACTCGGGAGTTTAAAGACTCGAATATTATTGAGGCCTGGATTGAGTTTAAAGACTCGGGAGTTTAAAGACTCGGATAGATCCAGTAGGTTTGATCGGATGGTTATGGCTTGGTACTTATGTTTTCTGATACGGATTTTATGATGTTTGTGACATGATTTCCATAACTGTTTTTATAATGATTCTGCAAGTGTTTTTATGATGATCTTTATGTGATTTATAACTGTTTTTGGTAACTGGGTTATGCATGTGATTTCAAAACGGAGGGCCAAACCAGGTTTTCTTATAAAATGGTTTTGGAAACTTTTCTTTTATTCATGGTCCACTCACACTTTTCTGGTTTTAAATTGCCCTCCAGGTCATGGAGCTAGAGCGGGGTTTCGGCGTCGAGGCGGTGTCTGAGGCGTAGAATATTCGAGAGTGACCCCGAAGTGCTTAAAATTTTTCGTGTGCGTGTATCTTGTTTATCAGTTTTCTTTTCTGTGTATTTAGTGCTATGCTCTGTAAAACTTTGACTTCGGGATGTGTAATGTTTCTCTGCGTCTGACTGTGTACTTTGGTGGTTTAGAGTGAGTTTACTTTGGTTTTGTGTCGGGGTGTCAGACGGGAGCAGGATTGACCTCGGTTTTCGGGGTGAAACCAAGGTGGGTCCTAACAATTGGTATCAGAGCATAGGTTTGTCGAGTTTGTTCGGTTTGTGGCTGTTGTGAGGTTGTGTTTAGGTTGTCTGACTGATTCTATCCCTCTTTCAGCGTGCGATTGAGGATGCCTCCGAGACGTAGACCCTCTCCACGACCTGAAGACGAAGCAGTAAGAGGGACAGAGAGTGCTACGATTGAGCGAGCCCAGCGGCTCGAGGCTACCACTTTTAGTGGTGGGGCAGATCCTGAGGAAGCCCAGAGGTGGATCATGAGACTTGAGCGGATCTTTGCAGTGATGCATTGCCCACCGGAGGATCGAGTGCTACTGGCTACGTTCTTACTGGACGGTGCGGCGTACGAGTGGTGGTATACCCTCGAGTTGTCTGGCTGGGACGCCCACACAGTGACCTGGGAGACGTTTCGGGAGAGGTTCTTAGATCAGTATTACCCTCGTTCTTTCCGAGATGCCAAGGAGGCTGAGTCTCTGCAGCTTCAACAGGGGAATCTGAGTGTGGCTGAGTACGAACAGAAGTTTCAGATGTTATCTCGGTTTGCTCCTGCGTTTGTGGCTACTGAAGCCGAGAATTGCCGTAGGTTTGAGTTGGGCCTGCGAGGTGAGATTCGAGCAATAGTGACGGCTGGATCGTTTGCTATCCTCCGAGAGTTGTCGGACGCTGCGGTGAGGGTTGAGGCTAGCTTGCTGGTACGAAGCCGGGAGCCACCTTTTTCGGGAGCTTCGAGTCATAGGACATCGAAGAAAGGTAACTTCAGTGGAGCATCGTCGTCGGGCGATGATCGTTTTGGTAGACCTGGTAGTTTCTAGAGTTCAGGATTCCGTGGTTATCGAGCACAGCCGACTCCGCAAGCTAGTGCGACGTCTGTTGCGTCGACAGGGAGACCGAGTCCTTCTGGTCGGGATGTTTGTTTCTACTGCGGAGAGCGAGGTCACTTCCGACGTGAGTGTCCACTGTTACCACAGAAAGGTGGTGTAGGCCGAGGAGCGGCGGAGCCTGGACAGAGTACAGCGTCAAGGACTGCGGGTACTAGAGGAGGTGCTGGTGCCACTAGTAGTTCGAGGGGACATGGTAGATATTCAGAATCTCAGGCCCGAGTGTTTGCGATGACTCAGCAGGAGGCTCAGTCAGCACCCGGTGCCGTGACAGGTACTTTTATTATCCTTGGTTGTGTTGTACCTCCTTTGTTGCTGGATCTCGGGGTAGCGTCTAGGTTTTTCCCTAGGTGACCTGGAGTGTTAAGGTGAGTTCTGTTGAAGGAGGATGGGAGGAATAGGAAAGGAGTGACTAACTTATCGATATGAGGTTATTGAAGGAGAGAACCCACAATCTAGAGTTTGCCTTTAGGACTTTGTAGATTTATCCGACAAGTGGCTGAAGTAACAGCCGAGGGAGTGAGCCAATAGGTAGGAGTTCCTATTTGGACTAGATTGTTCTGGGATAGAATTCTGGTTGGGTTTCCAGAAAGTGAGGTGGTAGTACGAGAGGATGTACTCTATGAATTCTATTGGGTACTCTATATGAGGTATTTTAAAATACCTTTGTTTTATGTTCATAAAGTTTCCCTTGTGTACACCATGAAGTTCTAGTGGTACACTTGTAGCTGGGGATGGAGTGAAATACCCAAGGAGGAGATGATAGACAGGAAACCCAGGAATGGTTGTTGTTAAGTTAGTATTGATTACCGGGTAGGAGACCCTAGGTGTCGGGAATTAGTTGTGGAATTTCGGGGACGAAATTCATTTTAGGAGGGTAGGTTGTAACGACCCGTCCCCAGAACTAGGGTTAAGACGGTAATTAGTGAAGGAGTAGTGAGCTTAATCGGTGGTTAGTTGGTCTCGATAGGGTCAGTAGTGTAGAATGACGATTTTGCCCCTGGTCTAGGCAAAAAGTTGACTTTTAATTCGGGCGGTCAATTAGGTATTGACCGATGACCGTGACGTAGTTTAGGACGTCATGAATCCGTAGACAGGTGGCACGCCCGATTCCGACATCCGAGGAGGAAGTTGTGATGTTTGGAAGGTTGAGGGCATTACCGTAATTTGTCTAAAATAGGGGGAAAAGTTGACTTTTCGTACGATCGGGTTTTGACATGTTGACCTAGGACTGTTAGATAGATCTTGTTGCCCTGAGTTCAATGACAGGCGGCACGTGGTCATTGGACCTAGGATGTGTGCGTTACGTGTCTAGGAAGGTAGTGGCAAAATGGTAATTTTGACTTAAAAAGAAGGGCAGTTTGGTCTTTTGTACTTTGGGCTTGGTGTAGCCGGATTGGGACAAGTGTCCTGGGTAGAGAGGAGATTTTTGTGTGAGGCTTGAGGGGATGGTGACACGTGGGGCTTGGCTAGAGGGTACTAGTGAGTGCACGGGTGTTTCGAATCGTGCAAGTGTGTGCCCGTGTGTGTTCGAAGAAGAAGAGAGAGCAAAGGGGAAGCTTGAGAGAAAATTGAGAGGTGTGAGTGGGTGTTTGTGTGTCCTAGTGAGGGAGTGAGTGACCAGAGATTGTGAGAGAGATAGTGAGTGAGGTGAGGAGGTTAGGAGGTTTCGTGTTTGTGTGTGAGGAGTGTGAGAGCTCACGGGGAAGACCGAGAAAAACAGAGAAAAGGTGAGAGATCGTGGTGGTGGTGTGGCCGTGTGTTGGTTCACTTGAACTCAAAGGAAGCTGGGGAGGACTCTGCGACCTCCAAGGAGTGCGGCGGTGAGCACGGCGGCGGTCGATGACATGTAATTTCTTCTCCCCGTGATTTACTCTGTTTTGGCCGCGAACTTCAAACCAAAGGTTGTGAAGTTTGGGGTTGAGTCGACGGTTTTGGTGAGTTGGGTGAGGCTCAGGGAGGTCCTAGGAAGCGTCTAGTGTAGCCACCGTGACGGGGGAGGACTTGGGTGGCCGGAAGAGGAAACAGAGGTTGTTCGGGTTTTTGGTTTCGAGTTTGAGTCGACGACTTAGGGGCTGTGTCGAGGTGTTTGAGTGAGAGGAATGAATTGCTTAGAACTGGACGGTGAAGCTGGTGAAGAAACGGAGGAAAACGGAGATGGGACGGTGGAGAACTGGGAACGACGGTTCAGTACAGTAGAACTGGTCGACCCGAGGTAGACGATGATACTGTAGCAGCGCGTGAGGCCCACGCGCAGCCACTTTGGGCGGCGCGTGGGGGCGCGTGCGGCGGTGTTTGGGGAAGGTGTCAACTAGGTTTTTGGTCTAGGAGTTGTAACGAGTCTAATGGAATTGGTTTTGGGTTGTTCGGACGTCGTTTGAAGTTAGTTCCGCGAGGTCGAAGGTTAAGGGTTCCGGTTCATTACGTGTAGGATCCGGGGATTTTTGGGGAAAATTAGGTGGATTTTTATAGACGTGTTAGTGACGTTCTTGGGTGATTGTTGATAGGATCGGGATTTCCCGAGGAAGCTGAAGAATGTACGGGACGTTCGGGACGAGACTGAGGGCTTGGTACTGTGAGTGGACCCCTTCTCTAAACTCGAGCATGCATAACTGTTTTTCTATAATTGTTTTATGGTTTTACATGTGATTTCATGATTTGTGAATCTGTGATACTGGTTTTGCATAATTACACGTTTTTCGAGAAAATAACGTATTTAGCACGTTTTACGATAAAAAGGTTGATTTCTACTTATGAGGTTATAGTTTCGGGATTTCAAATGATAAATGATTTCTAATGATTATAAAGAGGTTTTGGAACATGATTTCGATGATCAAGGATTTTCGGTTTTAGAATCGGATTTCGGAAGGCGGAATTTGGTTTTAAAGTTGAAAAGTGGATTTCCGGATTTGGGTTCGAAATGACGGTTCGGGATGCCGGAAGGGCATCGGACCAGTGATTTCAGATTCGGGTTTGGATTTGGATTGAGAAATGGTTTTCAAATGGTTTTGATTGGATTTTTTGGATCTGGTTATTGGGTTTAAAGACTCGGATTATATTTGACGGGGGACGGGCCCGGATTGAGTTTAAAGACTCGGGAGTTTAAAGACTCGGATATATTGATATTTCCCCCGTAGGCCTGTTGAGTTTAAAGACTCGGGAGTTTAAAGACTCGAATATTATTGAGGCCTGGATTGAGTTTAAAGACTCGGGAGTTTAAAGACTCAGATAGATCCAGTAGGTTTGATCGGATGGTTATGGCTTAGTACTTATGTTTTCTGATACGGATTTTATGCTGTTTGTGACATGATTTCCATAACTGTTTTTATAATGATTCTACAAGTGTTTTTATGATGATCTTTATGTGATTTATAACTGTTTTTGGTAACTGGGCTATGCATGTGATTTCAAAACGGAGGGCCAAACCAGGTTTTCTAATAAAATGGTTTTGGAAACTTTTCTTTTATTCATGGTCCACTCACACTTTTCTGGTTTTAAATTGCCCTCCAGGTCGGGGAGCTAGAGCGGGGTTTCGGCGTCGAGGCAGCGTCTGAGGCATAGAATATTCGAGAGTGACCCCGGAGTGCTTAAAATTTTTCGTGTGCGTGTATCTTGTTTATCAGTTTTCTTTTCTGTGTATTTAGTACTATGCTCTGTAAAACTTTGACTTCGGGATGTGTAAAGTTTCTCCTGCGTCTGACTGTGTACTTTGGTGGTTTAGAGTGAGTTTACTTTAGTTTTATGTCAGGGTGTCAAACGGGAGCAGGATTGACCTCGGTTTTCGGGGTGAAACCGGGGTAGGTCCTGACAAGTAAAGTGATTACTAACGGATTAGTGAGCCTAATCGGTGTTTAGTTGGGCCGTTAGTGTAGAATGACGATTTTGCCACTAGTTTGGGTAAAACGTTGACTTTTAGTTCGGTGGGTCAATTGGGTATTGGCCAATAACCGTGACGTAGTTCGGGACGTCACGAGTTCGTAGACAGGTGGCACGCCCGATTCCGACATCCGGGGAGGAAGTTATGATGTTCAGAAGGTTGAGGGCATTATCGTAATTTGGTTAAAATAGGGGGAAAGTGTACTTTTAGCACGATCGAGTTTTGACGCGTAGACCGAGGACCGTTAGGTAGGTCTCGACGTCCTGAGTACAACGACAGGCGGCACGCTGTCATCGGACGTCAGACGGTTTAGTTATGGGTCTGAGAAGTTGAAGGGTAAAATGGTAATTTTGACTCACAAGGTGTATTTTGGTCTTTTGGTGCCTTGGGATTCGTGCAACCAGATTGGGACAAGTGTACAGGGGGATTGGATATTATGGAATTGGGCCATGGGATAGAGGACACGTGGAAGTGACCTAGAGGTTTCTAGGTGGTTACAATGGACACGGGTATAACTTGGTCGATTTCAAACCGTGCATTTTGGGTTTGAGAAATAGAAAATAGAGAGGTGAGGCAGTGAAGTTCTTGATCGATTCAGTGAGTGCGTGAGGTTTTTGTGATTTGTGAAAGTGACAGAGGGAAAAAAGAGAAGCTGGTGACTGGAGTTGGGAGTAGAATCGTACAAAAAACAACGTGGGTGTGAGGTTCGATTTCTCTAGGAAACAGAGGGTTGTCGCAGGAATTGGTGGTGGTTGTGCCGTGTTGTAACGACCCGTCCCGAATTCTGGGATTAGATTAGTCACTAATCTTGATTAGCGAGGTTGAACGGTGGTTAGTAGGGCGGAATCGGACAAAATGTGCAAAATGACCGTTTTGCCCCTGGTCGTGGGCAAAATGTTGACTTTTTGTTCGGGCGGTCAAATGGACTTTGACCGATGACCGTGACGTAGTTCGGGACGTCACGAGTTCATAGACAGGTGGCACGTTCGATTCCGACATTCGTAGAGAAAGTTATGGTGTTCGGAAGTTGAGGGGTATTTTGGTAATTTGGCTTATTAGGGGCCAAATGTTGACTTTCTGACCGGGAGGTCCGATGGGCGAGGGCCAAGGACCGTTACGTAGGTATCGTCGATACGAATCCAACGACAGGCGGCATGCCGAAATCGGAGTTACGACGACGAAGTTATGGTCAAGGAATCGGGCTCGGTTTACCGAACGAACCGGGATTAAAATAATAATAAAATATTGAATAGTGATTATTGAATCTGAACCCTTGGATGAGTGACAAGTGTCACTCATCCCTTGATTTGGGGCTCTAAATCTGGATCATGCTTCCATTAATGGGTTAAAATACAATTTATCCCCTCTTTTAATCTCAGCCCTCCATCTCACTCCCAGATTGCATCTGGACCGTCCATCTCATCTCATCCCTTCCTTAATTAATTTGATCAGTTAATCCCCCTCTCTCATTTCTCATTTCACCGTGAACGACTACCACCCCAAATCCACTACCCATCCAACCCGCACCAACTAAACCTACACCATTACTAGGCTAAGTCTAGTGGGAGATTTGGGCACCTGAGGAATGACGGGAGACGGCGGGAGACGGCAGCGGACACGGCGGAAAGGAAAAACAGGGGTGGTCCAAAACTCAGAATTCGGAAGTCGTTTTGGGCTGGTTTTGATCGTTGTAAATGGACGTAGGATGTTCCTGGAGTCGAACTGGGCATGCTGGTGGCCACGGCGGGAGCCACGGCGGCGAGGTAAGCCTCGAACCCGTGAGTCTGTTTTCGGGTAAAAATGGCAGGATGGGTTTTAACGTACTACAATCGATCTTGTGACCAGGATGATGATCTAGGGGTTGAGACGAGCCTTTGGGGATCGTTTTCGAAAGGAATGGTGGCCGGGATCGTGCAGACACGACGGTTGCAGGTGGCCGGTCTGCACACCTCCACGAACAGGTAGTCAAACGTGTTGGTTTCTCAGTTTTAAAATCATGGATCAACTGGTATTAATGAGACGATCTTGTAGGAACAAACGGAATTGAAAATGATCGAGTAATGGCTGAGAACCAGTCGGGTTGGGCCGCGGGTCACGGTGACCCGTTTATCAGACAACCGGGTCAGAACGGTGACACTGTTCACGGCGCGTGAGTTTCACGCGCAGCCACTCACGGCGGCGCGTGACGGCGCATGGGCACGGATCTCGAGGTGAGGTCAACATGACTTCTGTCCTATTTAATGTAACGAACATTTTGGGATTGGTTTCGGGTCGATCGGACACCGGCTCGATAGTGTTCGGGATGTCCGAAGGTTTTAAATTAAGTTTAAAAATAAGTAAAAATGCGGGAAAATTACGGGACTTTGATAGGATGTTAATGATGAGGTTAGTGACCCTCTAATGTGATTTGGACAGGATTGGGAGTCCCGGTGATAGTGGTGTGGCCCGGGAGGGCCGGTGGCACGCGTATCGAGGCACACGGTTAAAACGGTCTGTGAGTGGACTTTGGTTTTATAAATTCTATGCATGCTTAAATGTTTTACATGGATTATGGTTGTGATTGTATGATGTTGGTTTGGTTGTTGGTAAATTGTCCGGTTTCACGTATTTCGAGGCGATTTACGTGCTTGCACGTAAATCGAGGTTTTCCGGTTTTACATGGATTTTCCATATTTATGACTTGGATATAATATGATAAAATGGTTTTGAAATTGGAAATAGGAACTCGGGCTTGAGGCCCAATTATGTTGGAAATTTCGGACTTGGAGTCCATTTGAGAATCGGGCCGGGGGCCCAGTTGGTTAATGAAATCGGGCCAGGGGCCCAGTTGGTATAAAATCGGGCTAAGACCCATTTGAGTTATGTTATCGGGCCAGGGGCCCAGTTGATTTACGAATTCGGGCCATGGGCCCAGTGGGTTTATAAGTCGGGCTGCGGGCCCAGTTGGTTACAAATCGGGCCGTGGGCCCAGTGGTTTATAAAATCGGGCATGAGGCCCAGTTGGATAATAAATGTGATTTCGAGTCAGGGACCCTATATTTTATAATGGTGATTTTGGGTCAAGGACCCTAAATGGAATTACATGGTTTTATGGAAATTTCGGGCAGGGCCCAATTGTAATGATGTGATAAAGGATTTAATAAAACTGTTTTCCATATACCATCTGGATACAAGGATATATGATGATCTCCTCCAGATGTCTGGGACACTGGGGAAGTCACGGTGCATTGCCTGCGAGGGGTCATTATACGGAGCAGCCGGACCGTATGATGACTCAGGAGCAGGATTACTATGATTGACGTCAGGGACGTCAGACATCAGGGATGTCAGATATATGGACCCGGAGAGACCCCGGGCAGCACGCGTAGCTTATGAAACCGTGAGATATGACGTCAGGGACGTCTAGCGTCTGGGACGCTAAGCATCTGGGATGCTGGTGATGGTAATGGTAAAATATGGATTAATGAATAAAATGGCTTATTGGTTGGATATGTGTTATGTGGTAAAAATGGATTATTGGTTATGAAATGGTATGTAGGGTCGGGGACCCTAAATGGTTTTGGATTTTGAATTGATGTTCATTTATGGTCGTGGGTGGTGACCCACATGGTTTTAATATGTATGGTGGTGGTATTCCACAGTTTTGGCCTGAGTTCCCACACTTGGCTTTTGGTTAACGGTTTTTGGGCTAAGACCCTAATGGCTCGGTTGAGCAAACGTTTTGGTTACTGGTTTTTGTGGCATGCATACATTTTTATTGGAGGGCATAAATGTCTTATAAATGTATTTGGGTAAACTTATTGGTTTTTGTCCACTCACAGCTTTTGGTTTTAATGCCCTTCAGGTTGATCACGGATGCGATTGCAGCAGGGACTGGGACATTGCACACCTCCTCCATCGATCCTTGCGCACTCTGGATGCCCCGTTTGGGCAGTGGCTCTTGGTCATCCCTTGTCTAACACCCCTGGTTGGACGGGAGCAGGGCACATTCCATGGTAATCCCGGGGGGATTGGGATGGGTCCTGTCAACTTGGTATCAGAGCACGGTTGCTCTTTTGTGTGCACATGTCGAGGGTGTGATGTCTCTTTGGGCTGCAATTCGTTATCAACCTGATAGATAGTTTTTGGGTTTGGATAGTGGATGGAGTGTGATTGGCCCGATACGCCGTGCATTAATGTGATTCGACCCAAGTGGGGTTGATTGTGGTGAACTGGTATTGTGGGACCGTCGGTTCGGTCATGTGATATTGGATTGTTGTGCTGCTAGGTGCAGCCAGGTTCGGGGAACCTCATGTGAGTAATGGTCTAAAATATGAACCCATGTGGTGGTTTCTAGTGTGAGGGATGTTGGTTCATCGGAGTTGGCCGATGACCTAGTGGTGGAACCCACGTTGATGGGATGGTAGGATTGGATTTGACGTCTATTCGATGTCTAGACCGCGGGGTCGGTCAGGTTGTGGATTTTATATTACGGAGAGCTGTTTGGTTCGGTTGAACCATAGGGTGTGATTGTGGAACCCTAGTGTTAAAAGGTAAACCTTAATTGTGGTTAGTGGATGAGAACTTGTGCTGCGACGAGCGGCTGAGGTCATGGATGACCATGTGGATGGCTCTGGTGAGTCTAGGCAGAACTATGGGATCCGATTTACGGATACGGTTCTGAGATAAATTGTGGAATCCCGTGTTGGATCGGGTATTGGTGTGATGTGTGGATGCGGATCTCGATAGTAATGACAGTTGGTCGGTAGTCATATGGAGATGACTGGCTATCGAGGGTAATTAGTGTGGTTCTGATACTTGGGGATCAGGGGACGTTCAGGGAACGTTCATTTTCCTGATGTGGATTGTCAGAGTGGTGGTACCCATAGTCGTGAGGTACGGGATCGTCGTTCGGTATGAACGGAGATCCAAGGTTGTCGTATTTGCATACGGTGTGCAAGTATGGATGTTGTGTGTTGGTACTTTTGCGTCGATACTAGTATGGATGCCTGTGTGCTGATACTAGTGTTGCTGGTAGTGTGTTGGTGCTGGTACTAGCGCTGGTGCTAGTGTCGGTAATGGTGTTGACGATGAGCCACAAGTTGAGGGGTGACTCCGTCATGATGAACATATGTTCGGTCCTTGAGATTCGGTAGTGGTTGAGTGATGGACTGGATGGGTTCCAGTTAAGATCGTAATGTGTTGGGATAAGTTCCAATAGTGGTGAGATAACCAGTAAGGAGTGGATTAAAAAGGGTATAATTGAGACTTGAGTAATCTTGGGATGACGTCCCCTACGTCATGATAATTGGTGGATTTGGGGGAGTTGTTGGAAACTCCAAAATTTGTGCGATTTTATGTTTTTAAATATCCCTAAAATGTACATGGAAATGATTAAAACTGGAAAAGACGAGAAAAAACCATTAGTGGTATAAAGGTAGGAATTTGTAATTGAGAACTTGGAAAACCGAGTGTTGAACCTGTAAAGGTCGGGATGTGCGAACGGAACAATAACGGATTGATTATGGACACGGGGTTGTCCAAGTGAATTGAGGAGGTAGGAAGTCTAGTGGTTAGACTTGACGTCTTGTTGGGAGCATATCTGTTTCCAACATGGTTGGAACCTTAGTGTCGAAGAGAGTTGTGATTGGGGAACGAGAGTGGTGTTCGTTTTTGGTGATTGGTATTCCGAAGTCATTGGGGTTGACTTCTTGCTTTCTGCCCTAGCAGACATTGACTGTAGTTACCAGTACGTTGAGCGTGTATTGGTTGGTGAGCTCTTGTGTGTTGCGAGGTCATTAGGAGGAGCTACGTGTTCGAAATTAGGTAAACGAGATTTTTCATTTTATGCTTGGTGGCAGACGATGTTGGGGTACATGGCGTGGTGAGTGCAGTGAGTTTTGTTGCATCCACGTAGGATGAGTATTGGTGTCATTATTTTGGATCATCCTTGGTTTTCCTAGGTGGAATGACAAGGATCGATACGAACTTGGGTGTGTGAGTCGTAAATGACGAGATTGAACTTCTTTTCGAAGTGGGGCCCGTATGGTATTCTACTCGGGTGAGTAGGTTTTCAAGGTAGTTGAATTTTGTCAACCTTAGACGTGTGGAGGTTGGATGGCTTCCCTATGAAGTCAATCAAGTGTATTGAACGGGTAACCGATAGGTTCGGTTTTGGTGTGTCTTGGTAAATGTGAACGAGATTTCGGGATTTGGAATCGAATTTCTGGGTGACGATTCAGGATTCGATTTTGGAACTTGAAAGTATATTTCCGGGTTTGGGTACGGAATGGTTATTCCAAATGCTAGTTTACGGAATAATGATTTCGGATTCGGATTTGGATATGAATTAAAATGTGATGTCTGGGTTTGGATCCGGGATTTCTTACGAAGTTGCGGATTCAGATTCGGAATTGGAACTAGATGTTGGGTGGAGTTTCGATTTGCCTCATGCTGGATTGGGCAAACGAACTCCATTATTGGAACGCGTTCGGCTATGACCTAGGTGGTTGTAGTCTGGTTATTAGGTAGATGTGTGTACTTCGTACATGGTTCGAGGTACAATACCTTGTAGACTTGTGATGTCTAGTTACGGTATACGGGATATACCCGAGGTGTGTTGGTGAACGTGTTGGTAGTCGGATTGGTTCCGATACCATGGGATTGGTTGTGGACCGGACATTACTATGCAATGGGTCATGGTAATTCCGATGTGTTTAATTACACACAGGTCGTGTGAAATGTCGGTAAGGGTATTGGTGAGTCGAGTACGTTGGTGGCATGTGTAGCCACGAGTGAGTCTAGTGTCAGTTTTCGACTGAAAACAACTGTGTGGTGACAGTTTGTCAGGATGTGTCAACATAGATCGTTGAGTGGGGTCAGCTGACTCCTAGTGGGAGTGGGAAAGGAACCGTCGAGTTGTTGCGTCAACGAGAGGGTTGATTTGACAAGTGGTGTCAAATTCGAAACAAGTAGTTTCAGTCATTCGACGGGGTCGAATGTAGTCGTTGTGTTTTGAGTATTAGTGGTACATAGAGTGCAGACAAGTTTTGCCTGGTTAGTTGGTGTACGGGTGTACACGTGTTGTGTGGTCGATTCCACTTTCCACGGGGTGTTTGTGGAATCAGGGTAATCGAGTTTCGAGAGCGAAACTTTTTAAGGAGGGAAGTACGTTGAGTTTAGATCGGTTGGAATTTCGAGGACGAAATTTATTAAGGAGGGAAGATTGTAACGACCCGTCCCGAATTCCGGGATTAGATTAGTCACTAATCTTGATTAGCGAGGTTGAACGGTGGTTAGTAGGGCGGAATCGGACAAAATGTGCAAAATGACCGTTTTGCCCCTGGTCGTGGGCAAAATGTTGACTTTTTGTTCGGGCGGTCAAATGGACTTTGACCGATGACCGTGACGTAGTTCGGGACGTCACGAGTTCATAGACAGGTGGCACGTTCGATTCCGACATTCGTAGAGAAAGTTATGGTGTTCGAAAGTTGAGGGGTATTTTGGTAATTTGGCTTATTAGGGGCCAAATGTTGACTTTCTGACCGGGAGGTCCGATGGGCGAGGGCCAAGGACCGAGGACCGTTACGTAGGTATCGTCGATACGAATCCAACGACAGGCGGCATGCCGAAATCGGAGTTACGACGACGAAGTTATGGTCAAGGAATCGGGCTCGGTTTACCGAACGAACCGGGATTAAAATAATAATAAAATATTGAATAGTGATTATTGAATCTGAACCCTTGGATGAGTGACAAGTGTCACTCATCCCTTGATTTGGGGCTCTAAATCTGGATCATGCTTCCATTAATGGGTTAAAATACAATTTATCCCCTCTTTTAATCTCAGCCCTCCATCTCACTCCCAGATTGCATCTGGACCGTCCATCTCATCTCATCCCTTCCTTAATTAATTTGATCAGTTAATCCCCCTCTCTCATTTCTCATTTCACCGTGAACGACTACCACCCCAAATCCACTACCCATCCAACCCGCACCAACTAAACCTACACCATTACTAGGCTAAGTCTAGTGGGAGATTTGGGCACCTGAGGAATGACGGGAGACGGCGGGAGACGGCAGCGGACACGGCGGAAAGGAAAAACAGGGGTGGTCCAAAACTCAGAATTCGGAAGTCGTTTTGGGCTGGTTTTGATCGTTGTAAATGGACGTAGGATGTTCCTGGAGTCGAACTGGGCATGCTGGTGGCCACGGCGGGAGCCACGGCGGCGAGGTAAGCCTCGAACCCGTGAGTCTGTTTTCGGGTAAAAATGGCAGGATGGGTTTTAACGTACTACAATCGATCTTGTGACCAGGATGATGATCTAGGGGTTGAGACGAGCCTTTGGGGATCGTTTTCGAAAGGAATGGTGGCCGGGATCGTGCAGACACGACGGTTGCAGGTGGCCGGTCTGCACACCTCCACGAACAGGTAGTCAAACGTGTTGGTTTCTCAGTTTTAAAATCATGGATCAACTGGTATTAATGAGACGATCTTGTAGGAACAAACGGAATTGAAAATGATCGAGTAATGGCTGAGAACCAGTCGGGTTGGGCCGCGGGTCACGGTGACCCGTTTATCAGACAACCGGGTCAGAACGGTGACACTGTTCACGGCGCGTGAGTTTCACGCGCAGCCACTCACGGCGGCGCGTGACGGCGCATGGGCACGGATCTCGAGGTGAGGTCAACATGACTTCTGTCCTATTTAATGTAACGAATATTTTGGGATTGGTTTCGGGTCGATCGGACACCGGCTCGATAGTGTTCGGGATGTCCGAAGGTTTTAAATTAAGTTTAAAAATAAGTAAAAATGCGGGAAAATTACGGGACTTTGATAGGATGTTAATGATGAGGTTAGTGACCCTCTAATGTGATTTGGACAGGATTGGGAGTCCCGGTGATAGTGGTGTGGCCCGGGAGGGCCGGTGGCACGCGTATCGAGGCACACGGTTAAAACGGTCTGTGAGTGGACTTTGGTTTTATAAATTCTATGCATGCTTAAATGTTTTACATGGATTATGATTGTGATTGTATGATGTTGGTTTGGTTGTTGGTAAATTGTCCGGTTTCACGTATTTCGAGGCGATTTACGTGCTTGCACGTAAATCGAGGTTTTCCGGTTTTACATGGATTTTCCATATTTATGACTTGGATATAATATGATAAAATGGTTTTGAAATTGGAAATAGGAACTCGGGCTTGAGGCCCAATTATGTTGGAAATTTCGGACTTGGAGTCCATTTGAGAATCGGGCCGGGGGCCCAGTTGGTTAATGAAATCGGGCCAGGGGCCCAGTTGGTATAAAATCGGGCTAAGACCCATTTGAGTTATGTTATCGGGCCAGGGGCCCAGTTGATTTACGAATTCGGGCCATGGGCCCAGTGGGTTTATAAGTCGGGCTGCGGGCCCAGTTGGTTACAAATCGGGCCGTGGGCCCAGTGGTTTATAAAATCGGGCATGAGGCCCAGTTGGATAATAAATGTGATTTCGAGTCAGGGACCCTATATTTTATAATGGTGATTTTGGGTCAAGGACCCTAAATGGAATTACATGGTTTTATGGAAATTTCGGGCAGGGCCCAATTGTAATGATGTGATAAAGGATTTAATAAAACTGTTTTCCATATACCATCTGGATACAAGGATATATGATGATCTCCTCCAGATGTCTGGGACACTGGGGAAGTCACGGTGCATTGCCTGCGAGGGGTCATTATACGGAGCAGCCGGACCGTATGATGACTCAGGAGCAGGATTACTATGATTGACGTCAGGGACGTCAGACATCAGGGATGTCAGATATATGGACCCGGAGAGACCCCAGGCAGCACGCGTAGCTTATGAAACCGTGAGATATGACGTCAGGGACGTCTAGCGTCTGGGACGCTAAGCATCTGGGATGCTGGTGATGGTAATGGTAAAATATGGATTAATGAATAAAATGGCTTATTGGTTGGATATGTGTTATGTGGTAAAAATGGATTATTGGTTATGAAATGGTATGTAGGGTCGGGGACCCTAAATGGTTTTGGATTTTGAATTGATGTTCATTTATGGTCGTGGGTGGTGACCCACATGGTTTTAATATGTATGGTGGTGGTATTCCACAGTTTTGGCCTGAGTTCCCACACTTGGCTTTTGGTTAACGGTTTTTGGGCTAAGACCCTAATGGCTCGGTTGAGCAAACGTTTTGGTTACTGGTTTTTGTGGCATGCATACATTTTTATTGGAGGGCATAAATGTCTTATAAATGTATTTGGGTAAACTTATTGGTTTTTGTCCACTCACAGCTTTTGGTTTTAATGCCCTTCAGGTTGATCACGGATGCGATTGCAGCAGGGACTGGGACATTGCACACCTCCTCCATCGATCCTTGCGCACTCTGGATGCCCCGTTTGGGCAGTGGCTCTTGGTCATCCCTTGTCTAACACCCCTGGTTGGACGGGAGCAGGGCACATTCCATGGTAATCCCGGGGGGATTGGGATGGGTCCTGTCAACTTGGTATCAGAGCACGGTTGCTCTTTTGTGTGCACATGTCGAGGGTGTGATGTCTCTTTGGGCTGCAATTCGTTATCAACCTGATAGATAGTTTTTGGGTTTGGATAGTGGATGGAGTGTGATTGGCCCGATACGCCGTGCATTAATGTGATTCGACCCAAGTGGGGTTGATTGTGGTGAACTGGTATTGTGGGACCGTCGGTTCGGTCATGTGATATTGGATTGTTGTGCTGCTAGGTGCAGCCAGGTTCGGGGAACCTCATGTGAGTAATGGTCTAAAATATGAACCCATGTGGTGGTTTCTAGTGTGAGGGATGTTGGTTCATCGGAGTTGGCCGATGACCTAGTGGTGGAACCCACGTTGATGGGATGGTAGGATTGGATTTGACGTCTATTCGATGTCTAGACCGCGGGGTCGGTCAGGTTGTGGATTTTATATTACGGAGAGCTGTTTGGTTCGGTTGAACCATAGGGTGTGATTGTGGAACCCTAGTGTTAAAAGGTAAACCTTAATTGTGGTTAGTGGATGAGAACTTGTGCTGCGACGAGCGGCTGAGGTCATGGATGACCATGTGGATGGCTCTGGTGAGTCTAGGCAGAACTATGGGATCCGATTTACGGATACGGTTCTGAGATAAATTGTGGAATCCCGTGTTGGATCGGGTATTGGTGTGATGTGTGGATGCGGATCTCGATAGTAATGACAGTTGGTCGGTAGTCATATGGAGATGACTGGCTATCGAGGGTAATTAGTGTGGTTCTGATACTTGGGGATCAGGGGACGTTCAGGGAACGTTCATTTTCCTGATGTGGATTGTCAGAGTGGTGGTACCCATAGTCGTGAGGTACGGGATCGTCGTTCGGTATGAACGGAGATCCAAGGTTGTCGTATTTGCATACGGTGTGCAAGTATGGATGTTGTGTGTTGGTACTTTTGCGTCGATACTAGTATGGATGCCTGTGTGCTGATACTAGTGTTGCTGGTAGTGTGTTGGTGCTGGTACTAGCGCTGGTGCTAGTGTCGGTAATGGTGTTGACGATGAGCCACAAGTTGAGGGGTGACTCCGTCATGATGAACATATGTTCGGTCCTTGAGATTCGGTAGTGGTTGAGTGATGGACTGGATGGGTTCCAGTTAAGATCGTAATGTGTTGGGATAAGTTCCAATAGTGGTGAGATAACCAGTAAGGAGTGGATTAAAAAGGGTATAATTGAGACTTGAGTAATCTTGGGATGACGTCCCCTACGTCATGATAATTGGTGGATTTGGGGGAGTTGTTGGAAACTCCAAAATTTGTGCGATTTTATGTTTTTAAATATCCCTAAAATGTACATGGAAATGATTAAAACTGGAAAAGACGAGAAAAAACCATTAGTGGTATAAAGGTAGGAATTTGTAATTGAGAACTTGGAAAACCGAGTGTTGAACCTGTAAAGGTCGGGATGTGCGAACGGAACAATAACGGATTGATTGTGGACACGGGGTTGTCCAAGTGAATTGAGGAGGTAGGAAGTCTAGTGGTTAGACTTGACGTCTTGTTGGGAGCATATCTGTTTCCAACATGGTTGGAACCTTAGTGTCGAAGAGAGTTGTGATTGGGGAACGAGAGTGGTGTTCGTTTTTGGTGATTGGTATTCCGAAGTCATTGGGGTTGACTTCTTGCTTTCTGCCCTAGCAGACATTGACTGTAGTTACCAGTACGTTGAGCGTGTATTGGTTGGTGAGCTCTTGTGTGTTGCGAGGTCATTAGGAGGAGCTACGTGTTCGAAATTAGGTAAACGAGATTTTTCATTTTATGCTTGGTGGCAGACGATGTTGGGGTACATGGCGTGGTGAGTGCAGTGAGTTTTGTTGCATCCACGTAGGATGAGTATTGGTGTCATTATTTTGGATCATCCTTGGTTTTCCTAGGTGGAATGACAAGGATCGATACGAACTTGGGTGTGTGAGTCGTAAATGACGAGATTGAACTTCTTTTCGAAGTGGGGCCCGTATGGTATTCTACTCGGGTGAGTAGGTTTTCAAGGTAGTTGAATTTTGTCAACCTTAGACGTGTGGAGGTTGGATGGCTTCCCTATGAAGTCAATCAAGTGTATTGAACGGGTAACCGATAGGTTCGGTTTTGGTGTGTCTTGGTAAATGTGAACGAGATTTCGGGATTTGGAATCGAATTTCTGGGTGACGATTCAGGATTCGATTTTGGAACTTGAAAGTATATTTCCGGGTTTGGGTACGGAATGGTTATTCCAAATGCTAGCGTACGGAATAATGATTTCGGATTCGGATTTGGATATGAATTAAAATGTGATGTCTGGGTTTGGATCCGGGATTTCTTACGAAGTTGCGGATTCAGATTCGGAATTGGAACTAGATGTTGGGTGGAGTTTCGATTTGCCTCATGCTGGATTGGGCAAACGTACTCCATTACTGGAACGCGTTCGGCTATGACCTAGGTGGTTGTAGTCTGGTTATTAGGTAGATGTGTGTACTTCGTACATGGTTCGAGGTACAATACCTTGTAGACTTGTGATGTCTAGTTACGGTATACGGGATATACCCGAGGTGTGTTGGTGAACGTGTTGGTAGTCGGATTGGTTCCGATACCATGGGATTGGTTGTGGACCGAACATTACTATGCAATGGGTCATGGTAATTCCGATGTGTTTAATTACACACAGGTCGTGTGAAATGTCGGTAAGGGTATTGGTGAGTCGAGTACGTTGGTGGCATGTGTAGCCACGAGTGAGTCTAGTGTCAGTTTTCGACTGACAACAACTGTGTGGTGACAGTTTGTCAGGATGTGTCAACATAGATCGTTGAGTGGGGTCAGCTGACTCCTAGTGGGAGTGGGAAAGGAACCGTCGAGTTGTTGCGTCAACGAGAGGGTTGATTTGACAAGTGGTGTCAAATTCGAAACAAGTAATTTCAGTCATTCGACGGGGTCGAATGTAGTCGTTGTGTTTTGAGTATTAGTGGTACGTAGAGTGCAGACAAGTTTTGCCTGGTTAGTTGGTGTACGGGTGTACACGTGTTGTGTGGTCGATTCCACTTTCCACGGGGTGTTTGTGGAATCAGGGTAATCGAGTTTCGAGAGCGAAACTTTTTAAGGAGGGAAGTACGTTGAGTTTAGATCGGTTGGAATTTCGAGGACGAAATTTATTAAGGAGGGAAGATTGTAACGACCCGTCCCGAATTCCGGGATTAGATTAGTCACTAATCTTGATTAGCGAGGTTGAACGGTGGTTAGTAGGGCGGAATCGGACAAAATGTGCAAAATGACCGTTTTGCCCCTGGTCGTGGGTAAAATGTTGACTTTTTGTTCGGGCGGTCAAATGGACTTTGACCGATGACCGTGACGTAGTTCGGGACGTCACGAGTTCATAGACAGGTGGCACGTTCGATTCCGACATTCGTAGAGAAAGTTATGGTGTTCGAAAGTTGAGGGGTATTTTGGTAATTTGGCTTATTAGGGGCCAAATGTTGACTTTCTGACCGGGAGGTCCGATGGGCGAGGGCCAAGGACCGAGGACCGTTACGTAGGTATCGTCGATACGAATCCAACGACAGGCGGCATGCCGAAATCGGAGTTACGACGACGAAGTTATGGTCAAGGAATCGGGCTCGGTTTACCGAACGAACCGGGATTAAAATAATAATAAAATATTGAATAGTGATTATTGAATCTGAACCCTTGGATGAGTGACAAGTGTCACTCATCCCTTGATTTGGGGCTCTAAATCTGGATCATGCTTCCATTAATGGGTTAAAATACAATTTATCCCCTCTTTTAATCTCAGCCCTCCATCTCACTCCCAGATTGCATCTGGACCGTCCATCTCATCTCATCCCTTCCTTAATTAATTTGATCAGTTAATCCCCCTCTCTCATTTCTCATTTCACCGTGAACGACTACCACCCCAAATCCACTACCCATCCAACCCGCACCAACTAAACCTACACCATTACTAGGCTAAGTCTAGTGGGAGATTTGGGCACCTGAGGAATGACGGGAGACGGCGGGAGACGGCAGCGGACACGGCGGAAAGGAAAAACAGGGGTGGTCCAAAACTCAGAATTCGGAAGTCGTTTTGGGCTGGTTTTGATCGTTGTAAATGGACGTAGGATGTTCCTGGAGTCGAACTGGGCATGCTGGTGGCCACGGCGGGAGCCACGGCGGCGAGGTAAGCCTCGAACCCGTGAGTCTGTTTTCGGGTAAAAATGGCAGGATGGGTTTTAATGTACGACAATCGATCTTGTGACCAGGATGATGATCTAGGGGTTGAGACGAGCCTTTGGGGATCGTTTTCGAAAGGAGTGGTGGCCGGGATCGTGCAGACACGACGGTTGCAGGTGGCCGGTCTGCACACCTCCACGAACAGGTAGTCAAACGTGTTGGTTTCACAGTTTTAAAAACATGGATCAACTGGAATTAATGAGACGATCTTGTAGGTTTGGTTGTGATTGTATGTTTAAATGTTTTACATGGATTATGATTGTGATTGTATGATGTTGGTTTGGTTGTTGGTAAATTGTACGGTTTCACGTATTTCGAGGCGATTTACGTGCTTGCACGTAAATCGAGGTTTCCGGTTTTACATGGATTTTCCATATTTATGACTTGGATATAATATGATAAAATGGTTTTGAAATTGGAAATAGGAACTCGGGCTTGAGGCCCAATTATGTTGGAAATTTCGGACTTGGAGTCCATTTGAGAATCGGGCCGGGGGCCCAGTTGGTTAATGAAATCGGGCCAGGGGCCCAGTTGGTATAAAATCGGGCTGAGACCCATTTGAGTTATGTTATCGGGCCAGGGGCCCAGTTGATTTACAAATTCGGGCCATGGGCCCAGTGGGTTTATAAGTCGGGCTGCGGGCCCAGTTGGTTACAAATCGGGCCGTGGGCCCAGTGGTTTATAAAATCGGGCATGAGGCCCAGTTGGATAATAAATGTGATTTCGGGTCAGGGACCCTATATTTTATAATGGTGATTTTGGGTCAAGGACCCTAAATGGAATTACATGGTTTTATGGAAATTTCGGGCAGGGCCCAATTGTAATGATGTGATAAAGGATTTAATAAAACTGTTTTCCATATACCATCTGGATACAAGGATATATGATGGTCTCCTCCAGATGTCTGGGACACTGGGGAAGTCACGGTGCATTGCCTGCGAGGGGTCATTATACGGAGCAGCCGGACCGTATGATGACTCAGGAGCAGGATTGCTATGATTGACGTCAGGGACGTCAGACATCAGGGATGTCAGATATATGGACCCGGAGAGACCCCGGGCAGCACGCGTAGCTTATGAAACCGTGAGATATGACGTCAGGGACGTCTAGCGTCTGGGACGCTAAGCATCTGGGATGCTGGTGATGGTAATGGTAAAATATGGATTAATGAATAAAATTGCTTATTGGTTGGATATGTGTTATGTGGTAAAAATGGATTATTGGTTATGAAATGGTATGTAGGGTCGGGGACCCTAAATGGTTTTGGATTTTGAATTGATGTTCATTTATGGTCGTGGGTGGTGACCCACATGGTTTTAATATGTATGGTGGTGGTATTCCACAGTTTTGGGCTGAGTTCCCACACTTGGCTTTTGGTTAACGGTTTTTGGGCTAAGACCCTAATGGCTCGGTTGAGCAAACGTTTTGGTTACTGGTTTTTGTGGCATGCATACGTTTTTATTGGAGAGCATAAATGTCTTATAAATGTATTTGGGTAAACTTATTGGTTTTTGTCCACTCACAGCTTTTGGTTTTAATGCCCTTCAGGTTGATCACGGATGCGATTGCAGCAGGGACTGGGACATTGCACACCTCCTCCATCGATCCTTGCGCACTCTGGATGCCCCGTTTGGGCAGTGGCTCTTGGTCATCCCTTGTCTGACACCCCTGGTTGGACGGGAGCAGGGCACATTCCATGGTAATCCCGGGGGGATTGGGATGGGTCTTGTCACGTCTATTGGTCGAATCCAGGCTGAGAGGAAGCTAAGATGGCTGAAGGAGACCCAGTGGACACCGTGGTGCACGGTGGTGCGAACGGCGGAGGACGAATCGACGGTAAGCCCAAATGCTTTGTTTTTCCCGTTTTACTTAATCCAAAAGTCGTGGCTTTTGGGACTGTCGAGGGATTTGGTGAGTGGTGTGAGACTCAGGAAGTTCCTAGGAGTCGTCTAAGGTGGTTGCCGTGACGGGGGAGTGTCTGGGTGGTCGGGAACTGAAACAGGGGTTTCGGGTTGTTTTTTTTCGAGGTTGAGGACGATGGGTTAGAGGCTAGGATTTCTAGATTTTAGGATTGGAAATGGTTGCTGGGAATTGGACGAAACTTTTGGGATTGGAATGGTTGAAAATGATGGAGGAATGGCAGAGAACCGGGTACGCCGGTTCAGACCAGTTCACCCATTGAAGACGACGATGAACAATGCACTGGTGCAGGCGCGTGAGGCCCACGCGCAGCCACTTTGGGCGGCGCGTGGGGGCGCGTGCGAGGTTATCTGGGGAAGTTTCCAACTAGGATTTGAGTCTAATTATTGTAACCAATCTTTTGAGATAGGTTTCGGATTAATCGGACGTCGATTCGAGTTAGTTCTGTGGGATCGAAGGTCTAGGGTCCCGTTTAAAGTACGCTTAGAAGTTTGGGGAAGTTATGGGATTTGAGTAGGACTTTTGTGAAGTAGGTAGTAACCTCATTTTGGGCTTTGGACAGGTTCGGGAAAGCCGAAGATAACGGAATGGTCGGAAACGATGGAAGTGCGCGCGTATCTAGGCGACGTCGAAATGGTCTGTGAGTGGACTTTGCTTTCTAACTCTTGATGCATGCATATATGTTTTTATATGTTTTCTATACTTGATCCTATGATTTGATTTATGAATGTGATGGTTTACGGTTTTCACGTTTTACGAGGTTTTGATAAATATCGTGATTTGAACCTAGTTTAACGGTTTGATTTCGGGAGTTGAAATACGATATGATTTAAAAGGAAGTAAAAGGATTTTGGAAAGTGTTATCGGGCTTGAAGCCTAGTTCAAAAGTGGTTTTCGGAAATGTGATTTCGGGTTTTCGAATCGGAATTCCGGGTGACGATTCGGGATTCGATTCGGAACTTGGAATGGATTTCTAGGTTTGGGTTCGGAATGGTTATTCCGGATGCTAGCTTACGGAATGATGGTTGCGGACTCGGATCTGGAAAGGAATGGATATGAGTTCTGGATTTGGATTCGGAATGACGGTTCTGGATGCCGGAAAGGCTTCGGACCAGTGGTTTCGGATTCGAGTTTAGATATCGATTTCGAAATGGTTTTCAAATGGTTTTGATTGGATTTGCTGGATCTGGATATTGGGTTTAAAGACCCGGATTATGTTTGACGGGGGATGGGCCCGGATTGGGTTTAAAGACCTGGATTGAGTTTAAAGACTCGGGAGTTTAAAGACTCGGATATTATTGAGGCCTGGTTTGAGTTTAAAGACTCGGGAGTTTAAAGACTCGGATAGATCCAGCAGGTTCGATGGATGAGAATGTGGTTTTAAATGTGTTTGGTATTCACTGAGACTTGATGGTGATATTTTGGGCAGTGACCTAGATGAAATTGTTTTCGTTGGCTATAATGGTTTTGGTGGTTTTGGGCGGAGGCCCGGGAAAGAAAAGGCGTTTGGTTTTTCGTGTATGGTTTTGTGACATGAACTGGATATGCATGCATTGGTTTTTAAACGGAGGGTATAAATATATGTGTTTTCTGATAACTGTTGAACTTGAACTTTATTTTTATCCACTCACAGTCTTTTCGTGTTTTCGATACCCTCCAGGTTGTTGCGTCGCGGGCTGTTGGTCGAGAGAGACGGAGACATCACACGTACATCCACAGTAGACTCTGCGTACTCTGGGAGGATTGGAAGATAGTGAGCCGTTTGGTTCGGAAATCCCTTGTCCGACTTGCGTGTCACATGAGGGTTGGACGTCTGTTTAGCCTTCGTGTCATGCGTAAGTCAGACGGGAGCAGGGTTTAGTCCCTAATCCTAGGGGATTAGGGGTGGGCCCTGACACTCAACCTCCTTTCCACTTTTTGTTCATAGGACTCATTTGATTGCTGAGGATTCGAAGAGATTGGATCACTGTCCCCTGTTCCTCGTGAGTCGAAGACCACCGTCCACAACAGTCTCTAGGCTGTGTCCCCTCCACACTCATCTCTCTCTGTCTCTGTTTCTCACCCTCATTTCAAGAATTGGACTCTGTTTCTTCACTCCCCTGGACAGCACGGCCATCACACTACCCTGTTTGCTCTCTATTCTTCACCCGTGCACACACACAATCTGTTTAAACGGGGTTCAAGGTGGTGAACGATGCTTCTAAGACCATCCAGAGAGGGCCACGCATCATAAATCATGTGGCCACCTTCTCCAACAATTGCGAAGTGTCCATTGCCCATTGCACACAATTCCCTAGGCTAGAAATGACCAATTTACCCTCAATTGTACAAATAACCAATTTACCCTTCGGATTTCTAGACTCATAACTCCGTCATCCGAACTCCAATTGTCTCATGCCGCGTGTCATTATACTTAGGACGTCGAGATCTATCTAACGGTCCTCGTTTTACGTGAAGAAAACTTGTCGTTCAAAAAGTCAACAAAAACCTCATTTTTAACCAAATTACGAAAATGCCCTCAATCTTCCGAACATCATAACTTCCTCCTCAGATGTCGGAATCGGACGTACCACCTGTCTACGGACTCATGACGTCCCAAACTACGTCACGGTCATCGGTAAATGTCCATTTTACCGCCCGAACTAAAAGTCAACATTTTGCCCATCCTAGGGGCAAAATCGTCATTCTGCACCGCCAACTAATCACTGATTATCTTTGTTAATCCGTCATTAACCACTAATCTACTCCCGACTTCTGGGACGGGTCGTTACACCGGGCCCCCAGCCCGATCGTATAACTCAAATGGACCCTCGGTCCAATTCCTCGTCAATTCAAATGGACTCCAAGTCCAAGAGTTTCCAATCAATTGGGTCTCGTGCCCCGATTTCATATTTCCAAATCCAAAACCAATTCATTAAATCATCATTGAAAACCTAGCACGTACGAGCATCGTATAAAACCAGAAACATCAAAATAAGTTCAAATACGTAAATCCTAGGCTACCACAAACAAATGCACTCATGGCACCTCTACTATTCCGTCTGCATACTGGTTCGCACGTCCCAACTCTACGGGATCAACTCCAGCACGCACGCTCGTGTAATCCATTCGAGGATATCTAGGGCACTTGTCACGCATTTAGGTATATCTTACTCGTCACAGCCACCTCACAGAGGTAGTATGGCAAGTGTGCCAACACCCCACGTCAGCGTCTCATTCTGCGATCGCACTCAGCCATAACCGAGTCGAATCCAGAATTACTGCTCGTATTGTGCGTCACTCACGCACCTCGTATCATCGTCACGACTGATGAATCCCATCGTCACAATCATCACGACAACCTGAGCCTATCCAACTCGATAAGACTCGACTGCGTCCATCGATAGCAGCTTCTACAAGAACCTTATTCAGACCAATCTCATAAACACTCTACTATCGAGACTCCAAATCCATGTGGTCATCTCACCGGTGGTACCAACTGCTCCACACGCAACATCCACCGATCGTTCCAGCTTAGGATTCCAAATCTCACCTCACAATGGTACTCGTGAACCTGATCCCCTCATTTTACTTAGTGTCGAGCAAATCACTCCCGAACTGGGGTTGTCATGAACGCGACTGCTCACTGTAGTACATACACCCTGACCAATTCGCCGCTCTCGACTCCGAAGAGTCGTCAACTGGTACCATACCAGTCATCCTCACGTAACTATACAGCTCTTAGTCGCTGGCCTCCACAAGAACTTGGCCATACTCCGTGCCAACACTGCACAAGCGCTGTATGCGTAATCACATCCTATCACGTCACACGACAACTACTCTGTGCATCTCCTACTAGTCGAAATCCCTCCAGGATTCGACACACTGAATCATGGCAACATATGCTAAATAGGGTCCAACGCTCCTATTCCCAACCATCTCACTCGGGTCAACCATGACCTCAGCTGTCCTCTGTAGCACACTATCCAATCCGACATGACACGACCGACAATGGTCTCGACTCTCGGGTCGTCACACGGTGTCTACTAGTCCACTGGATCCTACTCACCAGTGACACTACGGCTCTAAGCCGTCGGATTCACACGAATACTGATCCTCCTCGGGATCAAAAATCGAAACATGTGACATGCAAGACATTGGATGCCATCTAACTAAGGTTCGATTCTACCGAATCCTCATACTAATACCCAAACTATCAGGTTGATGACGGGCTGTTACAACTTCAGAAACATCAAATCCTCGTCCTGCACTCCACGCTCTGATACCAACTTGTCAGGACCCGTCCCAAATCCCCCGAGATTAACGTTGGACGCGCCTGATCCCCTTTGACACAAAGTGTCAGACCAGGGATAATTCTGTCTCTAGCCCTCACCGGGGCTTCCAGAGTACGCCAAGATCATAGGAGCAGGAGTGTGATGTTTCGTCTCTGCTACAGCCCGCATCCGCGATCAACCTGAAGGGCATTAAAACATCAAAAGTCGTGAGTGGACGAAACAATATTTTAATAAAAACATTTTCACATAAAGACATTTATGCCCTTCAAAAAAAGCATATGCATGCATTCAAAAACCGTTTACCAAAATGTTCATAAAATCATTTGTCAAACTTATTCTCAAAACCTTTCTAGGGTTCATGCTCGGTTCCCATAAACCGTCATGACCCATAAAAACCTTTCAAGGGTTCATGCTAGTCCCCATAAACCTTCATGAACCATAAATCCATTTGGGGGTCCCTGACCCGAAATCACAACTTAAAACCATAAATCAATACATGGGAACTCAGTACAAATCACGTCACGTGGGTCTCAGCCCAAAACCATTCTCGGTGAAATACTAAAACATCGAATACGGGGTCTCCGCCCCAAATCACTTTCTAAAACATGGAACACAGGGTCTCCACCCCCAAATCACTTTTCTCAAAACCACATACGTATCAACATACTTATAACCCATCCGCGGCACTTCTGAGAAGATGCCAAGTCGGGGCACACAGCCCCTAGGGAACACATCCCTGATAAATCATATCTATACTAGTGTGCACACCACTCGGGGTCTCACTCCGAGTCTTCTCCCAGGAATTCTCCATCTGGGAGGCTCAATCTCTGGATCTAGTCGGAGCTCTATCTCTGGATCTAGTCCACACATCTCTCTGAAATCTGGTTCGGGACCACATCATAATACATAACTCCCACTCCTGGAACAGGATCCCTATGGGGATACCCACTCTGGTTTGTGGATCGTGACCCTCCAGGTCGACGTCTGGAGGAGACGATATAATAATATGGAGGGTTCATATACATTTCAAATACTTTCTTTCTTTCTCAAAACATTTCTCAACTGGGTCTCATACCCGAATCATCTCAACAGGATTCCTCGAATCCGATTCAAATCAGTTCCACAGGCCTCCGCCTAAATCCACAGTTCAATAGGGTCTCATCCCCGAATTCTCATTCATAAACTGAACTGGGACTCAAGCCCAATGTTACATTCAACTGGGTGTCAAGACCGGTCCAAAATCCCCCGGGATTAACGTGGGACCCGCCTGATCCCGTTTGACACCACGTGTCAAACCAGGGAAAATTTCATCTCTGCCCTCGCCGTGGCTATCAGAGTGCATCAGGATCGTAGGAGGAGGGGAGTGATGTCTCGTCTCTACTACAGCCCTCATCCGCAATCAACCTGAAGGGCATTAAAACACGAAAACTGTGAGTGGACAAAAATAAGAATTTAATAAAAACATTTTCGCATAAAGACTTTTATGCCCTTCATAAATACATATGCATGCATTCGAAAACCGTTTAGCAAAACGTTCATAAAACCATTTATCAAACATCTCAAAATCCTTCAAGGGTTCATGCCCGACCCCATAAACCGTCATGACCCATAATAACCTTTCAAGGGTTCATGCTGGTTCCCATAAACCGTCATGAACCGTAAATCCATTTGGGTCCCCGACCCGAAATCACAATTCAAAACCCGTAGGTCAAATCAATAGGGACTCAGCCCAAATCACATCAAGTATGGGGTCTCCGCCCCCAAATCATTTCTAAAATATCGAATACGGGGTCTCCGCCCCCAAATCACTTTCTAAGTCATAAAACACAGGGTCTCCGCCCTCAAATTTCGTATACGGGGTCGTAGCCCCAAATCACTTTCTAATCATAAAACATAGGGTCTCCGCCCTCAAATCACTTTTCCATAAAACCTCATACGTATCAATATACGTATAACCCATCCGCGACACTTCCGAGAAGATGCCAACTCGGGGCACACAGCCCTTAGGGAACACATCCCCGATATAGTCACGATTAATCATATCTATACTAGTGTGCACACTACTCGGGGTCTCACTCCAAGTCTTTTCCCAAGAATCTCCATCTGCGAGGCTCAATCACTGGATCTAGTCCGAGCTCTCTCTCTGGATCTAGTCCACACATCTCTCCGGAACTGGTCCGGGACCACATCAATATAAGTAACCACCACTCCTGGAACGGGATCTCTATGGGGATACCCACTTTGGTCTGTGGATCATGACTCTCCAGGTCGACGTCTGGAGGAGACCATATAATCTATATGGAGGGTTCATTCATTTCAAATCTCTTTCTTTCTTTCTCAAATACTTTCTTTCTCAAAACTCATTTCTCAACTGGGTCTCATACTCGATTCCTCTCAATAGGATTCCTCGAATCCGATTCAAATCACTTTCACATGTCTCGGCCTAAATCCTCAGTTCAACAGGGTCTCATGCCCGAATTCTCATTTCATAAATCGAAGTGGGACTCAAGCCCGATTTCACAATCAACAGGGCCTCAAGCCCGATATCACGACTAACTGGGCCCTAAGCCCGAAACCATAACCCAACAGGACCTCATATCCGATTTCGCAACCAACGGGGCCTTAAGCCCGATAACTCAACGAAATGGGTCTCAGGCCCGATATCATAAAGCAACGGGGCTTCAAGCCTGATAGTACCATTAACTGGACCTCAAACCCGAATCGTAAACCAACTGGACCCTCGGTCCGATCGTATAGCTCAAATGGACCCTCGGTCCGATTTCTCGTTAAATCAAATGGACTCCAAGTCCGAGAGTTTGTAAATTAATTGGGCCTCGTGCCCGATTTTATATTTCCAAATCCAAAACCAATTTATAAAACCCTTGTTGAAAACCTAGACTTATAAGCATCGTATAAAACCGAAATCTCGAAATACGTGCAAATACGTAAAACCTAGGCTACCACAAACAAATGCACTCATGGCATCACAAAACATATATTAAAACAATTATAAAACATTTATGCATGCATCGAATTTGAGAGAAGGGTCCACTCACAGACCGTCCGAAGCCGCGCCTCGAAACACGCGCCATAATCGTCTCCCGGGTCAAACGTCGCCTCCGGGATTCCTGAACCTGTCCAAATTCATTTAGAGGATTACTAACTACCTTATTAACCTCCTACCAAAGCCCCGTAATTTTCTGGAACTTTTAACTATTTTTAAACTGATCCTAACCCTTCCGATGCCCCGAAACATATCGAGACGGTGTCCGATCGACACGAAACCAGTCCCAAAATGTTCATTACCTCGAATAGTTGATTTCACGTGTTGAACACTTCCCCAAAAACCCTATCACGCGCTGTCACGCGGCCCTAGAAGGCCTGCACGTGGGCCTCACACGCCAGTACTGTTCCTGCACCACTGAGCTTCAAACGGCTGGTTCACCTGGTTTGGCCAGTCCAACTGGACCGGCTTGACCGGTTCACGGCTCTAGACCCTCCATTTTTCATCCTACTTCTTCCTTTTTGATTCCTTTCTTCCTATTTCCTCATTTTCCAACCATTCCAATCCTTAAACCTAACTGAAACCATCCAAAACCTATCCATGAACATAGGCCTCACGGCCATAATTTTTCCGGCCACCCTCCAGGGCTTCCTCAGCCCCCAACCGCCACCAAAAACATCCTAACATCTTCTAACTAACCCATTACCTCCATCCTAATCATCCAAAACAAACTAAAACGTTGGAATCAAAATAAAATGGAAATTTGGACAAACCGAGTTCTTCTCGGCTTTCATGGCTGTCGTGCACGGTGGCGTTGCTCACTGGCCGGCCACCACCTTCCAAACATCCTCCCTCACTCTCTAGCCTCAGTCATGGTCGAATGGGAAGGGTTGGGTTTGTTTGGATTCAAAGGAAAATGAGATCGGGTTGTTTAGGGAGAAAGGAATGAATGATCGATGCACTAGGGAGATGCATGAAAAGAAGATGATGTCCAGTGGATGGGTGACACTTGTCACTCATAAAATTGGGCAGCATAGAAATATCTGGGCCCCACTTTAGTCCAAAAGTAATCCGTCTCGAACTTCGTGCAATAGTACTTTCATACTTCCCTGAACCGTAACTTCTCCGTCGAACGTCCGAATTCGACGTGCCGCCTCTCTACGGATTCGTATCGTTTTGATCTACGTAACGATCTTCGACCCTCATCCATCGGATCTCCCAGTTAAAAGTCAACTTTTGGCTCAAATTACCAAAATGCCCTTGAACTTCCGAACGTCATAACTTCCTCCTCGAATGTTAGAATCGAGCGTGCCACCTGTCTATGAACTCGTGAAGTCACGAACTACATCACGATCATCGGCCAAAGTCCATTTGACCACCCGTACGAAAAGTCATCGATTCGCCCATTCTAGGGGTAAAATAGTCATTTCGCCCGAACGTCCTCTAATTCTCGTCTAATCTCCGATTAGTCTCGCTAATCAGTCATTAATTCTTAATTAATCTCGTTAATTCGGGACGGGTCGTCACACTGGGCCTCAAGCACGATACTATCCATCAATGGGACCTCAAGTTCAATTCTATAAACCAACAAGACCTCAAGTCCGATTTCACAATCAACTGGGCCTCAAGCCCAATATCTCAACTAAATGGGTCTTAGGTCCGACATCATAAATCCACGGGGCATCAAGCACGATAATACAACTAACTGGGACTCAAACCCGAATCGTAAACCAACTGGGCCCCCCGCTCGATCGTATAACTCAAATGCACGCCCGGTCCGATTCCACGTCAATTCAAATGGACTCCAAGTCCGAGAGTTTCCAATCAATTGGGTCTCGTGCCCGATTTCATATTTCCAAATCCAAAACCAATTCATTAAATCATCATTGAAAACCTAGCACGTACAAGCATTGTATAAAACCAGAAATCTTGAAATACGTGCAAATACCTAAATCCTAGGCTACCACAAACAAATGCACTCATCGCATCACAAAACACGTATTAAAACAATTATAAAACATTTATACATGCATCGAATTAAGAAAACAAGTCCACTCACAGACCGTCCGAAGCCGAGCCTCGATACGCATACCAAAATATCTTCCCGGGCCAATCTTCACCTCCGGGATTCCCAAACCTGTCCAAATCGTAATAGAAGGTTATTAACTACTTAAATAACCCCTCACTAAAGTCCCGTAATTTTCTGGAATTTCTAACTATTTTTGAACGCGAACCTAAACCTTCGGACGTCCCGAACTATATCGAAACGATGTCCGATTAACACGAAACCAGTTCCAAAATGTTCGTTACATCGAATAGATGATTTCACGTGTTGAACACTTCCCTAGATTCCCTACCACGCGCCGTCACGAGCCCAAGGATTGGCCTGTATGTGGGCCTCATGCGCCAAACTACAGTGCATCTTCCTTCTCTCGACGGCTGGTCCGAACCGACCTGTCCCGTTCGTCTGCAACTTGGGCCGACTTGACCCGAATTACTTCTTTTCAACTAAATTACCAAAATGCCCCTGAACTTCTAAAAATCTTAACTTCTTCCTCGAATGTCGGAATCGAGCGTGCCACCTGTCTATGAACTCGTGTTGTCCCGAACTACGTCACAGTTATCGGCCAAAGCCCATTTGGCTGTCCAAACGAAAATTCAACGATTCACCCATTCTAGGACAAAATCGTCAGCTCGCCTTACTCGTCTGTTAATCCTCGTCTAATCCCTGATTAGTCTCGCTAATCCGTCATTAATTCTTAATTAATCCTGCTAATTAGGGACGAGTCGTTACAATCTTCCCCCTTAATGAATTTTGTCCCCGAAATTCAAACTAACCTGATTACACAACTAAACTGTGGAATCCAACCTTGTCCCTCGACTCGGATCGCTGCACCCACACACGAGAGTACCCATGTAACAGTACACGTCCGACACACACCTCGTACGTGACAGTACGTATCATCACCGACCCCTAAAGCTCCAATTTATTTTCGAGAACTACACATCTGCTCGCACGTTTCACTCGAGACAGAATATCGACACTCGTCGATCTCGCCTGTCACTCACTTTGACAGGTCATAAATATCAAACTAACATTCAAATGGCTTTTCAATTTAACACTCTAACACGTTCCATCTGACAACCAACAGGCAGGAAACGCATCCCCACTAAGGGCTGACACATCTAAGCTGACATCCTACTCAGCATCCGATCAGATAACGGTGTATAGATCCTGCCATCACAATGGCACGAATCCCGTCTTACAGGTCATCCTCAAACCTATGCCCATACTAACTCTCTTTAGAGTACCATCAATCCACATCAATCCGTAACTATCACAGGTCACAACCATCGTGACCAGCTGGCAACTCCCGGCTCCACTGCGCTTCGCTGCTCTACTCTGATCTCGGCTCGTTCTCGAGTCCTCGTATCGTATCTCGTATCACTCAGCGATCTCCACTAACATCTAGACTTACCTCGAGTCTCCAAACCGTCACTATCGGATCAAATCCGGTCGCCACTTAGGTCCATCTAGGACTCTATCCAATCTACAACATACTCGTACTCTCGGGACACCCTCCACTCGATATCACGATTAACCCTGGTCAATGCCATCGTCCAACATGCACAACACACCAGTACATCCATATCACATCACATCGGGGTGCCACCCGACCTACTCAAGGACTGCACTCTGGCAACGTCCAACCACAAACTACCGTCCGCACTCCAACCATGGTTCGGACCCCAACCGTCTGTCACCAGGCGAACATCAATCCATCACCTCGGACACTCACTCGTCACATCCTGTGACGCTAAGCACCATCTACTCGTCAAGTCAATCAAATTTAACCCACAGCCTAGGTGTTCGGTTCATACACCCTTTTTTGAACTCCTAGCTGTCATATCACTCCTCGTTATCCCACCTAGCGAACGAATCCAGGAGAATCCAAGATGATGACATCAAAGTTCATCCTATGTCATTCTCCAGCTTCCATCACTATCTGCTAAAGAGTCACACTCAGTGACCTTGGAATATCCATCACCAATGCGGAATCAAGTACTCTTCTAATCGTCTCACTCATCATGCGAGCATTCCGACCTCCTATAGGCCAACGATTTCCAAGTCCCCAACTCAGGAGGTATGGTCAACCGTAGTCAACCAAAACCAATCCGCAATGGACTCTCAAGTCCTCAGCTCAACTGGACACCATCCACGCGTCCGTGAATACCATTTTATGCAGGTACACTCATTCCGAGAGGAATTCACGCGACTCATGGTTAAACCTTGTATACTATTTATGGATGTGCATAAACGGCCTCCAACACTCGCATCTCATACCTTTAATCATCCTGATCCAACTCTGACTCACAGAATTGGTCGGAATCCACTTACATCGGTTGGTAGGCTAAACATATCACAACATCTGTCGTGGTTTGTAGCCAAATCTCTACGTACTACCATATATGACCAACCGACCCATACATCATAAGACGTCATTTACGTCATCCATTTATATATTTTCATCCGAACGCCATTTAGGCATTTCATCCTTTAACGTTACTACTCTTGGGCACACACTCGTGCCCTAAGTCTCGTATCATCAAGGAACTGGTCACCAAACCAAGTACTCATGATGCCTCGCACTGAGCCACTCGGAATCCTCTCTGTAGCGCTCAGTGCCCACCAAACTCACATGCTCGCCCCTCTGGGCACCTCTACTATTCTGTCTGCATACTGGTCGCATGTCCCAACTCTACGAGATCAACTCCAGCACGCACACTCGTGTAATCTATCCGAGGATATCTAGGGCACCTGTCATGCATCTAGGTATATCCGACTCGTCACAGCCACTTCACAGAGGTAGTACGGCAAGTGTGCCAACACTCCACATCAGCGTCTCATTCTACGATCGCACTCAGCCATAACCGAGTTAAATCCAGAATCACTGCTCGTATTGTGCGTCACTCACGCACACGACTGATGAATCACATCGTCACGACTGATGAATCACATCGTCACAATCGTCACGGTAACCTGAGCCTATACAACTCGATAGGACTCGACTGCATCCATCGATAACAGCGTCTACCAGAACCTTATGCAGACCAATCTCAGAAACACTCTGCTATCGAGACTCCAAATCCATGTGGTCGTCTCATCGTTGGTACCAATCGCTCCACACGCAACATCCACCGATCGGTCCAGCTCAGGATTCCAATTCTCATCTCACAATGGTACTCGTGAACCTGATCCCATCATTTTACTTAGTGTCGAGCCAATCACTCCCGAATTGGGGTTCTTATGAACCCGACTGCTCACTACAGTACATACACCCTGACCGATTCACCGCTCTCGACTCCGAAGAGTCGTCATACTCCAATACTAGTACCATACCAGTCATCCTCACGTAACTATACGGCTCTTAGCCGCTGGCCTCCACAAGAACTTGGCCATACTCCGTGCCAACACTGCACAAGCGCTACATGCGCAATCATATCCTTTCACGTCACACGACAACTACTCTGGGCATCTCCTACCAGTCGACATCCCTCCAGGATTCGACACACCGAATCATGGTATCATATGCCAAATAGGGTTCAACGCTCCTATTCCCAACCATCTCACTCGGGTCAACCATGACTTCAGCTGTCCTCTATAGCACACTCTCCAATCCGACATGACACGACCGACAATGGTCTCGACTCTCGGGTCGTCACACGGTGTCTACTGGTCCACTGGATCCTACTCACCAGTGACATTACGGCTCTAAGCCATCGGATTCACACGAATACTGATCCTCCTTAGGATCAAATATCGAAACACGTGACATGTACGGCATTGGATGCCAATCGAACCTAAAACTATAGCACTACGTGCCAAACACCATCTAACTAAGGTTCGATTCTACCAAATCCTCGTACTAATACCCAAACTATCAGGTTGATGACGGGCTGTTACGACTTCAGAGACATCACATCCTCGTCCTGCGCGCACTCCACGCTGTGATACCAACTTGTCAAGACCCGTCCCAAATCCCCCGGGATTAATGTTGGACGCGCCTGATCCCGTTTGATACGAAGTGTCAGACCAAGGAAAATTTCGTCTCTATCCCTCACTGGGGCTTCCAGAGTACGCTAGGATTGTAGGAGGAGGAGTGTGATGTTTCGTCTCTACTACAGCCCGCATCCGCGATCAACTTGAAGGGTATTAAAACATTAAAAGTCTTGAGTGGACAAAACAATATTTTAATAAAAACATTTTCACTAAAAGCATATGCATGCATTCAAAAACCGTTTACGAAAACTTTCATAAAACCATTTGTCAAACATATTCTCAAAACCTTTCAAGGGTTCATGATCGGTTCCCATAAACCGTTATGACCCATAAAAACCTTTCAAGGGTTCATGCCGGTCCCCATAAACCGTAATGAACCATAAACCCATTTGGAGGTCCCTAACCCGAAATCACAACTTAAAACCATAAATAAATACATGGGAACTCAGCCCAAATCACGTCACGTGGGTATCAGCCCAAAACCATTCTCGGTGAAATACTAAAACATCGAATACGGGGTTTCCGCCCCAAATCACTTTCTAAAACATGGAACACAGGGTCTCCTCCCCCAAATCACTTTTCTCAAAACCACATACGTATCAACATGCGTATAACCCATCCGCGACACTTCCGAGAAGATGCCAAGTCGTGGCACACAGCCCCTAGGGAACACATCCCCGATAAATGTCAAGATAAATCATATATATACTAGTGTGCACACCACTCGGGGTCTCACTCAGAGTCTTCTCCCAGGAATTCTCCATCTGGGAGGCTCAATCTCTGTATCTAGTCCAAGCTCCACACATCTCTCTAGAATCTGGTTCGGGACCACATCATAATACATAACTCCCACTCCTGGAACGGGATCCCTATGGGGATACCCACTCTGGTCTGTGGATCGTGACTCTCCAGGTCGACATCTGGAGGAGACCATATAATCATATGAAGGGTTCATATACATTTCAAATACTTTCTTTCTTTCTCAAAACATTTCTCAACTGGGTCTCATACCCGAATCATCTCAACAGGATTCCTCGAATCCGATTCAAATCAGTTTCATAGGCCTCGGCCTAAATCCACAGTTCAATAGGGTCTCATGCCCGAATTCTCATTCATAAACTGAACTGGGACTCAAGCCCAATGTTACATTCAACTGGGCCTCAAGCCCGATACTATCCATAATGGGACCTCATGTCCGATTCTATAAACCATCAGGACCTCAAGTCCGATTTCACAATCAACTGGGCCTCAAGCCCAATATCTCAACTAAATGGGTCTCAGGCCCGACATCATAAATCAACGGGCATCAAGCCTGATAGTACAACTAACTGGGCCTCAAACCCGAATCGTAAACCAACTGGGCCCCAGGCCAGATCGTATAACTCAAATGGACCCTCGGTCCGATTCCTCGTCAATTCAAATGGACTCCAAATCTGAGAGTTTCCAATAAATTGGGTCTCGTGCCCGATTTCATATTTCCAAATCCAAAACCAATTCATTAAATCATCATTGAAAACCTAGCACATACAAGCATCGTACAAAACCAGAAATCTTGAAATACGTGTAAATACGTAAATCCTAGGCTACCACAAAAAAATGCACTCATGACATCATAAAACATGTATTAAAACAATTATAAAACATTTATACATGCATCGAATTCATAAAACAAGTCCTCTCACAGACCGTCCAAAGTCGCGCCTCGATATGCATGCCAAAATGTCTTCCCGGCCCAATCGTCGCCTCCGGGTTTCCCAAACCTGTCCAATTCGTAATAGAAGGTTATTAACTACTTAAATAACCCCTCGCTAAAGTCCCGTAATTTTTCAGAATTTCTAACAATTTTTAAACGCGAACCTAAACTTTCAGACATCCCGAATTATATTGAAACGATGTCCGATTGATACGAAACCAGTCCCAAAATATTCGTTACATCGAATAGGTGATTTCACATGTTGAACACTTCCCCATATTCCTTGAGCGTGGGCCTCACGTGCCCAAGGATTGGCCTGCGCGTGGGCCTCTCAACGGCGCGGTGCAAACCGGCCGGTCCGATTCGTCTGGAACTTGGACCGGCGTGACCGGTCTAGGCCATTTTTCCTCCCATTTTTCAGTCTGTTTCTTCCCTTTTCGATTCCGTGCTTCCTATCTAATCCCTAGAAGTCTATTGGAGTAATTAGAAACAAGAAAAACCCTTTGAAACCCCTTGGTTCCAAAACGGTCCTCACAGCCATTTTTCTCACTTCATCCCCCAGGTTTCCTCAGCCTCACACCATCATCAAAGTCATCCTATTACCTTCCTAATAACTCATTAAGCTTATTAAAATCGATTAAAAGCATCTGTAATGTTTGAACCCAAAGAAAATGAAAATGGGACCAAACTGATCCCTTGTCGGTTTGGTCTCAGCCGTTCACGGCGGTGCCAACCTGGCCGGCCACCACCATCATCTTGTCCTCTCTTCCTTCCTTTGGTCTCAATCATGGTCATAAGGGAGATTGGGTTTGGATAGGGATGAAAGTAATCGGGTGAGATTGGGTTTGCTTAGATGAAAAATGATCGATGAAGAGGAATGAGATATGCATGAATGAAAAAGGGTTGGCCAGTGGATGGGTGACATTTGTCACTCATCCATTGGGCAGCACAGAAATATCTGGGCCCCACTTAATTCCAAAAAGTATCAGTCTCATAATTCATGCAATAGTACTTTCGAACATCCGTGAACCGTAACTTTTCCGTCGAACGTCCGAATTCGACGTGCCGCCTGTTTACGGATTCGTATCGTCCCAATCTACGTAACAGTCCTTGGCCCTCGGCCATTGGACGTCCCGGGTCAAAAGTAAACAATTTGCCCTTTTTCGACTTAATTACCAAAATGACCCCGAACTTCCGAAAATCATAACTTCTTCCTCGAACGTCAGAATCGAGCGTGCCACCTGTCTATGAACTCGTGTCGTCCCGAACTACGTCACAGTCATCAGCCAAAGTCCATTTGGCCAACCGAACGAAAAGTCAACGATTCGTCCATTCTAGGGGCAAAATCAACATTTCGCCTTGCTCGTCCGTTAATCCTCGTCTAATCCTCGATTAGTCTCGCTAATCCGTCATTAATTCTTAATTTAACCCGCTAATTCGGGACGGGTCATTACAATCTGGCATGGTAGAACATGAGAAGTCATCCTAAATGACTTCAAAATACCCATTACCAATGCGGAAAACTCGCATTCCTCTCATCACCTCAATCACAACCTCTCTCGATTCCGAAGTTCCAATCATATCGGAACCGACACACTCGGACATCAACCCTGTGTCCGTAACAAGTCTAACTCACTATCAAGTTTGCCTATCAGTTTACACCATTTATGTACATCCAAAAGGATGTGGACCATTACCACTCGGTCCTTACGTCTCAACTACTGCTGGATCCTATCTAGTTCATCACTATCTGTGATCCACTCTCGGACCACAAATATCGAACATGTGCCCATCTCGACAGAGTCATATCCCTACCCATGACTCCTCGTCATCACAATCACTAGCACCAGCACCAGCACCGTTACTAACACCAGCACTAGTATCGGCACACCAGCATCCACACTAGTATCAGTATCAGCACTCCGTGTGCAAAACTGACAAAACTGGATCTCCACTCATACCGAGTGACGACCCCGTACCTCTGCTAGAAAGGGAGAAACTCTGCCTCCCTCGTACCCAACAACTCTGGGTACAATCACCTTGACAACTCGCACGAGAAAAGGAAACATCCCCTGAACGTCCCCAATTTCCAACAACCGTAACTATAATCACTCTCGGTAGTAGTGCTTGCCACGACTCGTGCAGACCTAACCACCAAACCTATCTAGACTCCGCATCCTATGAAATCAACCACCCGTACTAATTACTCTGTATCCCCACTTCGGGATTCCATCGACAAGTACCAAACCCTGGTAACCTGTCCAACCTATCTCTAACCAGTCGTAACTCGACTCAATCAATGTCGCCTACCGGGTCACCCATGACCTTAGTTTCACTAACAATCCATCACAGCTAAAGTAGCTCAACAACCAACTAAGTCTAACTGATAAGTACAACCTCGACTGCAGAGCGCAGTCCCATCACTAAAGCTAACATGACTAGACCGACTGACGATCTCGACTCCGAAAAGTCATCAAATCAAACTACTTGCCAACTCACCTTTCCAAACCGTACATCCTTCCTTAGGGTTCCACGATGACCACCTAGGGTCCCTCTGAACCCAACTGCAGAAAGCAGTATAATCCACAATCTGACCGACCACGGGGTCCTAACATCGCATGGACGTCAATCCAATCCTACCGTTAGTTCAAAAAGGGTTCCTCAAACCCGACTGCTCCCAGTAGCATAGCCACCTAACTCAACAAAATCCGACCATCTAATGGTCACAATTCCTAATCAGTCGTCAAAACTGATCCTACAACATCGTGAAAGACGATCTCAACTAACCGTCTAACGATCAAAACTCTAAAGTGCTATTACGTTAATCCTTCCGTAGGGTCCCACATGCCAACCTCGACAGAACTATGGCAACCCCGGCATCAAATTCCGAACCAAAACGGGCCACGATTCAATCCTACTAACTATCGTACCCGCATCCTAACTATCAGGTTGATAACGAACTGTAGCCCATTGAGACATCACATCCTCGACCTGCGCGATACTCCAAGAGCAAACCTATGCTCTGATACCACTTGTCAGTATCAGAGCGTCCTGAATATCCTACAAGCAAACCTATGCTCTGATACCACTTGTCAGGACCCGTCCTCAATCCCCCCGGGATTAACGAGGAACACTCCTGATCCCGTCTGACAGGGAGTGTTAGACCAGGGAAAATTAAAACCTTTAGCTCGAAGGCTTCCAGAGTACACTAGGATCCGGATGAGGTATGTGATATCTTGGTCTCCGCTACAGTCCGCACCATATCCAACCTGAAGGGTATTGAAAACTGAAAGACTGTGAGTGGACAAAAAGTAATATTTCAGAAATACATTTTATAAAAGACCTTTATACCCTTCACTTAAAATCATGCATGCATAGTAAAACCATTTATCCAATCACATATGTTTAAACAACCATATCCATACGGGCTCCTGCCCAAAACCATTTACATAAAACCATAACATAGTAAGCATATGTGGGATCTCAGCACAAATCCATTTATCATCATAAAACACAATTTTGCAAACCACTTGAAATCATGTTCATCCATACGGGCTCCTGCCCAAAACCATTTACAGAAAACCATAACATAGTAAGCATATGTGGGATCTCAGCACAAATCCATTTATCATCATAAAACACAATTTCGCAAACCAATTGAAATCATGTTCATCCATATATTTCATATCACCAATCTAATCACGGTATCTAGAGCTACGCGAGTGCTACCCGGGATCTCAAACCCAAGTCTCTCTAGGGTCCACCTAGGTCAATATCCGTAAATCAATGACCCTTCCTGGAGGTTATAATACATAGCCTTTCTGAAAGTAATGAACCCAACCGGGGGGCGACTCCACTCAGTCAGTGCTCCGTGACTACTCTGGTGTCCTCCTAGGCCAACGACCCTCCCCGGAGGAGACAATACATATATAAAGGATGGCATACGAAAAACCTTTTGAAATCATTCTTTAAACATTTCAAGGATTCATCTACGGCCCCCATAAGCCGTCATGAACCATAAAAACCTTTCAAGAGTTCAAGCTGGTTCCTATAAACTGTCATGAACCGTAAATCCTTTCAAGGGTTCATGCCAGTTCCCATAAACCGTTATGAACCGTAAATCCATTTGTGGGCCCCTGACCCGAAATCACAATTGTAAAATGTAACTGGGCCCTAAGCCCGAATCCACATAAAAACTGGGCCTTTGGCTCAAATCGTAAACCAACTGGGCCTCTTGACCGATTTCGTAACTAAATGGGCCTCGTGCCCGATATCGTAAACCAAATGGGCTTTGTGCCCGATACGTAAGTCCGAGCCCGATTCGTAAAACAACTGGGCCTTCGACCCAATGCCTTATTAAATCAAATGGACCTCAAGTCCGTGAGTTCGTAAATCAAATGGGTCTGGTGCCCGATCCATATTTCCAAATCCGAAATTGATTCAAGAACTAATTGGGCCTCTGGCCCGAGAACGTCACTAAAAGGGACTTCGAGTTCAAGGGTTTCCAAAAAAAATGGGTCTCGAACCCGAGTTTACCTTTTCAATTCCAAAACTATTTCATTAAACTATTTTCAAAACCATAAGTACGGAAAATCAGAGTAAAACTGAAAACCTCGATTTACGTGCAAGCACGTAAATCACCTCGAAATGCGTGAAACCATATATATCACAATCATCCAATTCCACATCATAGAATCATATTCATAAACCATATAAAACATTTATGCATGCATCACAGTTTAGAAATCAATATCCACTCACAGACTGTCCTAAGCTACCGCCTCGGTTTGCGTGTCGTAAGCCTTACCGAGCAAATCGTCGTCACCGGGACTCCCAAACCTGTCCAAATCAATCTACAGGGTTACTAACTACCTTTTTAACCTCTCATTGAAGCCTCGTAATTTTCCAGAATTTTTAACTATTTTAAATCTCGAGCCTAAACCTTCCGATGTCCCGAACATTATCGAGACGGTGTCTGATCGACACGAAACCAGTCCCAAAATTCCCGTTGCATCAAATAGAGTATTTCATGTGTTGGAAGTTTCCCCATCGGACCCACCACGTGCCCCACGCGCGGTGCACTGTTCATCCCTAACCTCAGTTAAACCCAGTCTGGCTGGTTTGAACCGGACCGGACAGGTCTATACCAGTCCAGCACCCAAACTCATATATTTTCGGTCCATTTTCCTTCCTTTCAATTCCTAAAGTTTCCCCTACTCATTTCCTATATGTTTAGCCAATCAAAGTACAATGAAACCAAGAAAAACCATACCTCCAAGATCAACCATGGCGGTGGTGGCTGCAACCTCCACCCGCCGTCCATTCCAGCCATCCAAGCCCTCGAAAATAAACTCATTTGCCTCACCAGACCCCCAGAAACATAACCCAAACGTTAGGTTCGATCAACAACCAAAAAAAAAACCAAGTTTCGAATCTTAAAACCAAAACTTACCTTCTCGGGTTCCCCGACCACCATCCACGGCGGACCATGCCGTCAGTGCCACTCTCATCGTCTCATCCCACTCTTCATTTTTCACTCACAACTCACACACTAATGAGGAGGTTTGGAGGGTGTTCATGGAGGGGGTGTTCGAGTTGCTTATGGAGAAAATGAAGAAGATGAAGTTTGATGCACGGGGGAAAAAGGAGAGAGATTAGATAGATGATGGTGATGATGATCAGAAAAGAGGGAGAGAGATGGACGGTGAAGATTGAGGGAGAATAGGAGTGGATGGCTAGGATTAAAGATGAGATAAGTGGAAAATTATAAAATAATTAAAATATTATTATTTTAATCAAATCTCACCAATCAATGTGAGATCCACAAATTAGGGGTTTGGGCCAATGGGATGAGTGACACTTGTCACTCATCCATGGGTCCCACTGGAAAGTCAACCAATCAAATACTGCCAAGTGTAATCGCCTCGTAATGCGTGGATAGTAAAATTGAACTTCCGTGACATATATCTTTCCCGTTCGAAGTCCGATTTTAGCGTGCCGCCTGTCTATGAATTCGTATCGTCCCGATCTACATAACGGTCCTTGCCCTCGGCCGTGGGACCTTCCAAGTCAAAAGTCAATTATTTGCTCATTTTAGCCTAATTACCAAAATTCCCTTGAACTTCCGAACGTCACAACTTCCTCCTCGAATATCGGAATCGAACGTGCCACCTGTCTATGAACTCGTGACGTCCCGAACTATGTCACAGTCATCGGCCAAAGTCCATTTGACCGCTTGAACGAAAAGTCAACATTTTGCCCACGACTAAGGGCAAAACGGTCATTTTGCCCACAACTAGGCGCAAAATGGTCATTTTGCATCGTTTGTCCGATTTCGCTCAACTAATCACCGATTAACCTCACTAATCCAGTTTAGTCACTAATCAAATCCCGGAATTCTGGACAGGTTGTTACACAAAGGTCACTAACGTTACAAGTAAATCCATAGTCAAACCCCCAAAATCCTAGGTTAGCAAACGCATCCTGAACCTAAGCATTGTCATTTTGGACGCCTAGGAATACCCCCAAATGATGTCTGATTGACTTGAAATCATCTCCATTAGATCTATATCATCGAGAGCTTGAAAAGAAGCACTAGCATGGCCCATGGGACGACCCCACTCATTACCGAAAGCGACAGCCTTCCCACATGGTCGAATCCCCACGTGCGACACCACATCAGCTACCATGTAACGATCCGTCCCGAATTTCAGGATTAGATTAGTGACTAATCACGATTAGTGAGGCTAATCCGTGATTAGTTAAGGCGAAATCGGACGAGCGATCCAAAATGACCGTTTTGCCCTTGGGCGTGGGCAAACCGTTGAATTTTCATTCGGGCGGTCAAATGGACTTTGACCGATGATCGTGACGTAGTTCGTGACGTCACGAGTTCATAGACAGGTGACACGTTCAATTCCAACATTCGAGGAGGAAGTTATGGCGTTCGGAAGTTTAGGGGCATTTTAGTAATTTTGGTTAAAAGGGGCAAATGTTGACTTTTTGACCGAGAGGTCAGATGACTGAGGGCCAAGGACCGTTACGTAGATCGGGACGATACGAATTCATAGATAGGCGGCACGTCGAATTCGGACGTTCGACGGCGAAGTTACGGTTCAAGGAAGTTTCGTAGTATTATTGCATGAATTACGAAACGAGTTAACTTTTGGACTTTAGTGGGGCCCAGATATTTAATGGAGGCCCAATGGATGAGTGACAAGTGTCACCCATCCACTAGCCATCATTCCACATACATGCATATCATCCCTTTTTCCTATTTCATCCATCAAACCCGATCTCACCAAACCGATCACCCTCATCACACACCACCCCAACCCTCATCTGTCTTCATTGCTCCTTGAGTGAGGAACTGAGTGAGAGAGTGACTGGGAGGTGGCGGCAGGATGCACAACCGCCATGGACGGCGGAGGACCCTTATGCACGGTAAGCTCGGTTTTTCCCATTTTCTCCTATTTTTGATTTCAAACGTTAGGGACAGTTTTGGTCGATTAGGATGGGTTTATTATGATGTTAGGAAGGTTTTAAGATGAATTTGGGTGGTGGTTAGTGGCTGAGAAGCCCTGGGGAAAAACTGGAAAAGTTGAACCGTTTTGAGGGAATTGAACCATGGGTTTTTGGGGTTTTTAGGTGGATTTGATCATCCAAACAAGATCCTAGGATCAAAATAGGAATTTAGGGATTGATTAGGAAGGGAATCGGACCAAAATGAGAAAGGATGAGCCTTGTAAGACCCGTGTCTTGGAGGGAACGGTGAACAATCCCACATTCCTGCGGGGGGAATGGTCTGGGAGAGGATGGTGGTGTGCCTTAAAGGTGTAAGCACACACCTATCTAGTACTAGGCCTCCCTTGGCTGCGCTGGTTAAGGTGGTTACCTTTCAGGCGTGAGGTCTTGGGAACAAAACCTTGCGGGCGCAGGTGTGCCCAAAGAGGACAATATAGGGTTAGATAAAGGGTGCCGATGCACAACTCTGATCTAAACTAGGCCTTTTGGGAGCTCAAGTGGCTTTGGGGGGATTGGAACCCCAAAGTTAAGCAAGTTGAGGCTAGTGCAATTCCATGATGGGTGACCCCCTAGGAAGTTGCACCATGAGCTCCCGAAAACAAAACCATGAGGGCGAGGCCCAAAGCGGACAATATGGTGCTAGATGAGTCGGGTCCTGACCGAGAAGGGTAGGGTCCTGACAATTTGGTATCAGAGCCAGACCCCGACCGGGAAGTGTGCCAGCGAGGACGCTGGGCCCTAAGCGGGGTGGATTGTAAGACCCGTGTCTTGGAGGGAACGATGAACAATCCCACATTCCTGCGTGGGGGGGGGGGGGGGGGGGGGGGGGGAATTGTCTGGAACAGGATGGTGGTGTGCCTTAAAGGTGTAGGCACACACCTATTCTAGCACTAGGCCTCCCTTGGCTGCGCTGGTTAAGGTGGTTACCTTCCAAGCGTGAGGTCTTGGGAACAAAACCTTGTGGGCGCATGTGTGCCCAAAGAGGACAATATAAGGTTAGAAAGAGGGTGCCGCTGCGCAACTCTGATCTAAACTAGGCCTTTTGGGAGCTCAAGTGGCTTTGGGGGGGGGGGGGGGGGGGGGATTGGAACCCCAAAGTTAAGCGAGTTGAGGCTGGTGCAATTCCATGATGGGTGACCCCCTGGGAAGTTGAACCATGAGCTCCCGAAAACAAAAACGTGAGGGCGAGGCCCAAAGCGGACAATATGGTGCTAGATGAGTCGGGTCCTGACCGAGGAGGGTCGGGTCCTAACATACTACCTGGCATGTCACGTGTCAGGTCATGTTCGTGCCACATCATCGTCAAATCTGAATGACTAGAGCGGCCGTGATCCCTCGCCGCCCGCCATCGATACTGCCAGAAAAACTTCTCGGAAATCTCGATTGTTGTCCTAAACTTTAAACCTTCATAACTTCTTCATTTCTTAACCAAATTGGATGTTTTAAAATAATGGAAATATATCTACACAACCCCAAGAATTCAAATCTGAACTAAGAATTTCGAGAAAGTACATGGATATTCTACAAAAAAGGCATGAAAGTTTTGGCCAAATTTTAGGCTTGTTTTCCAAGTTTTCCCACGTCCAAACCTTCAATATTTCTAACTCAAATCCATCCCAAGAGCTCAACTAAGATCTTGGAAACCTTAGTTGCAAGCTTGGAAGCTTCAAATGATTCAAGGAATCAATGTACATTTTTTTCAGTTTTCGATTTTCCTCCTCGCTCCCTCTTGATTTCTTCATTCCTTCTTCTTTCCTCCCACGTCCAAACCTTTCGATTTTAGGCTTCTTTCACCTCCTTTAGGTGTCGCCAGCTTGAATTATCGATATATCGGTGGTTTCCGTTGATATTTTCATTTATGGCTAGAGGATTATTATAGGTGGGCCGTGGGTGTATACTTGTTGCAACTCAAGCTGAGGCAACTACACCTGGGCTTTAGCCACGGACTGAGTGCTAAGAATCCAAAGTCCAACTTAGGGTAAAGTGGCCCAGGTGGTTGAAGTGATGAGGCGACGTGGCAGCCCAACTAAGGCAAAATGGCGGGAAAGCTTCCCGCTAAAATGAAGCCTGAAGCAGCCCTCATTTCGGACCCCTGAAACCCAATTGCTAGTTTCGGTTCCAGCCGCAGTGAGAAAGAGAATTTACAGAGGAGTTAATTAATTCAAGAAATGGCAGTGAATTCAGAGAACCCGCCGTCAACACCTGAGTCACCGCCATCTGTAGGGTTCAACACGGACCAGCTTCCGCACACGAGCCGCACCTCCGAGAACTTCTCATCCTCGGACGATGATGAGGCTGCCGTGGACCCCGAAATCGTCCGAGATGACCCCGAAGAGGACGTTCTCCAGGAAGAGGAGGAGGGAGAGGATCTATTCCAGGATAATTTCATGGAGTCAGTACTTCAATCTTCTCTTCTATCTTTTTATTCATTTATATTTCTAAAAAAAAAAACATATTCTGGAAATGTTTACATGATTAGATTTTCACGAAATGATTATTGTGAATGAAAAATTAGTGATTATCGGAGAATGGGTGAGCACGACCAGTACGAGTCGATGGGCCTGGATGACTCGGTTGAGGACGAGAGGGATTTGGATCAGATCATGGCCGACCGTCGAGCTGCTGAGATTGAGCTCGATACCCGCGACGGCGTTCACACTTCTCGCAAGCTCCCCCACCTCCTCCATGACCAAGGTTTATCTTGTTGCTTTCAATTCAATGTCTTTCTATCTTGGAATCAGAGAAAACATATGCATTGGGTTTTGATTAAGATTCTGATGGCGTTGGAGAAATGTTGGTTGTGCTGACATTTTTGCTGCAGATACTGATGATGACAGCTACAGGCATCCGAAGAGGGCGAGAGCTGACAGGCCACATAGAAACTTTGATGATGCTGATGGAATGCAGAGTTCTCCTGGAAGATCACAGCACGGAGACTCCAGAGATGATGTCCCCATGACCCAGACCGATGATGATCGCAATGAGGTTTAGTTACCCAAACATGGTTTTGACGTCATTAATTTCTTTTTATGTTTCATCCTCAACCTTCTCATCTTTTGGCAAATTCTTATTTTGGAGTGGGTTTTTGTAGGATGATGAGGACGATGACCAAGAGGTCGACTATGAGATGTATCGTGTTCAGGGAACTCTAAGAGAATGGGTTACTAGAGATGAAGTGCGAAGGTTTATAGGCAAGAAATTCAAAGAATTTCTACTAACCTACGTCAATGAAAAGAAAGGTTCATCCGAGATTGTAAATGTGCGCCTCATCAACGAGATGGTGTTAGGTAAGGGCTTTGCTTCTCTCAACCTGTTGTTACTGTCTGTTAAATTGTACATGTACATTGACCATATCTACTTGCTATCTCATTGTTGGTGCAAGCAGGAATCTATTTAACTACGGCAATGTTTTGATTTGAATAAATGCACTGTTGTATTTTGCAGCCAATAAGTGTAGTCTGGAGATTGATTACAAGGAATTCATCTATATTCATCCCAATATTGCCATTTGGTTGGCTGATGCCCCCCAGCCTGTCTTGGAAGTGATGGAAGATGTTGCCAAGAATGTTGTGTTTAGTTTGCACCCCAATTACAAACGTATCCATCAAAAGATCTATGTTCGGATAACCAACTTACCTGTTTATGATCAGATTCGCAACATTAGGTATCGTGGGTATTTTGTTAGTTTGGCTGCATCTTTCGTATATTACCTTCGAGGTGTCAACCCTGCTCTATTGCTGTGCAGGCAGGTCCATTTGAATACCATGATCCGTATTGGAGGGGTTGTAACTCGGCGTTCTGGGGTCTTTCCCCAGTTGCAACAAGTAAAGTATGATTGCAATAAATGTGGGGCAATCTTGGGGCCATTCTTTCAGAATTCTTATTCAGAAGTTAAAGTTGGTTCTTGCCCTGAATGCCAATCGAAAGGACCATTCACTGTCAATATCGAGCAGGTGAAGTTTTACAAATTTATATCTGCCTTTTCCTTTTTGTTTGGATATCTGAAGAGAATAACAAGAGTTAAATTGAAGTTATGGAAACTGTTGTGAGAATTTATAATTAATATTTCTGCTCAAGTAGTTTAAACAGCTGTTGGAGGTGCAGTTTATTTTGGTTCCGACGTCTCTGTAATAAGAATTGACCTCAGATTAGATTCTTTTCTTCTAATGCATTTCCTCAGCAAAGAATTGAATTGAAACGCAAATTGAACCTCATATATCCATCCATTTCTTGCTTCAGACAATATACAGGAACTATCAAAAGCTTACTCTCCAAGAAAGCCCAGGAATTGTGCCTGCAGGTCGACTTCCAAGATACAAGGAAGTGATACTACTAAATGACCTAATTGATTGTGCTCGTCCAGGCGAAGAGATTGTAAGATACTCATCCTGGTCTTGTTCATTCTTTCTTGTTAGTTTAGTGATACTTGCTAAAGCTCTATTTTCTGCCTTTTTTATTTATTCCAGGAGGTCACGGGTATTTATTCAAATAATTTTGACTTGTCTTTAAATACAAAGAATGGGTTTCCAGTATTTGCCACTGTGGTTGAAGCAAATTATATCACGAAGAAGCAAGACCTCTTTTCTGCTTATAGACTTACTCAAGAAGACAAAGAAGAGATTGAAAAATTGTCTAAAGACCCAAGAATAGGGGAAAGGGTTTGTTACCAAATCCCCCTATGTCAACTAAGTACCTCTCGTATTATAATGAAATAACTATATGTTTTATTGACACAGATTGTCAAATCCATTGCACCATCAATCTATGGCCATGAGGACATAAAGACTGCAATATCTCTTGCCATGTTTGGAGGCCAAGAGAAAAATAGTGAGGGAAAACATAGACTACGAGGGGATATAAATGTACTTCTTCTAGGTGATCCTGGCACAGCAAAGTCACAGTTTCTTAAGTAAGAGCTACTACCATGAATTCAAAAGTGAATTCAATTTTTGACTGTGGATATCATTTTAATTTATTAATTTTCATTTTCTTTCACACAAGGTATGTTGAAAAGACTGGGCAGAGGGCTGTGTATACTACTGGTAAAGGAGCATCTGCTGTGGGGCTGACAGCAGCTGTGCACAAGGATCCCGTTACAAGGGAGTGGACCCTTGAAGGAGGAGCACTTGTTCTGGCTGACAAAGGAATATGCCTTATTGATGAATTTGATAAAATGAATGATCAGGACAGGTACGGAAATAGTAGTATATATGCAAATCTAATTGTGGAAAGTGATAGTCTAACCTTCCCAGCTTATTTTGAGGCCTTGAGCATTAACATTTTCATATGCAGTTATAGTCTACCCTTCCCAGCTTATTTTGAGGCCTTGAGCATTAACATTTTCATATGCGATTAGGGTGAGTATTCATGAAGCAATGGAACAACAAAGTATTAGCATATCAAAAGCTGGAATTGTCACTTCTCTCCAAGCTCGCTGCTCTGTCATCGCAGCTGCAAACCCTGTGGGAGGAAGGTAAATTGACAACTATGAGAAGTAGCCAACTGGAAATACAAACTATGTTGCATTTCTAAACCTGAAATTGTTTTCTATTTCGCATTGAACCATTCACCTGTATTTCTAGGAACAAATGTAACCTGTATTTCTTTGTTCCAGATATGATTCCTCTAAAACATTTTCACAAAATGTTGAGTTAACAGATCCCATCATCTCTCGTTTTGACATCCTCTGTGTTGTTAAGGTTAGAATTCTACAATATCTTATCTTCCATTTGACAATATTTTATTGCAATCCATCTTGACAGCGAATGAAACTAATGATATGCAGGATATCGTTGACCCTGTAACTGATGAAATGCTTGCAAAGTTTGTAGTTGATAGTCATTTCAAGTCCCAAGCCAAGGGGTCTAACTTGGATGATTCCTTCAGGGATTCCGAAGAAGAGGCCATCCCCAAAGATCCAGAGGTTTATACTTAAGATTTTACCCATTCTATCGCCTTGTACCCTTCCACTTTTGTGTGAACTTGCATTTTTCTTTTTCTCTTTTAATTTTATTGTGTTTTTGCCCTCATTTTCAGATTCTCTCTCAAGATACGTTAAAGAAATACTTAACTTATGCAAAGTTAAACGTATTCCCAAGGTTGCATGATGCTGATCTAGAAAAGCTCACCCATGTTTATGCTGAACTCCGGAGAGAATCTTCTGTTAGTTTCTCTGTTTGTTTTCTCTTGGGATTAGTTTTTATTTTGTTTTATCTTCTATGACACGTACTCTTTCATTGTTTTATTTAGAATGGACAAGGAGTACCCATAGCCGTAAGGCACATAGAATCCATGATACGAATGTCTGAAGCACATGCAAGAATGCACCTTAGACAGCATGTAATACAGGAAGATGTGGACATGGCGATTCGTGTATTACTAGATTCTTTCATCTCTACCCAAAAATTTGGGGTGCAGAAAGCTTTGCAAAAGGTATCGAAGAGTGACATCTTCCTATAACTTTTTCCCCCTACTTCTGGTGTTTTTCTGTTCTTCCAAAGCTTTTATTTTATTTTTATTGTGACAAAGTGGCTAGGCTAGTTTTTAAATTCTGTGTAGTACTGTTTTTATCTACTATTTCTAATAGCAATGAAAATATATATATTAGTGGCTACGTTTGAGTATATATTTGAAAATGCTTAAGTACTTTGCAGTCAAACAATCTGTCAGCTCTATTTCCTTGTTCTTGTTAATTCTCACATAATTTCAAATGACTCGTATAATCATCTGTGGGTCTTGACTGAAAACTAGAAGTATGTTTATCCGCCAACATTATAATCTGATAGTTTTATTCTACATGATTGAATCAGCATTTGTAGATTACTTGGTAAATTTGTCGGAACTTGTTTAGTAAGCTGAATTGTGTAACATTTGATTGAGGACTTGTTTTTGAATTTGCAGAGCTTCAGAAAGTACATGACTTTCAAGAAGGATTTCAATAATGTGCTCCTTCATCTACTCCGTCAGCTCGTGAAGGATGCAATTCACTTTGAAGAAATTGTTAATGGCTCTACTCAAGGACTCACCCATATTGAAGTAAAAGTGGGAGATCTGAAGAGGATGGTAATGCAAGCATGAACCATCGATGTTTGAAATTTGCTTAACTTGATTTACTAAAATAGGCACTTAACCATCAATCTTTTGCACTTGTTTTATTTTGTGCAGGCACAGGAGCATGAGATCTATGATCTGAATCCCTTCTTCACAAGTACTCATTTTTCAGGAGCCAATTTTGTATTGGATGAAGAACGCGGATTGATAAGGCATCACCTTACCAGATGATGGATATGTGAAAAAGCATAGATTTTGAATTTCCAAGAGTTATTAGTTTAAATTAGCCAACTAAAAGATGTGGATTCAAATTATGTACTGCACATTAGCATTTAGAAAATTCTGAATTCGATTTTCTTTCAATGCTACCATTACGGATTACCTTTACTATTTGGTCTCAGAATCTGCTAGCTTGTCATACATTTCTACTTTGAACCATGCTAAAGATAATCTGTATATTTGGTTGTGTAATTTCCCTTTGACTCCCGTTTGATATTATTTTATTTTTCCTAAAAGATCACTTTATTTGAAAATCAAGTATTTTTTCTTAAAAAACATTTTTATTTAAAACTGAAGTAGTAGAAAAATATTTGGTAAAAATGAAAAAAATGTCGTATTTTTTTTAACAATGAATTTTTATAGCAACTTTTAAAAGCAGTGTATGGGTTGTTATTGAAAGTTGTTTCTACATAAAATTAATGAACAATGAAATTTTTGTTATGAATACGATCAAAATCGTCTCTATATTTCATTCAGTTAAACCTACTTATATAGAAGTAGGGTTAGAGTTAAGTACAAAATACAAATTACCTATCTACCCTCTTTACATCTAACTAAACTACCTTCACAATATTACATAAATAGCCACATACATAAATATATTTACAACACTCCCCCTTGGATATTTCATGTAATGATGTCGCTGGGCTACGCGTTTATGTATTACCTCGTTAAAACCTTGCCAGGTAACAAAAACCCTATGAGACAAAAATAACCCTGGTCGAAGGAAAAAGAGTGCAACGTTCGTGTAAGTGATCACATCGGAGTCTTCTGAGGTAGTTGATGTCGCCTCTTCTGGGATACGGGTAGATAGTACACCTTTGAGATAAAATGTATCAGTGTTGCTTCACCAAAACTTTGCCCGGTAAACTGTCAGGACCCACCCCGGTTTCACCCCGAATCCCGAGGTAAATCCTGCTCCCGTCTGACACCCCGATAGTAACTAGTCAGACGCAGGAGAAAGTACTCAATACAATATCTCGAAGTTATAGTTTACAGAGCATAGTACGAAACACAAGGAATTGAAAATCGATAATAATTACACGCACGCGGAAAGACTTTAAACCACTCCGGGATCCCTCACGTGACTTCTATGCCTCGGACACTGCCTCGACGTCAAGACCCTGCGCTATCTCCACAACCTGGAGGGCAAGTTTAAAAAAAAGGTGTGAGTGGACCATAATAAAAGAAAAGTTCTAAAACCATTTATCAGAAAACCGATTTTCACCCTCCGTTTTGAAAACCACATGCATAACCCATTTTAGAAAACGGTTATAACCCAATTACCATAAACCACATCATAAGAAACAGAAACACTATAAAACAGTTAGAAAAACCACAGCATATGAATCATAATACCGTATCATCAACCATGAACATCAAATCATCATTTTCTGATCAAACCTGCTGGACCTATCCGAGTCTTTAAACTCAATCCAGGCCTTAACAATATCCGAGTCTTTAAACTCCCGAGTCTTTAAACTCAAAGGCCTACGGGGGAAAATCAATATATCCGAGTCTTTAAACTCCCGAGTCTTTAAACTCAATCCGGGCCCGTCCCCCCGTCAATCATATCCGGGTCTTTAAACCCAATAACCAGATCCAGCAAATCCAATCAAAACCAGTTGAAAACCATTTCCATATTCACATCCAAATCCGAATCCGAAATCACCGGTCCGATGTCTTTCCCGCATCCTGAACCGTCATTCCGAACCCAAATCCGGAATCCACTTTTCTACTTTAAAACCAACCCTTTTTTCTGAAATCCGTTTCTAAAACCGAAAACCTTTAATCATCGAAATCATGTTCCAAAATCCTTTTATAATCATTTAAATCATTTATCATTTGAAATCCCAAAACTATAACATTCTAATCAGAACTCAACCTTTTATCGTAAAACGTGCCAAATACCGTATTTTCTCGAAAAACGTGCAACTATGTAAAATCACATCATAAATCCAAAAATCATGAAATCACATATATAAAACAAGTATAGAAAACAGTTATGCATGTTCGAGTTTAAGGAAAGGGTCCACTCACAGTACCGAGCCCTCAATCGCGTCCCGAACGTCCCGCACGTTCCTCGGCTTCCTCGGGAAATCCCGATCCTGTCAACAACCACCAAAATACGTCACTAACATGTCCACGAGTAACTACCTAATTTCCCTCCAAAATCCCCGAATCCTAAACGAAATAAACCGAGACCCTAAACCGTCATCCTCGCGGAACTAACCTCAAACGACGTCCGAACAACCCGAAACCAATTCCAATAGACTCGTTAGAACACCTAGACCAAAAACCAAGTTGACCACTTTCCCCATCGCCGCCGCACGTGCCCCCACGCGCCGCCCAAAGTGGCTGCGCGTGGCCCTCACGCGCCAGCTACAGTACCACCATCTTCCTCGATCGAACCCGGTTCGCACCAGTGCTGCAACCCGGACCGGCGAGAACCAATCTCCGCCGTCCGGCCACCATTCTCCTCCCTTCCTTCACCCACAGCTTCGTCCAGCTCCAATTTATCCATTCCCCAACTCCTCTAACCTTGACACGGCCCCAATCCCGTCGACTTAAGCTCGAACCAGACGGCCAAACTCCCCCTGTTTCACGATCCAGCCACCCAGCTCACCTCCCTTCACGGTGGCTACACCAAACTCTTCCCTGGACCTCACTGAACCTAAACCAACCCTCCTAGACCTTCGACTCAGCCCCTACCTTCACGACTCGCCATTTGAGCCTACTGCCAAAACAGAGCACATAAGGTCTCTCCGTCGTGCCATCCACCACCGTGCACCACCCATCACGGCAGCACACATAGTCTACTCTTGGGACCTCCAGGAGTCTCACCCTGGCCTCCAAATCCCTCGACTCTACGCCCAACCCCATAACTTTCGAATTGAAACTCACGGGAAAAACAGAGTAATTGTACAGGGATGAGGGAGTACCTGCAACCGTCCGCAACTGTGCTCGCCGCCGTGCTCCCTAGAGTCTACGACGTCGCCTCAGCCTCCTCTCGAGTTCCCCTACACCGCACACGACCGCCACCGCCACGATTCCTCACAACCTCTCTGCCTGCCTTCCTGTTTCCCCCTGGTCTTCCCGTGGTTCACAACTCACACACACACACACCCGCTGCACCTCTCTACAACCTCACCAGCTTCCCTTCGATCTCTTGTCCCTCACTCATTCACCAGAACTCATCCACATCCTTGATCAACCCTCAATTTTTCCCTCTCAATCTCCCTATGTTTCTGTTTCTCTCTGTGTACACACAAGAACACGGGCACAGCTGCACCCCAATTATTTGGGCCATGTATGTACAGGATTCCACCAGAATCCTCTACACACCTGCCACATGTCACAATCCACTCCACACACTCCCACAAGGCCCAATCTCAGCCGTCCATTTCCTTTCTCTGTGCACAAATCCCAATGTGCAGAAGGACCAAACTACCCTTCTTTTTAACTCAATTTTACGGTTTTACCACTAACTTTCTAGACCCATAACTCACAACTCGTAAGTCCGATGAATACGTGCCGCCTGCCATCGGACTCAGGACGACGAGATCTACGTAATCATCCTAGGTCAATGTACCAAAACCCGATCGTCCAAAAAGTCAACGTTTCCCCTTCTTTTAACCAAATTACGGTTATGCCTTCAACCTTCCGAACATCATAACTTCCTCCTCGGATGTCGGAATCAGGCGTGCCACCTGCCTATGGATTCGTGACGTCCTAACCTACGTCATGGTCACTGGTCAAAGTCCATCCGACCACCTGAACTAAAGTCAACATTTTTGCCCAAACTAGGGGCAAAATCGTCATTCTACGCTAAGGACCTTATCGATACCGACTAACCACCGTTAAACCTCACTTGTAACGCCCCGGACGTTCTGGTAATGTAATATTATTAAATATTGAATAAAATGACGTTTTTACCCCTGTGTTTGTGTGGTCAATTTGTTGACTTTTAGTTTTGGAGGTCGAACGGACGTTGGGTGATGACCGTGACGTAGTTCGGGATGTCACGAGTTCATAGACAGGTGGCACGTCCGATTCGGACGCTCGGAGTGAAAGTTATGATGTTCGGAGGTTCGGGGGCATTACCGTAATTTGGGCGTTATAAGGGGAAAAAGTTGACTTTTTGTTTGACAATTGATATCCATTTGACTCGAAGACCGTTATGTTCATCTCGACGCCCCGAGTACAACGACAGGCGGCAGGCTTGAAACGGACGTCGGACGACCGAGTTACGGGTCACGGAAGTTGGAGGGCATTTTGGTAATTATTGCACAGAGGGGCATTTTGGTCATTTCACGGTGGTTACTGTAGCACCACCGTGAGAAACAGAGTGCGGCCGTGGTGGTTTTGAGCGTGCATTTGTTTAAGGCTAAGTGGACTGGTGAGTGGGTTAGTTTATGGATTTTGAGGATTGTGGGAAGTAGCCAGACGTGTCTGGGCAGAGACTGAGTGCACGGGAGGAACGGGAATGGCGGTGGTCTCTGTGCTTGCGGGAAACCAGTTTCAGAGGCCTCAGTTGGTCTCCCACGGGCTGTTGGCCATACAGATCGAATAACTGAGTATGGGATTGGAGTGAGGTTGGAGTTAGGATCATTTTGGTTCAATTTGGAAGCTGAGCGTGAGAGGAATTGTGAGAGAAACCGTGAGCAACTGTTTCGGGTTTTTGGGGGGAAATCGCAGAGTTCAATTTCTAAGGGTCGAGGGATCATTCTAAACACACAGTGAGTCTTCTGGGAGTGATAGAGTCTCAGCCGTGCAAGAATTGAAGGGATTCGAGCACGGATTGCCCAAGAACCCAAGGTCCAGTTCGAAGGAAAAACCAGTTGGAGGGAAAAATCTCATTCAACTTCTGGAGCCTGTTGATCGAAACCAAAGGCCGTGTAAGACTTCTGGGGTCATTTCGTGCACAACCGTGCAAGAATTGAAGGAGGAGGAGGACGGTTTGGCCGGGAACCTGAGTCTCAGTTTCAGGGGAAAACCAGTGCTGTGGACGACTACTTCCAGGTAACGGCGAGCTAAATTGTTAGTGTCATTGTGTGTGTATGGGTCCCTTATTGCTACTGGTGAAGTTAATTTGGAAATGGAACCGTGTAGGGTGAGTTCCAGGAGTCGACTTGTTCGACTGTTCGAGCTTGGATTGGGTCGATTTGGTGTAAGTCGAGGTTAACCAGTGTTGCAGACCTAAAATAAATGAGTTAGGGAAGATAATAGGATTGAAAACGGGTAGTTTTGACTGAGAATTGAGGGCTAACTGATCGGGTTGAGTCGCGGGTATCAGACCCGTTTAGCAGGCTGTTCGGGTAAGGGAGATGACACTGTAGCTTGGCGCGTGGCCTTCACGCGCAGCCGCTTTGGGCGGCGCGTGACGGCGCGTGTGGCGTCAACTCCGATCATGGTCAACATGAGAATTGATCCTTACATTCTAAATAACATTTTATCTTTAGAGTTCGAATCGATCGGGAGTCATTCGGGATAACTTCGGGAGTCCGGAAGATTAAGTCTTTAAGTTTATTTTCGCCGAAAAATCCGGAAAAATTAGGAAAAATCCTACGAGTTATTTTGGGATGTTTGTAACCCTTCTTGTACGTTTTCACAGGCCCGGACACTTCCGAAGCTACGGAGGAGCACGCGGGACGCGATTGACGTGTCCTAAGACTGTGAGTGGACTCTTTGATTTTTAAATTGGGCATGCATGACTATTTTGCTTATTTATCTCATGGTTTTACATATGATTTTACGATGGTGAGATGATATATCGGTTTTACTTGTTTTCACATTTTTCGAGGTAATTATCGTATTTCACGCATTTCGAGATTTCGGTTTTTGCCTATGCATGCGTGATAATTTTTGATGAAGTATCTGGTTATGAATATGCATGTTTCGGATTTATGATGTTTGATCATATTGTGAAGTAATCTTCTGTTAATTGCATGTGTTGGAATTTACATGTAAATTCGGGCATGAGTCCTGTTACGATGAGAAATGTTTTGGAATAATGTTGGAAAAAGAATTGTGATTAATCCTGATTTATTATGTTTAAAAACGGTTTTGGGTTTAAAGACCCGGTTGATGGTTGGATCTGTTTTTGGGTTTAAAGACCCGATATGTTGATTCTGGGGGCGGGCCCGAAAATTGAGTTTAAAGACTCGTGAGTTTAAAGACTCGATTATTATGATACCCCCGAGGCCTACTAATCGTGTTTTGAGTTTAAAGACTCGTTGATATCCCGGGAAGGCCTAATGTTGAGTTTAAAGACTCGGATGGATCCAACGGCATAATCATGATTATTGTTTTATGTTTCACTTGATTTGTGCAAATAATGTTTCAAAATGACGATTTCTGGAATCTGGTATTATTACATGGTTTTACATGAGTGATGACGATCCCTGTAACGTTTTTCTTGTGTTTCGGAAAAAGAGTTTTCAAAAGTTTAACACACAAATTTTGAATACTTGGTTATGCATGCGGATTACAAAACTGGAGGGCGAACCCAATTTCGGAAAAACTGTTTTTCCTGTTAAACTTATGTTTCGGTCCACTCACACCTTGTTGTTTTAAATTCCCTCCAGGTCGTGGTACAAGCGTGGGGGCAAGCGCCGAGGCAGAGGCGGAGGCATAACGTTTTCCGTTGCGGAGTAGTTAGTTCACAGAGTAGGACTTGTTCTTTAATTTGTTTTGTAATATTGCTCTGTGAAACTGTGGACTTGACGTCCAGTCGGATGTATTTGTTTAATCTCCCTGGTCTGACAATGGGTGTGTTGTAATTTTAACTAGTTTCCGGTCTTTTTGATTCGATTGTCAGACGGGAGCAGGATGCTTCCCGATTATCGAGGCGATAATCGGGGTGGGTCCTGTCAATTGGTATCAGAGCCTAGGTTTACGATTCGTGTCCGGCATTCGGGTGTGCCTTGATTATTGTACTAACTTATGCCTCTTTCAGAGAAGGACGACCGGCCATGCCTCCGCGACGCGAACCCCCTCCACGACCTAATGGCGATGCCGAGAGTGCTTCGATCGAACGAGCCCAGCGTCTTGGGGCTACGGTATTCAGTGGTGGAGCGGACCCCGAGGATGCCCACCGTTGGATTTCTCGGATTGAGCGGATTTTTACTGTGATGCACTGTCCTCTTGAGGAGCGGGTGGTGTTGGCTACCTTTCTACTTGATGGATCTGCTTATGAGTGGTGGTACACTCTGGAGTTGTCGGGTTGGGATGCCCGTACAGTGACTTGGGAGACCTTTCGTGAACGGTTTCTGGATCAGTATTATCCCCGTTCATTCCGTGATGCTAGGGAGACCGAGTTTCTGCAGCTCCAACAGGGGAGCATGTCCGTAGCTGAGTATGAACAGAAATTTCAGATGCTAGCTCGTTTTGCTCCTACCTTTGTATCTACTGAGGCTGAGAAATGTCGTAGGTTCGAGCTTGGTCTACGGGGTGAGATACGGGCCATTGTGACGGCCGGAGCTTTTGCAACTCTCAGGGAGTTGTCTGATGCCGCGGTGCGGGTTGAGGCTAGTCTCCCGACGCGTCCACAGTATTCTGGTGGTGGACAACGTCGCGGGCGTTCATATTCTGGATCGTATGGTCAGGGAGCCTCGAAGAAAGGACGTTATGGTGGAGCCTCATCTGCAGGCAATGATCGTTATGGCAGGCCTGGTAACTATCAGGGTTCTGGATTCCGAGCGCCTAGGGCGCAGACTGCTCCGCAGGCGAGCGCGACTTCTGTTGCTTCCACGGGACGGCAGGGTGGTGGTTTTGTTCGAGATGCTTCCAGTGTCATCTGTTTCTTCTGTGGCGAGCGGGGCCACTACCGGAGGGATTGTCCATCTTTGCCACAGGGTGGTGGCGCAGGTCGGGGTGGAGCAGAGCAGGGACGGAGCACAGCTGCAGTTTCTGGGACTGGGAGCACTCGAGGAGGTGGTACCGGAGCGGCTAGTGGACAGAGGGGCCGGGGCCGTGGGCGAGCAGCTGGACCACAGGCCCGAGTTTTCGCTGTTACGCAGCAGGAGGCCAGGGCAGCGCCTGGTGTTGTGACAGGTACACTCACGATCTTTGGACATGATGTTTGTGCTTTAATTGATCCCGGAGCTACTCATTCATTTATTTCACGGGACTGTGAGTTGTTGGCGGGTAGAGAGGTGTCCGCATTGGACTGTGACATGGGAGTGAGTACGCCCACCGGAGATGTGTTTGTGGTGAACCAAGTGTTGCGGGAGTGCCCCGTAATGGTAGGTGATGTTGGTCTGGTGGCAGATTTGATACTCTTGGACTTGCACGACTTTGATGTCATCTTGGGTATGGATTGGTTGACGCTCCATCACGCCTCTATCGAATGCGTCGATAAGCGGGTTACTTTTCGGAGCCCGGGGCTACCGGAAACCACTTTTCAGGGAATTCAGCGAGCAACTCCTGTCGGAGTGATTTCTGCCCTGAAGGCAAGTAAGATGTTGAGGAAGGGGTGCCAGGGATACTTAGCCCGAGTGATGGATTCACGAGCTGCACCATTGCGGGTGGAGGATATACCGATTGTACGGGAGTTCCCGGATGTCTTTCCGGAGGATCTACCGGGATTGCCACCGCATCGAGATGTTGAGTTCACTATTGATCTGGTTCCAGGTACGCAACCTATTTCTCAGACTCCGTATCGTATGGCGCCAGCTGAGTTGAAAGAACTGAAGGCGCAGTTACAAGAATTACTTGAGATGGGATTTATTCGACCAAGTGTATCCCCCTAGGGAGCTCCGGTGTTGTTTGTGAGGAAAAAGGATGGGAGTTTGAGACTTTGCATCGATTACAGGCAACTGAATAAAGTAACAGTCAGGAACAAATACCCGTTGCCTCGGATCGATGATTTGTTCGATCAGCTGCGAGGAGCGCAGTACTTCTCCAAAATTGATCTACGTTCGGGGTATCATCAATTGCGGGTTAAGGATGAGGATGTACCCAAGACAGCATTTAGGACCCGTTATGGTCATTATGAGTTCCTGGTGATGCCGTTTGGCTTGACCAACGCACCCGCAGCGTTTATGGATTTGATGAACCGAGTGTTGCAGCCTTACTTGGACCACTTTGTCATCGTGTTCATTGACGATATCCTGGTCTACTCGAGGAGTGCGGAAGCGCACGAGGAGCACTTAAGGATGGTGCTGGGTACCTTGAGGGAAAACCAGTTGTATGCGAAGCTCAGCAAATGTCAGTTTTGGTTGACGAGCGTGAGTTTCTTGGGGCATGTGATCTCAACTGACGGGATCAGTGTAGATTCTCAGAAAATTGAGGCAGTGGCGAAGTGGGAACAACCGAGGAACGTCACGGAAGTCAGGAGTTTCTTGGGATTGGCTGGTTACTACAGGAGGTTTGTAGAGGGTTTCTCTACCATTGCTGCCCCGTTGACGCGACTGACGCGGAAGGGAGTCAAGTTTGAGTGGGATGACGATTGTGAGCGTAGTTTTCGGGAGCTAAAGGAAAGGTTGACGTCTGCTCCTATACTGACCCTTCCAGACGACAGTGGGGAATTTGAGGTGTACAGTGATGCATCCTTACAGGGTTTGGGATGTGTACTAATGCAGCATGGGAAAGTGATCGCCTATGCTTCGCGCCAGTTGAAACCGCATGAGCGCAATTATCCGACGCACGATTTGGAGTTAGCTGCTGTTGTGCATGCATTGAAGATTTGGAGACATCACCTGTACGGAGCGACTTGCAGAATGTTTACGGACCACAAGAGCCTGAAGTACTTGTTCACTCAGAAGGAGTTGAATGTGAGGCAGCGACGGTGGCTAGAGCTAATTAAGGACTATGATTGCACGATTGAGTACCACCCGGGAAAAGCCAATGTGGTGGCTGATGCTCTAAGCCGGAAGTCAACGCATTCTGTAGCACATCTACGGACGGTTCATTTGCCACTTTTGGTTGAACTCCGTAAGAATAGCATTGAATTGGGTTTGGATGGCCAAGGTGTCTTGCTGGCTAATTTTCATGTGAGACCACTCCTGGTCGATCGGATCGTTGAGGCTCAATCTCAAGATCCTGTCTCATGTGTACTTCGGATTGAAGTGGAAGCCGGTGAACGGCTAGACTTTACAGTCAGGGAGGATGGAGCTTTGCTAAAAGAAGGACGGTTGTGTGTGCCCGGCGTGGAGGCACTGAAGAAGGAGATCTTGGACGAAGCTCATAGTTCGGCCTACGCGATGCATCCTGGTGGGACCAAGATGTATCGTACCTTGCGAGAGCACTACTGGTGGCCGGGAATGAAACGGGAGGTTGCCGAGTTTGTCAGCAGGTGTCTGATTTGCCAGCAAGTGAAGGCTGAGAGACAACGACCTTATGGAGCCTTGCAACCACTACCTATTCCGGAATGGAAATGGGATCACTTGACGATGGATTTTGTGTTTGGACTTCCTAGGACACCCAGGGGTCACGATGGAGTTTGGGTGATTGTGGACAGGCTTACGAAATCAGCTCACTTCTTGCCAGTGCGAGAGAACTTCAGGATGACGCAGTTGGCCCAGTTGTTTATTGACGAGATCATCCGTTTGCACGGTACTCCGGAATCAATAGTTTCTGACCGAGACCCAAGATTTACTTCTCGATTTTGGCAGAGTCTGCAGGAAGCATTTGGGACGAAACTTCGTTTCAGTACTGCATTTCATCCTCAGACTGACGGCCAGTCTGAGCGGACCATCCAGACATTGGAGGATATGATGCGAGCTTGCGTCTTGCAATTTCATGACACTTGGGAGTCACACCTAGCCTTGATGGAATTTTCCTACAACAACAGCTATCAAGCGAGCATTGGGATGGCTCCGTACGAAGCCTTGTACGGACGGCAGTGCAGAACTCCGTTGTGTTGGACGGACGTGGGTGAAAGGAAGCTGACTAAATCCGAATTGGTGGAACTGACGACCGAGAAGGTCAAACTCATCAGGGATCGGCTCAAGGCAGCCCAGGACAGACAAAAGAGCTATGTGGACCATCGGATTCGAGATCTGGAGTTTGCGGTCGGAGATCGGGTATTTCTGAAATTGTCCCCTTGGAAGGGTGTAGTGCGATTCGGCAGGCGAGGGAAGTTGAGCCCTCGTTATATTGGACCTTACGAGATTACCGAGAGGATTGGCCCGGTGGCCTACCGGCTGGCACTACCGCCAGAGCTTTCGAAGGTCCACGATGTTTTCCATGTGTCGATGTTGCGAAAATATGTGTTTGACGCATCTCATGTACTGGAGGATCAGCCCAATGAACTTCGAGATGATTTGAGCTTCGAGGAACAACCGGTACAGATTTTGGATCGAAAGGAGAAAGTGCTACGTCGGAAGACCGTTCCTCTGGTGAAGGTCCTCTGGAGGAACCAGAATGTGGAGGAAGCCACATGGGAACCCGAGGCGCAGATGCGAGAACAGTTCCCTTACTTGTTTCCTTGAAATTTCGGGACGAAATTTCTTAAGGGGGGGAGATTGTAACGCCCCGGACGTTCTGGTAATGTAATATTATTAAATATTGAATAAAATAACGTTTTTACCCCTGTGTTTGTGTGGTCAATTTGTTGACTTTTAGTTTTGGAGGTCGAACGGACGTTGGGTGATGACCGTGACGTAGTTCGGGATGTCACGAGTTCATAGACAGGTGGCACGTCCGATTCGGACGCTCGGAGTGAAAGTTATGATGTTCGGAGGTTCGGGGGCATTACCGTAATTTGGGCGTTATAAGGGGAAAAAGTTGACTTTTTGTTTGACAATTGATATCCATTTGACTCGAAGACCATTATGTTCATCTCGACGCCCCGAGTACAACGACAGGCGGCACGCTTGAAACGGACGTCGGACGACCGAGTTACGGGTCACGGAAGTTGGAGGGCATTTTGGTAATTATTGCACAGAGGGGCATTTTGGTCATTTCACGGTGGTTACTGTAGCACCACCGTGAGAAACAGAGTGCGGCCGTGGTGGTTTTGAGCGTGCATTTGTTTAAGGCTAAGTGGACTGGTGAGTGGGTTAGTTTATGGATTTTGAGGATTGTGGGAAGCAGCCAGACGTGTCTGGGCAGAGACTGAGTGCACGGGAGGAACGGGAATGGCTGTGGTCTCTGTGCTTGCGGGAAACCAGTTTCAGAGGCCTCAGTTGGTCTCCCACGGGCTGTTGGCCATACAGATCGAATAACTGAGTATGGGATTGGAGAGAGGTTGGAGTTAGGATCATTTTGGTTCAATTTGGAAGCTGAGCGTGAGAGGAATTGTGAGAGAAACCGTGAGCAACTGTTTCGGGTTTTTGGGGGGAAATCGCAGAGTTCAATTTCTAAGGGTCGAGGGATCATTCTAAACACACAGTGAGTCTTCTGGGAGTGATAGAGTCTCAGCCGTGCAAGAATTGAAGGGATTCGAGCACGGATTGCCCAAGAACCCAAGGTCCAGTTCGAAGGAAAAACCAGTTGGAGGGAAAAATCTCATTCAACTTCTGGAGCCTGTTGATCGAAACCAAAGGCCGTGTAAGACTTCTGGGGTCATTTCGTGCACAACCGTGCAAGAATTGAAGGAGGAGGAGGACGGTTTGGCCGGGAACCTGAGTCTCAGTTTCAGGGGAAAACCAGTGCTGTGGACGACTACTTCCAGGTAACGGCGAGCTAAATTGTTAGTGTCATTGTGTGTGTATGGGTCCCTTATTGCTACTGGTGAAGTTAATTTGGAAATGGAACCGTGTAGGGTGAGTTCCAGGAGTCGACTTGTTCGACTGTTCGAGCTTGGATTGGGTCGATTTGGTGTAAGTCGAGGTTAACCAGTGTTGCAGACCTAAAATAAATGAGTTAGGGAAGATAATAGGATTGAAAACGGGTAGTTTTGACTGAGAATTGAGGGCTAACTGATCGGGTTGAGTCGCGGGTATCAGACCCGTTTAGCAGGCTGTTCGGGTAAGGGAGATGACACTGTAGCTTGGCGCGTGGCCTTCACGCGCAGCCGCTTTGGGCGGCGCGTGACGGCGCGTGTGGCGTCAACTCCGATCACGGTCAACATGAGAATTGATCCTTACATTCTAAATAACATTTTATCTTTAGAGTTCGAATCGATCGGGAGTCATTCGGGATAACTTCGGGAGTCCGGAAGATTAAGTCTTTAAGTTTATTTTCGCCGAAAAATCCGGAAAAATTAGGAAAAATCCTACGAGTTATTTTGGGATGTTTGTAACCCTTCTTGTACGTTTTCACAGGCCCGGACACTTCCGAAGCTACGGAGGAGCACGCGGGACGCGATTGACGTGTCCTAAGACTGTGAGTGGACTCTTTGATTTTTAAATTGGGCATGCATGACTATTTTGCTTATTTATCTCATGGTTTTACATATGATTTTACGATGGTGAGATGATATATCGGTTTTACTTGTTTTCACGTTTTTCGAGGTAATTATCGTATTTCACGCATTTCGAGATTTCGGTTTTTGCCTATGCATGCGTGATAATTTTTGATGAAGTATCTGGTTATGAATATGCATGTTTCGGATTTATGATGTTTGATCATATTGTGAAGTAATCTTCTGTTAATTGCATGTGTTGGAATTTACATGTGAATTCGGGCATGAGTCCTGTTACGATGAGAAATGTTTTGGAATAATGTTGGAAAAAGAATTGTGATTAATCCTGATTTATTATGTTTAAAAACGGTTTTGGGTTTAAAGACCCGGTTGATGGTTGGATCTGGTTTTGGGTTTAAAGACCCGATATGTTGATTCTGGGGGCGGGCCCGAAAATTGAGTTTAAAGACTCGTGAGTTTAAAGACTCGATTATTATGATACCCCCGAGGCCTACTAATCGTGTTTTGAGTTTAAAGACTCGTTGATATCCCGGGAAGGCCTAATGTTGAGTTTAAAGACTCGGATGGATCCAACGGCATAATCATGATTATTGTTTTATGTTTCACTTGATTTGTGCAAATAATGTTTCAAAATGACGATTTCTGGAATCTGGTATTATTACATGGTTTTACATGAGTGATGACGATCCCTGTAACGTTTTTCTTGTGTTTCGGAAAAAGAGTTTTCAAAAGTTTAACACACAAATTTTGAATACTTGGTTATGCATGCGGATTACAAAACTGGAGGGCGAACCCAATTTCGGAAAAACTGTTTTTCCTGTTAAACTTATGTTTCGGTCCACTCACACCTTGTTGTTTTAAATTCCCTCCAGGTCGTGGTACAAGCGTGGGGGCAAGCGCCGAGGCAGAGGCGGAGGCATAACGTTTTCCGTTGCGGAGTAGTTAGTTCACAGAGTAGGACTTGTTCTTTAATTTGTTTTGTAATTTTGCTCTGTGAAACTGTGGACTTGACGTCCAGTCGGATGTATTTGTTTAATCTCCCTGGTCTGACAATGGGTGTGTTGTAATTTTAACTAGTTTCCGGTCTTTTTGATTCGATTGTCAGACGGGAGCAGGATGCTTCCCGATTATCGAGGCGATAATTGGGGTGGGTCCTGTCATCACTAATCCCACCTTAATCACTATCTTAATCCCGGCTCTCAGGACGGGTTGTTACATAAACCCAATGGGAAAAAAACGCGTGGTCGAAGGGAAAAGATAAGCAAATACATATGAGTCAAATCATAGTATCTTCAGGATGCATTGTTAGCAGGGTGATCATACCAAAATGTGTGTCTCGTAAAAACCTAGCTAGGTAACAAAACCCAGTGGGACAAAATAACCCTGGTCGTAGGACAAAAGAGTACACGATGATCATGTGAGTATATTTCGGGATACTCAGTATACTTCTGGATACTTGGTATACTTCAGGATACTCCCCCTGATATTGACTCCCCCTGAAAACTACAGATTAGGTAGATCAACCAATCTACGTAAACTAATACCTCGCACATGCTGCTGGAATGTGGTCTTTGGTAATGACTTGGTGAAAAAGTCTGCATGATTATCTTGAGATCGTATTGGCTTGATCTCAATCTTCCGATGTTCTTTCTGTTGTTGGTTAAAGAAGAACTTCGGTGCAATATGCTTGGTGTTCTCTCCCTTAATGAAACCGGTCTTCATCTGCTCTATGCAGGCATCATTATCTTCGTAGATAACAGTCGGTTCATTATGGGTGGAATTCAGTCCACATGTACTTCGAAGATGCCCAGTAATAGCTCTTAGCCATATGCATTCACGAACTGCTTCGTGCAGGGCTAAATCTCTGCATGATTCGAAGACGTAGCAACAAGAGTCTATTTCGTAGACCTCCAAGATATTGTTGTGTTCCCAATGGTAAAGACATAACTGGATTGGGAACGTGCCTTGTGTGGGTCTGATAGGTAACCTGCATCAGCATACCCAACGAGGTGTGCATCATCTCGAGGACCAAGAGGGTTTGATTCATTCCTCGATGCATAGGGATAATATAAGCCCATATCCGTTGTACCTCTAAGGTATCGGAAGATGTATTTTACGCCATTCCAGTGGCGGCGTGTTGGCGCAGAGCTAAACCTAGCTAGCAAGTTTACATCGAATGAAATGTCTGGTCTAGTGCATTGAGCCAAGTCCAACAATGCGCCTATCGCACTTAGATATGACACTTCTGGTGTCAATATCTCTTCGTTATCATCTGCTAGACGAAACGGGTCCGTTTTAGGATCTAGACTTTGGACGATCATGGGCGTGCTTGAAGGTTTTGCTTTATCCTCATTAAAGCGTCTCAACATCTTCTGGATGTAATTCAATTGACGGACCAAAATTCCATCTGCACGGTGCTCGATCTCCATGCCGAGACAAAAGTGTGTTCTCCCAAGATCCTTCATTTCAAATTCTAACTTCAGGTGCTTAGCGGTTTCTTTACCAATCAGCTTCATGTCATCGACATAAACTGTCACTATAGCAAACCCGGAACTTGTTTTCTTAATAAATACGCATGGGCATAATTCATTATTCATATATTCCAATCTGATCAAATATTCACTTAGACGGTTATACCACATCCATCCGGATTGTTTCAATCTGTAAAGTGAACACCTCAAACGAATAGAGAGCGTGTTCCGTGGTCTGAAACTATTTGAATCAGATAGCTAAGTCCTTCAGGAACTTTGATATATATATATATATATATATATATATATCTATATCTAGATCCCCATAGAGATAAGCTGTGACCACATCCAAAAACTGCATACTCAGTTTTCCGGAAACTACCAAACTGATAAGGTAATGGAACGTTATGACGTTCATTACAAGAGAATACGTCTCCTCGTAATTAATCTCAGGGCATTGAGAAAACTGTGCGCCATTAAATGAGTTGCACATCTCACAATCTCATCTTTCTTATTACGCTTCCTTGTAACTACCCATTAAATTCTGCAGGTTTAATATGGAGAAGTGTGGGAACTACAGGTCCAAACACCTTCTTTTTTTGTCAAGGAATCTAATTTGACCTGGATTGGTTATTCCATTTTGGTCAGTCTTCTCTACGTTGGAATTCATTCATCAATGGAGTAAGGTTCGATTTGGTTTCTATTTATTATTTCGGTAGCTACCGCAAATACATATAAATCATCGATGATAATATCATTCTGATTCCCTATCTCACATAAGCATGCATGATTTACCGAGATCTCTTTATTCTCGGGAGTGGGTTCTGGCGTTGGAGCATCCTCCAACGCCATCACAGACCCATAATCCGGAATTATCTCATGAGATAGATCAGATGATATTTAGAAGGGATTCGATTGTGCCAAATTTATCCTTTTCCGGGGATGAGAATCCTTCGAACCTATTAGTCTACCTCGCTTCTAGGAAGGGACATATGACTGGTTAGCCGCCATGGTCGTACCTCGTCCGTATGGGACGACGCGTCCTACTGAGACGTCTATCCTTGCAGGCAAGTTTGCAGCATGTATATGTGATCTCGTCACTTTAGCTAGATTAGAGGAAGCGTCTGCCAAATTATTAGCTACACTCTGTAAATCTAGAATTCTCCGCACTATGTTCTTACTTTGTGCGTTCGGGGATCAAGATATAATGGGGACATTCCACGGTAATTCACGTCGTTCTTCAGGAACGTTTGGCGTTCTTATCTCCCCCTAACGACGGGAAGACTGTCTCATCAAAATGACTATCCGCAATATTGTGGGAATGAAATCGCCTGTTAAGGGCTCTAAATAGCGTATAATGAAGAGAGATTCATAACCGACATGTATGCCCCTTCTTTGTTGGGGTCCCAGATGTGTACGTTGTGGCGGCACAATTGGCACGTAACTGCACACCCAGAAATGCGTAAGTACGAAACATCTGGTTCGTACCTAGTCACCAGTTGTAAGGCAGAACATCGTTGGGTGGCGTTGACCTTAACCGGACCAATATTACTGCATGCAAAATTACATTGCCCCCGCTAAAAACTAGAAGCTTGGTGGGCATTACCAAGGTGAATTAGTGTTTCTGCGAGACCATTATTAGTGTGAACATGGGGAACCAAATGTTCATCAGCAATCCCAAAGGGGCATGCAATAGTCATCAAAGTATGTCGATGTAAACTCTCCGGTATTATCGAGTCTTATAGACTATATAAGAGAATCCGGGTGGTGTGGCCCTCAATGGAATGATTTGGGCTAAGAGTTTAGCAAATGCAGTATGCGTGTGGACAAAAGTGTAGCATGTGACCACTTTGTCGGTATCTCAACCTGAACCATGAATTTTTTTTCAAAAAACGGTCCGCATGGTGGTTGGAAAGTCCACAAAATTTCCTTTGTATTCTGTAGAAGAAAATGGTGGAGTTTTAACTCATCTTTGCATATAATGGTCTAATATTCGGTTTCTGCTAACTAGCAAACTTGGCATAATGTTTCATTTAAACACAAAGGTTTCTACGAGTAAGAGGATGCCCATGCAATTTATTGAGGATACGGCGCATCATTACCCTGACCTGGGTGTCCCAAACGGTCATGTCATAATGAACAATTGCTCGTACTAGTTAGCTTCTGGCTAACTTTTAGCTAGCTTCTGGCTAGTTTCTTCAGTGTATGCTTCTGGTCATATGGATTGGAGGTTATGCAAAGATATTCCACTTTTCTTGTCATTAGTGGTTTCAATGTGATAATTGTTGGCTCGAATATCCGTAAATCTCTACAATGTTCTTCTGGAACTTGGAGAATTAAAAAAAAATCCTATTGATGGTAATGCAATACCATTCTATAATGTTCGTTTGTCATATCTCTCGGAGTATAATATTGTCAGCCAGAAAATAAACGTCCCCACAAAATATACACGTTTATAGATTTAATTCAATGGATCACATGCATAAGGATAAGTGCTTATATTGAATTAAATCATATTCGAGCGAAAAACCACATGTTCCAAATGATATTTATACATGGATTTGAAATCATTCGAATGGATGATGGGTCATTCATGTCTTGCTTCAGGCAAGAAATTGTTCCTATAATGGTTAAACCGCTCTTCTAGAATCTATATAAAGGACAAATCATTGTATTTAATGCTTTGAGAAAACTCATCCATAAGCAACAAAGAAGAACTTCAGGTTCTAACAAATGGTATGATAAATCAGATTGTAAACATATAAAAGCTACTGGTTTGAGGATATTTGGTGAATTTATGAAGGAAACTTCAGGTTCTTTTTTTTTCTTCATGAAATTGCCGAAATTATAGATTCGATGATTAGTATGAACTACTGGTCCATTTATAAATTATTGGTTGTTTTATGAAATTTCTAGTTCATTGATGAACATCTGGTTCATCTAAAAACATACATTTGCTAAAATAAACATTAAATAGTATGTGAGAATAATTTAAATTAATGCTTCTGGCATTATATGTGTGATATATATAAACGAATATTTCTGGTATTGAGCGTATAATAATAAATTGTGATGCGTTATAAGTACACGTGACCTTCTGGGCAGTGTCTCTTTGGGTAAATAATGCCTTGACGTGAATATAAAAATTCCACATTAACATCATCATGATCATCACATCTCATAGGTGTCAAAATTATCAAGATCTCTCTTTGGGTAAATAATGCCTTGGCGTGAATATAAAAATTCCACATAATTTATCATCAATCCATGTATAATCATTATCCGCAAATATTCCCATATTAATTATGATTCCAATCCATTATACAACAATAATAATTCTAAGATGTAATTCCCAATCAGATTATGAACTCACTAGTAAGATAAAAACATCAATATGAGCCCACTTTATCAAATGAAGGACATCAAATATCAACCATATCATCACCATAATCATGATCAACATATATCATCATCATATTTATCATGCCATCATGTCATATATCATATCATCATCGTATGTCATTATCATATAATCATTATCCTCAACATACGGTCATCAAAATCATCATCTTTATATCAAACCATCACATGTTCAACATAGCATCTCATCATATCATCATATTATACTCACATGCTCATCATTATATATATTATCATCATATGTATATATAGCATACATAATATCATACTATCATCATAGTCATCTTCGCCAGTAAAAATATATAAGAAGTGTCTCTGTTTTCCGAAAAATCTTGTTTATTTTTTGTAAGTGTGTGAGTGTCATAGATCTTCCGACGAAAATGGACACATTTAGGCTCGTTTTATTTGCTTGGAATTCAAGCATGAAATGGGAAACCCATTTAAATAGTTGAAATAGTTCGGGAATCATAAGTATTTTCCAGCTCCATTGCAACTGGTGAAAATATTTTATGAAATAGTTTGAAATTCAAGTCTCAATTTTCCTGTCTTTATTTTCTTAATAACCAAACACATTTGATTGCATCCTTCTTCGCCCTAATCCTTCATTTCCATTCCCGTTGAACCAACATCATCGATCAAAACTTTGATATTTTTCTTTATCTTTTAATACCTTAGCCGATGCCGCTGAGATTACAACATGCAGAAGATGTTTGAGGTGCCTTGTGTTTTTTTTTTTTTTTTGCAAGACAGACTCTCCACCAGTCCTCCTCGAGAGTTCCATCAAACATCAATTATAAAAAAAAATACTGCAGGTGATGCTATGTAAAATAATGAGTGATTGACCCATTGATGCAATTATAATTATATGGGTGACTAGCCTAATTACTCACGATAACCCTATCAATTATGTGATATGCCCATATAATGATGTTAGCCCAAGTTTTGTGAAACTCAACCCAACAATAATGCTAGCCCAATCAATAACAAATGAAATTAATTTAGGTGTAAGAAGAACTTATCTTCTTCATCATTTGATAACAGAGGTAGTTCATCGCGGTGGAACAACGTCGACGTGTGGTCGTCGTCGATGGAGACGACAAGTTCGCCATTGAAGCTTTCTATCGGCCGATTCGCAGTGAGCTCCATCCAATGCCGTTGAGCTTCAAAATCTCCATATTTGGGAGGGTTTCCGGCGCCGGAGTACGGATGGAGCGAGACCGCCATTGGGGCTGCCGCCTTGGAATTGCCATGTCCAGTTAGAAATGGAGTTGACATCCATACGCTTCTCTGTTGCTCTTTCCCTATAGTGTCTTCACACTCATCTATCAGTGGTTCTTTAGGTCAAGGTTGTTGAAAAAAATCAAAGATCTGAGTTTGGCCATCGACTTCACCCAAAGTGGATTCATGTTTAGATGTTTCTTCAGTTCCAGTCGGACTGTAAAGATTCTTTTCTGGTGGGGAAACATCTTCCACTGTAACCACGCGACACGCTCTTCACCAGCATAAGGATTGAACCCGCTTGGTGTTTCTTCTGATGTTTTTGCTCTTGGAAAAAGCAATTGAGAGTGAAACCTGAGAAAGTTGCGTGACAGGGGGGTGTGTCTCAGAGGAAAAGAGAGTTTGCTGGTGATGGAAAGCAGGTGGTGGGTTTGAAGGTGGGAGATAGCTTGAGGCGTAGTTGTACGGAGCTCCATTGATTAGAGAGAAATTTTTGGGAGAATGAGAATTAGGGATTTTTCTCAACTTATTAGGTTTCGTGCTGATAACGTGTTATGAATACGATCAAAATCGTCTCTATATTTCATTCAGTTAAACCTACATATATAGAAGTAGGGTTAGGGTTAAGTACAAAACACAAATTACCTATCTACCCTCTTTACATCTAATTAAACTATCTTTCACAATATTACATAAATAGCCACATACATAAATATATTTACAACAATTTTCACTTTCTATAATATCTAAATTAATAAAAAAAAATGTCATCATTTACTCCACTGTTATTGCTGCTAGCGTACCTACACGATCACCACTTATTTCACCCTTACCACCGCATCTTCCCTTTCACCTCCTCCACAACCATTGTCGCTCCCATCATTACAGCCATTAACGCCATGACTAGCATTATCACCGCCACTTTCACCTCAACCTCCACATCGACCTCCACCTCTACCACTCCTCGCACCTCCAAATCTTTCACCCAAGCCTCTGCCACTGCCACCACCACTGCGGGCACCACTACTGCCAGCCACCTTCACAACTACAAACACCTCTTTCTCTTTCACTTCCTTGTCCACTCTTATCTCTACTACCACCACCACCACCACATATTCTACATCTACCTCTACCTCCATCGCCACATACTCAGTTACCTCCTCCATATCCACCACACACCTCATGAACCTTTACATCCACCACCATAGCCACCATTATCTCATCGACCCCTACCCCTTCTTTACCATTATTAGTATTACATCTTACACTTTTAATATCATGTTCATTATTATTCACGTCTGCCTAAATTTTACCAAACACTTTCGACGTTACTTTCATACTCACAACACTTTTATAACTAAATATTTAACTTCTCTAACATATAGTTATTTGTTAAAAAAGCACGATAAAATTAATTTCACAAAAAAGAAAAATAATACCAGATTGGGCCTTAGTGTTGATCAAAATTTCGATATTTTTTATTTTATTTTAAGAGGATAAATCTCATTATTTACTTAAAACGATCAAGATCGGCCTAAATTGGGTAAAAATCAGACGTAAATGACATTAAACCAGTTAGGTCATGTCGTCGGGTCCGAAACCAGAATAGCAGACTCGACTTGAGGTTGAGGACGACTACTCTGCAGGTGCATAGCCACCACGCGCAGACGCTATCACCGGCGAGGGGCGGCGTCTGACGTCCGTCCGTCCAACATGAAATCTTTTTTATTTATTTTTTTGAGTTTATTGGTACAACTTTCAAATTAATTGGAGACCATATCAGTACATTTCTAAATATCTAATATAATATGTTTTATATTTAAATTAGTATTTGATATAAAAAATTGGGAATATAAATATAAGGTTAATTTAAATATTAATAAACTTTTTAAGAAAATTATATTAAATGGTAGATTTCGTAGAGTAGAGATGGTTAATTTGAAACAAATTATGTTGAATTCAATTCAAGTAAATTATGTTGAATTCAATTCAAGTAAATTATGTTGAATTCAATTCAAGTAAATTATGTTGACTTGAAACAAATGATGTTGAATTCAATTCAAGTAAATTATGTTGAATTGAAGAAACTTATTTGAATGGTTAATTTGAATATTAATGGATTTTAGAAAAATATGAAATGGGCATAAGATTAATAAGAATTCGTTTTATGTCCAATTTTCACTAATTAATGTCCAATATTTTAAATTTTTATGTAAATACAAATTCTCCGATTTTCTAAATTATTATGTAAATGTAAACTCCATTATTATATGCTTATTTTTATGTTTTAACTATATTAACATTCAATTATAGTAGTTCAATTCAATTTATGTTTATGTTTTAAATTTTATATTATTAGTCATCGGCAGAACCCTATTGTATCGTATTATTCATCATATATTTATTATAGCAAAGTTATTTTATCATTTTTATTAGTGAAATATAACCATTATTGGGTACTTAAGTTTTTCTCAAAGTTTCATTTCAAATTCCAACTTTAAGACCGAATTTCCGTCATTTTTGTTGACCGTAAACGATATCAATATTGATATCGATATTTGGGGCGAGATATCCGTAAATTTGACTAGCGATATATCCGTCGATACCGATATTTCAATTCTTAGGTACACTGGATAAGTAATTAGATAGGATAATATATTAAAAAATCGATGCTTGGTACCAACTCGTATTAATTAGTCACCGAATAAGTTAATACAGTTGATTACATTTATATAATCCACACAAACTAAAATAATACCCTCAATCTTATCCCTAAGATTCCACTATTGTTTTGGAGATGCTGGAGTTATGGATTCGCGTTCCTAAGATTCCACCAATATTGTTTCTTACTCCGGTGGTGGTTGAGAGAATTGGGAATCTTGTTGGTAAGTTTATTAGCATTGATAAAGGTATGAGTGAGGATTCTCTAGACAGTTTTTTGAGAATCCGAGTTTAATTGTCAGTGACCTTGGCCTCTGAAATGTGTTGCAACTTCAATGAAAAGGAGGAATATGCAAAGCCTTACGAGATTAAGTACGAGAAATTGCCATTTTCTGCCTTAATTGTGGTCGGTTGAATCAGGTTGGCTCACGATATGGGTTTACTCATAATGTTAGTGCTGAGACATGCCTTTATGGTCGATTAAAAACCACCATTAATAACGTGTTCATTATTAATCCAGAGGCCAATGATAACGTCTGTGTTTATGGTTTGGTCCAAAAGCAAAAGGCTTGGGTGCTGACCAAAAGGAGCCAGCAGCTCTGATAGGAAACACATGGGCTCGCGAGTGTGATTTTCAGGACGAAGAGAGGATGGTACAGTGGGGAATAGTTATGATAATGGTGCGGGGTTGTTTCCTATGAAGAAAGAACGAAGGAAGCTATGCACTCAGAAAGTTTGGGTCTTGGGAGCTATGCACCCAGAAAGTTTGGGTCTTCGGGACGTTGCGGTTGTAGGGATACATGTAAGTGTTGTTCTACCTTAATATGATCAGCTCCAGGCTACCGTGCCCGTGCCTTGTACTCCAGGGGCTTGCAATTCTTTTCCAAATCCTACGGAAGTACCTGAACGTGCTAGAATGTCCATGGGTTGGGAAACTCGTGGGTGAAACATGCTTTGAAGTATTTTTTTTTCAAAGCTAAGAATTCTTGGATTGTTTTTCGTATGGAGACGAAGAAAATGGCATGACAGATAGAGTAGGTTAGGTGTCGTTTGGGAGCAACTAGAGGTTTTTATGTTGATAGGTTGGGTATGGCTAGTTGCCTAGGTTTACTCTGGGCTCATGGCGTAGAAATGAATATCCACTCGCATTCGATAGGGCATATTGATACTTGGATTCAAGGAAATAGTTAGGATCCTTTTCGGTGTACTGGTTTGTATGGAAACCATATATTTAGCATTTTGGGGTTTTCTCTGGGATTTGCTTCGACATTTGGCTGAAGGGGTGACTGGTCCTTAGATAGTAAGAGATAATTGTTATGAGATGGTATCAGAGGTAAGCAACAAGGCCGGCATGTGAGGACTTTACACCAAATGCAGGATTTTTGTCAGGTACTTGATAATGGGGGTTTAACGAGTTTACCCTTTGAGGGCCATAAGTTCACAGGATCCAATAGATGGAAGGGTATAGGTCAGGTGAGCATCCGTACCAATGCAGATTTTTGTGCAATGTTCCCGAGAACTCTCACCATCTATCTCAACTCCTGGGACCAGATCACGTTCTTATATGGATTAAATTGAGAGTGGACAACTTTCATCGGCGATCTCAATGCCATTTCTTTTTTGAGGATCTGTGGATAAAGTGTGCCGATTTTCATGAGCTTATTAAGGAGGAATGGAAATGTAGGCCGACACCTATTCTGGATAATTGAGGGCTGCAAGGTTAAACTGGGGATGTGGAATAAGGAGACCGTTGGACATATTCGAAGGAAAATCCGACAATTATAGAGTTGTCTAGAGGATAGACTGAGGAAATTGCTGAGCAAAACTGATTTGGAATCAAGGCACTGAATAGATGAGGAACTTGATGGTTTGCTGGTGCATGAAAATATTTTGTTGAAATTGCGGTCAAAGGTCTCTTGGTTGAAATTTGGAGACGCAAATACCAAGTTTTTTCACGAATGTGCAAAACTGAAAAGGTGGCACAATTCCCTTAGCTGTGATTTTGATAATCCAGCACTTGGCAGCATACATATGAATGATATGAGGAAGTGGGGCGCGTTTTTGGGGAGTATTTTCAGAACTAGTTTTTGAGGCAGGTCCATGTAACATTACAGAGGTCTTGGAGGTAGTTCATTCCTCCATTTCTAAGAGCCATGCTAATGTTTTAAACAACCATTTGTTGCTGAAGATATTCAACGTGCTCTTTTCTAGATGGCTCTAGCTAAAGTCTCTGGAGTTGGCTACATACCGGTTCTGTTTTTCAGAAACATTGGATGGTGGTGGGTCATGGGTGACGATGTAGTGGAGTTATGTCTTTTTGTCCTCAGTGATTGGGTTAGTGTGCAAAAAATTCATCACATTCTCATTTCCTAAATACAAAAGGTAGATAATCTAAGAGGGTTACTAAATACATGCCTATTGCGATGTGCCGCGTAATGTGTAAAATTATTTCAAAAGTTATGATTAACAAGCTGAAGCCGGTCATGCCAGGTTTGGTTTTTGAGTATCAGAGTGCTTTTGTTTTTTCACGATTAATTAGTAACAATGATATTGCAGTTTTTGAAAGTATCCAAGCTATCTTCGACGTGCTGAGAGTAAGTTGAAGTAGATATGATTTTGAAATTGGATATGTCCAAGACTAATGAGAAGGTGCAATGGTTTTTCCTAGAGGGCATCGAAAAATGGGGTTTCCAGAATGATGGGTGCTTCTCATCCTTTATTGTGGTTCTACAGTAAGCAGCCGTATAGATGAGGGAACAAGCTACATGTCTTTTGGTTCCCTCACGGAGACTTTGACAAAGAGATCTTCTTTCCATTTATCTCTTTGTCATTTATGTTGAGGGCCTTTCTGCTATTTTATCCTAAGCTCCGAGATCGCACAAAATTCATTGGATTGCAATTGCGTCTGGGGCCCCTTCGATCTCACGCCTGTTGTTTGTTGATGACAGTCTGTCGCCTTTTAATGCTCATCTCTTTGAATATTTGCATATGAAAGAAGCTCTATCTACATATGAACGAGTATCCAGTCAATTGATTAATTTTGAGAAATAGGCAGCATGCTTTAGTCCTTGTACATATCCAATTTTGACTCACCTGCTTTCATATCTGCTTATGATTAAGATTGTTGAGTGTCCTCAAAGCTACTTGAGATTAGCCCTTATCGGCCTAAATTTTCTGGATTTGAGTTGAGCCTAACGGGCCAATTTCATAATTTAAAAAATATCGGACCGCATAGGACAAGTTTGGTCATAAATATGAAAGCTCATACTCTTTATCGGGTTGAGTTTGGACTTGGTTTTTATCGGGCTTCACGGGTTGGGGCACGTGAGCGCCAATATCGAGGTGGGTTCAAGTGGCCTCGATGAGCTGAATCCAATGGTGGTGGTTTCAAGGAAATCAAAGTTAGTTTTGGGTGTTTTTAGCCTTGGTATGCATGCTCTAGATGCGTTTACTGTTCCAAGGTTTATGGGGGGTTTACGTATGAACTTATATGGATTATTGGTAACCCCCGGGTGTTACTTTGACAGGCCAGGATGCCTCAAGTACTTCTGAGGAGTACACAGTTCGAGATTGAGCGATCAATTGAACTGTGAGTGGATAGTTTCTTTCATAAATATGATGCATGCATATTTACATATTTATATGGTTTTATGGCATGGTTGGATGGTTATGATTCGAATTGTAACTACCCAGATATTTGAAAACGAAATAAAATTTTAAAAAGTAAATACAATTTTGCCCTTAGAAGGTTAAAGTTGAATTGTTTACCCCAAGTTTTGTTTTTGGACAGTTCTTAAGAACTGTTGCGTAAGCCTCAAAATCTTGAGTTCGTAGACAAGTAGCATGTCAAAATCGGAGATCAAACGAGTTTATTATGGGTCTAGAAAGATCACGGGCATTTTGGTAATTTTATCATAAGGACAATTTGGTACATTCACATGATGGATTCTAGGTTGATCGAAAACCTTCTCCCACCCTTATCCCTTGGCCTTCCATCGACCTTCCTTGGTTTATATATGTGTGCAGTCTAGTTTGAAGAGGGAATTCAGTGCAGAGAGGCCGAAAGGAAAGAAAATAAAATGCAAGAAGAAAAACGAGAAATAAGGGAGAAAGAAAGGAAAATATAGACAATAGAGAATGATAGGATCCCACCCGGATACACAAGAACAGTACTCTCAAGTCCTGCTCGTGTCCAACAGAACCCCTGCCAGATAAGGGATACACCTATGTTTCTTTAGTTCATGCTTCCAGTTTCTAAGCCTCGATTCCTGTGCAACTCCATTGAAGGGTCACAAAAACCAAGAAAACATGTGAGTGAACAAAAATAAATAGTTTAAAACATAATTAAAAAATATCCATTCTTTTACCCTCCGTTTTCGAAAACCATGCATGCATATGAAAACTAGTTCAAAACCGTTTCACTTCGATTTAAAATCAGATATAGTTTATCATTCTCAAAGTACGTGAGAACGTATATAAAGCAAGTGTCAATCGGCAAGCCATCACAACAATCAACTCAAAGCCATCACATCAATCACAGTGTCAAACATCAACCACTACAGGCAGGCACACCACAATTCACTCGGGAATCTGAGCCCAACTTGACGTCCAAGATTACCAAATCCATCTCTATTTTTCTTTTCCAATTTTACCCTCGATGAAAGTCTGGGACCTTACAAAGAAGGAGGAAATGAGGAGCTGATGATGAAAGGAAGAAAAAGGGATGAGAAATGAGGTTTGGGTGACCCCAGAACTTGAATCCGTGAGGACCAATGAGGCTTCCTGGTGCTTTTCTAGGGATGCTAGGCTACTAAATTAGTCCTTGGGATCATTTTGGGACAAAAAGAGATAAAGCGATAAGGTTTGGGCCTGAAGAGGTTGTAGGAAAGGGCCTGAAGAGGTTGCAGGCAAGAGCCTGAAGCCATGGCTGAAAGCCACGAAATTGGGCTATTAAAACTTCAAAAACAGACGTAAAATCATGTTTTACAGTTGAGTTGAACTTGTGGGTCGGGTGACCCGAAACCAGGCAAACAGGACGACTCTCTGGAGGTTGAAGATGACCTTGTGTAGGCACGTGAGCACCATGCACTTGTTCGCCGACGCGTAAGAGCACGTGCATCCGTTTCTGGTGGTGCGATAAACATGAAAGTTCATAATCCTAGAATCCTGAATATATTGGTATAATTTTCGAGCTAATTGGATGTCATATGAGTATAGTTTTGGCTATCCTATCTATTATGTTTATATACTTTAAGTCGGTTATAATTATGAGTAATTAAGGAATTATTATGAAAGTAGGACATAAATAGTTAGTGGATTAACATGGTGATTTTCATATTTATAATTAAATCTATTATGTTTATATAATTTAATTCGATTATAATTATGAGTTATTAAGGAATTATTATGAAAGTGGGACATAAATAGTTAGTGGATTAACATGGTGATTTTCATATGTATAATTAAAAGAACATTAATTTTCATATTATTAAGTTAAAAGAGATTTCATTTTAAGGTTGATTATGCACAGTGTTTTGTATGATGATTGTATGGTGCATGTTGTAAGATAAACCTAGGGTTATTGGTACGTGGTGACATATATGATAATGTCATGATGCTATGTTATCAAATATGATATTTTGTTATGATTATTTTGAGGGTTTATGGAAAATATGAAGGAGAGGTTTTAACTAAGGATTTGTGTATAAAGATATCAATAGAACTATTAAAGTAGTTCTTATGAAAAGTTATTATGTGAACTAGTATATGGTTGAGACTTATACTTTGCAATTTAAAATGGATTAACCTATGAATTGGGAGGATAATTGTGTATTTTGAATAAATGGTTATTAGTTCGTTTTATAATTGACTTTATAAATTATGATATGTATGATAAAGTGTATAAGACCCGTTTATGGTGAAACTATTAGAGTTCACTGCTTGTTGGGGTGAGTGGGTTGAACGTGAGTAGAAACTCTGTAAGGGTAGGATTAATTTGGTTAATTTAATATGGTTATGGAGAAAAGTGAAGATATCCCTTATCTGGAAAAAGGTGTTGGACATGAGCAGGATTAGGTCCATTTTCACGATAAATTTTGGGACGGGTCTTGTCAACTTGGTATCAGAGCATGATTTTGAACTTTTGTCTTTAAAATGTCAACCTTGTTGGTTTGTTTAAGATTTTTCCAATAACTTATGGAATTAATTGAAGTACATGTTTTATGCGATTATTCATGATTAGAGGTTGGGTTGAAATCAGGTTGGAATATGGATTTAAGTCAAGGTTATTATATGAGTTAATTATATGACAGTAAATTGAATTGGGTCTTATGAAAATGATGGTTTGGTCTTAGAGGATAAAAATATGTTGAATGGTTGAAACAAGATTTCTAAATGACCAATTGATGAGTTTGTTTTGGGAAAAAGTATTGATTGCTTGAATACACGTTTTACAATACTAAATGGAAATTGTGTTGAATTTAGGTTTAGAGTTCCAAATGACGGGTTGGTTTCAAAATGGTAATCTGGTTTCTTCATGTAGGAAATATGTTGAAATAAATTGAATATGATAACCAATGATGACATATTGATTTTCTGAAAAGTAATGATTGTTTCATATACACAGTTTTACTTAAGCCATGGGCTTAGGTCAAATTTTGAAATATAAAACTGATTAAGCAAGTGGTATCTATTGTTACTGTACATTTTTCTTGATATTCATACATTGTAATGCCATCAACAGATTACCTTGGATGGTTGGGTTACGTCTAGATGATGTATCCCTGGACGACCACTCAGAAGTTGTATCCCTGAGTGGTTGAGTTATGTGGTTTGACACTCAGATGTTGTATCCCTGAGTGGTATGTCAGTGGTTTGACACTCAGATGTTATATCCCGGAGTGGTATGTCAGTGGTTAGCGCTTAGATGATGTATCTTTGAGTGGTTGAGTTATGTGGTTTGACACTCAAATATTGTATCCCCGAGTGGTATGTCAATGAGTACCACTTAGATACTGTATCCGTGAGCAGATACTCGGACGCCGTATCCCCGAGTGATGTGCCTATTAGTATGACAATTATAACCCTTGTGGTGAGTTTAGTATAGACATAGATCATGTTGTGGTGATAACCTCTGCGTAGTGCTGTTGTGTGGTATGATTGGAAATAGAGTTGTTGATTGATAAAGCCTGATGGCGAGATGTGTAGATAAGTCCAGGATAAGTTTAGGATATGGGTAGGCTAGAAGAACCCAATTGTGAAAGGGATGAGCTTCTTGGTTGAAGAAATAGTTGAGACATTAAAAAATCCTATGTCGGATCCAACACATACATCAATGCCTTGTAAGATAATTAAGCATACTAGTAATGATCGAGACTATGAATATCGAATTACGAGTTGAGGGTAGAACCTGAAGCGATGTTACGGGCCCAGTAACGTTGTTGAAGTATATAAGATGCAATTGTATAATGATTTTGAGTAACTCAATAAGATGGAAGTGAGAAAGAAACACTCTTTCCCCTTGCTTTAGATAATGATATGCTTAAGTAGTTAAGCTTTCGGTACTCAAAATGTGATCCATGAGTCGAGTACGGAAGGATTATATTCTGAAATAGCCCTCCATACAAGATAGGGTTATTATGAGTTTTTAGTAATGTTATTTGGATTAGATCACGCCCTTACAACAATTATGCAGTAAACAAAGGCGTTTTTGAGTGAATTTGTGACAAGGATATATACTAAAAAAAGGTTAGTTGTGTACATTAAATGTGTTTTAGTATTGAATAGTTTGTGAATTTCTTTGGGGTATGTCATTTCAATTGACGGGAGGTTATAGTCATTGTGGTCTCAACATCATCAATTTGTGATTTGGAATTTGATTATCTGTCTGCCTATAGTTCATTGTGTGCCTACATGTTTATGAAACTTTAGAGGTCTTGAAATAAAAGGTTATGGATAGAAAATGGAGTTATAGGTCGACATGGTGAAATGTCAGTAGGCAAGAGACATAGTAGTAGAAATAATATGAATCATGGCAGTTGTTTCTAAGTCCTAAGATGGTTTCAGGTTGGTTTATAACTGGGGTTTTCAGGGAAATGTGAGCTAGGGGATTATATGTATTTTATATGATTTATGATGGACCCATGGTTTATATATACTACTATTTATCTGAAATCAACTGTTTATTAACTATGCATGCATGCTTTCATAAAATTGGAGGGAAAGGTGATTATGTCAGAAAATGGTTTTCCAAAGGCTTTATTTTTTTCCACTCACGGTTTTCTTGGTTTTGGGTACCCTCTAGGCTGATTTCGGAACAAGATCTATATCGAGGCTGAGGTATTTTCTTGGGACTGCGCTCTCTTGTTAACCAGAGTTGGTTCTGGTGGTCATTTAGTTTCATGTCTTGTGATCTATATTCTTATTTATTTCTGGGTTACGTTTAAACTTGACAAGTGGGGTTTATCCCTTGTCCGACATAGTGTTTGTATGTATTCAGACTGAGCGTACTTTTGAAATTCTAAAGTGTTTGTGTCAGACAGGAGCAAACCTTTTCACGAGAATCGAGAGGGTTTTCGGGGAGGGTCCTGTCAATTTTGTATCAGAGCACTCAGTTTTTCCTTGTGAGGTCGCACACTTGTTGGGCACAGAAGTTTTGTTTCTAACATTTGCCTCTTATCAGACATTATGCCTCCAAGATGGTAGCTCCATCATCAGCTTGCCGATGAGGATAGAGAATCTAGGTGGGAAAACACCATTGAACTGTTCAATCATGCATTGGATGCTGTCTTTCAGAGGGGTAGGGCCAACAAGCGGCGGGGGCGGGGCGGGGGGGGGGGGGGGGGGGGGCGTAGATATCATGAGGGCCCAATCACTTGCAGCCATTACGTTTACTGGTGGATCGGATCCTAGGGTGGTCAATGAGTGGATTGCACACTTTGAGTGGATTTTTTGGGTGATGCATTGCCCTCCTGTGTATATGGTTCAGACAACTACATTTTTCTTGGAAGGTTCTTCACAGGTGTTGTGGCAGACCTTAATGTCGACAGGTTTGGATGAGACTACTGAGACTTGGACGACGTTCAAGGAATGCTTCATGCATCAATTTTATCCTTAGTCTTATCGGGATGCGAGGGAGACGGAGTTCCTGCGACGGGTGTAGAGGGACATGACTGTTGCTTAGTATGACCAAAGGTTTATGGAGGATACGGTGGCAACTGAGGCAACTAGGATTCGTCGATTTATGACTGATGTTCGGAATAAGATTCGAGCGTCGGTGCAAGCTGGAAGATTCATCACACTCCGAACTTCGTTAGATGTGGCGTCTTAGCAGGAGATAAGTTTGGTGGAATCCCAGCAACAACGATCCAGTGGTTCTAACTACCTGGACTTTTAAGAGAAAAAAAAATTGGAAAATTTAAAGTAAAAAAAATGATTTTACCCTTGGAGACAAGTGAAAAATGTTGTCTTTTTTACTAGGATCTCGTTTATGAAATTTGAGAATACCGTCATGAAGGTCTCGAGATCTTGAATTTGTAGACAGGCGGTACGCCACAATTGGAGTTCGGATGAGAAAGTTACAAGTCAAAGAGCGTGAAGGGCAAAAAGGTCAATTTTTCCACAAGGGCATTTTGGTCACTTTTCAAATGGACCAATTGTAAACTGCCAAGTATCCAAGGTCTAGAGGGTTCTAATATTTCCCTCCTCCACCGACTCAATCACCATTTTTTTAAAGTGTGTTGTGTGTGTGTAATTGTGCATTTTTTGCTGGGAAAAAGTGGGGGGGGGGGGGGGGGGGGCATGGTCTGAATTCCATGGAAAATCCATGGACAAGCTACCATCACGAAACAAAGAGAGAGAGAGAGTGGGACAGTGAACTGGGGGAAAGGGAGAAAATGAAAGGAAAAAAAGGAGAGAGTGACCAAGGCTGAGTGGAAGGGATGAGAAAGCGGGTTGTCCAAAAAACCCAAAACCATGAATTCATGGGTTTCTTACGGGGTTTTTTTTTTTGGTTCTGGGCAAGGAACTTGGAAATTGAGCCACTACGAAGTTTTTGGAGGTTGGTATGACCTTTTGAAGTAAAAAATGAGGAGTTTAGATGCAGGAAGGCCTATGGAATGAAGGCTAGAGTTTGAGCTGATATCTTTGATTTCAGCTTCGAATTTTTCGGGAAAGAACAGGGTGGCGATGCAATGTTGAAGATGATGAATAATCTCGCGCGTAAGGCTCACACGTAGGGACCTAAGGTGGCGCGTGGAGGGCGCGTGAGAGCTTATTTCGAGTTATGGCCAACACGTTTTTCGATGCTTTCGTCAATACTTGATCTGGTGGTTTCTGAGTACTAGTGATGTGACTTGTTATTTTGTGATGATTGTGTTGGTTGATTTGATGTGAGTCTCAGGCATCGAGCCCGAGGCTCCGGTTCATGAGACTGTGTTGTGATGACTCGAACGTCGATCCTGGGGCACCGACTCCCGAGCGAGTGTGTATGTGATGGCCTACTAGTAGTGCCCTTGTGATGTGTTTTTGTAATGATGATTGAGATTGTGCTTGCGTTTTGAAGATGGTTTGGATGTGTGGTAATTGTTTTGATGGCTTACGTTGAGTATTGTGAGATCGATGCTGATGGTCATGATTTCTGATGGTTATTGCATTATGGTCGATTTACACGTTATTGATTTTTTTTAGTTATGTTTTACATGATGTTTGAACTGATTTTCTGATATGCATGCATACCTTTAGAAAAACAAAGGGTAAAACGTTATGTTTCAAATTAGGTTTTCTTAAACTATTTTTTTTGTCCACTCACACGGTTTTCATGTTTAGAAACCCTCCAGGGCCGTTGCATGAAGTTCAGAGTTGAGGGAGAGGTGGAGGCATGACTGAGGATGTAAATATCCCTTGTTTAATAAAGGTTGTCAGACGGGAGTAGGTTCGGTCTCCCTTACGTGGATTTGGGGACGGGTCTTGTCAGTGATTCTAGGCAACGCCGAAGACATCAAAAAGATGATTCATTTACTAAGGAGCCCTGAAAAAGGCTGTTTTTAGTTTTGGCTCTTCCAGTGGTAACCGTTTGGATTTTTCCGACCCAGGGTCGGGCCAAGGTGGACGTGCTACTCGAAACAGCGGGGATTATTGCTTTGATTGTGGAGAGTTAGTCATTTCAAGTGGGAGTGTCCTTATCTTTTGGACGATGATGCTACTAGTCAAGGCATTGCATAGCAGGGCCAGTATGGGAGGACAAATTTTCCGACTATAGCATCAAGTATTCAGTTGATTACTCTAGAAACCGATAGGGTAAGTGGACGCCAAGGGGATGCGGTCGACCTGCAGGTGGGCGAATAGGTGTGTTTGCTGTTACGCTGACATGTACTTATTCTCCTCTTTCGTTTGATTGCTCGAGAGTTGTTATGATCCGGGGATGGTACGTCTTGGCAGACATAGGTTGGTTAACCTTTAGGGTTCACCAGAAAGAACTCGAAGAGGTTTTTGAGCTTAGTAAGCGGTATGTTCGACTTGAATAGGTTTTCACCCTGGTAGTTGTACTATGGAGGAGTTTTGACATGGAGAAGGGCACACGGGAGCCTAGGTTTTGAGGCGGGATTAGATTTCCACAGTTTTGGCAAGGGTAGGTGCAAAATTCGGGGATGAAATTCCTATAAGGAGAGTAGATTGTTACGACTCAGATCTTAATTACTGGATTTTTCTGGGATTTTTTCAGGATTTGTAGGAATTATTTTTGCTTGTTTAACCATTTTTCCCTTGGTTTTAGTATTGGACTTCTATTTTGGGTAAGGGAAATTGGGAAAGGGAGAATGTAGAATATTTTTAGATTGGTTGGTTGTGATTCACTTGTTTGGATCATTATCCATTTTCTCTTTCACTCTCTCGCTTTCTCACGAAAGCAACCAAACACACACGCACACGCACACACATAAACAACCCATTAATTACCTCTTTATTTTTAGCCATTCCTGAACCAAACTAAGCTTAGAATCAACATCTAGGGAGTCTCGCCAGCAAGATAAGCTCAGGGTTGAAGGTGGGGGGGGGGGGGGGGGGGGGGGCGATATTGGAAACGTAACGTGTGAGAGGAGGAAGGATACCCGAAACTTTGGAGGCTTATATCTTGGAATCTAGGTAATTTCTTGAAATTCTAGGCTTGGTTTTGGATTCCTACAGTTAAGTAACTAGAGTTTGATATAAAATTTGTCCAATTTGGTTGAGAAATGGGGAATTTATGAAGGTTTAAAGTTTTGGGTAAAAAATGGAGTCTTCCGACGACCAATGATGGCCCCACCATTGTCTTCGGTGAAGGTTGACATCATGGTCATGTCAACAGTGACACATGGTAGGTGCCACGTGGAAGGTTTTAGAGGTTGCCACATGGCTGGGGATGTCAAATGTCAGGGACATGTGGCAGGTGTTACGTCAGCTAGAGCTGACGTCAGCAAATGGCATCAGCAACTGACGTCACATGTTTGGCGGCGCGTGGGGGGAAACCACCAGAATTCTCCCGGTGCATGAGGGCACATCAGCATGAATCTCGTGGTGGGGTCAGGCTCATTTGAAAGGTTTCTACGAGCTAAATCCAATGGTAGTAGTTTCACACCAATCAAAGTTCGTTTAGGGGTAGTTTTGGGTGTTTTAGCCTTGAGATGTGTGTTTGAGACGCGTTTACTATTTCGGGGTTTATGGGGAGTTTACGTATGAACTTATAAGAATTTTTGGTGACCTATGTCCGTTACTTTGACAGGCCAGGATGCCTCGATAACTTTTGAGGAGGACACAATTTGAGATTGAGCGAACAGTTGGTCTGCGAGTGGACAGTTTCTTTAATAAATATGATGCATGCTTATTTGCATATTTATATAGTTTTATGGCAAGGTTTGGATGGTTATAATTCGTATATATGATTCGAATTTTTTTTCTTAATAAATGACTGGTTTTAGAATATATATTCGTTTGTGGTTTTCTAGACATATGTTTATGGTGGTTTTTTGGGAAAAAACCGGATTTTGGGCTGGTGCTAAGGTGATGAATGTTTTGGGTTATTGTCGGTGTTTTCAAAAGCAGGGCAAAGATATTTTTTGTTATAAGGATAGGGACATGTGAATAAAATCAATCTGCACCCAAAATATCCATGTTTTTCCTTGTGCCCAAAATGCCCCTTCTCAAAATAGGAGTCCAAAACCCAAAGGCAATTGGTTAACCACACCAAATTGCTCCCGTTAAATCCGCGAAAAACCTCTTTAAACCTGTAATTATGATCCGGATTGTAAGACCCGTGAGCTTGGGAAATAAGAACGGCGAGCAAGACTTTTGAGGTTGGAGAAGCAAGAGTGGTGAATAATCCCACATCGCTCGAGAAGAAAAATGTGTGAAGTGTCAGATATACTTCCTAGCAACGAGACCTTTTGGGAGCTCATTAGCTTGAGATTTGATTGGAACTCCAAAGTTAAGAGGCGTGAGGCTGGAGTAATCTCAAGATGGGTAATCCACTGAGAAGTTACATGTGAGTTTCTAGAAACAAAACCGTAAGGGCATGGACCAAAGTGAAAAATATCGTGCTAGGGAAGATGGATCGTGACAGAAATTTTCCAACTTCAGCCCATGCCCTCACAGTTTTGTTTATGGGAACTCACGTACAACTTCCCAATAAGCCACCCATCCAAGGATTGCTTTAACCCATTCTCAATTAACCTTGGACTTCCAACTAAACCCAAAACCAATGAGCTCCCAAAATACCTCGTACCAGGAAGATACGTGCCCACATATACAAAACACTTCACCTTTCCCTCCCCGAGTGATTAGGTATTGCTCACTAGTCTTGCTTTCCAAGCTCATGGGTCTTGCTCATTGTTCTCGTTTCTCAAGCTCACGGGTCTTACAATACCAAATTGACAGGACCCTCCTTGAAATTCCCCTCGATTCTCATGAAAAAGCTTGCTCCTGTTTGACACAAACACTTTAAAATTCTCAAAGTATCCTCAGTCAGAATACATACAAACACAATGATAGGAAAGGCATAAACCCCATGTGTCAAGTATAAACGTAACCCTTAAATAAATAAGTATAAATTAAATGACTACCAAAACCTATTCTGGTTAAAAAAAGCATGTAGTCCTAAGAAAATGCCTCAGTCTCAATACACGCCTCATCCCAAAATCAACCTGAAGGGTACCAAAAACCAAGAAAACAGTGAGTGGACAAAAAACAAAGCCTTTGGAAAACCACTTTTTGAAATAATAACCTTTCCCTCTAGTTTTATAAAAACTTGCATGCATAGTCAAATAAATACTTGATTTCAGATAAGGAAATAATATATATATATAAACTGTGGGTTCAACATAAATCATATGAAATACAAAAATGCTCATGGCCCATATTTTCCTGTAATCCCCGGGTTAAAACCAACTTGAAAACCTCTACACATAACAAGTAATACTGGTCAAACCTCGTCTCGTTGGTCCAAGCAGTATTCCTTCTATACTACGCATAGACAACCACGGATCCTGCTTAGTCCAACTCAGTTGTCACATGTCAAGTCCAACTCAGTTGGCACGTGTCGAGTCCAACTCTAACAACGTTCGAGTCCATCTCAAGGAATCATCGGAGTCCAACTCTAGAATAGTGATCCAATCGCATGAGGCTAACCATACTGAAACAACAATTTACCAAAAATACTTTTTTATCTGCTTTTCAAATCCCCCCAAAAGCCCAAAACATTTACATCTCGGGCACGAGCCCAAAAACCACCATAAAACCTGTGTCCATAAAACCACAATCTAATATATTTTCTAAAACTAAGAATTTATCCAGCAAACATTTAGAATCGTTATATTTAAACCATAACCATTCAAACCATGCCATAAAACCATATAAATATGGTAAATATGCATGCAACACATTTATGAAAGAAACTGTCCACTCACAGTATAACCAATAACTCAATCCCGAGCTGTGCACTCCTCAGAAGTCTCCAAGGAATCTTGGCCTATAAAAGTAACACCCGGGGGTCGCCAATAAATCTATATAAGCTCATATGTAAACCCCCTCTAAACCGCGAAACAGTAATGCATCCCGAACATGTATCCTGAGGCTAAAAACAACTAAAACTACCCCCTAATGAACTCTAGTTGGCTTGAAACCACCACCATTGGATTCAGCTCGTCAAACCTTTTCGAATGAGCTTGACACACTTGAGAATCAAGCCCACGAGAACTCAAGCATCAGGGCAAGTCCCGGCGGCCTACCCCACACGCCGTCATGCACGTGATGTCAGCCGCTGATATCATCTGCTGACGCTAGCCACTGGTATCATCTCTAGTAGCCCTAGTTGACGTGGCACCTGCCATGTGTCCCTGAAAACTGACAACCCCTGCCATATGGAACCCTCTGAAACATGACACATGCCGTATGTCACTGTTGACATCATCATGATGTCACCTAGTTACATCCTACTGATGTCACATACTCGCCGAAGACGATAGTGGCGTCGTCGGGGAAGCTGCCATCGGCTGGCTAGAATCCTCCATTAAAGGTCTGAAACTTCAAACCTTCATATATCCCTTATTTCTCAACCAAATTGGACAAGATTTATATCAAAATCTATCTACTCAACCCAGGAATCTAAATCCAAGCCTAGAATTTAACAATGATAACTGCATCCAAGATATAAGCCTCCAAAGTTTCGGGTCTCCCTCCCTCACACCGTACGTTTGCAACGTCCTCCACCTTCAAACCTTAGCATAACATGATCATGAGTGTCCCTAAAAACTGGTTCTATCCTTGATTCACTCTAAAAAATGTCCCAAAAACAAGATGGGAAATTATGGTTGTATGGGTTTATGTATGCACGGGCTTGAGGGGAAGAAAGAGAGAGAGAAAATGAGATAATGATAAGGAAAGGGACATGTGGATAAAATCAATGGACACCCAAAATATCTATGTTTTTCCTTGTGCCCAAAATTCTCCCTCCCCAAAATATAAGTCCAATACTAAACCCAAGGGAAAATGGCCAACCATGCTAAAATAATCCTGTAAAATCCCCCAAAAAAATCCTATTAAACCCGTAATTAAGGTTCGAGTCATAATTGGCCGGGCCTTCTAAGCCTACTTGGTTCAAGCTCAATTGGGCTTTAAGAAGTGACTCATTCAACAAATTATGGAGTTGTAAAAAAAAAATTGAGGAAAACGGGTTGGACTTGGGAGAGCCCAAATTACAAATTCATTTCCAATTGCTACCCATATCAAGACTCATCAATAAAATGAGCATCGAAATGCTAAGAACCGCTACAGTTGAAATAAATTACCATCTTCACATATCAATGAGCACTTAAGTTAGATTAAGTTCGCTCATGATAATTTCTTAACACGACCTTAAAAGCCATTAGGGGCAGAGAGTTTTAATATCGACTTTATCATGAATTTATCTCGTAATCTTATGTGTGGAATTTACGTTTCCCCCTGTTATAATTTATTCTAGTGCTGGATCATAACTCGAGCTTCTAGCATTCTCTGTGATGCTAGGCCAAGCTCAATTTTCAAATTAATAATAGATTTATATAGACGGGTCATGCCAGGCTTATTTGTCTTAGGTCTATCAAGCTTATTGGGTTTGAATATCTTAAGTCCAAGTTCGGTCCGAAAACTTTGGGCCTAACCCAGCCACAGACCACATTGAGTTAGTCGGCCTTTTGGTCAACAGGTTTAGCGGGGTACCCACAAGACCAAAGGCTCTAAGCCAAATGGAAGAGTGTTAATGGCCTGAACCTTCTCAAGTTGGGAAATGACCATTTTACCCCTAGTTAAAGTTTGACTTTTCTTGGTCAAAGTTAAAGGGTTGATTTTTTACCAAAAAGTTTTTGGCTATTCCGGGAACGCCGTTAGTGAGGTCTCAATCTTCCGAGTCTATTGACAGGCAGCACGTCGGAAATGGAGTTCGTATGGATTAGCTTTTGGTCTAAGAAACATAGGGATAATTTGGTAATATTATAAAAAGGGTATTATTGGTAAAATTTTCTAGAGTTATTGTGTTGGACCAATTGGACAGGGACAAGTGTCCCTTATCCCTAGATTGGGTGTGCTATCGACTTGGTGAGGGGTTATTAGTATTGTGTCTTGGTTATAAGTTGATTTAAGTTGATATTTTGGGTGTTTTGATGGTTTTGGGTTGAGAAAGAAAAGTTGGGTAGAGAGTGAACAAAACATAAAGGAGAAGCAGGTAGAGAGGAAGAAAAAAAGGAGGAGAAAGTGAAAAAGGTCAAGGAAGAAGAAGGAAAGGTTAAGATCGTGTGAGCATAGTGTTGAACCCGTGAAGATTTTCGGTGGTTTGATTTAATCAAGTCGAATTTTGGACAGGTAAGCTTGAAGTCAAGCTAATAGTCATGTTCTTTAGGTTTCCGCTATCATAACTAGTGCTTTAGGTGCAGTTTTGGATGTGAGAAAGTGCCCAGAAACCGAGAATGATCCTCGGCCGTGAGTCTCGACGGGCGACCCTCATTATTGGATAAGTTTTCATTCATTCGATTTTATAGATTTGTTCCTTAGATAGATTAGAGTAGGTTGGTCGAAGTAGATTTGAAAAAGGACTTGAAACTAAGGGAAAACAGGTAGGGTCGCAATGGGAGGTTGAAAACCCCGTTACAGTGCATGTGTGTGGCTCCCACGCTCAGCCACTTTGGGTGGCGTGTGGGGGTGCATAAGGGGCTATTTTTGGAAACGGGCAACACAATTTTCGTTGCAATCATTGTAATGACCATTTTGGCACAGGTTTCGAGGCAATTGGACATTGTCTCAGGGTAGTTTCAGTTATCTGAAGGGTATAATTATTATTTAAAAATTAATAGAAAATTTCCAGAAGTTAGGGTTTGTGTCGGAAGGTTACCTAAAGGTTTGGGAAACCTTAATAACTTTGTATTGTGTTATTGGATAGGAGACGGGACCCCAGGATTGATAAGGAACGCGATTAAAGCAACAAAACTACACTGTGAGTAGACGTTTTATTTCGTTAAAATATTGTGCATGCATATTTATGAGTTTTAAATGTTTTCCTATGTTTTTTTTATTGTAATTATGTGATTGAGTATTTTATTGGAATTTCGGAGAATTTTAAGAATATTTTAATTACACAATTTTAGAGGCTTTTCATGAACTCTGATTGAAATGTGATCTTGATCGAAGTCTAAGCGTGCTTTGTGATTGAACGGAGTCGACTATTGAATTGTGAGTGAATTCATATGAAATCGAATGGTTTTGGAAACCCTTTGAGGGCTTGTTTTACAATGCGTTCTTAATTGATTTTTTTTCTCGGTTTTTTTATTTAAATTCTAGATTTGGGCTGAACAAGGTTTAATTGATGAAATAAAGTTATTTTTCTATGAAACTATGTTTTATATGCTTTTTCTTAATGATTTTACGAAATTTGGCCTTATGGACACGTTTTACGAGAAATTGAGTATAAGTTCTGTTTGGGCCGAGGGCCCGAGAATTTGTGGTTGTTGTGACATATTGTGATGAGAATGCGTGCCTCTTGTTATGTGTGGATTATATTATGAATGGCGACTCGAACGTTCAGCTGAGGGCTCATGACGGGACCCATCCTAATCCTCTTGGGATTATCGTGGGATGTGCCCTGCTCCCGTCTGACAATCAACTCAAAATACCGAAAATGGCCCTTTTTGTTTATATAAAACAAAGTTCAACTACCACATTGTCAAACAAGGGATAAGTATCGATATATAACGGATGCATAGATGTTAGTACAAATAAATTACCAAAACCTACCCCGTATGGTATTCAGGTGTGCAACAATGCTGTTTATACCTATGCCTCTATATCAGCCTCTGCCTCTATGTCACGGCCTGAAGGGTCAATAAAACAGTCAAAGTTGTGAGTGGAAAAAAATAAGTATTTTTGAAATACGATTTAAGAACAATAACATTTTCCCCTCCGTTTTATAAACATGCATGCATTTAAAGTTAAATCGTATGAAAGAAATTCAACTTATATATATAGATATATCTAGACACCACATATTAGTAAAACACTACATAGCCAATCCTCGACATCCGCGATGTCAATAACCAATACCAGTCACGATTGCCAATGCTACACGTGCAACTCGGGGCCTCATCTCCCGAGTACCTCCCTAGAATCAACTCAACGACATCCGAGGTGATATCATCATGGGGTGCCTACCCCGGATCTACCACGTCTGGGGTGATATAATAATCTCGTACTCCTAAGCCTGAGCTTTTCCTTAGAGCTACTCATACTAGATAGTGTATCGTGACTACTCTAGGATCCTCGACATCTAAAGGAGACTATCCAACTCACATAGGATGGTATATGTGGCACAGTAACCAAATCCAGTTGGAAATCATATTAAAATCATTTATTTCTCAAACCGAGTAAAAAATACCATTTAATTGGGTCAATGCCCGAGACATAACTTTCAGAAGTCTTTTCATCAAAACCATTAGAAAACAATGTAAAGAACTGCGTTGATAAATCCCAATTTATCCAACCCGATCATACCAGATCGCTATTCAAATCCCTTTAAATAATAGTCTTTCTTTCAAATTCCCGTTTGACTCTAAATCTAAGTCAAATCGTTATTCAATCGGGTCTCAAGCCTCCAAACATCATTTTCACGTAAATCCGTAAAACCTTTCATAAACCGATGAGTAAATTCACAACATCATCAAATAACGATAGCAAAGCATTTCAACTTAAATCATATAATAAAGCATTCAAAACAGTTATGCATGCATTTCAATTATAAAACAAAATTCCATTCATGCTCGACCTATGTTGTGTGCTCAATATCCGCGCCGTAATTTCATAGAAGCTAATCCAAAGTCTTCATGCCTGTCCAAATCACATCCGAAGGTCACTAATATTCTATACAAGTCTATACATTAAACCCTCATAAAGCCCGATATTGGAAATGTGTCCCGAACACTCTTATCGAGGTTAAAAACTCCTAAATGACCTATTAAACGGTCTCCAATCGACCTGAAACCACCTCCATTGGATTCAAATCGTCAAAAGCATTTTAATAAGATCAGTTTGACCTCAAAGTTTGAGTCCATGCGCCCCCATACGCCAGTCAAAGTTCGGTCAACACTGGTCATTGCCAGTCAACGGTGGTCAACGGCTAACGTCATGCTGACGTCAGCCTGACCTTTGACAGGTCTGACACCTCTAAAATCAAATGAAACCCACTATAACTCAATATTACACAAACCAGAATACAACAAACACCAGAAGTCACGACAACCGGTATACAAATCACCACAATAATTAACACATAAACCACACAGCAATCATCATGATAGACAATAAGATACCTTTATAGTAATGCCACATAATCGAACCATATCTAGTTTCAAACCACGCATCATGTTACCATCACCAATCCTTGATGCAGAATATCAAAAAAAAAAACCACTGCCCCACAAGAAGGCACATCACAAACTCACATACAACTAGCTTATTAACAATACACAAACACCACAAAAATCATCACAAGTGCACTACCAGTAGGAATACTACAGACTTACTCAGGAGATGGAGCCCGAGGATCGACGTTAGAGTCATCATGTATCACACATTATCTCAAATTTTCCCCCAGGGTTACTTTTATTCTACCGGTAGATAAATCACTCGAGAATTACGGAGCCCATCTCGACGTCCGAGAGTGGACCAGCTCAGGAACTAAGGACTATTACCTCGATGTCAGAGTCATGGTCCCAATCTCAAGAACTACAGAGCATTACCTCGACGTCCGAGACTACCCATCACATTACTGATCACAGAAACTACGGAGCTTTACCTCGACGTCTGAGACTGTCTTAGAAAACTACTCAAAGTACATTATTTGAGTATCAACTGGTATTCGAAAATTCCTGCACCCAAATATTCATGATACCAAGAACATATATTGAGAATATACATTTATTCCTTAAATCCCAACCACCTTATCTATATTTCAAACATGTACTTAAGTTCAAGCACATTATTTTTAAACAATTTCATTTGACTTTGCTGAACATGCATCCAAACATTTTCTTATTTTCAAAATATTCATCACGTATATAGTTAAAACTTAAGCCCAATCATTTTAGCATATACTTGTTCATAGTGTTCTAAACATCAAATTCCATAACCCAAACTAAAATCAGAACTCGAATAAAAATTGTAAAACCAATTTTAATTTCTTAACACTTAAACCATCACGTCTTTGTATCATCATACATCATCCCATCATTATCGACATATGCTCAACACATTATTACCAGTCACAATTAAGGCTCCAAATTTACATTCAAAATTTATTTTGATAACTCAAAACCCCGAGCTTGTATTTTGAATCGAACCAAATATTTAATTGAAAAACATATTTTTTTCTTGAATTATAAAACAATTCATAAAATTAATTACTTTCTCGTAACATGTATTTTAAAATAATGCCAATAAAATCATTTTTCCAACAATGTGCGTCAACCGTTAAGAACTTTGAATTTCAACTCGACATAATTAAAACCTTGAATCTCAAAAAAATCATATTTAAATTATTCCATCATTTATTCATTCCCCCACGCCCCCCCCCCCCCCCCAAAGAAAAAAATAGAAAATAATTTCAAAACCTTGAATTTCAACTCGACATAATTTTCGTAAAAATTTCGTAAAACGGGTTGTAAACCGATTTCCATAAAAAAATTGTATTCTCATAATTTTCTCAAGATTCCCAAATCAACCAATGAACCTTTAAAAACTACATTTAAATTATTCACAAATAAATCAAACCAAACTCTAAACCAAAATTTCAACCAACATATCTCAAAACATTAATTTATTTAATAGCCTAGCTCTGATACCAAGTTGTCAGGACCTGTCCCTAATTAGAGAAGAACCGAACTAGTCATGCTCTCGTCTGATCACTCGGATTAGACAAGGGGTTTTCCTATTTTTTATTTTATTTTATCCTCATTTCAAATGTAAACCAAAATGAATCCATTTCGTGCGGGGTACCGCCCACATCCAACCTACTTACCACAACAAGTAATGGAATTTACTAATTTGACCATATTCAGATCGTACTTTTACTTTTTATTATCAATATTTTCAATATCAAATATTTACCTAAGTGATACTCAATAATCAATCCTTCTTCTTTCTATTTCCATAATTTAGTGTTTATTTTAAAATTATACATATATATATATCTCGTATATTATGATGTTATACAGATTATCATATATACCATATAGAACCATCAATTATCCCTGAAATTCTCCTTGTTAAGTCACCAAATACTTAACCTTAAGTAACCACAATAATTCATTAATTACCCCTAAAATTAATGAATGAAATTAATAAGCATAAAACTTAATAAATTCAAAACACACTCATTTGGTAGCCAATTTTCCCAACTTTACATCAATAAACTCAGAAGAAGGAAAGGAACATTTGCATGTTGACCATTTCTCCAAAGACTACCACACGCACTACAAGAAGAGGTTGCGCTTGAAGCCCACGTGCCGCCAGAAGCGGTTGGGCGTGAAGTCCACGCACTTGGCACTATTCACCTTCTCCTTCACCCGATTTCTTGGTTTTCGGGTCTCTCGACCCGGCTGTTTCTGCGTCATTTTACGTCCATTTCTTTCATTTCAAACATCAATCTTTATATAATTTATATGTAAAGGAGATCTATGAATTTTAAATGGCAGAATACTACAGATTCTCGAGACACCACCTTCATCCCTATCGGCTATGGCTTCCCAACCACGCCTTCTTCATTTCCAACGTCCGTGGTTTTTTTCTTCTGTCCTACAACGATCACTGTGCTTCCAGTAAGCCATTTCCATGTCAATCTTTTGAGTTTACTAGCTCACAAGTATAACCCAAAATAATGGCTCAAGGGTTAAGGAGGATTTCTTCCTCCTTTCCCCATCATTTTCCCCACTTTCTTCCTCTCTTTCTCTCTTTCTTGTTCCCCTCTTCTTCCTCTCTAGTTTCCCTGTTCTCCCTCTCTTTTCTCTCACATTTTTCTTTCTTTCTAGAATTTTCTCGATTTTTCCCATATGTTTCACATGCTAATTTACAAAATTGCCAAATTACCCTTTGACTAATATTACCATAATACCCTTAACTATTTTTGACTTGTAACCATCTCTTCCGACTTCCGATTTTAGTGTGCTACCTGTCTATGGCCTTAGGGGCTCGAGACCTTCCTAACGGTCCTCTCCTTACGTCCACGAGATCTCCTGGACAAAAGTCAACATTTGACTTTTTGGGTCAAGAGTCAACTCTTTGACTTTTTAGGGGCGATATGGTCATTTTTTATTTTATTGAACATCCGGAGTGTTACACAACTTCTCAATTTTCACACAAGAATCATAGGCTTACACTCAGCCAAGGATATGTGATGAATTTATGTTAGGGAAATCAAATAGAATCACATATGAATAAGCAATGAAGGAACGATAATTTTCTAAAAATATATCTCATGAAAGGAATTGAAAATTAAGAACGTAGATACATACCTCAATTCCAAGCATAATTTCCCATAAGATCCGTTAGTCCTCAATCAAGGTTGTAATGAGGCTAGGCTTAGGGTTAAATAACCAGGGAAATGGATTTCAAAGAACTTAGGTTGTACCAAGGCGGACTTGAACTTTTCTTGAACTTTAAACACTTCTAAGCATCTTTACATGGTTTTAACAAATGCGATTAACCTTCTAATTTTGAATTTGAATCAATCACATTTTTTAGCTGAATTCCAATATTTTTTTTTCTTATTTTTTTTTCTTTTTATTTTGTTGATGCACAAAATATGCCAACCTAGGATGTGAATCTTGCTCAGCCACGTGTCCTTGGACTGACCTATCAAAAAGGATAATTGGTCATTAGTCAGAGGTAGGCACCGATGTGATACCAGCCTAAGGGTACTCCAACCACCAAGTCAATGATGGGTCTGTGTGTAAGGAGTGAGTGGTGATTAATAATTCGTAAAGGAGGTGTGAATAGTAAATAATTTGTTACCTTTATGGGAAAAGTGACCCTTTTTGTATGGGTGTGAGACTGACAATAATTATACTTTTCCAACGTGGAAATGAGTATTCATTGTGGGGTTGACACGTGTCATAATGATGGATGGAGGGGGCATGTCCATGTGTCAGTGTTGATCAACCCTTGTTAGGGTTTGTTTATTAGTGTGGGCTTGGGCCCCTTGAGCTTCATAAGAGCGTGTTGGGCTAAGGGTATTGGGCCCAAATGAGTCTGGGTTGATATGGTATCAACAGAAGTATCCCAAGTTCGCGACCGAGGTGAAATTTCTTGGTTGGGGACTTGTAACACTACCCCAAACTCATTGTAGGGAATATACCTCTAGTCCTCCAAGTCCCCTATGCGAGGAAGCATACTGAGCGGCATGTCTAGTTGGTATGGAAAGTAGTCGAACCGGTCTAAGTAACGAATGGATACTAGTTGGTGTACCTTCGTTGGGTGGGCGGGTGTGGTCTAACTTGATAGTGTCGCGGTTTACCAGAGGGCATGTGAACTAGTCAGTGTTGGTAAGTTAGGTTAGAGGTTGTGAGCTGCGCAGCTCGGTCGGTTCCGTTTAGGTTTCTAGTGCCTTTTAGGTTCCCAATAGTGGTGTGTTGGGATGCGTGAGACCAATGTGACTTTGACAGGTGACGACGATAATAAATGCTGGTTTTTACCGAGGTGACCATTCGCATGTCGAGACGCTTTAAAAAATAGTGGGAAAATGAGGAAGGATTTTTCACTTTCACTTTTCACGTTTGTTGGCTTTGGTGAAATTATGCCTGTACAACCAGGAAATTTCTGGCAAGGCTTTATGCGGCTGAGCATACGGTGGGGTGATTTCTGACAAGGTCGGCCGCAATTTAAAAACAAGGTATAGCTCTTTTCTTCCTTTTTTATTAAATGTTTGGTTTGGGGATGAATTGGGGGGGGGGGGGGGGGGGTCAGACATCGGTTTGATCTAAGGAGCATAATGGTCGGTGACCGAAATTTTTTTTTTCTTTCTTTTTTTCTTAGATTGCTCTGATGTCTGACTAGGATATCAAGTTGAACGGGGTTTATGATTATGTCTGTGAGGATAAGTAAGCCTCATCATCCTTGTTCACTACTCCTGTGTCGGTGGAAATGAGTACGTCCGTGGAAATCAGCAACAATGGGAAGATCAACGAGAAACCCAGTTGGAGTGATCAGACGAGCGTATAGACATTGGGTCGGCCTGGTGAAGTTGCTCAGTCAAATGGGGAGCCGTCTGGGGGTGTCTGTGCTTTGAGGACAATGGGCGGTCGAGATAAGGATCTAGTAAGGGTGATCGGCACACCAATCGAAGGGGACGTTGAGGAAAAGATCCCGACTGCTGTGTCCATAAAGAAAGCTAAGTTCTCCATCGATTAGCTTAGGATCAAAGAGACAAAGGCAACTGTGGAGAGGTTCCAACCTACTTAGAAAGTTTTGTCCTACGTGGAGTTAAGGGTGGTTGGTCCTACTGAGGTGCTGAGTAATCCTCATTCGGGATATGCCCTCCTCTACACCGAGCTGGGGGTAATGAAGAGGTTGCTCAGTCAAATGGGGAGCCGTCTGGGGGTGTCTGTGGTGTGAGGACAATGGGTGGTCGGGAGAAGGATCTAGTAAGGGTGATCGGTACACCAATCGAATGGGACGCTGAGGAAGAGATCCCGACTGCTGTGTCCATAAAGAAAGCTAAGTTCTCCATCGGTTAGCTTAGAATCAAGGAGACAAAGGCAACTGTGGAGAGGTTCCGACCTACTTGGAAAGTTTCGTCTAACGTGGAGTTAAGGTTGGTCGGTCCTACTGAGGTGCTGAGTAATCCTCCTTCAGGATATACCCTCTTCTACACCGAGCTATTCACACACGGGTTGAGGTTCCCCTTACATCCTTGGTTGAGGCTTATGGATTAGAAATTGGGGGGTAGCCCTCGGTCAGCTTAATCCAAATTTCTAGATTATACTAATAAGCTTGTACGTGGCATTTGTGAAGGAAAAGAAAAAGTCGTAGAGGTATAGCCATGTGGTGTACCTGTATGAGTTCAGTTAGCAACAACAAAGTCGAGGCTGGGTGCATACTCGGTGTAGGGCTAAGACGACCCGAGGGGGTTCATCTTTGGTCTTTCATTGTCCCAGAAGGCATACAAGACAATGTTTATCTTCGTCAATGGGAACTAAGGGAAGATGACATCCCGTATGAGTTCCATGACTTGAATGACAAGGGTTGGTCTCCGCAACATTTTAATTTTAATTTTTGTTTTTATTTTATACTAATCGATATTTCATTGTCTAACCTAGTTGTATGTATGCAGGTATTCTTTAGGAGGTGGAGACCACAGACCAGAAAAAGGCGAACTTTGAGTTGGTGAGGAAGAAGCTCAGACCGACTTGGTACCATTGAGATATACTTCGAGTGCTGCAGACAATGTTTGAGGTCAGCCTCATTCCAAGCCTAGGTAAAGATATGTTATCAGCGAAATTTTATAGGACCTCAGTCGATATACTAATCCATTTGTTTTTGTGGCAAGTTGTTCCTAAAGACACCAAAGGGCGTATTAACCAGTCGGCGAAGGAAATGCTAGAAGTTGAAAACCAGGAAATGTCTAACTTGACTAAGCAAGACTAAGATTCTGAGTAGACCGTGACTCCTCCTCCACAAGAGTCGGTTGGAAAGAAGAGGAAGGAGGCATTGAACGCTAGCGGGGGGTCTCAGCCAAAAAAGATTCTGATCGTCGATCCAAGGACGACCAAGAGAATGCACCGTCTGCTGGTGGCCAACAAAACCAAAATACCGGGGTGGTTGCCCGTGGGGACTACGACCATAATGGCTAGTCCTCATTCCGAGTCGATCGCAGCCCCTTTGAGGCAGTCGAGTGTCCCTTTAAGCCGACCACCAGCCTTTCTAATCCGGTTAGTAAGCCAGCAGTCCAAGTCATCGTGTTGGATAAGGAGAAGGTGAGGACTCTGGGCAGACGGGGCAATCCTAGGGAACCATAGGAATTGAGTTGTAAAGTATGCGAAGAGGCAGGTCTAGAATATCCTCGAGGAAGTTGCAAAGCATGCAAAGCGAACCTGCAGAGCCACTGTGGAAAGCCAAGCCATCCACGTTTAAGAACCCGTTGGGTTAGTCGGCATTTCACGTAGGTTTGGATGTGAACGCAAGCTCATAGGTGGCTGGGTCGGTAGGCACCTCTGGCTCAGTAGGTTGGTAGGTAAGCGAACTTTGATATGAAGTTTGCCATGGCCTTTTCCTTTTTGGTCAGTCTAGGGGCAAAGGTGATGTCAAACTCATTGAGTTCAATGGCCCATTTGAGTAACTGACCAGATGTGTTCAATTTCTACAGTATTTGGCAGAGTGGCCTAGTGTATGCCTCTTATAGCGCTCGGCTGACATAATACACGAGGTGCTCGGCCCTGTCGATCTTCCTGATGAGTACCGACTTCAACAAAGGACATTCTTGTCATTCCAACATCTCAATTTCCATTTAGACAACACTTAATCTCACTAACACGCATCGACTTCAACAAAGGACATTCTTGTCATTCCAACATCTCAATTTGTCATTCAGTTAGAAAACTTACTTTACCATTATACTCATACATATCACATAGTCTCAATCCGAGATCCCAAAACCCCGTACTAAAAGTTAAAGTCCAAAGCATACTTCATATGGTTATCACTTCATCAGTACATCGTTTACTAATACCCACAAAAGCCTCATATTCAAGTGCCTTAATATAACAAAATTAGATATAATCGACCCATAAACCAATTCAACACTATTGACCACGTCCAAAACCACCCTATGTACTTTTGGACATGACTACTGTCAGGACCCACCCCGGTTTCACCCCGAAACCCGAGGTAAATCCCGCTCCCGTCTGACTCCCCGACGCAAAACTCAAGTAAAACTCACTCACATTCTATCCAGTCAAACGCAGGAGTAATTAGACACAATGTCCCGAAGGCAGCATTTACAAAACATAGTACGAACATACAATGAAAATAAAACCGATAACTACACGCACACGGAAGCCTTTAAACTCTTCTAAGATCCCTCACGTCGCTTCTATGCCTCAGACTCTGCCTCGACGTCAAGACCCCGCGCTAGCTCCACAACCTGGAGGGCAATTAAAACAGAAAATGTGAGTGGACCAGAAAGTACCAAAGTTCAAAAACCACTATATAAGAAAACCGAGTTTAACCCTCCGTTTTGAAATCACATGCATAACCAACAGTTATAAACACATTAATAAAAGAATCATTCTTAAACATCATAAGAAACAGAAACACTATAAAATATCATAAGAAACCATAGCATGAGTATCAGAAACCGTATCAAAACCATGATCACCAAATCATCATTTTCTCGATCAAACCTGCTGGATCTATCCGAGTCTTTAAACTCCCGAGTCTTTAAACTCAATCCAGGCCTTAATCATATCCGAGTCTTTAAACTCCCGAGTCTTTAAACTCAAGGCCTACGGGGGAAAATCAATCTATATCCGAGTCTTTAAACTCCCGAGTCTTTAAACTCAATCCGGGTCTTTAAACCCAATCCGGCCGGTCCCCCGTCACATATATCCGGGTCTTTAAACCCAATATCCAGATCCAGCAAATCCAATCTCAAAATCATTTGAAAACCATGTACCAATCCACATCCAAACCCGAATCCGAAATCACTGGTCTGAAGCCCTTCCGGCATGCAGAACCGTCATTCCGAACCCAAATCCGGAGTCCACTTCCAACTTTGCACCAAAGTCCAATGGTCAATTTCGATTTCAAAACCAAAACCTTGATTCTCAAAAGCATGTTCCAAAATCCCTTGAAATCCCGAAAACATTTCCAAATTTACCATTTTCTCGAAAAGCGTGCCAAAACCGTCTTTTTCTCGAAAAACGTGTAATAATGCAAAACCAACCAAACATATTCGATAAACATAAAATCATGATTAAAACCATAAAACCATTATAGAAAGCAGTTATGCATGTTCAAGTTTAGAGAAGGGGTCCACTCACAGTACTGAGCCCTACTCGCGTCCCGAACGTCCAGCCCGTTCCTCGGCTTCCTCGGGAAACCCCGATCCTGTCAATCACCGTCAAATTACGTCACTAATACGTCTACCAACACTCTCCTAAATGCCCTCAAAAATCCCCGGACCGAAGACTTAAAACCCCGGGACCCTACACATTCACCCTCGCGGAACTACACTCAAACGACTTCCGATTGACCCGAAACCAACTCCATTGAACTCACCACAACCCCTAGACCAAAAGTCATGTTGACCGTTTTCCCCATCGCCGCCGCACGCGCCCCCACGCGCCGCCCAAAGTGGCTGCGCGTGGCCCTCACGCGCCTGCTACAGTGTACCGTCTTCCTCAGACAAACCCGGTTCGCCACAGTGGTCTGCAACTCAGACCGGCGTCAGCGGTTCACCGCCGTACCTGCACGATTTCCTTCCCTTTCTTCACCTAAAGCTTCGTCCAGTTCCAATATAACCATTCCACAGCTCCTCAGACCTCGACACTGCCTCAATCCCGTCGACTGAAGCTCGAAACTAGACGGCCAACAACCCCTGTTTCACGATCCTGCCACCCAGCTCACCACCCTTCACGGTGGCTTCACCAAACTCTGCCCTGAACCTCACTGAACCTAACCCAACTCGCCTAGACCTTCGACTCAACCCCAATCGTCACGACTTACCGTTCGAAGTTCACTGCCGAAACAGGGTAAAAGAGACCCATCTTCGACTGAGCTCTGCCGTGTACCTCCCCGTCACGGCGACCAACCTAGTCGACGCCTAGGACTCTCCTGAACCTCGCCCTGACCTCCAATCCCCTCGACTCTCACCCTAGACCCACAACTTCCACGTTGAACCTCAACGGAAAACAGAGTACCGAAAGGGGGATGAGGGAATTACCTGTTTCCTGCTGCCGCCGTGAGCTCCTCCTGGGCTGGTCGACTCCTCGCAACCCGCACGACACCACCACGATCTTCGTTGCACCGTGCACGGCCACCGCACCACCACAAATCCTCAATCTTCTCCGTTTTCCCCCCTGAGTTCCTCCCTGGTTCCCGTGACTCCCCACTTGCACACACCACGATTTCTCAACTCCCAACCATCTCAACTGCTCTCTAATCACCCTCACCCACTCACCATTCACCAGCCACCACAATCAGCCTTCCAATTCTCTCAATTCCTTCCCTCTGTTTCTCTCTGTGTCGAGTAACACACACACAAGCACACACGGTTGCACCCCAAATAATGGAACCGCGTACACACCAAAGAACCCCCCAGAACCCACTACACACTTGCCACATGTCACCATCCTCCACTCTCTCTCACCAACTGGCTCCATCCCAGCCGTCCATTCTTTTCTTCTGTGCACAAATCCCAATGTGCCACAATGACCAAAATACCCTTCTTTTTAACACATTTTTACGGTTTTACCGAAACTTCCTAGACCCGTAACTCTCGCCTCGTAAGTCCGATGAATACGTGCCGCCTGTCATCGAACTCAGGACGACAAGAACTATCTAACCATCCTAGGTCAACCTACCAAAACCCGATTATTCAAGAAGTCAACTTTTCCCCCTATTTTTCCAAAAGTACGGTTATGCCCTCAACCTTCCGAACATCACAACTTCCTTCTCGGATGTCGGAATCGGGCGTGCCACCTGCCTAAGGATTCGTAACGTCCTCAACTACGTCCTGGTCACTGGTCAATCTCAAATTGACCACCCGAAATAAAAGTCAACATTTCTGCCCGACCCAGGGCAAAATCGTCATCCTAAGTTCCCGGACCCCTCGGGACCACCTAACCCTTGATTAATCTTACTAATCACACCTTAATCACTCCACTTATCCCGATTCTCGGGACGGGTTGTTACAATCTACCCACCTAAAAAGAATTTCGTCCCCGAAATTCCACAGCTAGTTCCCGACCCCTAGGGTCTCCTACCCGGAATCAACAACAGATCAACAACAACTTCTCCTAGGTTTTCTGGCTATCATCTCCACCTTGGGTATTTCACTCCAACCCCAGCTACTGGCACCACAGCCAACCCTAGCTTGTAACAACTACATGGTGTACGCAAGGGAAACTCTATGAACAGAAAACAAAGGTATTATACAATACCTCATGTCACAATACCCGACGGAAGTCATAGAGTACATCCTCGTATACAACCACCCATCTCCCTCGGCTACTATTCCGGCCACAGTCGGACTAACTTCACAAAGTCCAAAAGGCAAACTCTAGCTTGTGGGTTCTCTCCTTCCACAGTCTCCAATCGATCAGTTATAGTCACCCCTTTCCTATACTTCCCGTCAACCTGCTACGGAACTTACTATACACTCCTAGTCCTCTAGGAAAACTCCTAGACTCTCCTCCGAAATCCAAAAACCAAACCAACAGAACAACCAAAGGTAAAACAAGTACCTGTCTCCGTATCTGGTGTCGACTGACCCTCCTGCTGAATCATCGAGAACACCCGGGCCTGAGATCCTGACGCTCTACCACGACCTCTCGAACTACTCGTGGCTGTGCCACCACCTCCTCTAGTGCCCGCTGTCCCTGAGGCTGTACTCTGTCCAGACTCCGCTACTCCTCTGCCTACACCACCTTCCTGTGGCAACAGTGGACACTCACGTCGAAAATGACCTCGCTCCCCACAGTAGAAACACACATTCCAGCCTGGTCCACTGCTCGGTCTCCCTGTAGACGCTACCGATGTCGCACTCGCTTGCGGAGTCGGCGGTACTCGATAACCCCAAAATCCTGAACTCTGGGCACTACCAGGTCTACCAAACCGATCATCGCCCGACGAGGACGATCCACCGAAGTTACCTCTTTTCGGTGTCCGCTGACTCGAAACTCCAGGAATAGAAGGTTCCCGGCGTCGCACCAGCAAACTAGCCTCAACTCGCACCGCAGCATCCGACAGATCTCGGAGGGTAGCAAAAGATCCAGCCGTCACTACGGCTCGAATCTCACCGCGCAAGCCCAACTCAAACCTACGGCACTTCTCGGCTTCAGTGGCCACAAAAGCAGGAGCAAACCGAGACAACATCTGGAACTTCCGTTCGTACTCTGCCACTGTCAAATTCCCCTGCTGGAGGTGCAAAAACTCTGCCTCCTTGGCATCCCGGAAAGAACGAGGATAATACTGCTCCAGAAACCGTTCCCTGAACGTCTCCCAGGTCACACTGTGAACATCCCAACCGGACAACTCGAGGGTATACCACCACTCGTACGCCGCACCATCCAGTAAAAATGCAGCCAACAATACTCGCTCCTCCGGCGGACAATGCATCACCGCAAAAATCCGTTCCAGTCTAGTAATCCACCTCTGGGCTTCCTCAGGATCAGCCCCACCACTAAAAGTAGTAGCCCTGAGCCGCTGGGCTCGCTCAATCGTGGCACTCTCCGTCTCTCTGGCTACTTCTTCCGGTTGTGGAGAGGGTCTACGTCTCGGAGGCATCGTCAACCGCACGCTGAAAGAGGCATAGAAGTAGTCAAACAACTAAAACACAACCTCTCAAACCGACAGACCCAACAAACTCGACAAACCTATGCTCTGATACCAATTGTCAGGACCCACCCCGGTTTCACCCCGAAACCCGAGGTAAATCCCGCTCCCGTCTGACTCCCCGACGCATAACTCAAGTAAAACTCACTCACATTCTATCCAGTCAAACGCAGGAGTAATTAGACACAATGTCCCGAAGGCAGCATTTACAAAACATAGTACGAACATACAATGAAAATAAAACCGATAACTACACGCACACGGAAGCCTTTAAACTCTTCTAGGATCCCTCACGTCGCTTCTATGCCTCAGACTCTGCCTCGACGTCAAGACCCCGCGCTAGCTCCACAACCTGGAGGGCAATTAAAACAGAAAATGTGAGTGGACCAGAAAGTACCAAAGTTCAAAAACCACTATATAAGAAAACCGAGTTTAACCCTCCGTTTTGAAATCACATGCATAACCAACAGTTATAAACACATTAATAAAAGAATCATTCTTAAACATCATAAGAAACAGAAACACTATAAAATATCATAAGAAACCATAGCATGAGTATCAGAAACCGTATCAAAACCATGATCACCAAATCATCATTTTCTCGATCAAACCTGCTGGATCTATCCGAGTCTTTAAACTCCCGAGTCTTTAAACTCAATCCAGGCCTTAATCATATCCGAGTCTTTAAACTCCCGAGTCTTTAAACTCAAGGCCTACGGGGGAAAATCAATCTATATCCGAGTCTTTAAACTCCCGAGTCTTTAAACTCAATCCGGGTCTTTAAACCCAATCCGGCCGGTCCCCCGTCACATATATCCGGGTCTTTAAACCCAATATCCAGATCCAGCAAATCCAATCTCAAAATCATTTGAAAACCATGTACCAATCCACATCCAAACCCGAATCCGAAATCACTGGTCTGAAGCCCTTCCGGCATCCAGAACCGTCATTCCGAACCCAAATCCGGAGTCCACTTCCAACTTTGCACCAAAGTCCAATGGTCAATTTCGATTTCAAAACCAAAACCTTGATTCTCAAAAGCATGTTCCAAAATCCCTTGAAATCCCGAAAACATTTCCAAATTTACCCTTTTCTCGAAAAGCGTGCCAAAACCGTCTTTTTCTCGAAAAACGTGTAATAATGCAAAACCAACCAAACATATTCGATAAACATAAAATCATGATTAAAACCATAAAACCATTATAGAAAGCAGTTATGCATGTTCAAGTTTAGAGAAGGGGTCCACTCACAGTACTGAGCCCTACTCGCGTCCCGAACGTCCAGCCCGTTCCTCGGCTTCCTCGGGAAACCCCGATCCTGTCAATCACCGTCAAATTACGTCACTAATACGTCTACCAACACTCTCCTAAATGCCCTCAAAAATCCCCGGACCGAAGACTTAAAACCCCGGGACCCTACACATTCACCCTCGCGGAACTACACTCAAACGACTTCCGATTGACCCGAAACCAACTCCATTGAACTCACCACAACCCCTAGACCAAAAGTCATGTTGACCGTTTTCCCCATCGCCGCCGCACGCGCCCCCACGCGCCGCCCAAAGTGGCTGCGCGAGGCCCTCACGCGCCTGCTACAGTGTACCGTCTTCCTCAGACAAACCCGGTTCGCCACAGTGGTCTGCAACTCAGACCGGCGTCAGCGGTTCACCGCCGTACCTGCACGATTTCCTTCCCTTTCTTCACCTAAAGCTTCGTCCAGTTCCAATATAACCATTCCACAGCTCCTCAGACCTCGACACCGCCTCAATCCCGTCGACTGAAGCTCGAAACTAGACGGCCAACAACCCCTGTTTCACGATCCTGCCACCCAGCTCACCACCCTTCACGGTGGCTTCACCAAACTCTGCCCTGAACCTCACTGAACCTAACCCAACTCGCCTAGACCTTCGACTCAACCCCAATCGTCACGACTTACCGTTCGAAGTTCACTGCCGAAACAGGGTAAAAGAGACCCATCTTCGACTGAGCTCCGCCGTGTACCTCCCCGTCACGGCGACCAACCTAGTCGACGCCTAGGACTCTCCTGAACCTCGCCCTGACCTCCAATCCCCTCGACTCTCACCCTAGACCCACAACTTCCACGTTGAACCTCAACGGAAAACAGAGTACCGAAAGGGGGATGAGGGAATTACCTGTTTCCTGCTGCTGCCGTGAGCTCCTCCTGGGCTGGTCGACTCCTCGCAACCCGCACGACACCACCACGATCTTCGTTGCACCGTGCACGGCCACCGCACCACCACAAATCCTCAATCTTCTCCGTTTTCCCCCCTGAGTTCCTCCCTGGTTCCCGTGACTCCCCACTTGCACACACCACGATTTCTCACCTCCCAACCATCTCAACTGCTCTCTAATCACCCTCACCCACTCACCATTCACCAGCCACCACAATCAGCCTTCCAATTCTCTCAATTCCTTCCCTCTGTTTCTCTCTGTGTCGAGTAACACACACACAAGCACACACGGTTGCACCCCAAATAATGGAACCGCGTACACACCAAAGAACCCCCCAGAACCCACTACACACTTGCCACATGTCACCATCCTCCACTCTCTCTCACCAACTGGCTCCATCCCAGCCGTCCATTCTTTTCTTCTGTGCACAAATCCCAATGTGCCACAATGACCAAAATACCCTTCTTTTTAACACATTTTTACGGTTTTACCGAAACTTCCTAGACCCGTAACTCTCGCCTCGTAAGTCCGATGAATACGTGCCGCCTGTCATCGAACTCAGGACGACAAGAACTATCTAACCATCCTAGGTCAACCTACCAAAACCCGATTATTCAAGAAGTCAACTTTTCCCCCTATTTTTCCAAAAGTACGGTTATGCCCTCAACCTTCCGAACATCACAACTTCCTTCTCGGATGTCGGAATCGGGCGTGCCACCTGCCTAAGGATTCGTAACGTCCTCAACTACGTCCTGGTCACTGGTCAATCTCAAATTGACCACCCGAAATAAAAGTCAACATTTCTGCCCGACCCAGGGCAAAATCGTCATCCTAAGTTCCCGGACCCCTCGGGACCACCTAACCCTTGATTAATCTTACTAATCACACCTTAATCACTCCACTTATCCCGATTCTCGGGACGGGTTGTTACAACTACAACTCCATCACTTCTCTTAAGTTAGGCTCTGTTAGCAGAACATAATTACTTAACATCTCAAACCTGAATTACAATGATAACATTTCGAGGCACAACTTGCACTTCAAAATTTACCTATAGAGATCTCAACAATGTAACTCATTTAAATTAACCCACATTCATAACCTGGAAACATGATAATTAATCATCTAGCCAAGGTGGGATCTAAATTCCTCCCCGCCAATACACCTTACATGTAACACCCCAGAATTTTATGATTTGGTAAAGTTGAAATTTTAATATAAAATGACCGTTTTGCCCCTAGTTGGGGGGATTTGTTGACTTTTGACTCAGATTGTATTTTAGACCTTGACCTATGGCCGTGACGTAGATTGGGACGTCACAAGTTTGTAGACAGGCGTCACGAGTTCGTAGATTGGGAATCGAAGTCTGGACGAGAAAGTTATGGTCAAGAACGCGAAAATGACACTATTCATGAAACCCAGGAATCTCACACTTTGTTGGTTCTAATTGGATAAGGACAATCTGGTGGGACCCTTAATTGAGTGACAAGTGTCACTCATCCCATTGGTGGGTTTTCCCATGCAATTGAATCAGTTTAGGGTTCCATCTTCATCATTTTCTCTCATTTTCACTTATTATCATCTTCATCATCTCACTACTCTTTCTAAACCGTGAAACACCAAGATACCACACCACCACCTCCATACTCTACCTTCACTTAACTGAGCATCATTGAGACTGTGAGGGATACCAGAGAAGACTGACAAGCTGACGATAGGGCTGTACACGACAGAGATCACAGTAGAAGGTGAGAAAACCCAAGAACCCGAAACAACCATTTTGACCCAATTTTGGAAACTTAGTTTTAGACGTGTGTTGAAGGTTTTGGTGGACACTAAACCATTCTAGAGGCCAAGGCGATCACAGATGACCAATTTTTGAAGTAGGGGGTAGCCAGATTCGTGAGTTATCGACGGTGGAAGTTTACGGTTCACTTTTCATCCAATCTCAGGTAGCTTTTAGTTCTTGTTTTCCAATTTTGATCATACAAATCTGTTAGTTAGGTTGAAATGATCACATAGGGAGAAACCACATCAAAAAACGTTGAGAAGTAAGGATTATGGAACCGGGTAGGGTCGCAGATCTGTACGACCAAGTTTGCAAACTCGTCGAGAGGACAGGGACAATGACATCATCAGCTGATGTCATCACCCTGTCAGATGTCAGATGACGTGGCCCAATGAGAAAATGACACGTATCACATGTTAGTGCACAGTCAGCATTCGTGACCCAATCAATGGCTGCCACGTGTAACTAACATGTTAGTGATGTGGACCAACCAGTGGCTGACACGTGGCACCGGTTAGTTTGACATGTGTCAGACTTGACACTGTAGATGATGTCAGCGGCTAACGTCAACAGTGTCATCATCGTTGACTTTGATTGTTGACCTGACGTCATTGTTGACTTTTGCTGATGTCAGCGTTAACTTTTTGGTCAACGTTGACCACAGCTTTGATCAGAGCGTTGGGCACGTGGGCACATTTTTTGAGGTGGGACCAGTGCGAAGATCATTTGATGGGAGATCGGAGATCATTTGATGGGTCAAATGCGGTTTATATCCTCGGGAAACGTGTTCGAGATGCATTTCCGAGCCGACACTGTTCCTAGGTTTTAGATATGAGTTTGTAAAGACCATTAGTGATCCTTGGATATGTTTTGACAGGTCAGAGACTGTGATATAGCTTCAGGACAGGTTTTAGACGTTGATTAAGCAGCAGGACAGTACTGTGAGTGGGTCTTTTTGGTTTCTAACTGAATGCATGCATAACTATTTTCATTATACTATTATATTATTGTGTGTATGAGTTTGTTGGGTCGTATTTTTGGATTGTGTACCTATATATTATACTATATGGGCATGTGACCTGTCTGGTTATTATGTGAGTTGTGGAATCATACCGGGATGTCATAGGTTCATACTATTGTACTGGATATATTGACCATATGGATTACTGTCTCCTCCAGTTATTGGTACCCTGGAGCAGTCACGGTGCATTGCCTGCGAATGGTCATGCTACGGAGCGACTAGACCGTAGGGTGGCACAGGAGCAGGATTGTTATGATTAGATGTCTGGGACGTTAGGCATCTGGGATGTCATACCTGGACTAGGTTCGGGGATAGGACTCGGGATTGAGGCCCCAGGTAGCATGCGTAGCCTTAGGACCGTGACCTTATTAGATGTCTAGAACGTCCGACATCTGGGATGTCAAGGTTGGGATATACTGTGCAATATGATTATGGTGGATGCATAATTATTATATTATTGTGTGTGATGATATGATATATGATTGATGATGTGTGATATGTTTCATTTTTATTATATATACACGTTTTGACTCAAATGCATGCATGATTTGAAAACGGAGGGGTAAAACAATATTTTTACTATTTATTATGAACGGTTTTCAAATATCCTTTATTTTTGGCCCACTCACACTTTCATGGTTTTCTTGAACCCTCTAGGACATGGCCCAGATGTAGAGGCAGGTCCCGAGGCTGAGACATAATCACGTTATTGATGCGTATCTGATACCCTGATTGGGTAGGTCGAGCACCATTTTGTAAAACTGTTATTCGTGCTCGTATTTTTGTCCATTTTCTGGCACTGTTGGACCCGTTCTCGAATGTATTCTATGTTTAAAATGTTTATTGTGAAATATTTAACCGGTTATGGGTATTTTGGTCATTTCTTGAGGTTATGTTAGACGGGAGCAGGGCAGATCCCCACGTGGTCCTTGGGGGATTTGAATGGGTCCTGTCATTACATCATACAGACTTACTGAAACACGAAGTCCAAAAGTACCAGAATCAAATCAGTAAGTTACACTATTAATTCATATAAATAACCTTTGGATACTATTCCAATTACGTACTAACTCTTGTAATAATAGTAATAACATCATACTATAACTTGTAGAATATATCACACTAGCCATAAGACTAGGCTAAGCCAAATTTCTATTAAAATCTCAATCGTACTGCCTACTAACAGTATGCACCAACTTAGGCCCCAAATTTGGACCATCTGGAAAGGCTTTAAACTTGACTATCGAGAGCTTATAACCTTAATGGAAAATCCATTTTACAACTACTCACACAAATCATATACTCTAACATTATCTTTGACTCATTCTCCAAGCCAAAAGTTACTAAATTAAAGTTTATGTACTATCGCGTCCTCGAAGTACCCGAAAGTATTCTTTCCCCTAATCTTATACAAGTTGATGGAGCATGGTCGAAGCCATGAAAGTCAATGACCCGAGAGAGAAAAACATGGGTTGAGAGAGAGAGATTTGATTAAGGAGAAGGGGAGAACATAAAAAAAAGGATGAAGAGAGGACGTGAGGAGGGCTAGTTGGGGTGAACTCTAAACTAGAACCCGTAAGCCATGTTTCTAGCCATGGATCAAGCAGTTAGTTGGAGACTTTCTAGCATGTAACCAAGGACAAAAGAGTGATCTTTGAGTCCCTAAAATTAATCTGAGACAGGGAGAATGAAGGTTCAAAGGGAGAAGCAGCGAGGCAGTTTCTACAAATCTGGTCGAGAATTCATGACTTCAGAACTTGCTATGGAGGTGGGAGAGGCTTTGGGAATTACAGAAATGTGTGCATGTCATTATTGGATTGCAAGAACCGTGTGTGAGTGGATTTTTCCCCTAAACTCCTATGCATGCATTTTTACATGTTTTACATGATTAATTATGTGATTTGGTTAACAGTGATTTGGGTATGATTTTCTATGATTTTTTATTATTTTACGGAAATAGCTTATTTTCACGTTTCACGAGGACTTTACATATTCCGTTTTCTAGATTGATAATGAAATTTTGAATTAGTTTTAAGCTTGATATGACTTTCCCATATGTTTTTGGTGGTATTTGATTGATGAGAATTTTATATGGTTTTTGATGATTTTATGGAATATTTTAGTGGCACGATTTACGAGGTTGGATATGTGTTGTAATTTGGGCTTTGACCCAGTTTCTGAACTTGGTTTGGTTATGAAAATGAGATGTGGTATGATTGTGTGATTGTTGGATATATTTATGTGGTTTGTGATGTGTTGGACAACCCTCCTCGGGATGTGGTATGTTTGATGCTCAGACATCCATAGTCGGACTCTATTTTCTTGAGCAATTAATGTGTCTCATATGCCCAGAGCAGGGCTCTATTTTCTTATGACAATTACTTGGACTAGTACCCAGACGTCCAAAGCATGGCTATATTTTTTTGGGTTTGGTCCATACCCATATGTCTACAAATGGGCTTTTTTTTCCTGGTGACACTTGGGCGTCTAGAGTTGGGCTCTGTTTTTCTGGGCACTCGGAAGTCTAGAGTTAGGCTCTGTTTTTTCGAGTGGTATGGCCTACCAATAGTGCAGTTGTGATATGATGATTGGTATTCTAGCATAGATGATGAGTTGATTCAGTGTGATGGTTATGGTTATATGTTGGTATGCTTGTTTATGAATTGGTGCTTTGATATGGTTGTATATGGACTTAGTTTCTGATATAGTTCAATTTTTGGTATTGCTGACTTTCTAACATTTGCACGCATTTCAAGTTTACTTGTTTTCTATCTATTTTATCGAGATTTGAGAATTTACCATGTGCATGCATAGTTTTATAAAACAGAGAGAATTACTTGTGTTTTCAAAACTGTGTTTTTAAAATATTTATTTTCGTCCATTCACAAGTTTTTTTGGCTTTCAAACCAGTCCAAGTCCATTGCACAGGAATCGAAGTTGCTTATAGGGCGGAAGAATGAATTGATGAGTATACAAGTATCCCTTGTCTAATAAGGTTTCGAGGGTAAACTTGGTGTAATGCCCCAAAAATTTGAGAAATGTACATTTAAAGTTGGAATGTAAAATGACGTTTTTGCCCTTGTAAATGTGGTGGTCCTAAGTTGACTTTTTGTTTGGGACAATTTTTGGACTTTCGTAAGGACCGTTGTGTAGGCTTGAGATGCTACATCCGTAGACAAGCAGCACATTGAAAACGGAGTTTGGATGCGATGGTTATGGATTTAAAACGACGAGGGGCAATTTGGTAATTTTACGAACGAGGGGTAAAATGGTAATTTGGGGATTTGGATGATTCAACTAAAGGGTGACTCATCTGTTCTTTAAGTGACACACTTATAATTGATGGCTTAGTGGCCTTGTGTAGCCGCTTGGGTGTGTAATTGTTCAATTGATGGATGTTTAACGGTGCTATAGACAAATACAGAACAAAAACAGAGAACTTCTTGATCAAACAACACCCACACAACAACTCATCTTGAATTGCTGAGGTATTCGATCCAATTGAGAGGAATAGAGAATCAAAACAAGAAGAACCAGAGAGAAAAGGGGGGCAAAACCGATACGACCCCAAAATGCAGAATTCGAAATTTGAAGAAAATTGAGATTTCGAATTTGAAATTTTGAACTTCAATTATTGAAATTGAGTGTGAATTAAGTCTTATGAGATCATTTCAAGTTGGAAAACTTTAAAAACAAAGAGAATTGACGAAGAACAAGCCAAGAACAGACCTTGTGAAAGTTGAAAAAATCGAGCTTGAGTTCGTGCAATTGGAGGTAAAGAAATATGCAATTGATTTCGTATTCACTTTTAGAATGATCCTAAGATGCTTTCTGGTTGATTGGAATGAAGAAACAGATGGAAATTGGATGGAATTGAGCCCATGACCCTTTTGAAAATCGAATTGGAAATCGATCGATTGAGGTATGAATTCATGAAATTAAGTATACAGATTCTTAATTAAGATTGATTAAATGAAATTAGGTGAAGGAACAGATCAAATTGAGGTTGAATTGATGGATTTCTAACCAGGCCGAGTCGCGGGTTCACAGACCTGTTTTGCAGACATACGAGTTGGGACGATGACACTATTCATTGGCGTGTGGATTCACGCGCAGCCCACATGGTTGACACAGACTTATTAGCACAAGTTTCGAGTCGATCAGACACCATTTCAATATAGTTTCGAGGGTCCAAAGTGCTATGTTACGTTTTTAATACATATTTAAATCCTGGAAAATTAGGGGATTGTATTGTTGACCCTTAGTTATGGTTTTTGATAGGATTCATGATTCTTGGAATTTACGGAAAAGCGCGCAGCTCGGAAATCAAGCAGCTTGGACGGTGTGTGAGTGGACGTTTATTTTATAAACTATTATGCATGCATAGTTAAATGGGTTACATGATTGATTGCATGATTTGAGTTGCAATGATTACATGATGATTTGATATGATTGCTTAGGTTGAGTTCCTACAGCTGCAGTAGGGGAACATGTGAGTGCCGACTATGAGCAGAAATTTTTGAACTTATCTAGTTTTGCTCCATTGTATGTGGAAAATGAGGAAGATAAGTGTCAGAGATTTGAGTATGGAGTGAGGAATGAGATACGGTCCACTGTGACAGTAGGATCTTATTCCACCTTTCGAGATTTATCAGATGCTACTAGCAGAGTGAAGGCCAGTTTGCTTGTGCGAGAGCAATCTTTGAGCTCTGGACGATGACGAGAGCGTCAAGATACTGAATTTATGAGTCAGGGAACACCAAAGAGGGGCAGTATTAGCTTTCGACCTTCTGATAGATCTCGATTCAATCTGGATGATGATGGAGATGAACAAAATGACATTTAGGATTCTGCTCAAAATAGTAGAGTTACTAATCAACCGTATAAGGAGCAAGGTGGTAGACCTGGATGACTCAGCACAGTTGGTTGTTATTTCTGTGGGGAAACTGGACATATCAAGTGGAATTGTCCATACCGACCAGGTGGTAGTGGTACAAGCAGCGGTACCACATAGTAGGGTTCGACGACAACCTCAACTTTTGAGACCACACGTGAGAGAGGAACTGACAGAACTAGAGGTGGACAGTGAGGACGTGGTCAGGCTTTAGGTCCTCATGGTCGAGTATTTTCCCTTGCCTGACAGGAAGCATACAAAGCGCCAGAGAGTGGTTCAGAGTGATTGTGATGTTACAGGGTTTGTAAATGTTGTGTATTATACACTTGTGTTATTAGATGCTTTCCATGTTTGGTTGTTACGAGGAGATGTTTGAATTTCAGGGATGAAATTCCTCAAGGGGGTTAGGTTGTAACGCCCCGAAAATTCTAGAAATGTACATTTGAAAGTTGGAATATAAAATGACATTTTTTTCCTTGTAAATGTGGTAGTCAAAAAATGACTTTTTGTTTGGGACAATTTTTGGACTTTTCGTAAGGACCGTTTCGTAGGCCTCGAGATGCTAAGTCCGTAGACAGGTGACACGTTGAAAACGGAGTTTGGATGCGATGGTTACGAGTTTAAAACGACGAGGAGCAATTTGGTAATTTTACGAACGAGGGGTAAAATGGCAATTTGGCCAGGATTTGGATGATTCAACTAAACGGTGACTCATCTATTCTTTAAGTGACATATGTCACCTATAATTGATGGCTTAGTGGCCTTGTGTAGCCGCGTGGGTGTGTAATTGTTCAATTGATGGATGTTTAACAGTGCTATAGACAAACACAGAACAAAAACAGAGATCTGCTTGATCAAACAACACCACACAAAAACTTATCTTGAATTACTGAGGTATTCGATCAAATTGATAGGAATAGAGAATCAAAACGAGAAGAAAAACCAGAGAGAAAAGGGGTGAAAACTGATACCAACCCCGAAACCCATAATTCAAAAATTGAAGAAAATTGAGATTTCGAATGTGAAATTGTGAACTTCGATTACTGAAATTGAGTAAGAATTAAGTCTTATGAGATCATTTCAAGTTGAACAACTTCAAAAACGAAGAGAATTTGCGAAGTACAGGCCAAGAACAGACCCTGCGAAAGTTGGAAAATTCGAGCTTGAGTTCGTGTAATTGGAGGTATGGAAATATGCAATTGATTTCGTATTCACATTTAGAATGATCCTAAGATGCTTCCTGGTTGATTGGAATGAAGAAACAGATGAAAATTGGAAGGAATTGAGCCCGTGACCCTTTCGAAAATCTAATTCGAAATCGATCGATTGAGGTATGAATTCATGAAATTGAGTATACAGATCCTTAATTAACATTGATTAAATGAAATTAGGTGAATGAACGGATGAAATTATGGTAGACTTGATGGATTTCTAACCTGGTCGAGTCGCGGATTCACGAACCCATTTTGCAGACATACGGGTGGGGACGATGACATTGTTCATCGGCACGTGGGGGCGCGGGGTTGACTTTCTGGGCAATTTTTCAACACACGTTTTAATATTTTCGACGACACGGACCTATTGGCACAGGTTTCAAGTCAATCAGGCACCATTTCTATATAGTTTTGAGGGTCAAAAGTATTATGTTATGTTTTTAATACGTATTTAAATCCCCAAAAATAGGGGATTGTATAGTTGACCCTTAGTTATGGTTTTTGACACGAATTGTGATTCCTAGAATTTACGAAAAAACGCGCAACTCGGAAATCGAGCAGCTTGGACGGTGTGTGAGTGGATGTTTGTTTTATAAAATGTTATGCATGCATAGTTAAATGTTTTGCAAGATTTATTGCATGATGATTCGATATGATTGTTTATTTATTTTATGGAGTATTTAATAAGTTTCGGGTACGTTTTACGAGAATGGTTAAAATGATGTTTTGGGCTAGTCCCGGGTTTGAAAATGTTATTTTGACTTGGTTTTAAATCAAGGATTGTGTTGAAAGGTTTTTTGGATGTAATCCCTCGACGGTTTGCATTGTGATTGTGATGAGTTCCCAGACAGTCGAAGCTAGGGGTATTTCCCAGACGACGACCTATGCTTGGGGTGATTATGTTTGTTTCCCAGGTAGCCGAAGCTCGGGGTGTTTCCCGGACTGCCCCCGAGCTGCTGATGCTCAGGGTATATGCGTGTTCCCAGACGGCTGATGCTCGGGGTTATTGACTTATTGTTGGTTGCCTACGTGTAGTTCTGATGTGATTGTGTGATTGACTGTGCACTTGTGAGTAGTGATGTTTAATTATTGTGCTTGATATTACTGTTTTTGATGGTCTTTATGACTGATTTGATGATTTCCATGTGATTTGGCTTGAGGGCCGGTTGTTCATATGTTTTACTCTATGCATGCATGTTTTATAACTATAGGGTAAAGTGATCCGTTTTGAAATGTATTTTCAAACAATGTTATTTTTGTCCACTCACACCTTTGTTGTTTTATTGACCCTCCAGGTCGTGGCACGAAGTACGGGGCTGATCGAAAGGCGGAGTGACAGGACCTGTCCCCGAATGACATGGATAACCGTGCCCGGTCCTGCTTCCGTCTGACAAGTCAACTGAAGTTCAGATGACAGTACCCATCCTAATCCCCTCGGGATTAACGTGGGATGACACTGCTCCCGTCTGACACGAAGTGTCAGACAGGGGATATTTCAGACCTTTGCCCTCCCGGGCTATCAGAGTACGCCAGGATCCGGAGGAGGTATGTGATATCTCGATCTCTGCTACAGTCCACATCCGATGTCAACCTGAAGGGTATTAAAAACAGAAAGACTGTGAGTGAACAAAAATAAAGAGTTTATAAAAACATCTTTCATAAAGACCTTTATACCCTTCACTAAAAAGCATGCATGCATAGTAAAACCATTTATCCAAACACATATGCTTAAACAACCATCATTAGGGTCTCAGCCCCAAATTCCGTAAATACAAATCATACGGGCTCCTGCCCAAAACCATTTACAGAAAACCATAACATCATAAACATATATGGGATCTCAGCCCAAATCCATTTATCATCATAAAACACAATTTCCCATTCCACTTGAAATCATGTTTATCCATTATATTACATATCCAAGAACCTGTCACGGTAAAATAAAGCTACGCGCGTGCTAACCGGGGTCTCAAACCCAAGTCTCTCCAGGGTCCACCCAGGTCAATGTCTGTAGATCAATGACCCTCCCTGGAGGTAAGGAACCATACCCATCCTGAGAGTAAGGAACCCAACTGGGGGGCGAATCCACTCAGTCAATGCTCCGTGACTACTCCGGGGTCCACCTAGGCCAACGACCCTCCCCGAAGGAGACAATCATATATAAAGGATGGAATATGAAAAACCTCGAAATCAATCTTTAAACCTTTCCAGGATTCATGCCCGGCCCCCATAAGCCGTCATAATCCATAAAATCCTTTCATGGGTTCATGCCGGTTCCCATAAACCGTCATGACCCGTAAATCCATTTCAGGGGTTCATGCCGGTTCCCATAAACCGTCATGACCCGTAAAAACCATTTGTAACACATAGCTGGACCCTAGGCCTGAATCCACATAGAAACTGGACCTCCAGTCCGAATCGTAAACCAACTGGGCCTCCGGCCAGATGCCTCGTTAAATCAACTAGACCTCAAGTCCGAGAGTTCATAATTCAAATGCGTCTCATACCTGAGTTTACCTTTTCAAATCCAAAATCATTTCATTAAACCATTTCCAAAACCATAAGAATGGAAAATAAGAGTAAAATCAGAAAACCTCGATTTACGTGCAAGCACGTAAATCACCTCGTAAAGCGTGAAACCATATAATTCACAATCATCCAAATCAACATCATAGAATCATATTCATAATCCATATAAAACATTTATGCATGCATCACAGTTTAGAAATCAAGGTCCACTCACAGACCATCCTATGCTGCCGCCTCGGTTTGCGTGCTGTAAGCCTCACTGGGCAAATCATCGTCACCGGGATTCCCAAACCTGTCCAAATTGTAATAGAAGGTTACTAAATACCTTATTAACCTCCTACCAAAGCCCCGTAATTTTCCCGAACTTTTAACTATTTTTAAACCGATCCTAAACCTTCTGATGCCCCGAAACCTATCGAAACGATGTCCGATCGACACGAAACCAGTCCAAAAATGTTCGTTACATCGAATAGATGATTTCATATGTTGAACACTTCCCCAAATTACTGTTCATGCGCCCTCACGCGTTCCTAGAAGGCTCAGTGCACTGTTCATCGTCATCAAGCTCCAGCACCGGTTCAGACCGGCCGTTTCACTGGTTTGGCCGGTCCAGTTGGACCGGCGTGACCGGTTCGAGGTCCCCCACTCCTCATTTTTCATCCAATCTTCTTCTTTTCAATCCAAACTTCCTAATTTAATGTTTTCTATCAATTCCAATTAATAAAACTAACTAAAACACCTTAAATCCTATCCAAGAACAAAGAGGCTCACGACCTCTGTTTTCACGGCCACCCTCACGGCCTCCTCCGCCATGACAAGCCTCAAAACATCTTCATCAAAATCAAATTAAAAATGGGAATTGGGCCTTTCCGAGCACCCTCTCGGGTTTGTCTCCTCCAAGCCGCCGTACACGACGATTCTGGCCGTCCAGGCCGGCCACCAACATCCAACATCCTCCCCTCACTCTCCTGGTTCCTTAGATGGCCATGGGTGAAGGTTTGGATTGGATTGCTTTAGGTACAAAGGATGAGATCGGGTGGGTTTTGGAAATGGAAAGAAATGATCGATGCATGTATGTAAGGGAAGGTCCAGTGGATTGGTGACACATGTCACTCATCCATTGGTCCACTAATAAATATCTGGGCCCCACTAGAGTCCAAAAGTTAGGTCGTTTCGTAATTCGTGCAATAGTGCACTTGAACTTCTGTGAACCGTAACTTCACCGTCGAACGTCCGAATTCAATGTGCCGCCTGTCTATATATTCATATCATCCCGATCTACGTAATGGTCCTTGGCCCTCGGCCATCGGACATCCCGGTCAAAAAGTCAATATTTGACCTCTGTTAACCATAATTACCAAAATGTCCCTAAACTTCCGAACGTCATAACTTCCTCCTCGAACTACGTCGTGGTCATCGGTCAAAGTCCATTTGACCGCCAGAATGAAAAGTCAACATTTTGCCACGATCAGGGGAAAAACGGTCATTTCGCATCGTTCGTCCGATTTCGCCTAACTAATCACGGATTAACCTCACTAATCGTGATTAGTCACTAATCTAATCCTGGAATTTGGGACGGGTCGTTACAACCTTCCCTCCTTAATTAATTTCTTCCTCCAAATTCCAACCGACTTAATCTATCCATTCTTCCCTCCTTAATTAGTTTCGTTCTTGAAACTCCAACTATCTCGATTACACATCCACCTCATGGAAGGTAGAATCGACCTCGAAACACGTGTACACTCGTACACCCACTAACCAGAACGATACTCGTCTGCAACCAGACGTACCACTAACACTCACGTCGTATCGACTACACTCGACCACGTCGAATGACTGTAATTGTACGTTCCGGACTGACACCACTTGTTAGTATCAGAGTAGCCCAAGTATCCTATGAGCTAACCACTTGTCAATCTATCATCTCGTTGACACAAACAACTACTCGAAGGTTCCTTACTCAATCCCACTCTATCCTGCTATCTGCTCCCACAGGGAGTCACCAAATCTCACTAACCGATAATTACAACCTCGACTGCGAAGTGCAGTCCAACACAAGCTGACATAACTAGACCGACTAACGAACCCAAACTCGAATAGTCGTCAAAGTCACACCACTCGTCAACTCACGGTCAAAAAGACCTTTATACCCTTCACTAAAAAGCATGCATGCATAGTAAAACCATTTATCCAAACACATATGTTTAAACAACCATTATTAGGGTCTCAGCGCCAAATTCCGTAAATACAACTCATACGGGCTCCTGCCCAAAACCTGCTGATACCATATCGACCGACCACCCAAGCACAGGGCCCGCTAGGACAGGAAGGTCGCCGACCGATTTCCCGATCGGCAGCCCCACGGCCTACGGCCCGCCGATCGGCACCAAACGGCAGACCCGCCAGTCGGCATCTGACAATGAACAGACGACAGCTGGCTGCGACAGTCACCTAACCAGTTCTGCCCTACCAACTCCCTGACGGAGGCAGGTTGGCACTCCAGCTGGCGCCTCCCCCGGATGTCCAGGGTTTTTTAGACGACTCACAGGCACAAGGCACAACCTGCTCCGGAACAGTGGCTCACCTACCGGAACAGTGGCACAACTGCCACAGTTACGGCTACTATAAATACCCTGAAACCCTTCACAAAGGTAAGACACTAAGAACTGATCCAGAGCACTGTATTTACCTGCCTCTCGGCACTTAGATACTAACTTAGGCATCGGAGCCCTTTTGGACAGCACCACACCAGTGTCTAGTCTTTGCAGGATCCCTGCCGAACCGCAACGCCCCCAGCGGACCCAAGACACCACACGGCTGGTCCTAGAACCCCCATCGGGTCTCATCGAGTTGGTCATTCTAGGATCAAACAATTGGCGCCGTCTATGGGAAAGAGTAAACACCCACTAACTCACATACCTTTGCTCAACCCTCTGCCGACGAACAATGTCTGCCGAACGGGATGACGGTTAGCTCAACAACACCCCTCAGGGAGATCGCAACCGAACCCGAGCCAGCCTACCTTCCGATGACATGCTCGAGATACTGAGGACTCTCCGGTCGGAGGTTACCGAACTCAGGAAAAGCAACGCTGCCATCGAGAGCAGGAACCACGTGTGGGGGGAACAGCATGGAAGCACCCTGGCCATCTTGCAATCCACACACGAGGAATTGGAGGAGCAGCGGGAGGCAACCAAACGGGCCTTAGCTGCTGCTTCGCGTCGGCAGGAGTTCGATGCCTTCCGAGTCGAGATTGTGACACCTGCAGCCCGGAAGCATCCGGTCGCCTACTCTTCCACCAGACCGACCTACCTGGCCCCTCAGGAACACAGATCTACTGTGACGCCCACGAATTGCTCGACAAGAGACAGACACAGGCCCCGGCTAACCGTCTGACTTACCCAACTCAGGACCCCCGCATCCAGGCACAACCGCCTCTACCCGTACTATCTCAGGGCACCCGGTCACTGTCGGGATTGGCACGCCAACCCACACAGCCTCCGCGGCTCTCCGTCCAGCCTCCAGACAGTCCCTCCTCACCGGTCGACAGGCACCAGCCGGAGGACAATGCCAGCTCGACCACGGCCTCGTCCGGGCGGCGACCGACACAACCCGGGAAGCCCAGAGGCGGCAGCACAAATCATCCAGTCGGCGACCGACCGATTGCGGCGGATCGACCCGACCGACCGGATTTGGTGGTCCAGGAACTCCTCCAGCGCGTGCGGGAGTTGGAGGCCGCTAGACCCAAGGTTGGGACACTACCCCGACCTCGGACCAACATTGGTCCCTTCACGGACCGCTTCATGCGGTACCGCCATGAGACGGAGGTCAAACCCTTGAAGATTGCCCTATATGATGGACAGGGAGACCCAGACACCCATATCAACAATTACAACTCCGTGCTCGCCTTCAGAAATCTCTCTGACGAAGCGTAGTGCTTGATTTTCAGCTCCATCCTCACTGGGGCCGCGCTCAACTGGTTCTATCGTCTGGAACCACAGTCTATCGACTCATTCGACCGCCTACACATGGTCTTCCAGAACCAGTTCATGATCCAAACGGATCGACTGCTCACAACCGAGGACTTGGGAACCCTCCGACAGGGAGATAGCGAGCCCCTACGCCAATACGCCTCTCGTTTCAGCTTGGATTACTCCAAATGCCACGAGACGGACGACAAGGACGCCTACCGTGCTTTCCTCAATGGGTTGCGGGATTCCACCTTCAAGTACCATGCTTTCACCCAGGGTTGGGACGATTATAATGAGCTCATGCGGCAAGCGGCAATACACGCCAAGGTAGAGCACTTCAACTCTCCCCAGGTAGCACCCCGGCCTGACATGAATGGCGCGCGCCCTCCACCTTCCAGCAACCGGCAGGCACAGTCACCTCCGCCAACCCATAACGCGCATACGGATCACTGATCTGACTCACACTCCGGTAAGCAGAAGGGGACGTACAACAATGGTCATCGCGGGAGGAACAAGTACCACAATAAGGGGCAGGGATCAGGCCACCACCAGTCAGGCAAACCCCATACGGGGCCCACCTCAAAGTACGAAACCTATTCCATCCTGAACACCTCCCTCGAGAATGTCTTGATGAACATCGAGGGGACAATCCCCAAGCCACGGGCCCGACCGCCTGGCCCCCGACCGGGCATCCAATCCAACCTGTATTGCCAGTATCACAAGTTCAACAGCCATACCATCGACGAGTGCGTGGCCTTCCGCAACATCGTGGAAGCACTCGTAAGGGAGGGAAAGATCAACCAGTTCCTCTAGCACGCGCGCCCCGCGCATGGTCTGCCACAAATCAACACGATCAGCGGAGGCCCTACCATCTCTTCCTCCTACACCTCTAACCGGGCCAAGAAGAACTTCCTGCGCGTCATGACTTCCAACCACCAAATCTTCAACATCGAGGATGGACGCGCTGCCAAGGTCGCACGGGTAGGATGGACGGCCATCACCTTCTCCGAAGAAGAAGAACGGGGGGTTATTTTTCCCCACGATGATCCCTCGATCATTTGCGCTCAGATAGCCAATTTCAATGTTGGGCGGATCCTGGTGGATACTGGCAACTCTGTGAACGTCCTCTTCATGGATACTTTCAACCAGTTGGGCATCAACTCCACAAGCCTCACCGGCGCTGGTTCTCCGCTCCTCAGTTTCTCAGGAAATTCTGTTATGCCACTCGGCACCATCTCCCTGCCTATCTCTGTGGGGAGCGCGCCCAAGATCGCAACTTCCATCACCACCTTCCTGGTGGTCGATTGCCCAACCTCCTATAACGTCATTTTGGGGAGGGGACTCCTCAACCAGCTCAACACCGTCATCTCCACTCGGGCTCTTCTCATGAAGTTTTCGACCATCATGGGCACTGGTCAAGTCCGCGGTAATCAACAATCCGCCCGCTCCTGCTATCAGACCGCCTTGACAAAGCTTAACCCATGCGACAAGCAAGAGACCATGGCCGTCGCCGAGGCTGCTTACGAGGCCGACCCCGTTGACTCCGAGCTCCTTAAGCAAATACGGGCGGGTCACCCCGCGGACCCGCGCGACCTCTCCACCGTCTCGCAGCCGCAACCCGTGGAGGATACGGATCTGATCACCCTTTGACCGCGTAACCCCGAGCGGCAAGTGAAAATTGGGAGCATACTCCCTAGTCCGCCTCGAGATACGTGCTTCCTATCTGACGGTCACCAGGCCGATACGGCCACCTTTCGGATACGGATACGACCTTGTACTGTATGCCCATCGGTATGATACATTCCCACCTACGTACATACGTACGTACATTCCTACCAGTACGCATCATTACCGCATGCCGACCTGATCCTCTCGGCATCTCCCCCGATGGCATGCTTCCTCTCTCCGTCGGCAAGCACACTGCGACCGACTTGTCCCCGCCATCTCCCCACGACCGCCTCTCCACGATCTTTCGGTCCTTACGGTGGGCAGCTTGTGGAACTCGGCAATGAGGACTCCTTCCACATTGGACATACGGTGCACTTCCTCGGTCCAAGACTTGGGGGGCTACTAGGGATACAAGGTGCAGCGCCTTGGTCGGTCGACAGGTACCGGCCGTCATCGCAAGTCCTCGACCGAGGAAACCCACCTCAGTCAAGGACTTAGGGGACGTATGTTGATACCATATCGACCGACCACCCAAGCACAGGACCCGCCAGGATAGGAAGGTCGCCGACCGATTTCCCGATCGGCAGCCCCACGGCCTACGGCCTGCCAATCGGCACCAAACGGCAGACCCGCCACTCGGCATCTAATAATGAACAGACGACAGCTGGCTGCGACAATCACCTAACCAGTTCTGCCGTACCAACTTCCTGACGGAGGCAGGTTGGGACTCCAGCTGGCGCCTCCCCCGGATGTCCAGGGTTTGTCAGACGACTCACAGCCACAAGGCACAACCTGCTCCGGAATAGTGGCTCACCTACGGGAATAGTGGCCCAACTGCCACAGTTATGGCTACTATGAATATCCCGAATCCCTTCACAAATGTAAGACACTAAGAACCGATCCAGAGGAACTGTATTTACCTGCCTCTCGGCACTCAGATACTAACTTAGGCATCAGAGCCCTTTTGGCTGGCACCACACCGGTGTCTAGTCTTTGCAGGATCCCTGCCGAACCGCAACGCCCCCAGCGGACCCAAGACACCACGCGGCTAGTCCTAGAACGCCCAGCGGGTCTCATCGAGTTGGTCATTCCAGGATCAAACAATTGACGCCGTCTCCATAAGCCGTCATAATCCATAAAATCCTTTCATGGGTTCATGCCGGTTCCCATAAACCGTCATGACCCGTAAATCCATTTCAGGGGTTCATGTCGGTTCCCATAAACCGTCATGACCCGTAAAAACCATTTGTAACACATAGCTGGGCCCTAGGCCCGAGTCCACATAGAAACCGGACCTCCAGTCCGAATCGTAAACAAACTGGGCCTCCGGCCCAATGCCTCGTTAAATCAACTGGACCTCAAGTCCGAGAGTTTGTAATTCAAATGGGTCTCATACCCGAGTTTACCTTTTCAAATCCGAAATCATTTCATTAAACCATTTCCAAAACCATAAGAATTGAAAATCAGAGTAAAATCGAAAAACCTCGATTTACGTGCAAGCGCGTAAATCACCTCGTAAAGCGTGAAACCATATAATTCACAATCATCCAAATCAACATTATAGAATCATATTCATAATCCATATAAAACATTTATGCATGCATCACAGTTCAGAAATCAAGGTCCACTCACAGACCGTCCTATGCTGCCGCCTCGGTTCGCGTGTCGTAAGCCTCACCGGGCAAATCATCGTCACTGGGACTCCCAAACCTGTCCAAATTGTAATAGAAGGTTACTAACTACCTTATTAACCTCCTACCAAAGCCCCGTAATTTTCCCGAACTTTTAACTATTTTTAAAACAATCCTAAACCTTCCGATGCCCCGAAACCTATCGAAACGATGTGCGATCGACACGAAACCAGTCCCAAAATGTTCGTTACATCGAATAGATGATTTCATATGTTGAACACTTCGCCAAATTACTGTTCATGGCCCTCACGCGCTCCAAGAAGGCTCAGTGCGCTGTTCATCATCATCAAGCTCCAGCACCGGTTCAGACCGGTCGGTTCACTGGTTTGGCCGGTCCAGTTGGACCGGCGTGACCGGTTCGAGGTCCCCCACTCCTCATTTTTCGTCCAATCTTCTTCTTTTCAATCCCAATCTTCCTAATTTAATGTTTTCTATCAATTCCAATTAATAAAACTAACTAAAACACCTTAAATCCTATCCAAGAACAAAGAGGCTCACGACCTCTGTTTTCACGGCCACCCTCACGGCCTCCTCCGCCTTGAACCAGCCTCCAAAACATCTTAAAACTATCCTAGCAAACTAATCAACTCATCCTAATCGTCCAAAAGCAACCATAATATCAAAATCAAATTAAAAATGGGAATTGGGCCTTTCCGAGCACCCTCTCGGGTTTGTCTCCTCCAAGCCGCCGTACACGGCGGTTCTGGCCGTCCAGTCCGGAAATCAACATCCAACATCCTCCCCTCACTCTCCTGGTTCCTCAGATGGCCATGGGTGGAGGTTTGGATTGGATTGGTTTGGGTACAAAGGATGAGATCGGGTGGGTTTTGGAAATGGAAAGAAATGATCGAGGCATGTATGTAAGGGAAGGGCCAGTGGATTGATGACACTTGTCACTCATCCATTGGTCCACTAATAAATATCTGGGCCCCACTAGAGTCCAAAAGTTAGGTCGTTTCGTAATTCGTGCAATAGTGCACTTGAACTTCCGTGAACCCTAACTTCGCCGTAGAACGTCCGAATTCGACGTGCTCCCTATCTATGGATTCGTATCATCCCGATGTACGTAATGGTCCTCGGCCCTCGTCCATTGGACATCCCGGTCAAAATGTCAATATTTGACCCCTTTTAACCATAATTACAAAAATGCCCCTAAACTTCCGAACGTCATAACTTCCTCCTCAAATGTTGTATTTGAACGTTCCACATGTCTATGAACTCGTGACGTCACGAACTACGTCACGGTCATCGGTCAAATCCATTTGACCACCAGAATGAAAAGTCAACGTTTTGCCACGATCAGGGGCAAAATGGTCATTTCGCATCGTTCGTCCGATTTTGCCTAACTAATCACGGATTAACCTCACTAATCTTGATTAGTCACTAATCTAATCCTGGAATTTGGGACGGGTCGTTACATTTGAAATTACCCTCAGCACTTGCCAAACAAGGGATAACCGAACCTGTGCCCACTCATGCCCCCACCTCTCGAATAGCCTCGATCATCGCGCCACAACCTGAAGGGTCAATAAAATAGAAAAGGTGTGAGTGGACAAAAGAAAGTTTTAGAAATACATTTATCAAAATACATTCTTACCCTCCAGTTTCACAAACATGCATTCATATCATAAAACATGAGTAATAGTATGAAATCAATCAAGTAAGGACAGTGAACCGATAAAATCAAAACATGTGTTCCCATGGTCCATAAAACTCATGTTCATCAAATCAGTTCATAATATAAAGTATCTGGACACAAATATCATTAAATCATATTACCACCAATCCTCAATATCCAATCTCAATATCCAAGTAACCCGTCACGATATCAATGCAACGCGTCCAAACTCGGGTGTCTCATATCCGAGTACCTCCCCAGGATCTACGACGTCTGGGGTGATATCATCTCCAGGATCTACGACGTTTAGAGGATATCATCATAATCTCACACTCCTGAGACTAAGCCTCCCTCGGAGCTACTCATCTCCAGGCAGTGGATCGTTACTACTCCAGGATCTACAACGTCAGGAGGAGACCATCAAATCACAGAGGATGGTATATGTGGAACAGTCACCAAATCCAGTAATCTCATTTTAAAACCATTCAAATCTCAAATCAAGTCAAAAACATTTCAACAAGACCTCTACCCGAAACATAGCTTTCACAAAGCAAGTTCCACAAATCCATCATAAAAACAGTGTCCAGAATATACTTTATAAATCAAAATCATCAATTTCATCATATTCACATGTGACTCCAAATCTGAGTCAAAATCACTATCCAATTGGGTCTCAAGCCCAAATATAATTTTCACGCAAATCCATGAACTCGCAACCTCAGTTGCCATTTTCACATAAATCCATAAAGTATATCCAAAAGCATTACAATTTCATCAATTCAATTTCCCGACTCATAATTCGAGTCAAAACCAATCTCAAATCCCGGGCCTTCGCCCAAAACAGCAATTTCATAGTTTTCTCGAAAATCATGCCCAAAATCATATAAAACAATATAATATTCCCAAAATTTGAAAATCATCATATCGAAACATCAATCGTGCCAAATCATATAAAAGTCCACTCACACACCGTCCATATCGCTCGCTTTCCGAGCTACACGTTTTTCAGTAAATTCTGGAAGTCACCATTCCTGTCCAAAATCATTATCGAGGGTCACTAAATGTCACTAACATCTCAATATACCTCATATAATTTTCCCTAATTTTTCCGTGATTTAAATACGTATTTTAAACGTAACATAAACATTCGGACCCTCGAAACAATATCAAAATGGTGTCTGATTTTCGCGAAACCAGTGCCAAAATGTTCTTCACATTAAATGGGACAAAAGTCATGTTGAACTCACCTCGGGATTCCCACTCACGCGCCTTTTCGCACCGCCGTGAGTGACTGCGCATGAAACCCACGTGCCTGCTACAGTGTCATCGTCCCAACCCGTATCTCTGTAATTCGGGTCCTGCAACCCGCGAGACGACCCAACCAGTTCTCTGTCAATTCTCAATTGAATTTCAAAATTAATCAAGCCAATAGCATCTTTTTAGGTCCAATTAAAGTTCTGTAAACATAATTTCACAAATCCTTACCTCAATTCAAACGATTCGATGATGAACATCGAAGGACATTTAGGCACTGTTCCTTCTTCGAAGTTCATCAATCCCACCTGATTTCATTCAATTGATCCATCCAAAAACTTTATTGGACCATGATAAACTCATTTTTGAGTCCAATTTCATCGTTTAATCCCTCTAGAATCACGACTTAATCTTCAAACTCCTTCTTTGTCACCAAGTCCGTTCAGAGCCAAATGGTCACCAATTTCCTTCGTTCTTGAGGTGATCCTGATCGTGGCAATCTCAGAAAGCTCAAATTAAGCTCAATTTGAAGTTTCAGGACCTACAAATTCAAATTCGATTTTTATGGAAGAATTTGAATTCTCACTGTTTTGAGCTTTCAGGTTTAGAGGTTTCCTCATCTAAACTCTCCAAATCAGTCCTCACAATTCCTTCTCAATCGTTCTCATTTCAATTCCTTTCTAGTTTTCCTTTTCTCTCAATTAATTGTCGGGACAATCGATTAAACATCCCTGTTCTCTGTTTTTCATCACAAATACACACACACACACGATTTTTGTTCAATTTAAACCTCTCCACCGCTCAATTACATATTCAAATAAATCCTCAGCAGCTAAGTGCCACGAATCCACAATCTGCCAGTGACAGATGTCACTCAAGGGCAGGTGTGACTCACCCAAATGGCTGAGTAATCCATTACTGCGCAATTTTACCAATTTACCCTTCCTTTGCAAAATTACCAAATTGCCCTTCACTTTCTCAGGCTCGTAACTTTTTCATCCGAACTCTGATTGACGCATGCCATCTGTCTACGGATTCAGCATCTCAAGACCTACCCAATGCTACTTATAGAAAGTCCAAACAAGATCTCGATCAAAAACTCAACAAATGGCCCCGTTTTAACCAATTTACTAAATTACCCTTGAACTTCCGAACATCATAACTTTCTCATCGAATGTCAAAATCGGACGTGCCACCTTTCTATGAACTTGTAACGTCCCGAACTACGTCACAGTTATCGGTAAAATTCCGTTTGACCGCTCGAACCAAAAGTCAACCGTTCGCTCAATTCCAAGGGCAAAATCGTCAGTTTCTTTCAAATTTTCCAAATTTTCCTTTTTTGAATTTTCGGGTCGTTACACGGAGGCATGAGCGGAAATCAGTGTAATCATCCCTTGTTTGACAGGTGCTGAGGGTGTTTTCAGAACATCAATTGACTTGTCAGATAGGAGTAGGATCAAGCACGGTTACCAAAGTCCAGTTGGGACGTGTCCTGTCACTTGGAATTTTGGTTTAATTATCAGATGGAAGTAGGGCTTGGGTGTGGTTTACGAAGAGTTTCAAGGTCAGGTCTTGTTAGTGTGGTCTTAGACCTTTTAAGCTTCATAATAGTATGTTAGGCTACCCAAATGAGTCTAGGCTGATTGAAATGACTCGTCCCAAAGTTTTGGGATTAATTAAGATTAAATCGAGATTTAACATGACTAATCCCTGATTAGTCGAGGATTATCGAACGTTCAGGGTGAAATTACGATTTTGCTCCTAAATGAGGGCAAAAAGTTAACTTTTGACCTGCAAGGTCCGATGCCTGTGGACCGAAGACCGTTACGTAGATCGAGTCGATACGAGTTCGTAGACAGGCGGCATGTCGAAATCGGACATTCGAAAGGAAAGTTACGTGTTACAGAAGATTTTGGGAACTATTTACGGTGACACATTTGACGAGGTAGTTGACCTAGCTTTTTTCTAGAGTGGGACTGTGAAGGAAAGTGAGAGAGTGAGGGGAGACGAACTGAACGGTGGCGAGGTCGAGGACCGTCATGGACGGTGGCCGTGAAACCGTAAACGGTAAGTTTTTGGGTTCAAAATTCAAATTCAATTTCTAGGGGTTGTTGATTGGTTCTAAGGATTGAGATTGCTTCTTGGTGGTCTTACGAGGTGATTAAGATTGAGAACAAGGACGGGGGAGGCTAGAGTCGACGGCGGAGCACGGTGGCAGGTTTCCATTACGGCTCCTCTTCGAATAAGTTTGTTCTTGGCCTGGTTTCTCGTTTTTGAGAGCATAGATCGATTAGAAATGGTTAGAGGAATCTATAGGGATTAAAAGGGAAGAAAAAGGGTTGAAATGGGTGAGTTATGGCCCTGGACCGGTCACACTGATTCGGTTGGACCGGCATTACAGTGAAGCGGTCTAGACCGGTCTATCGCGAGGAAAACGATAAATAGTCCCCAACACATGGGCCTCACGCGCAGGGCCTTTGGGCGGCGCGTGGGGCACTATTTGACAGGACCCGTCCCAACTGGACCTCGATAACCGTGCCTGGTCCTTCTCCCGTCTGACAAGTCAACTGAAGTCCCGAAACTAGCCTTCAACACCTATCAGACAAGGGATAACTGCCGCTCATGCCTCCGCCTCGAGATCAGCCCCGAACGTTGTGCCACGGCCTGGAGGGTCATCAAAACAGAAAAGTGTGAGTGGAAAAAAATATATTCGTTAAAACACATTTATCAAAACACATTGTTTACCCTCCAGTTTATCAAACCTGCATGCATAGGGAAAAACACATGAAACACCAACACTGGCCTTCCAGCCAAACCACATAACAAGTTAAATCTCGGCTCTCAGGCCAAAACACATGAAAACATAGTCACCTGGCCCCACAGACCAGAACTCGTACTCAATATCAGTACGTAATCATAATCACCATCAAGCAATGCGATGTACAAGTTCACAATCAATTACTCAAAAAATCAATCAATCAATCCGCACTATTCACAAGTGCACAAACCATCACATTGTCACACCAGCACTACGCGTAGGCCTTAACCCGTGCCTCAGTCGTCTGGGAAGTCACCCCGAGCTCCGACTGCCCCGGCACGCATCACCCCGAGGATTAGCCGTCTCGGAACACCCCAAGCCTCGGCTATTTGGGAATATATCTCACCCCGAGTACCAGCCGTCTGGGAACACCCCTAGCTCCGGCTGCTTGGGAACAAGCACAATCATATCCCCGAGCTTCGGTCGTCTGGGACTACCTCTAGCTTCGACCGTCTGGGCATTCACAATCACAATCACAATGAAAATCATCCTGGAATCATATCCCAAAATATCTCAATCAAATCCTTGACTTCAAACCAAGTCAAAATCGTTACCAACCGGGACTTAAGCCCAAATAGCATTTATACGTAAATCCGCACATAGAAAACATTATAATAACCCAAAATCATCCTTGACTCACCAATTAAGTCAAAATACTCTTTTGGAAACCTTTTTAACTCCGGGCCTAGCCCAAAATACCATTTGCACATTTTCTCGAAAAACGTGCCCGAATTACTGATTAAAATAATCATCCAAACAAATCATGACATCATTGCAAACCAAATCATGCAATCAATCATGTAAAACATTTAACTATGCATGCATATCAATTTATAAAACAAACGTCCACTCACACACAGTCCAATTGCTCGTTTCCCGCGCTGCACGCGTTTCCGTAATTTCCGACACTTGCCAGGAATCCTGAATCCTGTCCAAAATCATCACTCAGGGCCACTAGGGACCTAATTATCATCATATTAATTTATCATAATTTTTCGGGAATTTAATATTAATTTAATACGTAACATAAACCTTCGGACCCTCGAAACATTATCGAGACGGCGTCCGATCGACTCGCAACCAAAACCAAATATGTTTGTTACAGTGCAGTGAACAGTGATCGTTCCAACCCGTTTCTCTGATAAACGGAGCCTACGACCCGCGAGGTGACCCGGTTCCATTTCCATGAATTCGACATCATTTCCTTCAATTCAATCATTCCTTAGCATCGTTATACACCTAATTAGAGTTCTGTGAAACCATTAACATCAAACCTTACCTGAATCCACACGCTTCAAGGTTGAACATCGAAACATCTCTGGTTGCTGTTCATCATCCAATCGTTATCAATTACCCATGTTTTTCTTCAATTGATGCATCAAGAAGCATCGTTGGTTCCTTATAAACATATTCCCCTGATCAATTTCGTGGTTCCATGGCCTCAAATCCACGACTCAAGCTCGAAAATTCGAAGTTATCCCCCTCTCTGTTCTAAGGCCAAACGACCCCAATTTCCTTCGTTTTTGATCCAGTTCGACTCGTAGCAATCCCAGAAGGCTAAATGTAAGGGCAATTTCACTCAATAACGTCCATAAGTTCGAATTCGATCCTAAGGTGTTCATCCAAGGTTTCGGGTTTTTCTGGGTTTTCAACCGGGTTCCAACTAAATTCACGTTTTCTATCTCACTAATTCCTTCTCTTTGTTTTTCTCTCAATCTCCAATTCTCACGTTTTGGTGCTGGGAAGAATTGATCAAGAATGAGATCAATATATCTGTTTTTGTGTTTAGCCATAACCCATTTGTTAATTTGAACAATCTGCATCATCACCCTCCACTAATCTCACAAACATGGTGACAAGTGTCACCACCTGCCCAATCCACATCAAAATTAGTTGACTCACCAGATTAATCACACACTTATCCATACTGCAGCAATTTTACCATTTTACCCTTACCAGCATAAATTACCAAAATACCCCTCATTGTTCTAGACCCATAACTTTTTCGTTCGGACTCCGATTGACGCATGCCGCCTGTCTACGGATTCAGGGTCCCGAGACCTATCCAACGGTATTCCCGGAAAGTCCAAACAAATTCCCAATCAAAAAGTCAACTTTCGGCCCCCTTTTAACCAACTTCCGCACGTCATAACTTTTTCCTCGAATGTCGAAATCGGGCGTGCCACCTGTCTATGAACTCGTGACGTCCCGAACTACGTCACAGTCATTGGTCAAAGTCCGTTTGACCACTCGAATAAAAAGTCAACCGTTCGCCTAATTTCAGGGGCAAAATCGTCATTTTCCTCAAATTTCCGAATTTCCCTTTTTTGCATGCCCGGGTCGTTACACTATTTGCAGATGAGTTCAACTTATGAAATCATCCTTTTGATGTAACGAACATTTCGGACAAGTTTCGAGTCAATCAGACACAGTTTCAGGGTTGTTTTGGGTGTCCGAAGGTTTAAAGGCTATGTAAAATACGTTTAAAAATCCCAAAAAAATTAGGGGGCTTTTATGAGAGGTTATTAAAGTAGTTAATAGCACTCTAGTATGATTAGGACAGGTTTGGGAACCCCGGTGATGGTGATTAGCCCAGAGAGACTTATGGTACGCGTATCGAGGCGCAGCTTGGATGGTCTGTGAGTGAACCTTGCTTTCTAAATTGTGATGCATGCATAAATGTTTTATATGTTTTATATCGATGATTTGAGAAGCCTTGAGTGCATATGATTGTGGTATTTAGTATTTACGTATTTGCAAGTATTTCGAGATTTCTAGTTTTATATCGTGCCTATATGTGCTGTGTTTTCAGTAATGGTTTACGGAAATGTTTTGGATTTGGAAATGTGGAATCAGGCATGAGACCCATTTGAGTGGAGACTAGCGGACTTGAAGTCCAGTCGAATTATGGTAACGGGTTTGAGGCCCAGTTGATTGAGATATCGGGCTTGAGTCCTAATTGAATATGGTATCGGGCTTGAGGCCCAGTTGATGGTGATATCGGGCTTGAGTCCCAGTTGATTTATGGTATCGGGTTTGAGACCCAGTTGATTGTGATATTGGGCTTGAGTCCCAGTTGTGGTTTACGGAATGAGAATTCGGGTTTAAGACCCTATTGATATGTGAATTTGGGATGAGTCCCTATGAGATTTGGATTTGAATCGGATTCGAGGGATCTTGTTGAGATGTTCGGGTATAAGACCTAGTTGAACTATGATTTGAAAGAAAGTATGTGAATATGTATATACCCTCCCATATGAATAGTCTCCTCCAGACGTCGATGATCCTAGAGTGTCACGATCCACTGCCTGGGATGAGTAACTCCGAGATGGAGCACATGCCCAGGAGTAAGAGATATGATATAGTCTCGGACAGGGTCTGGAGACAGGTCCTCCTAGACATCGTAGATCCTGAGGGTAGACTCGAAGATGACACCCGAGTAGTACGCATACTGTAGCTATATAGTGACAGGTTCTTGATTGGGCATATGAGATGTCGACGATGGGTTATATATATATATATATATATATATATATATATGATGTTTCACCGTGTGGTTGGTTTGGGGCTGAGACTCCGTGTTTTATGATTTCGGAGATTGATTTTGGGCTGAGTTCCCACACTATGAGTTTTGGACTGAGTTCCCATATACTTTGGTTTACGGTTTTGGGCTAAGTCCCTAATGGTTTAATTATTTATAAATGGTTTGATAACTCGTTTTTGAATCCATGCATGCATGCTTTGTGGTGAAAGGCATAAATGTCTTTTATGAAATGAATTTTTATTAAATTATTTATTTCGTCCACTCACAACTTTTAATGGTTTTAATGCCTTTTAGGTTGATAGCTGATGCGGGATGTAGTAAAGATCAAGGCATCACATGCCACCACCGATCCTGGTGTACTCTGATGGATCCCAAGCGGGTGACGAGTTTATCCTGGTTTGACACGTGGTGTCAGACGGGAGCAGGTACGTCCCACGATAATCCAAGAGATTTGGACGGGTCCTGTTAAGTGGTATCAGAGCATGTGTTGCTCTGAGAGTCACGCACATGTGCTGGATGTGATGTCTCTGCAGGGGTAATAACCCATCATCAACCTGAGAGTTAGGGTGAGAGTATGAGGATTCGGTGGAATCGAACCCTGGTTAGGTTATGTTGGCTCGAAGTGCAATGGTTTAGGATTTGATTAGCACATGATGCCGTGTTTTCGTGTGTCGAATCCCGGGGGGATGTCAACTTGCAGGGGATGCCACAGTATAGATGTTGTGTGGCATGGTAGGATGCGATTGTGACATGTAGCAGTTGTACAGTGTTAGACACTGAGTTTGGCCAAGTTCTTGTGGGCCCAAATCCTGGAGGCCATATAGTTACAAGAGGACAAGGTCCTCGGATTTTGATTACTAGTTGGTCGGATACCAGTATCGAAGTATAACGACTTTTCCGAGTCAAGAAAGATGGATCGGTTAGGATGGTCGTGCTGTAGTGAGTACCCGGGTTCATGATAACCCTAGTTTGAGAATGATTGGTCTAACCCGAGTAAAATGATGGGATCCGATTCACGAGTACCATTATGAGATGAAATTTGGGATCCTAAGATAGACTGATCTGTGGATACTGCGTGTTGAGCAGTTCGTATCTGCAGTGAGTTGACCGCACGGATACAGAGTCTCGATAGCAGAATGTTTCTAGGGTTGGTCTGCATGCGGTTGTGGTAGATGCTGCTATCAAGAGACATAGTAGAGTCTTATCGAGTGGACAGTCTCGTGTTACCATGATGCCTGAGACGATGGAGATTCGTCAGTTGTGACTAGGATACGGAGGTGCGTAAGTTTTAGATTCGACTTGGTTACGAGTGAGTGTGATCACAGAAGAAGATTTTGAGTTTTGGGTGTTGCAGAGTGTGCCGCACTACCTATGTGGAAGTGATTGAGATGAGTGGGAGATGCCAGAGATGAGTTGAATGGAATCCAATAGTGATTGGATGGTTCTGAATGACACTGTGTGTTTAAGTGATATGATGCCAGTGGGGGCTTAGATTGCGACTAGTATGATAGACGTGCCCTAGAGAGGCAAATAGGTGAGTTCGGTGGGCACTGAGTGGAACAGAGAGGATCCTGAGTGTCTCAACACGAGGGAAGGGGTATACTTGGATTAGTGACGGGTACCCTAGCTCGTTGTGGATGAATGACACGAGTGTGAGGTGCTAGAGTGATCCCATAAGGGTTGGGACGTGCGAACTAGTATGCCAACGAAGATGGTGATGGAAGAAGCCGAAGAGAATCAATGGAACTGTTTAGTTGGAGAAAAGGATTAAGTATTACAGTAATTACCAAAGAATACTCTTAGTCGAAGAAGGAGGCTTCTCATTTCTGCTCTTTAGCAGATGGTGCTTGGTGCCGTAGGATGACATAAGATGAATTTTGATGTCATCGTCTTGGATCATCTTTGATTCTTCCCTATGTGGGATGCCAAGGATTAATACGATAGTTAAAGGGTTCAAAGAGGGTGTAAGAACTGAACACCTAGGTTGTGAGTAAAAATTGAGTGACCTGACGAGCAGGTGGTATTTAACGTCACTGGATATGACGAGTGACTATCCAAGGTAGTGGACCCATGTTGGTGTTATGGGTCATGTTACATTGGCTGGGAGAGCTAATGTGGATCCTTCTAGGAGCAAGTGGATTGAGGTGAGTTTGGATCGAGTAGTGTGGTGACGATCTAGTCGGACCCCTGCACGGGCACTTAATTCAGATACATGCATAGTAATCTAAATCAAGGAAATCTAACGGAACTATAATTGGTAAAGGTGGATAGAAACCCTAGCTCGACTTAGTTAGTTATTATTAGTTAATTTATTTCATTCATAAAACGTAACAAACCCCCCATTGTATTTTAATTACTCCACTTAAGTCAATTGAGTTAAACGGAATTGGGTATCATTGAGCAAGTCTTCGTGGGATCGACCTTTGCTTGTATCTATACTATCTACACGTCTTGTGCGCTTGCAAAGTTTATTACACGTAGAGGTTTTTCCTAGTACATCTTTTGTGCTTGGTAAAATCTCTATCAGTGGGTGCGCCCGTGAATGGTGCACGTTGTATGATAGGATTGACATGGTCATTCGATACTTTTGGGTTGAGAGTACAAAAAAGGGATGAATGTTGCCGAATGTCTAGAGTCCTAGTTGGACATGAGATAGTGATCGGATTGGACCGATGGTGACAGTTTGACGAGGATTATGATCGGATGTGTTCCGACATATTGAGATGTTGATTGGACGTCGAACACTGTGTGTTCGAGTAGAGTGGATTGAGAGGGTTTAGAGATCATGTGAGCCGAAAGCTAAGGGCCATGTGGGGTCAGAGGAACCCTAGTGAGATTGTTGTGACTATTTCTGTTGAGGCAAGTATTCGATGGGGTCCAGATTAGGGGTGGCAATGGGTCGTGTCGTGTCGGGTTCGTGTCGTGTCATGAATTCTGTTTTACCCATTTATGCCCAACCCGAATCCGACCCGTTTAATAATCGTGTCAAGAATGTCCAACCCGAACCCGACCTGTTAATGACCCGTGTAACCCGTTTAACCCATTTAATAAACAGGTCATACTCAAAACTCAATTAACCTATGACCCGTTTGACCCGTTTAACCCGTTTAACATGTTTAACCTATTTAAATTATAAAATTTAATAGATATTTAGGTAGTAAATGGGTAGATATATGGGTTAGTAATGACACGTTTATTAAATGGGTCAATATATAAGCCAATATACGGGTTAACCTGTTAACCCGAAATCTACTCATTTATTAAACGGGTTAACAGGTTATTAAACGGGTTAACAGGTTGACCCGAAACCCACCCGTTTAATAAACGGGTCATAACGGGTTGACCCGAAAATGACCCGAAATTTTAATCGTGCGGGTTGACCCGCATAAATTTCGTGCGGGTTTCGAGTCGTGTATCGGGTCGTGTCAAAAATTGCCACCCTTAGTCCAGATACACCCAAGATGGGTGAGATGACGAATGTGTTTTGACAGGATACGTGATACGATATGGGGACTCGAGAGCGAGTTGAGATTAGAGTAGCACAGCGAAAGCGCATTGGAGCCGAGAGTTACCTGCTAGTCACGATCGTTGTCGTGGACTTAGAGAATGTTAGATGAGAGTTGTATCCCTATGGATAGTGGGTTACGATTGTAGAACATTTAGTTGCAGAGGATGAGATATCGCTCAGTGGGAGCAATGAGGATGATTGTCGGATCGGACACTGAGCAGGATATCAGCTTCAGTTGTCGGATGAGAAAGGTCGTGAGGCTGAAAAGTCGACATGACAACTCAAAGTTGGAAAGTTTCAAAGTAGTAGACTAACAAGCTGGCTACGATGTCAACTTAGGTTGTCAACTGAGAAGAACCATCAGGCTGAAAAGCCGTTTGGATGACAACTTAATATAACTGACCTGTCAGAGTAAGTGACATGCGAGATCGACGAGTATCGATGTCTCGAGTGAGACTTACGAGCCGACGTGTGGCTTCTCGAGAGTTGAGTTGGAGCTTTGGAAGCTCCGGTGACAGTACGCATCGATGCGTGCGGTGGTTAAGTCGGACTTGTACGTTTACACGAGAGTGCCCAAGTTGAAGGCAGGATTAGATTTCCACGGTTACGTTGTGGAATTGGGTCAGTTTGAATTTCGAGGACGAAATTCTTTAAGGAGAGAAGTTTGTAACGACCCGTCCCAAAGTTTTGAGATTAATTAAGATTAAATCGAGGATTAACATGATTAATCCCTAATTAGTATTCGTAAATAGGGATCGTTCTTTAACCGGGAAAATTAGGGGACATTAATAATGTGTTAGTGAGAAAGAATAATGAATTAAAGAATAATGAATTAAAGAATAAATGAATTAAAGAATAAATTAATAAATTAATGAAAGAATAAAAGAATAAAAGTATAAAAAATTAAAGAGTAAAGAATAAAAAATTAAAGAATTAAAGAATAAAAATTTAAAGAATAAAAGAATGAAATTGGGGGGGGGGGGGGGGGGGGGGGGGGGGTTTGAATAAAGTGTAATCTAAACTACATTTTTAACCAAACTAATAATTAAAATGCAAATGCTCATGCTAATTAGAACTTACAAACCATATAGCAGTTTTATAGACAAAACCGACACTTTTACATAACTAATTTCAAATTAACAATTACATTATTTAAACTACTCCGAAAAATAGACTTCCTTGAAATGCAATTTTTACCAACACTTTACATTTTGCTCATATTGACCCAATCACAAAATCATACCTTCATCATCTCAAGTACATGCATACGTTTTTCATTTTATAAATGCATTAACTATTAATATGCGTCAAATATTAATATTCATCAAACATTTACAACATGATTCACTTTAAGTTTGTAATTAAATTTATCGACAACAGCCGACATTAAACTCTCTTCAATCAAATGCTAAGTGCACCGACAACGGCCAACACTTAGCATCAAATTGAAGTATGAAACACTAAAACTTATGAAATAAATGAAATTTAGAAAGTAAAACACATGAAGATTGTATTCATATTCTCAAACATTTAGATGGCATTAAATTGTATCAAAAAAGAGAAGTAAAAAAAGTTAAAAGAAAAATCTAAGAACAAAAATTAAAAGAAAACATAAGAAAAATCAACATGAATAAAATAAGTATGAATCAACTCACAAGAATATGCACTCATAAATTCACTCAATTTGTAAGGGTTTGTGTTTGCACTCAAAGTATGTGACAAAAATGCTCACATAATAGAAATAAAGTACTTTTGCAAAATCTCAAACAAACACCTCAAGATAAAAATTAAACATACTTGCGCAAATGAACCAAAACCATAAGCGTACTCAAGTGATTAACTCAACTAATCAAAATTTACTATCTTAAGGATCATAAGATCTTTATAAAGGTTGTAATGGAGCTGAGTTTAAAGGCAAAGAAAATATAGGACAAGTGGTGCTCAAATTCATTCCAAGACTCAATAGACTCCCAAAACGTATCATAACTTCCCATCCTTAATGCAATAACGTTAATAATCCATTCCTTCAAACATAGGTCAAGTTTTATCATATTGAGCCTTGCATTCATTCTTTGGTGTCAGATTTACAATTGTAAAAGATTTAATTCAGACATTACATAATCAAACCTTATTACCTTGATAAAGACTCAATTGTTTTTCCATATATCAAGGTAATAACATGTGTCAATAATACAACAAAGTTCGAGTAAGTAAATCCATATAATACACATAAAAAGTCTTCAAAACATCATCAATTTATCTTCACACCATCTTTATGTCTTCAACCAAGTTCTTGGAACAAGGGCAAATGAATGTGTGTACTAGGCTCAAGTGTTTAGATAATCATGGTGACAAAAGAAAGACTTAATGTGGGCTCAAAGGGGTTAAAGCTATGAGGGTCGCAACTTGTGCACACAAATAGGGAACATGGATGTTTGAATTTATGGTGTTAACACTAATGCCTTAATTATATCCAAAATCAGTGAGTTCATTGACTTAAAAGCTTTGAAAATCACATAGAATAAGTTCTAGTACTCTAGAGTTCATTAAAAGTTATGACAAGCAGTTATGAGGCATATGTATATCAATTTAAACAAAGAACTTATGAATCACTCATCAAAGATATAGATAAAGTTCTAAAGCTCACATAAAGTTCAAATGATTCATACTTATCTTAACATGCTCATTTATATACCAATTTACATGCATTATCTACAAGTTATAATACTTAATCATAAAGTATTAACAAACAAATTTAAACTGTAATGATCATCTTTATAGCCATAACATATTCAATTCCCTTCATTTATATCATTGACAAGTTAAAGGGCAACTTAAGACTCGTAAAAACACTAAGTTAAAACGAAGACTCAAGAAAGCAATAATTTTTTTTTTGTTTATAATTTTTTATAAAAAAATTAAAATTGTAAATCATTCCCCCTCACTTAAATTCTACATTGTTCTCAATGTAGGAAATTAAGAAGTAATTGAACATAGAATCGAAGTAAGGAAAAAGATTTACGAAAATAAAGCAAGAAAACAATAAATAAACAAAATAAATGAGAGTGAATGGTAGAAAGATAGCAAATCTGAGTTGATGACTCCTTCACATCCCGGGAACACATTAGGCTGCCTCCCAATAAGCGCTTGAAGTTTAACGTCCATCCAGGCTAAACCAAAATGCAAGTTAGTTAGTTAGAAATGCACGTTTGTGAATGCAAGTTGACTTTAAAGATGCACGTTAAAGATGCAATGTAAGTTAAGTTAGAAATGCAAGTTAGAGATGCAAGTTAAAGATGCAAGTTTGAGTTAGGGATGCAAGTTAAGTTAAAAATGCAAGTTAAATGAAAGATGCAATGCAAGTTGAACTGAAGCTACAAGTTAAAGATGTAAGTTTAAGTTTAAAGATGCAATGCAAGTTAAACTAAGGATGCAAGAGAGTTCAACATGCAAGCTAAAGTTGTCCGGACAAGTAATGTAAGAAAATGTATAAAAAAATGTAACCGACATATATACATGCAGGAAATAACATATATACAAGTAAGAAATAACAAAGTACAAACAAGTTCGGAATGTAAAAAGTAAAATCACGATAAAATTAAGCCAATGCACAAGTTCCAAAAACGTTTAAACTAATGCAACACATGAGTATCTACATGAAAAATAGCATGAAATGCATAAGAGATAAACAGTTAGAATATGTACAAGACATAAAAGTTAGGTGACAATGCATGATAGAATGACCTGCACCTTCGATCTCACTTCCCTAGATTCACTTAGTTTAGGGGGCCGGGGATGAAATCCGAGCATCATGAAACCTTAGGGAGGTTATGAAATTTAAAAATGCAAAAAGAAACAATATTTACACGTTGGGGAAGTCAAAACTATATATGGTTCACATAGCTTCAGAGTTTAGATGGAGACTTCTACGTTCATGCAGCCCAAGTAAATATCTTAAATTTATTCAACTGTTTGGGCAAGTTCAAACGTGACCAAGTTAGAAAAATAAACATAGGAGGAAGGGTTAATTTCAAGACATCCCGAGACTTAAATTCCATTAATGTCCCTTTCTTAGACGTAAAACCCATTATGAGTATCGTCTCTTGTCCTACACATCACTCTCGAAAATTTCTTACTCTAGAGGAAATAAGATAACTCAAGTGTTAACAATCACCGCAGGTGAGAGTTAACAAACGAGACTTTGCCTAATCCATTAAAAATCAAAATCTAAACATCGAAGCACAAGTGATCTACATACAGCCGAGACTAAAGCATGAATGCAAGAATTATTTACAAGTATATTTTTATGCACAATTTACAAGTATAACATGACAATTTATACATGAACAATTTATACAAGTATGAACAATTTATTAACAAGTATGGTTTTATGCACAAGTAATGATATTCACAAGTCAGGATATTCACACTAACATATTAATTATGCACAAGATTTATTTACAAGTATATATGTACACTATCACAAAGTTAAGACTAGAAAATTTTGAAATAAATATGTTTTTACGATTTTTTTAATTAAAAAGGTAATGAAAACGTTTTCTTTATTTTAAAACAAATTTTGTTTCGAATTTTTTTAATAAATAAAGAAAAAGACAAATTTAATTAATTTTTTTTTTCTTTTTGAAATTTTTTTTCGAAATTTTTTTTTTGTTACTTAAGTCAAAAGAAATAAAGAGAAAAAAAAAAGTGAACAAGTATAATATGAACATTCTGTACAAGTATGAACAAATATCTACAATCATAAACAATTATAATATGAACAAGTATCTAAAAAATTATGAACATTTATGAACAAGTATAAATTAGAAATTATGAACAAGTAAAATATGAACATTGTAAACAAATATAATAAGAACAATTATAAGAATCCAACATTATGAACAAGCATAAAAATAAAAGTTATAAACAAGTAGAAAAATAAATGAACAAGTATAGAAATAAATAAAAATAAAATACAAGTATAATATGAACATGTATAAAGATAAACATTATGAACAAGTATAATATGTACATGTATAAAAATAAAAATAAACAAATATAATAAGAATAAATATAAAATAAACAAATATAAAGAATATAAACAAGTATCGTAAGAAAATTATGAACAAATATAATATTAACAAAAGTAAAAATTATAAAAAAAAGTATAATATGCACAATTTATATACATACACTATCAAATTAAAAATGATTTTCAATTTCCCCGGCAACGGCGCCAAAAATTGATAACGTTCAAACTACGCATTAAATTAAACACGTAATTTGAGTATTATGAAATTTAAACCGTTTTTTGTGTAATTGTAGTATTGGTAAATAAGGATCGTTCTTTAATTACGGAAATTAGGGAACATTAATAATGTGTTAATGAGAAAGAATAATGAATAAAAGAATAATGAATGAAAGAATAATTGAATAAATGAATTAAAGAATAAATTAATAAATTAATGAAAGAATAAAAGTATAAAAAATTAAAGAATAAAGAATTAAAGAATAAAAGAATGAAATGGGAGGAGGGGGTGGTGGTGTTGAACAAAGTATAATCTAAACTACATTTTTAACCAAACTAATAATTAAAATGTAAATGCTCATGCTAATTAGAACATACAAACCATAGAGTAGTTTCATAGACAAAACCAACACTTTTACATAAGTAATTTCAAATTAACAATCACATTATTTAAACTACTCTTAAAAATGATTTTCTTCAAACACAATTTTTTCCAACACTTTACATTTTGCTCATATTGAACTAATCACGAAATCATTCCTTCATTATCTCAAATACATGCATACGTTATTCATTTTATAAATGCATCAACTATTAATGTGTGTCAAACATTAATATGCGTCAAACACTTACAACATGACTCACCTTAAGTTTGTGATTAAATGCACCGACAGCGGCCGACATTAAAATCTCTTCAATCAAATGCTAAGTGCACCGACAACGGCCGCCACTTAGCATCAAATTGAAGTATGAAACACTAAAACTTATAAAATAAATGAAATTTAGAAAGTAAAAAACATGGAGATTGTATTCATATTCTCAAACATTTAGAAGGCATAAAATTATAGCTAAAAGAGAAGCTAAAGAAGTTAAAAGAAAAATCTAAAAAAAAAATTAAAAGAAAATATAAGAATAAAATTAAAAGAAGTTACAAATGGTCCCAAAATAAATCTACAAAATAAAAAGAAGAAGGACTAAAAGAAGAGAGAAACAAGAACAAAACTAGAACTAAAAACTACTAAAAAGGGAACAAAATTGGGACCCCAAACAAATGAAATGACCTCCCTATTTATAGAGGGAGTGTCAAAATTCAAATAATAAAATACAAAAATAAAATATAAAAAAGAAATGATGAACACTGATAATAAATGATGATATTAGGGATGGTTTGCAGCTGGAATAGTGCTGGAAAAACAGAGAAAACTTATGCAAAAGGGAGCAAGTAGTAGCAGGGCATGGCTGGATTGATTTTCGGCCAGAAGCTGCAGGTGGAGCAGTTGAAGAGTTCGGCAAGGTACGCAAGAAAATGGCTGGTCATTTCGAGAGGCGTGGGCTGACCTGGGGGCATGAGGCTCGACAAATGCAGGCTGATAGGTGTGGGCTGATCTAGCCGCGTCGCCGGGCTGGATCTTGGGCCGGTTTTTGGGCTTGCTATGAGTTTAGGGTTGGACTTCAAACTGCGCAGTGGGCTGGAGTTTGGGCTGCGAAAATGGATTGGGCTGTGAGAAAGATTTGGGCTGCAAATAATGGATTTTCAATTTTTTTAATAACGGATTTAGATAAATCCACCTAATTTCGTCCACAATTTCTTCGTTCGAACTCCGATCGGGACGATACTTTCGCCAAATCGCTCCGAATTTCAAGTTTTATTTAATTCTACAAAAATCTCACAAAATATTATTTTCTCTAATTGTTTATTATTTTAATATTAAAGGTCAAGTATAAAGGGTATAAAATAATATGAAATAATGCTTAATTAACGACCTATCAGTTGACTCCCAATAAGCATGCACCTAAAAAAACAAACTAAGTTAATCAAACAATCTAAGATATATGGCCACCGTTAATGGACGAAGTCCCTGGAAATAGCGCCAAAAAGTTGTTGAAAATTAAACAACATAAATAAATATATGAAATCTATTTTATTAAGTTCAACTTTGCAAGTGCACAAATTGTGAAGATAGTCTAGCATAAAAGTAAGGGTCGAATCCCATAAGGACTTGTCTTAATATTTACTCCACATTATTACTTAGATTAATTAATTAACTCATAACGTATTAACAAGAAAAAAAAACACACATACACACACACACACACACACTAACACCAAGGGTTTACACATAATTAAAAAAAAACAAATTAAATAAATTAAATAAAAACAAATAATAAAAAATAATAGGCTAGGAAAATTAATCCACCATTGACAACAATTACTTCCTAACATGATTTTCTTAATCTAATTACTATGCAAATTCTGAATTAGGTGCCCACGCAAAGGACCTGGCGTTAATTCAACGACGACACGTTTTTATCCTTTCTTAATTGCCATGTCTTGGCATGGTGTTTACCTAGAAATTCTATCATCTAATGTTTAAGATGACACTTTAAGTTTTAAAAGGATTTAATAACACCACACTAGCCTAGAAGAGTGATGTGCCTTCGTAGGTTGCCATGGGTTCAGGTTACAAGATTGTTTCTTAACCTCAACCTCTTGATGCTAAGTGAATTACAAGAGGATAGGGGTGGTTAACCATGCAATTCCATCAATAAATTATGCAAACAAGGTGATCAATCTCATAAATATATGCTTAATATTAAAACAGTAATCATGTCAGACCAGGGAAATTCTGTCATTTGCCCAACCAGAACTACCAGAGAGCGCCAGGATCCGGAGGAGGAATGTGATGTCTCGGTCTCTGCTACAGCCTGCATCCGTGATCAACCTGAAGGGCATTCAAAACATCAAAAGATGTGAGTGGGCAAAACAAATAATTTATAAAAATATTTACTCAAAAAAAACATTTATGCCCTTCACTAAAAAGCATGCATGCATTCTAAAACCATTTTGTAAATCATAGAACACGGGGCCTTGGCCCAAAACCCAAATCAAGTGGGAACTCATCCCAACTCCAACACACGTGGGTCTCAGCCCAAATCCAATACATATGGGTCTCAACCCAAATCTATCTCAGTGAAAACTCACACAAACATATAAATATATATATATATATAACCCATCCTCGGCATCTCAATACCCAATCAATAACCCGTCACGATATATCTATCAGTGTGCACACAACTCGGGGTCTCACTCCGAGTCTACCCCCAGGATCTACGACGTCTGGGAGGCTCGTTCAAAATCCAGGATCTACGACGTCCGGAGGATGGTCTACGGACCTAGTCCGAGACTATACCATATCTCTCACTCCTGAAATGTGCTCCCTCTTGGAGTCACTCATTCCAGGCAGTGGATCGTGACACTCCAAGATCAACGATTTTTGGAGGAGACCAATACGCTCATAAAGGAGGGTATATACATATAGCGTGAAAAACCACAACTGGGCCTCTAGCCCGATTTCACAATCAACTGGGCATTAAGCCCGATACCTCATGGTCAGTCACGATCCCCATCATAGTGATGCGTGCAACCATCAGCCAGGACCTCTCTCAATACTGGTATGTCGCCGTGAACATATCAACTGCCGCAACCACCTCTAGATCATGGTGCACACCTCACCGATCGATCTCCTACACTGTCAGCACTCCGAAGTCAAGCCTCTAGTGGCTACTCGACAACGGGACGTGCATCGTGACCTCTTCAGAAGAAATATATCCCCAGTTCAGAGGCGAGCGTCGTATCATCAACTGTCGTGCACACAGCACCCGTCGCGACCACGACTTAGACCCGTAGGTCATCAATAGGGTCATATGCCAGAGTCAAAACCAACACCAAATGTCACACGACCCATCCCAATCCCCCCGGGATTACCATGGAATGTGTCATGCTCCCGTCTGACAAGAGGTGTCAGACAAGGGATAACCTGTTGCCACTGCCCAACCGGGCTTCCAGAGTGCGTAAGGATCGATGGAGGAGGTGTATGATGTCCCAGTCCCTGCTGCAGTCGCAGCCGGAATCAACCTGAAGGGCATTAAAAACAAAAGCTGTGAGTGGACGAAAATAAACAAGTCTGTTTAAAACATTTATAAGACATTTATGCCCCCCCAGTAAAAGCATATGCATACACCATCATTGAAAATCATAGATCATATAATATGAACCATAAACATAATTTTAGCCACTGCACCATACACTCCAATCCGACATCCCTGATGTCTAACGTCCCTGACGTCAATAAGGTCACAATCACAAGGATACGCGTGCCACTCGGGTCTCAATTTCCGAGTTCAATCCCCGAACCCCGTTCGGGTACAGCATCCCCGATGCTTGGCGTCATAGACGCTGGACGTACTAGATGTCCGTGACCTCTCCGGGGTACCTCATCCGGAGGAGACAATATAATATGGAAGGATCTATACAGTGCAGTACCAAATACATTTTATTGAATATCCAAATGCAAAGCATAAATATATACATAGATAAAATCCAAACCAATATTTAAGTTTCATCAGACGGGTCTCAAGCCCAAATACCGTGAAACGTGCCATAACCATAATTTCAATATCATCAAAACCATTATAAGTCCAAATAGTTGATTTAAATCTAAAATCATTTATTCGATTCCATTTTAGGGTCCCCGACCCGAATCACATGTATAAATCAACTGGGCCCCTGACCCGATTTCATAAGTTAACTAGCCCCTGGCCTGAATTCATAAGTCCACTGGGCCCCTGGCCCGATTCATAAGTTAACTGGGCCCCTGGCCCGATTTTACTTTATCAAGTCCGTAACCGTTTCATGAAATCATATCCAAACACATTTATGGAAATCGGTGCAAATCCAGAAAACCTCGGTTTACGTGCAAATACGTAAATCACCTCGAAATGCGTGAAATCATTTAAATCCACCGATATCCAAAATAAATCATTTAATCACAATTATAAAAATCATGAAACAGTTATGCATGCATCGAATTTATAAAACCAATGTCCACTCACAGACCGTTTAACCGAGCGCCTCGATATGCGTGTCATAGGCTTTCCCGGGCCACACCACTATCACCGAGACTTCCAATCCTGTTCAAATCACATTAGAGGATCACTAACCCCATCATTAACATCCTATTCAAGTCCCGTAATTTTCCCAAATTTTTAAGTATTTTTAAACTGGATTTAAATCCTTCGGACATCCCGAACAATATCGAAACGGGATCCAATCGACACGAAACCAACGCTAAAATGTTCGTTACATTGTATAGGATAAAAGTCATGTTGACCTCACCTCGAGATTCGTACCCACGCGCCGTCACGCGTCGCCGTGAGTGGCTGCTCGTGAAAGCCATGCGCCTGCTACAGTGACTGCTACAGTCACCATCTTCACCCGTTTGTCTGGTAAACGGGTCTGATTACCCGCGATCTGACCCGGCCAGATAACCATCAATTCGACCTTGATTCCATCCGTTCTTGATCCTAAAACAATCATTAACCAAACAATTTCAGTTCTGTGTCAATATCCAACCTCGACATGGATTAAATCAACCAACCCAAGCTCGAACAGCAAAACGGGTCGTCCTTAGTAATTCACTCAACTCAAGTCCATTTCCAAATTAACTTCACAGGAAGTATACTAGGACTCAAACGAACCCAAAACCACAACCAATTGAAGAAGAGCTCACCTGGAAGTCGTCGTCCACAGCACTGTATTTCCTCTGAAAACAGTGGCCACCGTCCCAGCTTAGCCGTGGCTGGTTCCCTTCGAAATTGATACGCTTGAGCTCCAGACACTCCCAGAAAGCTAAACCCGTCCATGGTTTGGTCCAACAAGGCTCAGAAATCAAATTCTGAATTTTCCCTCCAAGAACCCGAAATGGTTTCTCACGGTTTTTCTCTCCAATTCGACAGCCATACAACTCAGAATTGTCCTCACAACTCACTCATCATTCAATTAATCCAATTTATCCGTTTAAAGTGCCCCACAGCACCACTCAGTCCCCTTCACAAAGCTCCTGGCACTGACCCGAAAACAATATGAAATCAGTGCCCATGTCCTTGTGATCAGATGCCAACTCAGCCCCATGTGCAATCTCACCTCAAACTGGCCCAATACAGTCATTTAATTGATAAACAAACCATGGGATCGATCGCACAAACATTCCACCTCACGGCCATTTCAATCAAACAGTGCCCCCGTGTGAAATTACAATTCTGCCCTTGTGCAGAAAATTACCAAAATGCCCCTCACGCATCCTGACCCGTAACTCGGTCATACGGACCCCGATTGATGCGTACCGCCTGTCTACGGACTCAGGGCATCGAGACCTTCCTAACGGTCCTCGGTCCTCGGCCATCGGACCTCCCGATCAAAAATTCAACATTTCTCCTTATATCGTCCAAATTACGAAAATGCCCTTGAACTTCCGTACATCATAACTTTCACCACGAACGTCGGAATCGAACGTGCCACCTGTCTATGAACTCGTGACGTCCCAAACTACGTCACGGTCATCGGTCAAAGTCCATTTGACCATCCGAATTAAAAGTCAATGTTTTGCCCACGCCCAAGGGCAAAACGGTCATTTTACACAATTCGTCCGAAATCACCCAACTAATCCCAGATTAGTAAATCACAATTAAATATTATTAAATCCCGATATTCGGGACGGGTTGTTACAACCTTCCCTCCTTAAAGAATTTCGTCCTCGAAATTACCAACAACCCTATTCCACAACCACCTTGTGGAAAACATTTCGACCTCACATCTGTGTACACCTGTACACCCACTTACTGGAACAACACTAGTCTCCTCTGTACCCAGACATCCCATCACAGTCATACGTCATAACAACACTCGACCACCTCGTGTGGAATTGATCACCTGATCCGCGATAAAATCGCTTAACCATTTAGCTGACTCATTCAGCCAAACAGTTCCCTTCCATTACCAATATATCCTTACATTTGCTCCCATTGGGAGTCACCAAATCCCATTTGTCAGTCCACGCTGACACCACCAGTCAAACTGTCACCGCTAAGCTTTTCCACCCTAATAAAGCCCCGACCATCTGCCCGTCAGTGACAACACCACGTACTACATCACTCCCGATGTAGCGTAAGATCAACTACATGATCTCAATTCGCAGGGTAAGCCCGATCCTGCGACATAAATAAATCTCAATGTCCACAATCGCCGACTCCCTCAGCGAACCAAGACGCTGGGAAATCACGGTGTGAAAACATCACGATACTAGATCGTCACATCGACCAAAGTCGACAACATCACAAATCAGATCCACCTAGGATCCACACATGCTCACATAGCTAACAATCCATCTGAAAGCTGATCGTAGGGTCTTACACCCTCATTGAATCATTCGCAAAATTTCCCTTGGTGGAAAGATGACCTCGCATTTCACCACCAAATCCAAAATCATACACAACTCCTTGTGTACAAAGGCTCCAAGCCAAGCGTGGGTCCACCAACCAATACACGCTCAACGTACTGGTAGCAACAATCATCATCTGCCACGGCAGGAAATAAGAAGTCAACTCCAATGACTTCGGAACACCAACCACCAATGCGGAAACGAGCACTCCTCTCGTCTCCCAATCACCACTCTCCCCGAATCGGGAGTTCCAACCATGTTGGAAATAGACATGCTCCCAATGAGATGTCAAGTCCAACCACTGGACTGCCCAAGTCCTTACCTCACTTGGACCACCACGTGTCCAAAATCAATTCATTACTCGGGCCTCACGTCCGCAAATAATCATTTATGCACATACCCCGATTCCGAACGGAATATCCACAACTCTGCCTGGATGTGCATACCCAACTGCCTCCATCTCACATCTCAACCTTTACAGGTTCAATCCTCAGGTTCCAAGTGATTCACAATCATAAAATCCCACATCAATACCATGAATGGTTTTCCTTGACTTTTCCAATTTCAATAATTTCCTTGTACTCTCAAGGGATATAAGCAGTACACAATCTTACCAATCTCGGAGTTGACAACAACTCCCCAAATCCACCAATACACATGACATAGGGAACATCATCCCTAGTTTCCCCAAATTCCAATCATACCTTATGATCCATTCCTCACACTAATATTCGATCCAACACGGGATTCCATATTTTCTCATAACCGTATCCGTAGATCGAACCCCATAAGACTCACTAGAGTCATCCACATGGTCATCCACAACCTCAGCCGCTCGTCGCAGCACAAGTTCTCATTTAAAGTTCACTTTTCCAGTCCATCGATTATAAATTAGGGTTCCAAAATCACACCCTAGGGTTCCACTGAATTCAACTGCCTTCTGCAGTAAAATCCACAACCTGACCGACCCCGCGGTCCAGACATCGTATAGACGTCCAATCCAATCCAATCGTCAACTCAACGTGCGTTCCGTCGTGGGTTCCACCACGAAGGTCATCGGCTAACTCCGAAGCACCAACACCCCGTACACTAGCCAACACTACCAGAGTCCAAAACTTAGACCAATACTCAACTGAGTTTCGCATTTCCATAACATTATTCAAATGGGCTTCCCTGAACCCGGCTGTGCCCAGCAGCACAACAATCCATCATTACAAGACCGAACCGACGGTCCCACATTACCAGTTAATCGTATACAACCCACTTGGGTTGAATCGCATCAACGCACGGCGTATCGGGCCAAACACACTCAATCCACCATTCAAATCCAAACCTATCTATCAGGTTGACAACGGAACTGCAGCCCAAAGAGACATCACACCCTCGTCCTTCGCGCACAAAAGAGCAAAACCCGCTCTGATACCACTTGACACGACCCATCCCAATCCCCCCGGGATTACCATGGAATGTGTCATGCTCCCGTCTGACAAGAGGTGTCAGACAAGGGATAACCTGTTGCCACTGCCCAACCGGGCTTCCAGAGTGCGTAAGGATCGATGGAGGAGGTGTATGATGTCCCAGTCTCTGCTGCAGTCGCAGCCGGAATCAACCTGAAGGGCATTAAAAACAAAAGCTGTGAGTGGACGAAAATAAACAAGTCTGTTTAAAACATTTATAAGACATTTATGCCCCCCAGTAAAAGCATATGCATGCACCATCATTAAAAATCATAGATCATATAATATGAACCATAAACATAATTTTAGCCACTGCACCATACACTCCAATCCTACATCCCTGATGTCTGACGTCCCTGACGTCAATAAGGTCACAATCACAAGGCTACGCGTGCCACTCGGGTCTCAATTTCCGAGTTCAATCCCCGAACCCCGTTCGGGTACAGCATCCCCGATGCTTGGTGTCATAGACGCTGGACGTACTAGATGTTCGTGACCTCTCCGGGGTACCTCATCCGGAGGAGACAATATAATATGGAAGGATCTATACAGTGCAGTACCAAATACATTTGATTGATATCCAAATGCAAAGCATAAATATATACAGAGATAAAATCCAAACCAATATTTAAGTTTCATCAGACGGGTCTCAAGCCCAAATACCGTGAAACGTGCCATAACCATAATTTCAATATCATCAAAACCATTATAAGTCCAAATAGTTGATTTAAATCTAAAATCATTTATTCGATTCCATTTTAGGGTCCCCGACCCGAATCACATGTATAAATCAACTGGGCCCCTGACCCGATTTCATTAGTTAACTAGCCCCTGGTCTGAATTCATAAGTCCACTGGGCCCCTGGCCCGATTCATAAGTTAACTGGGCCCCTGGCCCGATTTTACTTTATCAAGTCCGTAACCATTTCATGAAATCATATCCAAACACATTTATGGAAATCGGTGCAAATCCAGAAAACCTCGGTTTACGTGCAAATACGTAAATCACCTCGAAATGCGTGAAAACATTTAAATCCACCGATATCCAAAATAAATCATTTAATCACAATTATAAAAATCATGAAACAGTTATGCATGCATCGAATTTATAAAACCAATGTCCACTCACAGACCGTTTAACCGAGCGCCTCGATACGCGTGCCATAGGCTTTCCCGGGCCACACCACTATCACCGAGACTTCCAATCCTGTTCAAATCACATTAGAGGATCACTAACCCCATCATTAACATCCTATTCAAGTCCCGTAATTTTCCCAAATTTTTAAGTATTTTTAAACTGGATTTAAATCCTTCGGACATCCCGAACAATATCGAAACGGGATCCAATCGACACGAAACCAACGCTAAAATGTTCGTTACATTGTATAGGATAAAAGTCATGTTGACCTCACCTCGAGATTCGTACCCACGCGCCGTCACGCGTCGCCGTGAGTGGCTGCTCGTGAAAGCCACGCGCCTGCTACAGTGACTGCTACAGTCACCATCTTCACCCGTTTGTCTGGTAAACGGGTCTGATTACCCGCGATCTGACCCGGCCAGATAACCATCAATTCGACCTTGATTCCATCCGTTCTTGATCCTAAAACAATCATTAACCAAACAATTTCAGTTCTGTGTCAATATCCAACCTCGACATGGATTAAATCAACCAACCCAAGCTCGAACAGCAAAACGGGTCGTCCTTAGTAATTCACTCAACTCAAGTCCATTTCCAAATTAACTTCACAGGAAGTATACTAGGACTCAAACGAACCCAAAACCACAACCAATTGAAGAAGAGCTCACCTGGAAGTCGTCGTCCACAGCACTGTATTTCCTCTGAAAACAGTGGCCACCGTCCCAGCTTAGCCGTGGCTGGTTCCCTTCGAAATTGATACGCTTGAGCTCCAGACACTCCCAGAAAGCTAAACCCGTCCATGGTTTGGTCCAACAAGGCTCAGAAATCAAATTCTGAATTTTCCCTCCAAGAACCCGAAATGGTTTCTCACGGTTTTTCTCTCCAATTCGACAGCCATACAACTCAGAATTGTCCTCACAACTCACTCATCATTCAATTAATCCAATTTATCCGTTTAAAGTGCCCCACAGCACCACTCAGTCCCCTTCACAAAGCTCCTGGCACTGACCCGAAAACAATATGAAATCAGTGCCCATGTCCTTGTGATCAGATGCCAACTCAGCCCCATGTGCAATCTCACCTCAAACTGGCCCAATACAGTCATTTAATTGATAAACAAACCATGGGATCGATCGCACAAACATTCCACCTCACGGCCATTTCAATCAAACAGTGCCCCCGTGTGAAATTACAATTCTGCCCTTGTGCAGAAAATTACCAAAATGCCCCTCACGCATCCTGACCCGTAACTCGGTCATACGGACCCCGATTGATGCGTACCGCCTGTCTACGGACTCAGGGCATCGAGACCTTCCTAACGGTCCTCGGTCCTCGGCCATCGGACCTCCCGATCAAAAATTCAACATTTCTCCTTATATCGTCCAAATTACGAAAATGCCCTTGAACTTCCGTACATCATAACTTTCACCACGAACGTCGGAATCGAACGTGCCACCTGTCTATGAACTCGTGACGTCCCAAACTACGTCACGGTCATCGGTCAAAGTCCATTTGACCATCCGAATTAAAAGTCAATGTTTTGCCCACGCCCAAGGGCAAAACGGTCATTTTACACAATTCGTCCGAAATCACCCAACTAATCCCATATTAGTAAATCACAATTAAATATTATTGAATCCCGATATTCGGGACGGGTTGTTACAACCTTCCCTCCTTAAAGAATTTCGTCCTCGAAATTACCAACAACCCTATTCCACAACCACCTTGTGGAAAACATTTCGACCTCACATCTGTGTACACCTGTACACCCACTTACTGGAACAACACTAGTCTCCTCTGTACCCAGACATCCCATCACAGTCATACGTCATAACAACACTCGACCACCTCGAGTGGAATTGATCACCTGATCCGCGATAAAATCGCTTAACCATTTAGCTGACTCATTCAGCCAAACAGTTCCCTTCCATTACCAATATATCCTTACATTTGCTCCCATTGGGAGTCACCAAATCCCATTTGTCAGTCCACGCTGACACCACCAGTCAAACTGTCACCGCTAAGCTTTTCCACCCTAATAAAGCCCCGACCATCTGCCCGTCAGTGACAACACCACGTACTACATCACTCCCGATGTAGCGTAAGATCAACTACATGATCTCAATTCGCAGGGCAAGCCCGATCCTGCGACATAAATAAATCTCAATGTCCATAATCGCCGACTCCCTCAGCGAACCAAGACGCTGGGAAATCACGGTGTGAAAACATCACAAAATGGGTCTCATGCCCGGTTTTACCTTTCAAAACCATTTCATTTAAAACTGAAACCATAAACGCGTATAAAACAGAAAACCTCAAAATACATGCAAACACGAAAACTCACACACAAATGCACTCATGGCATCACAAAACATGTTCATAAACACATATAAAACATTACGCATGCATCGATTCATAAATGAAAGTCCACTCATAGACCGTCCAATCTGTCGTCTCGATACGCGCACCGTACGCCTTCCTGGGCCAAACATCGTCACTGGGACTCCCAAACCTGTCCAAATCATAAGATAGGGTTAATAACTACTTAATTAGCCCCTCACTAAAGCCCCCTAATTTTCCAGAATTTTTCACTATTTTTAAACACTATCCTAAACCTTCGGGCACCCCGAACAATATCGAGACGATGTCCGATCGACTCGAAACCAGTCCCAAAATGTTCATTACATCGAATAGATGATTTAACATGTTGGAAACATCCCCAAAAACATCCCCACACACCGCCTGAAGGCCCTGCGCGTGGGCTTCACGTGCCTGCAGAGGGTCATCCCTGACCTCCTGCCAACTGGCTAGTCCGGTCCGGTCCCTACAATCTGGTCCAACCGAACCGGAAGAGCCGGTTTAGGTTCCTAACTTGTCCGTTCTTCGTCCGTTTTCTTCCAATACAATTCTAATCTTCCTATCTCAATCCTAGAAACCTATTTATGCAATTAGAATCACGAAAAACCCGCTAGAACCTCCCCGTTAAAAACCTCCCCTCACGGCCCAACTTTCCAGTTCTTCCCCTGAGCTGCACCGCCCCTCTCAACCGTCAAAAACCATCCCTAGATACTCCTAATAACCTAATAAACCTTTCCTAATCAACGAAAACCGCCAATAACGTTCAAATCCAAAAATAAGGAAAATTGAGCATAATCGGGTTTCAGGTTTTACCTCTTCACCTCCGCCATTCACCGCGGTTTTCTCCTCGGCCAGCCACCACCAACGCGCCCTCACCTCACTCTCTTGGCTTCACACATGATCAGATGGGGAAGGGATTGGATTGGGGTTAAAGGGTTGATCTGGTTGGTGGGGAAATGATCGAATAAAGGGGAAGCGATAACGGGAAATGGTGGGGAATGGATGTGTGACAAGTTTCACTCATCCATTGGGCCTGGGAAAGATCCAGGTCCCACTTGAGGACAAAAGTCCACTTTTTCCTCGTAAAGCATGCCGCTATAAATAGTTCCTCGGAACTTACGTAAACCGTAACTTTTCTGCCGAACGTCCGAATTCAACGTGCCGCCTATCTACGAATTCATATCACCTCGATCTACGTAAGAGTCCTCGACCATCTGACCTCCCGGGTTAAAAGTTAACTTTTTACTCTCGTCAAGGGAAAAATCGTAATTTCACCCTGAACGTCTAATAATCCTCGGCTAAACCCTGATTAGCCTCGCTAATCCATCATTAGTTCTTAATTAACACTTAAAATTAAGGACGGGTCGTTACAAACTTCCCCCTTCAGGAATTTCGTTCTCGAAATTCAAACCCATCCAATTCCTCAACCAAACTATGGAAATTTGTAATCCACTGTTCATAGGGACACCATTCTCCTCTAACACTCCCTAAGTCCACAGTCACGATCGTGACTAGCTGGTAGAGCTCGGCTCAGCTGCGCTTTCGCTGCGCACTCTGATCTCAACTCGCTCTCGAGTCCCTATAACATATCTCGCATCACTCCGTGATCTACACTAACACCTAGGCTCACCTCGAGTCTCAACTGTCGTATTACTCATCTTGTGGACACACAATCGACGTCTCACCCATCCATACTTGGATCCTAAATTGAATACTTGTCTCAGCAGGAAACACACACAGTCACTAGGGTTCCACTGGCCAGCATGGCCTGAGCTCTCGGCTCACTTAATCTCTGAACCCTCTCCATCAACTCTACTTGAGTACACAACATTCGACGTCCAGTCGTCATACCAATATGTCAGAACACATCCGATCATAATACTCATCGATTTGTCACTATTTCGACTCGATACTCAATCGTTCGTCAAGAGCTAGCCTCAATCCATCACAATCTCTATCCTCAAATCCAACTCGAGGCATCGGCTATTCATCTCTTCCTGATCGATATCCATGCATCGTCCTTGTTTCCTATGTATCCCCATATTCAATCTCTGTCTTGTCATCTCACCAACTATGCTAAGGGATCCTTCAATAGTCTTACAATATGGTTTTCCTCTGCTCCTAAGTTAGCATAATTAGCAAGGCAATTCACTCCAATGACGACCAGATGATAGGTCCTCAAATAAGCATTATTTTATAGTATTTTATACCATTTATACTTGACTTTTAATATTAAAATAATAAATAATTAGATAAAATAATATTTTTTTGTGATATTTTTGTTTAAATAAATAAAATAAAACTTGTAATTTGGAGCGTTTTGGGTAAAGAATCGTCCCGATCGGAATTATAACGAAAAAATTATAGATGAAATTCGATTGAATTATATAAATTAAGTAATATTTATTTTTGCAAGCCCATAATCGTCCCGAGCGTGAGGCCCAGCCGCAGCCATTTTCTGTGCAATCCAATCGACAGTCCAATCCAAATGAATCCGTCCAGCCCAAATCCAGGTTGCCTAGCTCGCCTACTTCTCCAACCTGCGCGGCCCAACTCGCGACCCGCCCACCAGCCTCGACCCGCGCGACCCACGTGTCCTGCTCCACTCCAGTATGCGACCCGCACGCCTCCACAACCCCAATTTGCGCTGCAGCCCATGTGGACCTAGCCCACCTACCCGCCTGCACTGCATCACACTAGCCCACCTGCTCGCCAGCCCACCTACACGACCTGCAACACTCAACAGCCCAGCACCTAATTAGCTGCCTGGGTCCAGTCTCATCAATTACCAGCCCAACCACTCTAAGAAACCCATTGTCCTGCACACAACTACTCCACCCACTCCCTTTGTGCATCAGAAAATCAGAAAAAATCAGCCCTAAACCATCCCTAAAATCATCATTAGTCATCATTGTTCATCATTTCATTTTCATTTATTTTTATTAATTTTTATTTAATTTTGGTAGCTTTTTCTCCCTATAAATAGGGGTTCAATTCATGTAACAAGGGTCCCTAATTGTCCCATTTTGTTTCTCTTTTTAGTTTAGGTTCTAATATTTCTCTCTAGTTCTTCTCTTCTTTTAGTTCATCTTCTTTATTTTTGTTCTTTATTTTTGGGGACCATTTTAACTTCTTATAGATTTTCTTATTAATTAGCTTTCTTTTAATTCTTGTTATTAATTTATGTTCTTTTATATTAGTTCTTAATTTCATTTCTTCTTTACTTTGTTCTTGTGATTTTTCCTTGAGATCTTTTAAAAACATTTTTATGCTTTCCTTAAGAAATACCTAGGCCGAGTATTTCCAAAATAATTCTAGAATTTAAGTCAGAATTCTTATGTTTTATCCTTCATTGTCATAAGGTTCCAACCGCTGTTCGGTGTTCCTTATGAATAACATTCCATTGTTTCCATCCACTTTCGAAATCACAAGCTGATCTTAGGTTCCGAAAGTGTAACTTTATTCCCTTTACTTAAATTCTTGTTATTGTTTCGGTTTACTTATAATTCAATATATGTGTTGGTATTTTCTTTTTAACATTTGTAAATGTGAATACAATCTCCATGTGTTCTACTTTTTGAATTTCATTTACTTCATATTTTTTAGCGTTTAACCTTCAATTTAACGCTAAGTGTTTATGACCGCTGTTCGTTGCACTTAGAATAGGGTTGAAGAGATTTAAATGTTGCACATTAAAATCAATAACGTAAGGTGAATCGTATTAAAGTGTTTATTACCGATGTTCGGTGCATTTATAATATTGAAAAATGTATGCAAGTAATTAAGATGATCAAGGTAGAATTTTGGGATTGGTTCAATATGAACAAAATGTTAGATTGTTAGTAAAAATATGCGTTTGAAGAAAGTTCACTTGTACAAAAGTTAAAGTAGAAGTAGAATTAAGTTCTTAATTATTTTTACTTGTTTTCTTTATTCTATGATTTCAATCTTTTCAAACCCCCCATTTAATTCTTTATTCTTTTATTCTTTATTTCATTAACTCATTAATTCGCTTATTCATTAATTCGTTTATTCTTTAATTCTTTAATTCATTCATTCTTTATTTCTTTATCATTTAATTATTTAATTATGTTATTATTTAATTCATTATTTGATTATTCATTATTCTATTTAACTAACATATTATTAATGTTCCCTAATTTCCCCGGTTAAGAATGATCCCTATTTACCAATACTACATCTACACAAAAGGGTTTAAATTGCATAATACTTGAATTATGTGTTTAATTTAATGCGTAGTTTGGGCGTTATCACCAGACCTCGATCTATTTGCCTCACGGTCATCACAATCATCTCAGTCATCCCGATCGTCCTCAAACTACTCACTCTAACTCACCTCGGGCACTCACTTGTCACATCCAGTGACACCAAGAATCATCTGCTCTCCAAGTCAATCAAATTTGACCCACAACCTAGGTGTTCAGTTCTTACACCCTCTTTGAACCCTTTAGATGTCCTAACACTCCTCGTCATCCCACCTAGGGAAGAATAAAGGAGAATCCAAGATGATGACATCAAAGTTCATCCTATGTCATCCTCCGGCACCCAGCACTATCTGCTAAAGAGTAGAACACGAGAAGTCTTTTTCATCGACTTCGAAATCGAGAGTAGTTGCAACCATGTTGGAAGCATACCTAACTTTTCCAATTACTGAGATAGTGGAAAAACCGAAGTCATCCTCCAACTAGGAGTATTCTCTGATAATTACTGTGATGCGTAATTCTTTCCTTCAGACCTAAACACTTCCATTGATTCTCTTCGGCTTCTTCTATTCTGTTCACGTCGGCATGCTGGGTCGCACGTCCCAATCCTTATGGGATCAAACTCTAGCACCGAACCCTCGCGTCTTCCGTCCACAATGACCTAGAGTACCTATCGCCAATCAAGTTATAGGCCACACCTCGTACCGAGCCACTCAGAATCCTTTATGTCCCGCTCAGTGCCCATCTAGCTTGCACGTCTACTACTCTAGAGCACGTCTACTAACTCGATCACAGACTAAGCCCTCAACTCAGTCGGACATTATCCACGTGTCCGTAAACGATCCAACTCGCCTATCTGTTTACGATCGTTTATGCACTTCCAAAAGGACGTCAATTCATCCTAACCCAACGTACCGCTCGACTCTTCAGTCACAACAGGCTCCTGCTGTGATCCGCAGTCAACTCTCTACGTACTACCATATCCGACCCAGCAGTCACTAATCCTCACTACAGTACTCGCATCGTACATTCTTAGTCATCTCAATCACTACTGGGAAAGAGTCCTCACCCAGTTCAACTACTGCTGGGTTCCACCCAATTCAACTCCATCATAGCTGTCGTCTTGACATCAGACCCAAGAATTTACACTAGCCGACGTATCCTACTCGCCGTGTAGTGGTAGAAACCAACCATGAGCACATCACTACTGAGATACCCTCAGCTCGTGGCTTGTCGTCTCTCCTCGTTATCGTCATCGCATCACCGCTAGACGGAGTGCGAATCAAACCAATCCTAAAACGCTGCTCATATCGAGCAATCTCTACTTGTCTCTACTCGGGTCGGAAGGGCTCTGCCTCTCTCGTACCCCACGACTCTGGGTATGACCATTCTGATAATCCATACGAGAAACTGAACGTAGAACGGCCCCCCGATTCTCAACAACCAATATCAACTCTTGCCTCGATGGTGGTACCTACCACAAGCTCGTGCAGACACAACCCATCATACATCACCACCGAGACTCCAAACCTAAGTGATCAACTCATCGTCGGCACCAACCTCTCAACACCCAACATCCACCAATCAGTCCACCTCACGATCTGATCTACATATACCACTCTCCTGGTAACTTGTCCAATCACTCACAACTCGGATTATCGCGAACTCGGCTGCTCCCTACAGCACGTCCAACTCGAGTGATCCCTCACACTCGATTCGGAAGAGTCGTCATACCCCGAGACTAGTGTCCAAACAACCAGTACCCCAATCTGAGGATCTCGTCCTTTCATAACTCTACGGCGCCCAGCCGCTGGCCTCCACAAGGACTTGGCCATACTCCATGCCTAACACTGCACAAGCGCCACGCGTCACAATCGTATCCTACTACGCCACACAACAACTACTCTGAGGCACTCCCTGCCAGTCGAACAACCCGAACTATATCGAGACGATGTCTGATCGACTAGAAACCAGTTCCAAAATGTTCGTTACATCGAATAGATGATTTGACATGTTGGAACCTTCCCTAAATTCTCCCCCACGCGCCGCTGCGCGTGGTAGCCACGCGCTGCTACAGTGCTTCGTCTTCCTCCTCGCGACAGCCGGTCTGAACCGGCCGTCCGGTTCGCCTGCAACTTGGACCGGCGTGACCGATCTAGGTCCTTTCCCAGTTCAGTTTTCACCCGTTTCACTCCTAATCACTTCTATTCTTCCTCTTTTTGTCCTAGGAACCTAATCCAATTGATTAGAACCCCTAAAACCCATGAAACCCGACCGGTTCGATTTTGGTTCTCACGGTTCAAATATCCAAAACTCACCCTAGGGCTCCTCAACATCCAAAACCTCTCAAAACCTTCTTAACAACGTCCTAACAACCTATTTAGTTCTAACCAATCATCCAAACAAGCCCATAATAACTAGAAATCGAAAACAAATTCAAATGGGTAAAACCGATTACCTCGTGCGGGTTTCCTCCTCCGCCGCCCATGGCGGCTCTGCCTAGCCAGCCACCACGCCCAGTCGGTCCTCCTCATCTCTCTAGCCTCTCACAAATGTTCAAGGGTCAAGGGTTTGGATTTTGGATGAAAAATGGTGATCGGGTTTGGTTGGGAGAAATGGGAAATTGATCGATGTAAAGGGGAAGGGATATGCATGGGTTTGGTTTGGATGGGCAATGGATGGGTGACACTTGTCACTCATCCATTGGCCTGCCCAATAATATCTAGGCCCCACTTGCTGCCAAACAGTCCCCGTCTCGTAAAACGTGCAATAGTACGTTCGAACATCCATGAATCGTAACTTCGTCGTCGAACGACCGAATTTGACGTGCGGCCTGTCTATGGATTCGTATCGCCGTGATCTACGTCACGGTACTCGGCCCTCGGTTCCGGGCTTGAGGTCATGTTGCTTTATGGTTCCGAGCTTAGGGCCCAATTGGTTGTGATATCGGGCTTGAGTCCCAGTTCGATTTATGAAATGAGAATTCGGGCATGAGAACCTGTTGAACTGTGGATTTAGGCCGAGGCCTGTGAAATGGAATTGAAGCGGATTCGAGGAATCCTATTGAAATGAACCGGGTAGGAGACCCAGTTGAAAAGTGATTTGAGAAAGAAAGAAAATAATTGAAAAGATATGAAACCCTCCATATGTTTATATGGTCTCCTCCAGCGTCGACCTGGAGAGTCACAATCCACAGGCCAGAGTGTGTATCCCCATTGGGATCCCGTTCCAGGAGTGGAGGTTACGAGATATGATGTTGTCCCGGACCAGATTCCGGAGAGATATGTGGACTAGATCCAGAGAGAGAGCTCGGACTAGATTCAGAGATTGAGCCTCCCAGATGGAGATTCCTGGGAGAAGACTCGGAGTAAGACCCCGAGTAGTGTGCACACTAGATAGATATGATGTCATCGTGACTATATCGGGGATGTGTTCCCTAGGGGTTGTGTGCCCCGAGTTGGCATCTTCTCGGAAGTGTCGCGGATGGGTTATACGTATGTTGATACGTATGAGGTTTTATGGAAAAGTGATTTGAGGGCGGAGACCCTGTGTTTTATGATTTAGAAAGTGATTTGGGCGGAGACCCCGTATTTGATATTTTGGGAAATGTTTTTGGGCTGACACCCACGTGACATGATTTGGGGCTGAGTTCCCATGTTTTGATTTAGGGTTTGTAAGTGTGATTTCGGGTCGGGGACCCAAATGGATTTACGGGTCATGACGATTTATGGGGCCGGGCATGAACCCTTGAATGATTTTGAGATTATGTTTGATAAACGAAATGGTTTTATGAACGTTTTGATAAACAGTTATTGAATGCATGCATATGTTTTTAATGAAGGGCATAAAGGTCTTCTTGTGAAAATGTTTTTAACGAAAATATCATTTTGTCCACTAACGACTTTTAATGTTTTAATGCCCTTCAGGTTGATCGTGAATGCGGGCTGCAGCAGAGACGAGACATCACTCCTCTCCTCCTGCGATCCTGATGCACTCTGATAGCCCCAGCGAGGGCTAGAGATGGAATTTTCCCTAGTCTGACACTTCGTGTCAGACGGGATCAGGCGGGTCCCACGTTAATCCCGGGGGATTTGGGACCGGTCCTGACAAGTTGGTATCAGAGCAGGTTGGCTCATTTGATACTCATTGTACTCTAATACCAGTTGGTATCAGAGTGTGGAGTACGCGCAGGTCGAGGATGTGATGTCTCTGAAGTCGTAACAGCCCGTCATCAACGTGGTAGTTAGGGCATTAGTACGAGGATTTGGTAGAATCGAACCTTAGTTAGATGGTGTTTGGCACGTAGTGCGATAGTTTGAGGTTCGATTGGCATGGAATGCCACGTGTTTCAAGATAGTGGATCCCGAGAAGGATCATTATTCGTGTGAATCTAATGGCTTAGAGTCATAGTGTCACTGGTGCGTAGGACCCAGTGGATCTGTAGAGACAGTATGAAGGTTTGAGAGTCGTGACCCTACGGTCATGTCGGATAGAGGATGTCCGGGTTAATACCAGTGGTAGTCAGAGGTTAGGGTCGCCCAATACACGATGACCCTGTACGACTACGCTTACAATGGTTGGGAATAGGAATGTGTAACTCTGGTTGGCGTAGTGATGTCATATTTCGGTGTGTCGAATCCCTCCAGGTTGCCGACTGCCAAAGGATGTCGACTAGTAGAGGATTTCCTAGTATGGATGCTGAGTAGCATGATGGAGCATGCTTGTGACATGCCATGGATGAGCGATAGTAGATATCGATGAGGGCCAATTCCTTGTGAGGCCAGCGGTGGAGAGCCGTAGAGTTACGATAGGATGAGATCCTTAGAGTGTGGTTAATGACTGGTTTGGTACTAGTATTGGAGTATGACGACTCTTCGGAGTCTAAATTGAGGGATCGGTTAGGATGGTAGGGCTGCAACGGGCAGCCGGATTTGTGAGAACCCTAGTAGGTGATTGATTGGACAAGTTACCAGGAGTGTGGTACTTGTGATCGGATCTTGAGGTGGACCGATCAATGGATGTTGTGCGTTGAGAGGTTAGTACCGGCGGTGTGTTGACCGCGTAGTCTTTGGAGTCTCGATAGCAGAGTGTTGCTGAGATTGGTCTGCACGAGGTTGTGACAGACACTGCTATCGATGGACGTAGTCGAGTCTTATCAAGCTGGATAGGCTCAGGTTGCCGTGACGATTGTAACAATGGGATTCGTCAGTCGTGACGATGATACGAGGTGCGTGAGTGACGCACAGTACGAGCAGTGATTCTGGATTAGACTCGGTGACGGCTGAGTCCGATCACAGAATGAAATGTTGACATTGGGTGTTGGCACACTTGCCACGTTACCTCTATGAGGTGACTGTGACGAGTAGGATATACCTAGATGAGTGGGGCATAGAGGATCCCGAGTGGGTCAGTGCGAGGTATGGGGAGTACTCAGTGATGGAGACCAATTTCCCCAGTGATGGAGATTAGTTTCCTCAGTGATGGAGATTAGTTTCCTCAGTGATGGAGACTAGTTTCCCAGTGATGGAGACTAGTTTCCTCAGTGATAGAGACCAATTTCCCCCTATGACGGAGATCAGTTTCCCCAGTAATAGAGACTAGTTCCCCCAGTGCTGCGAGATTGAGTCGCGAGGGTGTGCCCAGAAGTCGTAATTTTTGAAGTGAAACGTGAGATACAGGTGAATCGATGACGTATATGTCGGTTTGTCAGATTTGGTAGTACGTAGAGATTTGGCTTCAGATCACGACAAATGTTGCATTTTGTTTAGCCTACCGACCGAGGTCAGTAGATTCCGACCAATTCTGTGCGTCAGAGTTGGATCAGGTGGTTTTAAGGTACGATTTATGGCTACCAGAATGCACAAGGTTTAACCTTGAATAGCGTGAACTCCACTCGGAATGAGTGAACCTACATAGACAGAATTCACGGACGCGTGGATGGCGTCCAGTTAAGCGGAGGACTTGAAAGTCCATCACGAATTGGTTTTGGTTGACCACGGTTGACCATGCCTCCTAAGTTGAGGACATGGCACTTGTTTGCCTATAGGACGTGAGAATGTCGGCGTGATGAGTGAAATCAGTGATTGGAAAAGGAACATGTTTCCAACGTGATTGGAACATCGGACTCAAGAGAAGTTGTAATAGAGATGATGACATCAAAGTCCTTTTGATGATTGCATCAAATCTCATCATCTTGGATTCGTTCCTAGGTGGAACGACGAGGGATGTTGTGCCAACTAGGAGTTCAAGAGGGTGTAAGAACCGAACACCTAGGCTGTGGGTCAATTTGATTGACTTGACGAGTAGATGGTGTTTAGCGTCACAGGATGTGACGAGTGAGTGTTCGAGGTGATGGACTAACGTTCACCTAGTGATGGACGGTTGGGGTCCGGACCATGGTTGGAATGCGGACGGTAGTTTGTGGTTGGACATGACCAGAGAGCAGTCCTTGTGTAGGTCGAGGGCGCCCCGATGTTGGTATGATGTGGGTGCATCAGAGTGTTATGCACATTGGACGATGGGATTGACTATGGTCAATCGATATGTCGGGTTGAGAGTACCCGAGAAGTTGAGTATGTTGTAGGTTGGATAGCGTTATAGATGGACATGAGTGACGATAGGATTTGATCCGATAGTGACAATTTGGAGACTCACCTGAGTCTAGATGACAAGTGGCATCGCTGAGTGATGCGAGATACGATAGGAGGACTCGAGAGCGAGTCGAGAGCAGAGTAGAGCAGCGAAGCGTGGCGGAGCCGGGAGTTACTGGCTGGTCACGACGGATGTGATCTGTGAGGGTAATGGATGAATAGTTATCTAATATGTTCGGATCGATGTGGTTGATGGGACTCTAAGTAGAGTCAGTTTTTGGTGTAGGGATTTGAGAGAGTTTACTCGTACGAGTAGTTAGAGTCAGTTTGGACATAGGTCTGAGGATGACCTGTGAGATGGGATTTTTGCCATTGTGATGGCAGAAATTGTAGGGTGTTGTTAGATCGGATGCTGAGCGGAATGCCAGCTTGGCTGTGATAGCCCTTAGTGGGGATGCGTTTTCAGCCTGACGACTGTCAGATGAAACGTGTCAGAGTGGCAGATTGAAAAGCCGTTGGATGTCAGCTTGGTATTGCTGACCTGTCAAAGTGAGTGTTAGGTGTGATCGACGAGGGTCGACATGTTGTCTCGAGTGAGACGTACGAGCAGACGTGTAGTTCTCGAGAGTGACTTGGAGCTTTGGAGGCTCTAGTGACGGTACGTACTGAGGACGGTACCAATGAGTACGGTATGTGTATTGGACGTGTACTGCTACACGGGTATTCTCGTGTGGGTGCAGCAATCCGAGTTGAGGAAAAATGTTGGATTCCACAGTTTGGTTGTGGAATCGAGTCAATTTGAATTTCGAGGACGAAATTCTTTAAGGGGGGAAGTTTGTGACGACCCGTCCCGAATTAATGGGATTAATTAAGATTTAATGACGGATTAGCAAGGCTAATCGGAGATTAGACGAGGATTAGCGGACGTTCGGGAAAAATGACAATTTTGCCCCTAAAATGGGCAAATTGTTGACTTTTTATTCAGGAGGTCAAATGGACTTTGGCCGATGACGGTGATGTAGTTCGTGATGTCACGAGTTCATAGACAGGTGGCACGCCCGATTCCGACGTCCGAGGAAAAAGTTATGACGTTCGGAAGTTCGAGGGCATTTTGGTAATTTGGGCCAAAAGTGGACTTTTAACCCGAGATGTCCGATGGACGAGGGCTAAGGACCGTTACATAGTTCGAGACGATACGAATCCGTAGACAGGCGGCATGTCGAATTCGGACGTTCGACGACGAAGTTACGGTTCACGAAAATTCCGTGGTACTATTGCACGAAATTCGGGACGGATGCTTTTTGGACTTAAGTGGGCCCAGATATTTTGGGGCATGCCCAATGGATGAATGACACTTTTCATCCATCCATTGCCCACCCAAATTGGTTCATGCATATCGGTTTCATCTTCTTTGTTCTGCCATTCAAACCGATCAACCCAATCCACCACAATCCAAACCCTCACCTTATATGACCATGCCTAGAACACCATGAGAGTGAGAGGAGGCTGCGGATGCTGAGGAAGGTGGCAGAAGGCGGTTGGACCGCCGTGCACGGCTGAGAAATTGTAAGTACTCGGTTTTGCCATTTTCCCCTTTTAATTTGATTTGTACGTTATGGTTGGTTTAGGATGATTAAAGGGTGGTTACTAGGTTGCTAGGACAGTTCTAAGGTGGTTTTGGACGGTGGTTGACGGCTGTGAAGCCCAGGGGGGATTTTTAAAGATTGAACCGTGAAGGGGAGTTGGACATGGGTCGGTTTAAGAGGTTTAGCTTAGTTTGGATGATAGGAAATGATAGGAAATGACAAAATAGGAATAATGGAATCGAAAAGGAGAAGATTTGCCGAAAAATGAAGAGAGGAGGGCCTTGGACCGATCACGCCGGTCCAGGCAGACCGGATTGGCCGGTCACGCCGGTCCGCGCCTCGATAGCTGAAGGTTGAAGAAGGACTGTGCAGGGCGCTTGAGGCCCACGCGCAGTCCCTTCTAGGGGCGCGTGTGGGTGCGTGAGCCCTCCTTTAAGGGTGGTTCCAACATGTCAAATCATCTATTCGATGTAACGAACATTTTGGGACTGGTTTCGTGTCAATCGGACATCGTTTCGATATAGTTTGGAATTTCCGAAGGTTTATGTTCGCGTTTAAAAATAGTTAGAAATTCCGAAAAATTATGGGACTTTAGTGAGGGGTTATATAAGTAGTTAGTAACCCTCTGAATGAATTTGGACAGGTTCGAGAATCCCGGAGGCGACGGTTTACCTGGGAGACGATTATGGCACGCGTATCGAGGCGCGGTTTCGGACGGTCTGTGAGTGGACCCTTCTTTCGAAGTTGATGCATGCATAAATGTTTTATGAGTATTTTAATATATGTTTTGTGTTGCCATGAGTGCATTTGTTTGTGGTAGCTTAGGATCGACATATTTGCACATTTTTCGAGGTTTTCGGCTTTATGTCGTACCTTTGCGTACCATGTTTTCGACGACGATTGAATGAACGGATTTCGGATTTAGAAACATGAACTCGGGCGTGAGACCCAATTGATTTACAAACTCTCGGACTTTGAGTCCATTTCATTTGACAAGGAATCGGACCTAAGGTCCATCTAAGTTATACGATCGGACCGAGGGTCCCGTTGGTTTACGAGTTCGGGCTTGAGGCCCATTTCGTTATAATATCGGGCTTAAGGCCCTGTTGGTTGTGAAATCGGACTTGAGGTCCTGTTACTTTATGGTTCCGGGCTTAGGGCCCAATTGGTTGTGATATCGGGCTTGAGTCCCAGTTCGATTTATGAAATGAGAATTCGGGCATGAGACCCTATTGAACTGTGGATTTAGGCTGAGCCTGTAAAATGGAATTGAAGCGGATTCGAGGAATCCTATTGAAATGAACCGGGTAGGAGACCTAGTTGAAAAGTGATTTGAGAAAGAAAGAAAAGAATTGAAAAGATATGAAACCCTCCATATGTTTATATGGTCTCCCCCAACGTCGACCTGGAGAGTCACGATCCACAGACCAGAGTGGGTATCCTCATAGGGATCCCGTTCCAGGAGTGGAGGTTACGAGATATGATGTGATCCCAGACCAGATTCCGGAGAGATATGTGGACTAGATCCAGAGAGAGAGTTCGGACTAGATCTAGAGATTGAGCCTCCCAGATGGAGATTCCTGAGAGAAGACTCGGAGTGAGACCCCGAGTAGTGTGCACACTAGATAGATATGATGTCATCGTGACTATATCGTGGATGTGTTACCTAGAGGTTGTGTGCCCCGAGTTGGCATCTTCTCGAAAGTGTCGCGGATGGGTTATACGTATGTTGATACGTATGAAGTTTTATGGAAAAGTGATTTGAGGGCGGAGACCCTGTGTTTTATGATTTAGAAAGTGATTTGAGGCAGAGACCCCGTATTTGATATTTTGGGAAATGGTTTTGGGCTGAGACCCACGTGACATGATTTGGGGCTGAGTTCCCATGTCTTGATTTAGGGTTTGTAAGTGTGATTTCGAGTCGGGGACCCAAATGGATTTACGGGTCATGACGATTTATGGGGCCGAGCATGAACCCATGAATGATTTTGAGATTATGTTTGATAAACGAAATGGTTTTATGAACGTTTTGATAAACAGTTATTGAATGCATGCATATGTTTTTAATGAAGGGCATAAAGGTCTTCCTGTGAAAATGTTTTTAATGAAAATATCATTTTGTCCACTCACGACTTTGAATGTTTTAATGCCCTTCAAGTTGATCGCGGATGCGGGCTATAGCAGAGACGAGACATCACTCCCCTCCTCCTACGATCCTGATGCACTCTGATAGCCCCGGCGAGGGCGAGAGATGGAATTTTCCCTGGTCTGACACTTCGTGTCATACGAGATCAGGCGGGTCCCACGTTAATCCCGGGGGATTTAGGACCGATCCCCTATTGACCAGGGAAGGAAGCATGCCTCTTCAATGTCCATTCTATACATGCAACACATTTGAATAAGTTCCCACTATTTGAATAAATTCCTAACTATCAAACGAATTCGGTATTAAAAATATTCAATCTACTAAATTCTTAAATAAAAATCTCACATTCTGTAGACAATTCTTTGCCTTGAATCTGGTTGCAGGTGAGACCTCCAATCAGTGACATCCATGTAGGGCTCTCCAACATTGGGAGGTTTCCAACTATTGGTATCCATCGAATCCAAGAAACCCAACAAACAACAAAGAAAATATATCAATAACCACGTTATGCAAGATGATTGCATCAGAAGTATAAGAGATGCCCCACTAACAGATTTTCCAAGAGGAAAGAATGAAACTCTTTCTTCCAGAAGCTTCAAATGCTCCTTATTCAAACCTATATAATGCTTTTCAGAGAAGCCGGCCAGGGAGGAAATATTCATATGAATATCACTTGCCTTCATATAACTTTACAACTGAAAAGTATTTAAAAAAGCATCCTGAAAACAAATCCTTAATTCTGCATAGATGAATTCACCTTTTCCATTCTCCTATTTGAACTATACTTAGATCTCCAAAACATATATAAGAAATTTGATTCTATACTTAGATTTCCAAAGTATTTCACGATCTTTTTGAAGTAAATAATCAAAAGGAACTGAGATATCAAAGTACATATTTCACTGATATCTCAAATCATCAAGCCTATATTTTAAGGACTGAACAGAGGATAAAAGATAAAAATTTCAAATGAGGGAACATTAAGGTGATTGCCAACAATGTTGAAACCACATAACCAATTCTATGAATTATTTAACATTTTCATATTTGAATGAAGAAAATTATGCAAACAATAATCACTCAAACCCTTACAACTGATTTCTCCATTGACTTTATAAGGCAATCATTGTCAATAGCTCTCAACTCTGAAATTTGTTTGGTTTCCTGAAAGTTTTTCTACACAGCTTCCTTATCTGTATAAACCCAAATTTGTTGTTATGGACTTATTTTCCTCTTTTTACAGTTCCTAGCAATCAAACATATGCAATTATCCCAATCCTCATCTTGAAAGCAAAATACAAAATGATATAAAACATCTCATCTTGTTTCTTATAGTTGAGAAGTCATTAAAGAAAATGTTCATGAGATTCTAGTGCTAGAAGAAAAATATAAATCAAGAGACGCAGTTCCATAACTAATATAAATTAACATTATAATGAGAAAGAGAACAATCCTCCCACGAAAATGAGAAAGAGATGCATGTCAATGGAAGAGCAATAAGATCTGTACATAAATCCCCGTCAAAACATTACCAAAAAATCACCCCGGCATCTGCCAATAGGCCAGGAGATACCAAACACTACTCCTATAAGAGTTTGTTATATTTTTGGGATCATAATAAAACATATAATTCAGCCTTCCAGGAATTCATGCCAATTTCATGTATAATTGAGCAAACTACAGAATTTCCAGTACTCATAAAAAAACTGTTAAGGAACGAAAACAGAAGAAAAGTATACCTTACAGCCAAAAGGTAGTACACGACTCGGTGGTAAAAACTTAAGCCATATATCTCTATCTTCATTATCAGGCTGATTACCACCAAAATAGGTGGCATATATTTGATCTTCTGGCAGCTTATAAGCCTGCCAATTGTCATATATTCGACTTCTCACACAACCCTCCCTTCAGAGCCTGCTCTTCATCAATACAAAAAAACACAATTCACATCATCGTCATCATCATGATCTATCATCATTCATATATATTCAAGAACCAAAACAATAATAATAATAATAAATAAAAACCCAAAAAGCTATTCAACACGTTATTGTTATTGTCTGACAATACGCGTGCTTAGTTTAGAAACTCAAACACAGCAACAAGCATTGTGATTTTTTAAAGTGAAACCAATCCAATTCACACAATTCAACAATCCAAACAAGACCCACAAAATAACATGAAGAGCCCAGCCCAATTATATTAAGAAGAAACATGTAGTCTACTCCGGCGTCACCTTCCTTGACACCTCTAACCCAATACTAAACAGTGGTTCTTCGTATCACTGCAAATCTGTTCTAAATTTTCAGGTTATGGTAGCCCTGCACAGTAAGTGTATAATTCAGAGTTTAGACCTAAACATGCCTAAGTTTATACCTAAATAATCTTCTTTTTCAGAGAGTTCCCCAGATAGCCAAACAGAACTCAGCTTCACAAGACTGATTAGCCAAGCTCAGTAAAATCCAATATCAATTCCTCAGAAACCAAACAATAAACAAAAAAAATAAAAATCAAACTTTGAAATCCCATTTAACATGTGTTGGCAAAAGCATACCAAATAAAGCGTTGAAGAGAACCAGAGCCACTTGCCTGGGCGAAACGAATTTTGATCCCTAGAAATGGGGAGAGCGAGAGGAGGTGACGTGCGAATTAGGACTAAGCAAGGGAGTCCATCAGGAGGACGACGGAGAAACTGGTATTTGCTTCTGCTCATTGGTCGCACTGTGCTGAAGCTCGCCACAATCACCCCATAGATCTCACTTTTCGTTTCCTTTCTTTTCCGTCTGCAAGAAAAGTAGCTAAGTGGTGTCTAGTTACTTCTCTTCCCCATTTATATTTGGTGCAATTTTATAAATATTTAAAAAATATTTTTTCTCTTTTAACAAAAAATTTCAAAATAGGGTATCAAGACAATTTCCTTTTTTTTTTGTTGGCCGTGGTAGCAGTGGACTATTTTCACCAAATGTGCTGAGGCAAAACCCTCCTATCAATCACAGCAGCTCAGATCGAGACATTCGTGTATTAGAACATCATTTGTCGGTTTAGAATTCTGCACACCATCGTGACCGATAATTGGAAGCAATTCGACTGTAATCGCTTCAGGGAATTCTACCAAACATACGCCATCAAGCTCCTCTTTGCATCCCCTTCCCACCCTCAGTCCAACGGACAGGTGGAGGCCGTCAACAAAAACATCAATTACAACCTGGAGAAGCGCCTTGATGAAGACACAGGAAAATGGGCAGACATCATCAATGACGTCCTATGGTCTCACAGAACATCTTACAAGATGGCCACGAACGAGACGTCTTTCTCTCTAGCTTTCGGTACTGAGGCCGTTGTCTCTGTGGAAGTTGGTGAAACATCCTACCATGTCATCTCATACGAACCGGACACCAACAATCAACAAATTGCACTCAACCTTAATCTCCTAGAAGAGCGGTGTGAACAAGCTAACCTGAAAAACATAGCTTACAAGCAAAGGGTCGCCAGATACTACGACTCCAGGGTCCGCTATCGAAGTTTCAGAGTAGGGGACTTGGTTCTTCGTAAGTTCAACCTTGGCACCAGAGACAAAGCAGCTGGGACCTTTGCCCCAAACTGAGAAGGCCCATACACAGTTTTGAGGGTTTGTCGAGAAGGAACCTACGAGCTTCAAACATCAGCAAGAAAGACACTCCCGCACCCCTGGAACGTGGACCACCTCAAGTATTACTACAGATGAATCATTGTAAAACACCGCAAGGTGCACGGCCCACGACCACCCCCTTTTTTGTAATCATGTTCTGGCACTCCCAGGCTAATCAATGAATGAGATTTTCACCTCCTGACGGACGTTTTCATTCTCACCAGGGGAAAGTATTTCATCTTATTATTCAAACAGCTCCAATTCAATTCTTGCACGGTTGAATTGAATTTCCAAATATGAAATATCACTCTACCATAGTATTATGCCACTGTCAAATAACAATAAGTCAATTAACATTATAGTATTTTTTAGGTTTTTAAGGATGCCTTTGAATGTGAGAGCTTCAAAGTTTCATGAAACTCATACTACATTATTAAAATATGCACTCAAACACAAAATATATGTGGATTTTAAATTGATGGCAAAGCACTAAAAAACAAAAATATATGCATTATAAGCATAACACACCACTAAACAAGGGACTCGTCAAAGTAACACCTTCATAGGTTTAACTTATAAATCTCATCTATATGCATTTATCTCTTACATTGTATCATTTGCAAATTTCATCGTACTTTTAAGTTCACATTTTTAACTAACTTTATCTAGATTCTATGGAGCTTTGAGGTTCCCTATCCAAACACACCCTAAATGAACTATTAAATTAAACACTTCATTCGTTAAGTTAAACACTAGTGTTAGTTCTTTGTATTTGGTATATCCTTGTAATTGTTTTTGTTTGTCATTGTAAATTTTCTTACTATGTAGCTTGCACCACCTCGGAAGTTAGCATCTCTGGGTCATGATGCTATTTTATATTAAACATAGTTGAAGCTGTGAGAATGAAGGTATATCACATTTCATTACCTTGTTTTTGCATCAGCTGAAGTGTTTTCTAAAAATGCTGGATGACTAGCCATCGTTTTTTAGTTCTTACCATCATCTATTAAAGTATTTTTAATTGAGAACTGGTTTGTTTTAGTCAAGGGTATTTTTGTCACACTTTGACAATCAGCTGTAAAAGTGTGCATTTAGAGTTGAATTAAAAAAATTGGAAATGTAGCCTTAGGTATTGGGGATTCACATGGTGTGCATGAGATTTTCCGTTTTCTTGAGTAGTGAGATTCATCGAAGTGTGGTGCTTCCATGGCGTTTTTTGGTTTTGGAATAAAAAAACCTTCATATTTGATTTTCAAAAATCCTTTGCTAAGTAGATGCTATTTACAAAGCAGTGCTGATTTGTTGAAAGTTTCTTCCAAAATGGTTCTCTGATTTCCAAAACTTGTGTTTCGAAATCTGTTTAAAATTTAAATAAAGACATTTTCTGGTTTTCGGATTGTCGACTTCACGGGTTTTTAGCAGTGGTAGTAAACCATGAAGGTTATTCTTTCTGGTTTTTGAGAAAACGGTTTTCTAAGAAGCAGATTATGGAACAAATTGTTTGATAAAATATTTTATCACAATCATATGCTTTTATTTTTGTAAATATGATTTTTGAAATTAGCCATCGTTAAAATACTTCATCGATTAGTTCCTTGATCTGGGTTCATCAAGGTCTATGGCTTGTTGACCTCCGACTAATTGATTTTTTGAGGCTGTCACTTAACATTGAGCTCTCGAGCAGCTTGAGCCTCTACGAACTGGTATATCCAACTTTTACTCGGTATTAGAGCAAACTCTAGACATTACTTAGATTTCATCCTAGGGTTGCAAGTTGATATCAATTTCTTGGTTAGCTTAAAATGAAGCACGATAGGATTTCCTTTAACAATCCACCTTTCTTTGATGACACAAAGAAAATTTTGAAATACTTAATGTTGAGCGGAGATGTCCTAAGAAAACGGATGGTAATGGGGTTATAGAAAAACCAAGATCATAGCGAACTCAAGGTGCGACGCTTGCCTCACATCGAACTAGAAAGCTAGAAATGACATTGTCACTGCCTTGTCCATGTCATAGTTTTCACACATTAGGAATTGCACCACAGCAAAACAGGTTTTGGATAAGTTAAGAATTGTACATGAAGGAGATGCTCAAGATCGAGATCTCAAACTTCAAATGGCTTTAAAAAAGTTTGAAAAATTTAGGATGCTCGAGTAAGAAAATTTTTCAAAATTTTATTGAAGGCTTGAGTCTATAACTATAAATGTGTTAGTCTTGCGGAACTGATTACTAAATTAACCATTGTCCAAAAGATCATTAGAGTTTTACTAGCAAATTCAGACCTACAAAATTGCAATGATAGAAACTCAAAACTTAAAAGAGATTAGGTTAGCAAAGTTGGTGGACAAACTAATTAATGACATTTGGAATGGAAATGGACATGGAAATTTTGGAGTTTAAAAAGTGAAAAATATTACTTTACAATCTACTCAAACAGAATCTGAAAGTGTGGTCAGATTCTTCCCCAAGTGTGGAGGATCAAATGGCTTTCTTTGCTAAAAATTCAGGAGGATACTAAAAGATAAAGGTAGGAATGCACAGAAATGTGGGAGTCAATCTAGGGACTTGGGGAATAGAGGGAAGTCCGAGTCTAGGAAATTCAGGAACAAAGAGAATCTTGACTCACAAAATGATAGACTTTTAGGATTCAAAGATAATAAGGGGAGTAGAAAATCAATCAAGTGTTTTACTTGTGGTGGGATTGGTCATATAGCAGCTAAATGTGAAAATAATAGCAAGAAAGGCAATAAGAATGTGGGCAAAGTCCGAATTAAAATTTCAAGTGAAAGTGATAATGATGAATCTTAACTGTTGCTAATTGCAATGTCCAAGAGTCCAATAAAAGATTGTTGTGTCACTAGAATGTAGCAAATGAGAAGATAATCCAACTTATCAAAGGAGAAGAACAAATTGATAAATTTTTTCGAATTAGAAAGTTTTATGGGGATAAGAGCGGACTTGGGTTTACTAGTACTAAATCTGTCACTAAATCCAATAGTCTAAATCTTTATCTCAACTTCAACAAGTTCAAAACTCTCTCAAAGTTTTTGGATTACAGTCTCAATTTTCCGATTCATTGTCTCTCAAAGCTGCATCATTTCCTAGAGCTAAGAATTTCATTCCTACAGGTCATCATGTGAGGCACTTAGTCACATTCACACTTGATGCGATACTCTTAGGAGTAAGTCTTTAAATTTCAAACAATGATCTTGAGAATCATGTCTCATGTTCTAAAGCATCCGAGATTGAAAAATCTACTATAACAACAAAAGGAGAAGATTCTTCATCACCTGCTCCATTTGTTTCAGCGAAGTCAAAATGGTTCAATCCTATATATCAACACTGTGACACATGACACGTAAGACCAAGGTGTCCTAAGCTCAAAGAGTTCGAGAAGTCTAGAATTTTTTCATCCAAAAAAAGAACCTAATGGGGTGAGACCTTGTTGGATGCTGGTTCTAGGCCTATCGAGTGACTTGTAAGGCAAATAGGAAAGCACTAGACACTGGTGGGGTGTCGGTCTAATGGGCTCCGATGCATAAGTCAGTGCGCAAGATGGAGATCAATAGGCAGATTAACAACAAAAAGACACATAATCTAGTTTGTGTTTTAAGAAGAGTGTATGTAAGTATCTTTATGAGAGGATTTGAGGGGTGATTTATAGTAGCAATGAATGTGATAGTTAAACCTTGGTGATATAGGGTTCAAGCTACCTAAGGAGTTGTTGCCAAGTGTCCCATGGATTCGAGGTGGAAGGTAGGGTATTGGATCGAGGGAACCGATCCATTCCTATCGAGTGCCCATGGCTTGGCCTTGTTTTGAGTGTGCTTGTGGACATAGCATGCCGAGTAGATAGTTTCCCTGCTAATTGGCATGTATGCTAATTGCCTAATGAGGGATTGCATATTTATGGTGTTGCTCGTCGTACTAAGTATGGTGAGTCGATATGACATCAACATAAGTCCCCTAACTCGTAGGCTGAGGTAGATTTCCTCGGTCGAGGACTCGTAACTCAGGCTGATATATGTCGACCGACTAGAGAGGTGTACCCCCTAGTCTCCCAAGTTCTTGATTGAGGAAATGTGCCTTGGTCAAAAGGCGTTGCTTAGTCCCCAAAATATGATTCGGTTGTAATAATCCTGCTGGCTGGTTGAAGTTGAGAGAGTATCTCGAATGACACTTCTGATCGGTTATAATGTGTCTGCTTGCTAATCAGAGCTAAAAGAGTACTTATAATGACGCTTCTAATCAATCACAATGTGTTTTCTTACCGATCGGAGTTGAAAGAGTGCCTCGAATAATGCTTCTGATTGGTGGCAATATGTCTGCTTGCCGATCAGGGCATAATTCTAAGAGGGGTACCTCAAATGGTGCTTCCGATCAGTCACAATGTGCCTATTTTCTAATAAGAATTGAGAGAGTACATCGAATGATGCTTTCGATCAGTCACAATGTTCATATTTGCTAATTAGAGGTGAGAAAATACCCCGAATGATGCTTTTGATCGGTGGCAATGTGCCTTCTTGCTAATTAAGGCATAATTCTGAAAGCGTCCCTCGAATGGTGCTTCTGATCGGTCGCAATGCACCTTCTTAATGATCAGAGTTGGGAGCGTCCCTAGAATAATGCATCCAATCGGTCGCAATGTGTCATCTTATCGATCGGAGCATAAATGTATGACGGTACCTCAAATGGTGCTTATGATTGGTCGCAATGTGTCTGCTTGCTTATCGGAGCTGAAAGAGCACCCTAATTATATATGTAATTAGTCGTAATGTGCCTGCTTACTAATCAAATCATAAATAAAAGAGGGTACCTTGAATGATGCTTTTGATCAGTCGCAATGTGCTCACTTGTTGATTGGAGTTGAGAGAGTAGCTCGAATGATACTTCCCGTCGGTCGCTATATGCCTACTTGCCGATCGGAGTCGAGAGCACCTCGAATGATGTTTTTGATTGGTTACAATGTGCTTGCATGTCAATTGGGGCATAAATCTGGAAGGGTACCTAGAATGGTGCTTCAGATCAATTGTATGGTACTTGCTTTCCTATCAAAGTATAAATCCTTTTTTGACATTAAGTTTTTGAAAAAAATGATTTTTTTTGGTGATACTTAATGTATGTGTATTTGTATTTGTATCTATATATGGATATAGTATGATTTACGCGTGGCATTGTCTGATGGTTTGTCTGCATCTCGAGGCAACTCAGGCACCTACAAAAAGAGACTGAAATCTCTCATTTAGGAACTTTTTCAAAAAAAAAACATCAAAGCTCTACCTAGCTGTCAATTCTTTCAAGCTACCGATTGAATTTCACTTAGAACTTGACTTCCAATCAACACTTCAGACTTAGCAGCTTCCGATAGAGAAGTACTTCACATAATAGTCTTCTCTTTTGTTTTTTGTATTCGTCCTTTGCATTAGGGATAGTTTGTGCTTGAATGTAGTTTCACTTTTGTTTGTACTTGTAGATGTTAGAGTCCAAGTCAACTAGTGGACCTAGGGCAAGTTCACTTGACAAGTGATGGCTAGAGTGAGGGGAGTGTTTCACGATCCACTAGTGGGTCCTCGTTGATCGAAAGTAATTCAACATCTACATCAATTGATAGCTTAGATATAGTGTTAAAGGGCCCAAAGGCAAAGTACGTTGAGAAAATAAGGGATACCGAGCAACTAAGGAGTGTCGAGAAAGTGAAGGGTGTCAAGAAAGTGAAGGGTGTCGAGCAAGTAAGAGGTGCCAAGCAAGTGAGAAGCATCCATGTATAAGCCTCCATGTGATAGAGGTGACAAGCAAGTTGAGCAAGTAAGAAGCAAGTAAGAGGTGCCAAGAAAGTTGTAACGACCCGTCCCGAATTCCAGGATTAGATTAGTGACTAATCACGATTAGTGAGGCTAATTCGTGATTAGTGGGCGAAATCGGATGAACTGTGCAAAATGACCTTTTTTTCCCTTGGAATGGGTAAAACGTTGACTTTTCATTATCACAGTCAAACGGACTTTGGTCGATGACCGTGCTATAGTTTAGGACGTCACGAGTTTATAGACAGGTGGAACGTTCAATTCCGACATTCGAGGAAGAAGTTATGACATTCGAAAGTTAAGGGGCATTTTGGTAATTTTGATTAAAGGAGGCAAATAGTTGACTTTTGGACTGGGAGGTCCGAGGGCCAAGGACCATTACGTAGATCGGGACGATACGAATCCGTAGACAGGTGGCACATCGAATTCGGACGTTCGACGGTGAAGTTACGGTTCAAGGAAGTTTCGGAGAACTATTGCACGTTTTACGAAACAACTTAGCTTTTTTCCTTAAGTGGGCCATATATTTTAGAAGGGCCCAATGGATGAGTGACAAGTGTCACTCATCCATTGCTCATTATGATCCCATACATGCATACCATCCCTTAATCGTGCAAACCATTCCGTTTCCATTTGATCCAAACTAAGTTGAGACAGTGAGAAACTGAGATGATGAAGGACTGAGATGACAAGGACGGTGGCTCACGGTGGTGGCCACGGCGGAGGGAACCCGCGAGGTAAGTTTTTATTCAAATTTTGGATATCGGTTTTTAGTACGTTTTAGTCGAACCTAAGGATTGGGTTGTGCTTCTGGGGACTTTAGGAGACGAATGGGATCATTTTCGAGGCATAGGATAGCCGGGAAGGACGGCGAACAGCGGAGGAAGTTGTCGTCGCTATTGTCGACGTAAGAAGGTACGGGTTTTGTAGCTTTCTTCCGTTTTTAATGTCTAAAAAATATGGAAAATAGGATAGGGAAACTTTAGAAATCAAAATAGGTTGAAATGGACCGAAAATGGACCAGTTATGGCCTTGAATCCGTCCAAACCGGTTCGGCCCGGTCCAGTTGCAGTGAACCGGTTCGATGTGTGAAGAAGAAGATGAATAGTGCCCAGCGCGTGGGTTCACGCGCAGGGACTTCCTAGGGCACGTGTGAGCACGTGAGTGATAATTTGAGGATACTTTCAACACATGAAATCTTCTATTCGATGTAACGAACATTTTGGGACTGGTTTCGTGTCAATCGGACACCGTCTCGATAATGTTCGGGGAATCGGAAGGTTTAGGATCGGGATTAAAAATAGTTAAAAATTCCGGATAATTACGGGGCTTTAGTGGAAGGTTATTTAAGTAGTTAGTAACCTTCTATTAAGATTTGGGCAGGTTCAGGAGTCCCGGTGACGGTGATTGGGTCGGGAGAGCCGTATGGCACGCATATCGAGGCGGCAGCTCGGACGGTCTGTGAGTGGACCTTGTTTTCTAAATTGGTGCATGCATAAATGTTTATTATATTTTTTATTACATGTTTTGTGATGCCATGAGTGCATTTGGTTGTGGTTACGTATAGGCACGTATTTCGAGGTATCGACCTTATACGGTGCCTATACGGGTCTGTATTTTTATAATGGTCTAAATGAAATGGTTTTGGGATTTCAAAAGGATAAACTCGGGTATGAGATCCATTTGGTTTTTTTCTTGAGCATATGACCCTATTGATGGCATTCGGGTCTAAATCGTGGTCGCGACGGGTCCTATGTGCACGGCGACAGACGATATGTTGCTCGCCTCTGGATTGATATGTGTTCCTTCTAGAGAGGTCACGATGCACGATCTGTCGTCGAGTAGCCGATGGAGACTCGACTTCGGAGTGCTGACGATTCAGATTTCGATCGGTGATGAGTGCACCATAATCTAGCGGTGGTCGCGTCGGTTGATAAGTTCACGGTGACATACCAGGATTGAGGGCGGTCCTAGATGGATGGTTGCACCCATCACTACGATCGGAGTCGTGACTGAAATTGAGATATCGAGTACGATGCCCAGTTGAGTCATATGTTCGGGCACAAGACCCAGTTGTTTTACATTGATGATTTTGGGTCAGGAACCCTAAATAGATTTCCAAGTTCATGGCGGTTTATGGGAACCGGCATGAATCCTGGAAAGGTTATTGTGGTACATGACGGTTTATGGGAACTGAACATGAACCCTTAAATGGATGTTATAGATCATGAAGGTTCAGGGGGACCGGGCATGAATGTTTATGTTATGTATATATATGTATTCATATACCTTCCTTTACTTGTACTATCTCCTCCTGGGAGGGTCGTTGGCCTGGGTGGACCCCAGAGTAGTCACGGAGCACCGAATGAGTGGAGTCGCCCCCCAGTTGGGTTCCTTACTCTCAAGAAGGCATGGATCGTAACCTCAGGACGGGTCACTGGTCTACGGACATTGACCTTGGACTCTGAGAAACTTGGGTTTGAGACCCCGAGTGGCACGCGCGTAGTTTTGGAAATCGTGACAGGATTGGTTGTATGAATTATATGTATATATGATGTATATGATATATGGTTATGAGATATGATATGTGATATGCACAGGTTTTGGGCAGTGGCCTGTGTACGTGGTTTCATTATGGTTTTGGGCTGAGTCCCGCATGGATTTGGGCAGTGGCCCGTATGATTGGTTCTTTCATTATGATTTTGGGCTTAGTTCCCACATGTGGTTCATTTGGTTAAATGGTTTTCAAATGCATGCAGGCTTTTTAATGAAGGGTACAAATGTCTTCCTTAAAATGTTTTTATAAACTAGTTGTTTTGTCCACTCACAGCTTTTAATGTTTTGACTGTCCTTCAGGTTGACAGCGCATGTGGACTGTAGCAGAGACCGAGATATCACATACCTCCTCCGTATCCTGGCGTACTCTGATAGCCCAAAAGGGCAAAGGTTGCAAATATCCCTTGTCTGACACTTCGTGTCTGCAGGGTCATCCCGCATTAATCCTATGGGGATTAGGATGGGTCCTGTTAAAAGTTGAGCAAGTAAGGGATGCTGATTAAACATGTGATAGAGAAGCATCCATGTATAAGCCTCCTATCATAGAATTGGACAGTGAGCAGGACAGTGCGAGGTGGATCATGGTGCTAAATTTAAGGAGAAGCGTGGTTCCGAGGGGGATTTAGATGCCGAGTAAGAAAGTATTGAAGAGGGAGTTCAATCAACAATCACCAGTAATTGGTCGCCATATTCAGTGGACAATGAGATCAACATTCTTCGACTTGCCTACCTGGAGAAGTACTGGGCCAGGTCACCATACAACGTGCCGCTAGAGGCTTTAACTAGAGCAAGGTCTAGTGAGCCACCAGTGTGGGGACTCCTGCTTTGGAAGCATGGCGCACAGGCCCCCGTCGCCCAGAGGGGGAGAAATGGTTGATGTTCCTCATATGTGTGTCCATGCCTTTATCAAACATGATGTGTATTGGGGGTAAGACCCCCAGAAGCCAAACCGTGAGGGTGGGGACCCGTGTGGGCTGTGCTTAACGGGGGCGGTCCCAAAGCGGACAATATTATGTTGGAGCAAGCGGGGCGCAACAACGGGTGGGGTCCATCCTATTCTACATAGAATTCCTGGATCTAGCTCGAATGTAGATTTCTATCGACCATCTCAACATGAATAGATGTATCATGTTGATAAATGTGTATATAGTCTTCTAGTTATGTGGTCTTCTCGAATCACACAGGGGTTAACTCTGCCATCTATATAAGTTCAAATTGCAGACAACTTGGCCTAAATAGGTGCAAATTGAGTGTGTCGTGAATCTTCTCGTAAAGCATTCAATAATGCTTTTTCGACTTCATAGAAGAGTTGGATGCACTGTTTCTGCTAGGTGGTTGGTCCCTATAAAAGGGACACGAGTCGTAGTGCCGATTGGACCTTAGGATTTTACATCTCTTTTTGGACTTGCAGAATAAGGTTTTGACCAATTGAGTTTGTTTGTTTGTTTGTAAGTACGTTCAAGGGAGGTTGTTCTATGGTGGAGGAAAAAGCGTGTGAGTTTGTTCGGTAGTCATTTAGTAAGCTCAAAAGGAGTCATTTTCTACTATGATTGCCCGATAACCTACTGAAGGGTAGCCTCATATCTGGACCAGGTGAGTTCTGATTTCAATTGCTTGCCGAATCATCATTTATTTCTTCACTAGCGAGTGGTGCTGACTTTGTTTTTTTTTTTTTTGCTATGCATCCTACCGTTGAGATTGTCTGTGCCAAAAAATGCAAAAGATGATTAAGAAATATAGATTAACTGCCAAAAAGGACTAAAGGCCAAAAAATATAGCTCGGCGCCCAAGGTCATCAAGTAGTAAGCAATGACTAATAGGTTGAAGCCCACAAAGCCTAATTGGCCAGAGATTCAGGTGCCTACTAGGGAGGGCTCGACCTGTGAGTCTAGTGCCAATCAGAGTCAATTTATGCCCTCCCAAAAAGGACAGTTTTCGATGCTGGGGTCAATCGATCCAAGATTTGACACCAAAAGTTGTTGGCTGCTAAGGGAAAGCAAGGTGCTAATAAGGCAGAGGCCACTCAGCAGAAGAAGAAGGCCCAAATTTGGGGCACTTGAGAACGCTACAGGCAAAGTGTCGAATGAGCCTCTATTGAACATCCTACCTAGGGCTGTGCTCAATCCTTTAAAGTAGTCAGATTTCACTCACCACATTCGATCCTACTTTTTTGAGTTGAGGGAGGCTTCAAATGTCGTTACTAGGGCACTTGAGAGAACCATGTTGAAGGAACTCGGTAAAATGACCTTGTAACATCGCGAGAAGGGCTGCTTTCCTATCTTTTTATTAGGAAAATGACCCTTACCAAGAGTAGAGACTGTTTATTAAAAACACATGACTTTATTAAGTGGTAACACGATGTATAGAGTCCACTTTTTCTTTATTACAGATTCATTTGTTTTTTCCTTTTTATTATTGAAGTGGGAATTTTAATCAAGTGTGTTTGAATTAGTAGTGCCTCGGTGAGGCCTTCATCTTCCTTCAAAAGTCTGCAAAACAGGCTGAGCAACTGGACGCCGAGAAGCAGGCACTAAATAGCTAGAAGGAGAGCTAAAAAGAAAGGGGTAGGAGACGCAACTTGATAGGGATGCAACCCGGAAATCACCTTGTATACCATACCTGGGTCTTGCTCCCATCTAATAAGTAACCCAAAGTAGCAAGTTACCATCGAAACCTTGTCAGATAAGAGATACATGTATACATATTAGCTTACGCCTCCGTTTGTAAGCAACCTCGATTCTCGTGCAATGACCCTAGAGAGTTTCAAAACCAAGAAAAATGGTGTGAGTGAAAGAAAATAAACGTTTTTAAAAACATAGCTTGAAACATAACCTTTAAACCCTCTGTTTTAGAAGGGCTATGCATGCAACAAATGTAACGACCCGAACTTTCGTAATTATTATTTTATTACAAAATGACTATTTTGCCCCTGAGGGGGGGGGGGGGAAGTTGACTTTTACCACGGGAAATAATTAGGACCTTGACCCATGACCGTGACGTAGTTTAGGACGTCACGAGTTCATAGGCAGGTGGCATGTTCGATTCCGACGTTTGAGGAAGAAGTTGTGATGTTCGGAAGTCGAGGGGTATTTTGGTAATTTGGTCAATTAGGGGCCAAATGTTGACTTTTGACCCGGGAAGTCCAACGGACGAGGGCCAAGGACCATTACGTAGGTCCCGTCGATACGAATCCATAGACAGGCGGCACGCCAAAATCGGACGTACGACGAAAAAGTTATGGTCACAGACGTAAACGCGATTAAACGAACTAACCGAGACCCGGATTAAAATATTATTAAAATAATAGAATATGATTACTTTAATCAAACCAATCTGGACCCTTGGATGAGTGACAACGTGTCACTCATCCCCCACACTCCCTAAATCAAGGAATCATGTTGGCCATTAGATTAATTAATCATTTTTCCCTCCTCAAATCCTCACCATTGATCCTATGCTGAGATTGAATCTCAGCCCTTCATTCCATCTATACATTCTGTTTTAAACCCTCAGATTTTTCACTCTCCCATTTTCATTCTCTCAAACCGTGCACCCTCTCACCCTTCGAACAAACTCTCCACCACTTCTCAGTCTCAACCCACGCATCAGACACCACCAGACCACCCACCACCTTCACCAGACACCGGCTACCACCACCACGGCCACCCTGCACGGCCGGGAAACCCCCAGACCCGAGAAGGAAACCCGAACAGCCCAAACCGTCCAAACCATCCAAACCTTCATACCTGGACTCGAACCAACGTAGGGTTAGGATTAGTGTGACGGCTGGACGACTCAGAACTGGACTAGGCAGCCTACGGCGGCGACACGGCGGCGGTAAGTCTGAAAACCCGTGAGACCCGATTTCCTTCCCTGTTTCGAAATGTCCATTTTTGACGTTGGAATTGTTTGGTTGCTTTTGAGACATATCCTAGGGACTCAGACGACCAGTTTGGACCGAAGTTCGTGGCTGGAAACTGGACGACTCGCTGGAGAAGACGACCAGAGCCGGCAGCCGATTTTCCCGTCGATTTTCAGGTATCTTTTTGAACCTAGAAACTAGATTTGAGTCCACAGAACCATAGAGCATGTTGTGACGAGTTCATAGGAACAAATCCCATCAGAAATGGTGGTCGGGTTGATGAGAACTGATCGGGTTGAACCGTGGTTCTGCGGTGACCCGGTTCTCAGACCCGGTTATTGTAGCTGATGACGTCATCATGCTGACGTCAGCAGTGACGTCATGATGACGTCATCATGTCAGAAAACAGATAGACTAGGGACCAATGGAATGCTGACATGTGTCCTCTGACACTGTCAGTGATGACGTCATGCTAACGTCAGCAGTGACATCATGCTAACGTCATCATTATTGTAGCACGTTGACCAGAGGGTTGACCAGCGCGTGGGGGCACGTGTGAACAGTGTTTTGTGTGGGACTAGGACCATTTTCAAGGTTTCGATGATACGGATCCAATGGTGGTGGTTTCGTGTCGATCAGAGATCGTTAGGTTGGTCAAATTAGGGTTTGAAGCCTTGGGAAGCGTGTTCGGACGACTTTCCCGGGCCGGTTTCAGTCTATGGTTTCTTAGTTGTTTAGTAGGGACTTAAAGTGACCTTTACGTATGCTTTGGACATGACAGGAATCGTACTTTAACACTTGGACTGGGCTTTACGCTCGGGATTGCAGTAGGATTGTACTGTGAGTGGGCCTTTGATTTCACTAAACCTCGGCATGCATAACTGTTTTACTTCCTATTATATCTATATGTGATTCAAGCAAAAGTATCTATTTATCCTGAGTATGATTTATGGCACGTATTACGATGTTTGGGCATGAGACCCGTCTGGTTGTTTATGCACGGTTTTGAGTCATGTATATGTATAATGGATTTCGATATTTATCTTTGGTACTGCACTGTATAGATCTACCCTAGGATACTGTCTCCTCCGGATGTAGGTACCCCGGAGTGGTCACGGCGCATTGCCTGCGAGGAGTCATTCTACGGAGGGACAGGACCGTAGAGTGACTCAGGAGCAGGATTGCTACTATTGGACGTCTGGGACGTCAGGCATCTAGAATGTCATACCTGGACTGGGTTCGGGATCTGGACTCGGGATTAAGACCCCGGGTGGCACGCGTAGCCTTGGGACTGTGACCTTATTGGGCGTCTGGGACGTCGGACATCTGGGATGCCAGGGTTGGGATGCATAGTGCAGTGACTGAGATTATATTATGTTGATATTATTCTGCTTATGATTATATGATTTTTGTGGTTTTTGATACTGATGCATGCTTTTCGGAAAACGAAGGGGAAAAATCTATATGTTTTCGAGATGATAAACTATTTTGTAAACCTTGAGTTTCGGCCCACTCACCTTTGTTGTTTTACTACCCCTCCAGGTGGTGCTATTGAGGAGGAAGAGGAGGAGGATCCCGAGGAAGAGGCATAAGTTTACGTTGCGCACCTGAACCCTACTGCTGGGTAGGTTGGCACGTAGAATGTCTAAAGTCGTGCTCAATAAACTGTATTCGTGAACTATCCCTTGTCTGACACTATTTGTATTTGTATTTTATGTTTGACGTTTGTGTGTTGGGTTATGTATGACTTAAATTTGGATTTTCTTTATGCATTTGCTTTCCTAAGGGTAATTTTGGTATTATGAAGTCGGGTGTCAGACGGGAGCAGGGCACGTCCCCTGGTGGTCCCACGGGGGATCGGGGCGGGTCCTGTTAACAAAAGTATTAATAAAATGGGAATCTCGAAATACGTGCAATAATCAGAAAACCGGTAATATCAAAAAACATAACCATCTAAATCCTGAACAAGTATCAACACAAATGCAAACATATCAACACATAACCATATCAGCCACACAGAACCAATCACTGTACTAGTCAATCATATCAAGTCAACCAGTCATACCAACTAACCTATCCTCGTTGGCATAACCTCAATCAATAGATCATATCCGCGCTACCAGTAGGCCAATACCACTCGAGAAAAGAATGCCCTGCTCTGGACATTTGAGTGCCCGAGAAAACAGAGCTCAACTCTGGACGTTAGGTATAACCTAGGAAAATAAAGCCCAGCTCTAGACATCTGTGTGTGGACCAATCTTAGGAAAATTGATCACTGCTCTAGACATCTGAGACATCAATCATACAATGCCGATAAGGGTTGTCCAATCACATCACAATCCATATAGCCAGAAATAGCATCTAATCATACCACATATATCCAGACTTACATAATCATATCATATACCAATTTCATATCCAAAACCCAGTCCAGAAACCAAAACCAAATCTCAAAACTCAGGCTTAAGCCCAAATCACAAGTAGGCCAAAACCTCGTAAAATGAGTCATTAAATCATATAAAAATCTTAATCCATCAAAAACCTCCAAAATCATATAAGCGAATCATAGCGAGTATAAAAACAATTTCCAAACTCAAAAATAAACAAGAACACAACATAGCGATTTCCTCGTACAACGTGCAATATTTGCAAATTACTGTAAAACCACAAAAAAAACATATAAACATGCAGTCCATCCTCAATACACGCTTTCCTATAAAATTTGAGAATGTCACCTCCTATCAAAAATCACTTCTAAGGGTCACTAATCACCTCAATTAACTCACACATTAATCCCATAATTTTCTGGGATTTTTAGACGAATTAAAACGATACATAAACCCTCGAATAGTCAAAATTTCTTCGAGACGATATTTGATCGCCTAAAAAATTGTACTGTTAGACTCGTAACATCGAAAGGATGAACTTTCATGTTGGACCACTTTTTGAGGTGGCATGGCAAGCGCCTCCATGCGCCACTAGAAGTGGCAACGCGTGGGCTTCACGCGTGGCCACTGTTTATTTTCTTCTTCAAGGTGCCAGACCCATTTTACTGTAACTGAGTCGGATGACCCGCGGCCATAACCCGATTATATCTTCCACTTCTCACGTTCGTTTTTCTTTTTCTAACTACCTAATTGTTTCTAAACATGTCCAAAAAGATATTTGTGATGTTTAAACCCAAAAACCTTACCTCAAAAACGGGCTTGAACTCTCTATTCTTTTGGTACATGATTACACCTCCATGTCTAGGGCATTCTAGTGTCCACCAATGTCTCTTTTTATCTCAGAATGATCACTCGATCTCCAGGAACACTCATAAGTGCTTGTTTCCCACGTTCCTAGACCAACTTTGAGTATCCAAATTTCAGCTTCGCTGGTTCATGGCTACACCCTTACTGTTCCATAATCCTTTTCATAATCTTTCACCATCCCAACTCTTTTATGCCTCTTATGTCTTTCCCCCATCTCTTCCTAAGCTCCCTGGCTCTCCCCCTCCCTCTCACGGTTAGCTTATTTATGGTGTTTTCATGGTTTCGGTCCATCCTACCAAACACCCAATTGCACACACAATTCACATATAAATAGACATGTATGTCGGTGCAAATTTAGGGGAGATTACACCAGAAAATTCTGGACACTCGCAACTATCAAAAATATCTTCCACGTAAAATGATATACCCTCCATGTGAAAATTACCAAAACACCCTTAAGGGGGTTTGACCCTAAATAACCTCATACGATCTCCAATTTTGGCGTGCCACTTATCCACGAACTTCGACTCCTAAGACCTTCGTGACGGTCTCCTCGGAATTCTCAATAGATGTCTATACCCAAAAGTCAACTATTTGACTTTGCAAGGGCAAAATCATCATTTTACCCAATTTTCTAATTTTTCTTTCCTTAAAGGTCTGTGTCATTGTACAACTTACCCTAAATCACTCAGTCAACCTAAGTCGAAAGAGGTGGCAACTTAAGTAGAGGGCTGAAGCTACTGAGAAGGAGGTGGTTGTTGAGAAGGCGTGTGCCGAACTTATTGTGAGGGATAAGCAGCTGGAGTATCTGCTTGGCCAGGATGATGAGAATGAATGTCTGTGAACCTTCCTTGCTACCTCTCGGGAGAATGTGATCAGACCGTTCATAGAGTCCAAGGTGTTTGAAGAATATGTGGACATTCAGCTGAGTAAGGTAGATGATGAGGTCGTGCAAAATGTTATGTCCTTCAATTTGACCTTGTTGATTGCTTTCCCTTTGCTGAGCAATCCCCTAGTGTTTACCAAGAAGTTCGAGCTCACACTCGGAACGAAGTTGAGGACTACCCGCTAGGCCTTTATAGAGGGACCTAGCAGGCTATCAACTGAGGCCAAGAGGGGCACCAACTAGCCTATTGCAGAGCCAGAAGTTTCCCCTATGCCAACTGACCAAGCCTGAGGTATCAGCATGCCAAGGATGGGCCAGGAGTCTACTATCAATACTTTTCAGTTTAGATGTTTCTGGTTGGCAGACCTTAGTGACTACGTAGGGCCTTTCCCTCTTTAGGTCGAGCCTGCTATATGCACGGTCCTTGGTTGTTAAGTTGATCTTCATGAGGACACAAGCTCATGCCTTGAAACTTCTAGTCTTGACCCTTGAGTCATATTACTATGCAATTTTTTTCTTGTGAGACATGTTGCATAGATTACCTTGTTTGTGATGCTCTTCCAAGAGATAGGGGTTGAGAGCGAGTAGCTTGTTGTTCTCGTCGAGATCGTAAGAAATCACTCGGTAAAAGGTTTCTCCAGTCTCCACTTACTTTAGGAACTCAATGCTGAATTCCTTTCTGAATGGTGTTTCCTTGCGTTGAATTTTGGTAGGATGTTCGGTAGGACCAGTGAATGCCTGGTAGGATGTTTAACCATTTTCCCTTAGAGTCCTCGTTTGGGTAGGTTTTCAGATTGTACTTGATAAGCTTGTTAATGACTTCCACCTGACCATTTCCTTTTGGATGAGCGAAAAAAGAGAAGCAGAGTTTGATTTCGTACACCTGGTAGAAGGATTGAAAATGTGTCACGACCTGACCCATCTAGCACTATATTGTCCGTTTTTGGCGCAGCCCTCACAGTTTTATTTTTAATAAATCATGTGCAACTTCCCAGTAGGTCACCCATCTTGGGATTACACCAGCCCAAACTTGACAGGACCCGTCCCAACTGGACGTCAAAAACCGTGCCCGGTCCTGCTCCCGTCTGACAAGTCAACTAAAGGTCTGAAACCCCCCTTCAGTGCTTGCCAGACAAGGGATGTTCGCGCGGATTTCTGCTGCTGTCACTGCCTCACGATCAGTCCCGAGCGTCGTACCACGGCCTGGAGGGTCACAAAACAGAAAAGGTTTGAGTGGACAAAAATGACCTCTTATAAAAACATTTATCAAAATACAATCTTACCCTCCAGTTTTCATAAACTTGCATGCATATCGTAAAACATGAGTGACCGATAAAATCAAAACAAATTTTCCCATGGTCCATAAAACTCATGTTCACCAAATCAGTTCATGTTATAAAACATCAAATCCCGGCTCTCAGGCCAAAACATGTGAAAACATAATCACCTGGCCAGAAAGACCAAAAACCCGTACTCAATACCGGTACGTCATCACAATCAACATCAATCAGCACTAATCACCAGTGCACAAGAAATATATCACAAATCACATCTGCACTACTCACAAGTGCACAATCAATCAAACTGCACTACTCACAAGTGCTGCACTACGCGTAGGCCAATATCCAGTCACTCTCTCGGGAACAGACACCTCTGGGCTCAACCCCCTCGGGCTCAGTCACCTCTGGGCGAACACATCCCCAGGTTCAGACACCTCCGAGTGGTACATCCAGGCTCAGTCTCATCCGAGAAGCTGACTACCATAGGATCAACTCCCGATCCTACAATCACATCCCCCAAGCTCCGGTCGTCTGGGTAATCCCCCCAAGTACCGACCGTCTGGGAATATCACAATCACAATGAAAACCATCCCGGGAATTACATCCCAAAACATTTCAATCAAACCTTGACTTCATACCAAATCAAGATCATTCTCAACTGGGTCTCAAGCCCAAAATACCTTTTACACATAAACCGTTAAAATCACATTTAAATCAATAGAATAATCCGAAATTCATCATTGACTCACCAACCAAGTCAAAACATCATTTTAGAAATCATTTAAACTCCGGGCCTAGCCCAAAACATCATTTGCATGTTCCTCGTAAAACGTGCCCGAAAGACTGATTAAAATAATCATAAAATCCCAATAAATCATTAATTTCATAATTTCACAAATGACTCCAAATCCGAGTCAAAATCACTTATCACTTGGGTTCTCATGCCCAAAATAACATTATCACGCAAATCCATGCGTTGCAACCTCCGTTGCCATTTTCACGTAAATCCACGAAATTGACCCTCGACTCATTCCCGAGTCACCACAGCATCTTTCATTCCATGACTCAATAATCCGAGTCCAAACATTATTTTCAATCAATTTCAATCCCGGACTCATAAACCAAGTCCAAACATCATTTTTACCAAATTTCGTAATTTCTCGAAAATCGCCCAAAATAATAATATAATAATCATAAAACCGAGAAATTACCGGATTGAAACACAAATCATGCCCAAGCATATAAAATCATATAATAAGGCATAAAAATCATATATGCATGCATCACGGTTAGAAAACAAAGTCCACTCACACACACCGTCCAAATTCCGCGCTGCACGTTTTTCCGTAAAATCTAGAAATCACAACTCCTGTCCAAAATCATTATAGAAGGTTACTAACATCCCAAAATACAACATATAATTTTCCCCAATTTTTCCGAGATTTAAATACGTATTTTTAACGTAATACAAAACTTCGGATACACGGAACATTAACGAAACAATATCCGATTTCATCGAAATCAACGTCAAAATGTTCGTTACACTGAGAGGATCAAAAGTCATGTTGACCTCACCTTGAGACTAGGCCGGACGCGCCCCCACGCGCCGCCGTGAGTGGCTGCGCGTGAAACCCACGCGCCAGCTACAGTAACCAGCACAGTCGTCCCCTTCGCCCGTTTGTCTGGTAAACGGGTCGTTTAACCCGCGATCAGACCCGGTTCCACTCCTATCAATTCGACACTGAATTCATCAATTGATCAATCAATTAGCTTCTACTTAAGTCCAATTAGAGTTCTGTAACAATAATTCCATGAAACATTACCTCAATCCTCACGATCACAGATGATCAATCGAAGGACATCCGGCCACTGTTCATCCTTCGAAAACCATCAAACCTTCTTGATTTCGTTCAATTGATTCACCAGTAAGCTTCAAGGGACTCAGGTAAACCTTTTCCCCAAGTCAATTGAATCAATTCGTGGCTCAAACTCCACGACTCAAACTCGATTCTTCGTCACTGTGCAACCATGGAGCTTCATCAATCTCCAGTGTTTTCCTTCAATTGATCCATCCAGAAGCATCGTGGGATCCTCAGGAACACAATCCCCACATCAATTTCGTCAATCAAAGCCTCAATTCCCTCGACTCAACTTCGAGAATTCTGAAAGTTTCCTTCCTCAGTTCTACCTCAATTCGACCTCAATTCCACTTAGTTCCTTCTACAAAATTGATCGTAGTAATCCCAGAAGACAGAAACTGAACCCAATTTCGATCAACAAGGCTCAATTCATCCAATTTGATTTTTCCTCCCAAAAACCCAATTTCGAATTCCCAATTTTCAGTCACTCTCAACCTCCCGTGTTTACCCAGTTGAGTTAGTCTCAACAAGCACTCGATTTTGCCCTCAAAACCAGTTAGAAATGGCAGCAAACACTCTCCAATTCTGCTGCTCAATGCTCACGGGTAAGAAGAACAAAGAAGGAGAAAATTAAGGAGAAAATGGAGGAAATGATGAAGGATAAATGATGATGTTGTAATGATGGTGTTGGGAGGGAAACATGGACCAGATTTCAGGGGATGGGTGACACTTGTCACTCATCCGAATGTGCACAGTCACCGGGTACTGTTCATATTAAAATATTATTTTAATCTCGGTTCGTTCGGTTAATCGAGCCCGATTCCGTGACCATAACTTCGTCGTCGAATCTCCGATTTCGGCATGCCGCCTGTCGTTGGATTCGTATCGACGAGACCTACGTAACGGTCCTTGGCCCTCGTCCATCGGACCTCCCAATGAAAAAGTCAACATTTGGCCCCTAATATGCCAAATTACCAAAATGCCCCTCAACTTCCGAACATCATAACTTTCTCTACGAATGTCGGAATCAAACGTGCCACCTGTCTATGAACTCGTGACGTCCCGAACTACGTCACAGTCATCGGTCAAAGTCCGTTTGACCGCCCGAACTAAAAGTCAACATTTTGCCCATGCTAGGGGCAAAACGGTCATTTTGCACGTTTCGTCCGATTTCACTCAACTAATCCCCGATTAGTCATTCTAATTCATAATTAATTAATATTCAATCCCGATATTCGGGACGGGTCATTACAACCTTCCCTCCTTAAAGAATTTCGTCCCCGAAATTCCAACTATCCGTATTCCACAACTACCTCGTGGAAAACAAATGGGTCTCACAACACGTGTACACCTGTACACCCACTAGCCAATGCAGAACTCGTCTGCACTCAGACGTCACATCACAGATGCACGTCGTACTGACTACACTCGACCACCCCGAGTGAAAATTAATCACCAGAAATTGGCAATGTCATGATTAAGCTGACTCTTTCAGCTTGACGGCCCAACGTAATCACTAATGTGCCCTGACATCCGCTCTCATAAAGAGTCACCAAAACTCACTAGTTAGTCCATGCTGACACCACAAGCCAAACTGTCACCACCAAGCTTTACCACCCTAGTAAAGCGCCAATCAGTAACAAATCAGTGACAACACATCATACCACCACGTCCGTCAATGTAGCACAAGATCAACAACATGATCTCCCCTCGCAGGGCAAACTCAATCCTGCGACAAATACCAACAGCAGTATCCACAACTGTCACCCCCTCAGCGATCCCAGATGCTGGTAAGGTCACGACAAGGTAACATCTCGCCGCAAAGCAACTTGCGGTCACACTAACCACCAACTCACTCATCCTGAGTATACGCATACCGTCATCACGCTCAAACATACGGTGTAACTGGAACACATTGAACACCAGCCTAGCAGTGATCACACAACTCATCACTAGAGTTATACTGGCCAACCATGGCCAAGAGCACCTGCTCAAACAATCACTGAAATCATCAGAATCACTCTACCCAGTGCATCGTGTTCAATGTCCAGTTCACGTTCACAACCCATCCAATGGTATCAGGATTAAACCGACTACTAACACGTTCACCAACGTACTACTGGTATAACCCGTATACCGTCACCCGACACCACAAGTCTGCAAAGTATCGTACCTCAAACCATAAACAACGTACATACATCTATCCATTGACAAGACTACAACCACCTAGGTCATAGCCAAACACGTTCCAATAATGGAGTCCATTTGCCCAAACCAACAAGAGACAAATCGAAACTCCACCCATCAACTAGTTCCAATTCCAAATCCGAATCCGAAATCATTATTCCGTAAGCTAGCATTTGGAATAATCATTCCGCACCCAAATCCAGTATTCCACTTTCAAGTTCTAAAATCGAATCCTGAATCGTCACCCAGAAATTCGATTCCAAAACCCGAAATCTCGTTCACGTCCACTCGGACGCACCAAAACCGAACCTATCGGTTACCCATTCATTATACTCGGTTGACTTCATAAGGAAGCCAATCCAACAACCACACGGTTAAGGTTGACAAAATCCGACCACTTCGGAAACCTACTCACTTGAGTAATATACCACAAAGGGCTCTACTTCAAAAAGAAGTTCAGTCCCGTCATTTACGACTCACATACCGGAGTAAGAGTGACAAACTCTCTACCCAACTGGATCATCAGGATCACGGTCCAGATCCATCACTACGTCAGCTGGCCATGAACATCACGATCCTAGATCGTCACAATGCCCAATGTCCATGACATCTCAAACCCGATCCACCTAGGGAAAACCAAGGATGATCCCAAAACGATAACACCAATATTCACCCCGGGTCAAGTTTATTCTGGGCCCAACACGCCCATCTACAAACCAAACTGTTAACAAAAACAACCATCCGAACCCACAGTAGTCCGACACACCCAAAACACCTGATACAATATTACAACACAAATGGACAATACAAACCATTTACAAGGTATCACGAAAACATGTATCAATACAATTATTCTGACCTACGGTCAAGTCGATCGGGGCAGTTCCTTCGCAAATGTCCAAGTTTCCTACAAAAGTGACAAGTGGCAGTGCCGAGGCGACTTGCCCCACCACGCCGCTTACTTGTCGACTGGGTTGAAGTTCCACCCGAATGAACGCCTACCGAGGATTGCGACACAAGAGTATGAAGGCTAACTCGCTTCGTTGTTTCTTGACTCATCTGTTCAGTATCCTGACGCTCTCGGCGTCGTCCAGAGCCCAAAGATTGTTCTGGCACAGGTAAAATAGTAGCCTCCACTCGGATAGCAGCATCCGATAATTCCCTCAGGGTGGAATACGAGCCAACAGTTACAGCACCTCGTAACTCATTCCTCAATCCCTGCTCAAACCTTCGACACTTATCCTCCTCAGTAGCCACATACATAGGAGCGAAACTAGATAAGTGCAAAAATTGCTGTTCATAATCGACCACTGACCGATTCCTTTGCTGCAATTGGAGAAACTCAACCTCCTTAGCGTTCCGAAATGAGCGAGGATAAAACTGATCCAAAAATCGCTCTCGGAATGCATCCCATGCCAAGGTACGGGCATCCCAGCCAGTCAACTGTAAACTATGCCACCACCTGTAAGCATAGCCATCCAAAAGAAAAGTGGCTAAGGGTACCATGTCCTCCAAGGGACATATCATAACCTCAAAAATCCTTTCCAATCGAGTAAGCCAATCTTCGGCACCATCCGGTCCCGAATCACCACGAAACACAGTGGCTCCCAACCGTCGAGCTCGCTCAATATCTGGGCCTTTACTAACACTACTCTCGCCCCTCCCACCTTCAGACCATGTACAGGACGCACGACTCGGAGGCATGACGTATCAACAGAAATCAAGAACCAAATGCTCTGATACCAATTTGATAGGACCCGTCCCAACTGGACGTCAAAAACCGTGCCCGGTCCTGCTCCCGTCTGACAAGTCAACTAAAGGTCCGAAACCCCCCTTCAGTGCTTGCCAGACAAGGGATGTTCGCGCGGATTTCTGCTGCTGTCACTGCCTCACGATCAGTCCCGAGCGTCGTACCACGGCCTGGAGGGTCACAAAACAGAAAAGGTGTGAGTGGACAAAAATGACCTCTTATAAAAACATTTATCAAAATACAATCTTACCCTCCAGTTTTCACAAACTTGCATGCATATCGTAAAACATGAGTGACCGATAAAATCAAAACAAATTTTCCCATGGTCCATAAAACTCATGTTCACCAAATCAGTTCATGTTATAAAACATCAAATCCCGGCTCTCAGGCCAAAACATGTGAAAACATAATCACCTGGCCACAAAGACCAAAAACCCGTACTCAATACCGGTACGTCATCACAATCAACATCAATCAGCACTAATCACCAGTGCACAAGAAATATATCACAAATCACATCTGCACTACTCACAAGTGCACAATCAATCAAACTGCACTACTCACAAGTGCTGCACTACGCGTAGGCCAATATCCAGTCACTCTCTCGGGAACAGACACCTCTGGGCTCAACCCCCTCGGGCTCAGTCACCTCTGGGCGAACACATCCCCAGGTTCAGACACCTCCGAGTGGTACATCCAGGCTCAGTCTCATCCGAGAAGCTGACTACCATAGGATCAACTCCCGATCCTACAATCACATCCCCCAAGCTCCGGTCGTCTGGGTAATCCCCCCAAGTACCGACCGTCTGGGAATATCACAATCACAATGAAAACCATCCCGGGAATTACATCCCAAAACATTTCAATCAAACCTTGACTTCATACCAAATCAAGATCATTCTCAACTGGGTCTAAAGCCCAAAATACCTTTTACACATAAACCGTTAAAATCACATTTAAATTAATAGAATAATCCGAAATTCATCATTGACTCACCAACCAAGTCAAAACATCATTTTAGAAATCATTTAAACTCCGGGCCTAGCCCAAAACATCATTTGCATGTTCCTCGTAAAACGTACCCGAAAGACTGATTAAAATAATCATAAAATCCCAATAAATCATTAATTTCATAATTTCACAAATGACTTCAAATCCGAGTCAAAATCACTAATCACTTGGGTTCTCATGCCCAAAATAACATTATCACGCAAATCCATGCGTTGCAACCTCCGTTGCCATTTTCACGTAAATCCACGAAATTGACCCTCGACTCATTCCCGAGTCACCACAGCATCTTTCATTCCATGACTCAATAATCCGAGTCCAAACATTATTTCCAATCAATTTCAATCCCGGACTCATAAACCAAGTCCAAACATCATTTTTACCAAATTTCGTAATTTCTCGAAAATTGCCCAAAATAATAATATAATAATCATAAAACCGAGAAATTACCGGATTGAAACACAAATCATGCCCAAGCATATAAAATCATATAATAAGGCATAAAAATCATATATGCATGCATCACGGTTAGAAAACAAAGTCCACTCACACACACCGTCCAAAACGGTCCGTTTCCGAGCTGCACGTTTTTCCGTAAAATCTAAAAATCACAACTCCTGTCCAAAATCATTATAGAGGGTTACTAACATCCCAAAATACAACATATAATTTTCCCCAATTTTTCCGAGATTTAAATACGTATTTTTAACGTAATACAAAACTTCGGATACACGGAACATTAACGAAACAATATCCGATTTCATCGAAATCAACGTCAAAATGTTCGTTACACTGAGAGGATCAAAAGTCATGTTGACCTCACCTTGAGACTAGGCCGGATGCGCCCCCACGCGCCGCCGTGAGTGGCTGCGCGTGAAACCCACGCGCCAGCTACAGTAACCAGCACAGTCGTCCCCTTCGCCCGTTTGTCTGGTAAACGGGTCGTTTAACCCGCGATCAGACCCGGTTCCACTCCTATCAATTCGACACTGAATTCATCAATTGATCAATCAATTAGCTTCTACTTAAGTCCAATTAGAGTTCTGTAACAATAATTCCATGAAACATTACCTCAATCCTCACGATCACAGATGATCAATCGAAGGACATCTGGCCACTGTTCATCCTTCGAAAACCATCAAACCTTCTTGATTCCGTTCAATTGATTCACCAGTAAGCTTCAAGGGACTCAGGTAAACCTTTTCCCCAAGTCAATTGAATCAATTCGTGGCTCAAACTCCACGACTCAAACTCGATTCTTCGTCACTGTGCAACCATGGAGCTTCATCAATCTCCAGTGCTTTCCTTCAATTGATCCATCCAGAAGCATCGTGGGATCCTCAGGAACACAATCCCCATATCAATTTCGTCAATCAAAGCCTCAATTCCCTCGACTCAACTTCGAGAATTCTGAAAGTTTCCTTCCTCAGTTCTACCTCAATTCGACCTCAATTCCACTTAGTTCCTTCTACAAAATTGATCGTAGTAATCCCAGAAGACAGAAACTGAACCCAATTTCGATCAACAAGGCTCAATTCATCCAATTTGATTTTTCCTCCCAAAAACCCAATTTCGAATTCCCAGTTTTCAGCCACTCTCAACCTCCCGTGTTTACCCAGTTGAGTTAGTCTCAACAAGCACTCGATTTTGCCCTCAAAACCAGTTAGAAATGGCAGCAAACACTCTCCAATTCTGCTGCTCAATGCTCACGGGTAAGAAGAACAAAGAAGGAGAAAATTAAGGAGAAAATGGAGGAAATGATGAAGGATAAATGATGATGTTGTAATGATGGTGTTGGGAGGGAAACATGGACCAGATTTCAGGGGATGGGTGACACTTGTCACTTATCCGAATGTGCACAGTCACCAGGTACTGTTCATATTAAAATATTATTTTAATTCCGGTTCGTTCGGTTAATCGAACCCGATTCCGTGACCATAACTTCGTCGTCGAATCTCCGATTTCGGCATGCCGCCTGTCGTTGGATTCGTATCGACGAGACCTACGTAACGGTCCTTGGCCCTCGTCCATCGGACCTCCCAATGAAAAAGTCAACATTTGGCCCCTAATATGCCAAATTACCAAAATGCCCCTCAACTTCCGAACATCATAACTTTCTCTACGAATGTCGGAATCGAACGTGCCACCTGTCTATGAACTCGTGACGTCCCGAACTACGTCACAGTCATCGGTCAAAGTCCGTTTGACCGCCTGAACTAAAAGTCAACATTTTGCCCATGCTAGGGGCAAAACGGTCATTTTGCACGTTTCGTCCGATTTCACTCAACTAATCCCCGATTAGCCATTCTAATTCATAATTAATTAATATTCAATCCCGATATTCGGGACGGGTCATTACAAAACTCGCTTAACTTTGAAGTTTCCAAGGAATCCAAAGCTAGTGAGCTCCCAAAAGGCCTCGTGCTAGATAGATACATGCCCACACATATAAGGCACTTCACCTTTCTCTCCCCGAGCGATGTAGGATTGTTCACCGATCTTCCCAAGACATGGGTATTACAATCCACCCCCCCCCCCCCCCCCCCCCTTTTCCCCCTTGGGGCCCAATTTCCTCGCTAGCACACTTCCAATCGGGGTCCAGCGTCTTCATTTTGATGACACTCCAGGTCGTGGCACACAGATCGGGACTAATCGAGAGCCAGAGGCATGAGTGGGAATCAGTACGACTATCCCTGGTCTGGCAAGTGCTGAGAGTGTTTTCAGAACTTCAGTTGACTTTTCAGACGGTAGGAAGATCAGACAAGGTTATCAACGTCCATTCCGGTGAAGACCTGTCAAATTGGTATCAAAGCAATGTAGTGCTAATTGTGTTTTCCATGTCATGCCTCCATGACGCAAGCCCTATGCATGGCCCGGTAATGAGATGAGTATACGAGGGTATATGAGATCCCAGAATAGATGTCGGGATGGAATTGACCCAGAATTTAGGGATCGGGTGTTAGATATTGCACTCCGGATAAGATAGTTGAATGATTTTCTCGGTTGAAGCGAGTGTTTGATGGTTTAATGTGTGATAGGAGATCCTTAATAGGATATGGTTCACTATGCGATGTTTTCTATTTCATATAGAAAACTATTTCGGGGATCTCGTCCTTCCGTATTCCGCTACACATTATAATTCGATTATCAGAAAAGGTCTAGTCTCACGTAAGTACTTAGACATATATTTTTCTAAAGGGGGGGAGGGGGTATTCCCTCGTACTACCACTTATTAAGTACACAAAATCCTTACGCAATTGCATCTTATACAGCTCAACAACAATTACATCTTTGTCATATAAATGTGATGCATTCGCCTTCCAACTCTTGTTAATTTTGTTCTGACAACACAACACACCCACAATCCATAACCGGATATCCTGACTCCTATTGGAGTCCCAATTCAATAGTCACAACCAAACAAGTGTTGATACTTATAATTATTAACCAAAATGTTACCACATGCATTGCATCTGATAAATCAACTTTTATTCTAACTAAAGCATGTATTCAATTCTCTCGCCCGGACAACACACCGTCAAATTCTCTAATTTTCAGTACTGAGCTCACTTAGGATCTGAAACCATACAACTATTTCCCCTTATCACCACGTGTCGTCTACTATTCATGCAACTAAGCTAATTCAACATTACAAACATTGAGGAAATATACTAGCATACAACACGTATAACTCCTCAACTAAATTGAGGTGGATTACATAAACAACACATATTACAGATCACACATAACCAATTCACATCCAGTCTCAGAACTACTACCCTCGGGTTCCTATTCTTGTCTCACTACAAGGTCGTGCACAAGACTCACTTCTCGGAGGCATGACAATTGCAAACACATATAAGAACCCAAGCTCTGATACCAAGTTGGTAGGACCCAACCCGAAAAACACTATATATAACATACCCAGGCCTTTCTCCAGTTTGACAGGTAATCTAAAGTACCAAATGTACACTCGAACCCTATCAGATAAAGGATACTCGTACATTCATGATCTCATGTCTCTGCTCTGTAAACAGCCTCGACTCCCGTAAAGCGGCCCTACAAGGTTTTAAAAACAAGGAAAAAGTTTGAGTGGATGAAAATAAAGGTTTTAAAAAAACATTTTATTTGCCCTTCGTTCCGAAAACTATGCATGCATCAAGTTAATAGGAAAAAAATAAAACTCGAAATACGAACAGTAATTAGAGAACTAGTAACTCCAAAAACATTTCTAACATGGAACCAAACCAAATACCAGAACAAACGCAAACATGTCAATACCATCATATCGGTCATATCAAACCCATCAGCATACCAAATCAATGAATCACATCAACTGACCCATTCTCGAAGTTTGCAAGCTGAATCATCATCATCTTAAATGTGCACTACCAATAGGTTAATATCACTTAAGAACTAACGGAGTCCTAGAATCGACGTCAGAGTGTGGACCGGCTCAGGAACTAACGGAGTTCCAAACTCGACGTCTGAGTTACGGTTCTAGTCTTAAGAACTAAAAAGCTCCATGCTCGACGTCTAAGACTAGTGTTGGGAATGATGAAGCCCAGCTCAAGGTTCGAGACTATCCATCAGAATCGACATCTCGAGGAGGGTTATCGACCACATCACATAACATCATAATCACATCAAGCATAGTCACATCAAGCGTAATAACATCTCCAGAATCCACGCCCCGTTAAAATATTTATAAAATCATGTAAAATCCCATTTCACCAAACACTGTCAAAATCATATAACCATGATATATCGAGTGTAAAACCATTTCACAAAACTCAATAATAATTCAAAATACAAAATACCCAATTTCCTCTCAACACGTGCCAAGTTTCAATTCTTGTATTATCAAAACTCATATTCGAAAAATCATCCAAAACCACGTAGAATTCACCCCAAAATTCAATATCTCAAAACCCACATCTTAAATCATATTCATTTCAAAACCATAATCAAATCGGAACTCGAAACGTAACTTGTGAAAAGCCTCCTAAAACACGCAATAAAATAATATTTAAATATAAAATTACGGAAACTCATATTAACTCATTTACCCAAATATCATTAACAACACATCGAAACATATTTAAAACAAATAAATAGGCATGCATATGGTTTTAAGAAAACATAAGTCCACTCACACATACCTTACATATAACCGAACCGAACTGCACTTATTTCCATAGAATATGGGCACATCAATTCCTGTAAAAAAAAAATCATCTAGAAGGGTCACTAACCACCCTAATTAACTCATACGTGAAGCCCATAATTTATTTTGGATTTTTAAACGTATTAAAATGGACCCAAAAAATTCGGACAGTTAAAATTGCCCCCATACGATATCTGATCGCCTCGAAAATCTTACCATTGGATATGTAAGATCAAATAAATTAAAAACCATGTTGACACCACCTTGAAAAACTACCTCATGCGCCACCTAAAGTGGCTGCATGTGGGAGCTACGCGCCACGTACTGTTCATCGTCCCCTACCTTGCGTAGACTCGATTGTCTGCAAACTGAGTTATCTCGACCCGCGAGTTCAACCCGACACGAATTTGATGATTCCTTCAGTATTTTTGATCGTTTACACATTTCATCTAGATTCTAACAAAAAGGGATCCATGATAAAAATAAAAAATAAAAAAAAAATTAAAAAAAAAACCTGGAAGGAACTTACCTTGATGACCTACTCTGCAACCACGTGTTATGGATATGGTTCACAATGCCTCCCTCACCCCTCTTGCGTGCAAACCTCCAGTATCCTAAGCTCATGAGAGTCCTGGGGACACCAGGAAAGTATGAGGCAGCTCAGTTCTGTTTTTCATACCTCATAACCCAAAACCCAATTCTCACATCCATGGGTCCATGATTCCAATGCAAGGTTTCCTCCCTCTTTTCTCAAGGTTTTCATGTATTTCTCCTCTACTCATCACCATTTTTCTATTTCTCTTCTTCCCTTCACTATTATTTGGCCTTCATCTTGCTCACCTTTGTAATCCTTCACGGTGCAACATCTTCCATGGTTTCGGCCATGTCCTACCGAAACTAAAATCCAGCACACACCCACATGTTTATAGGCAGAGAGATAGGTTAGTTGTGAGGCCAAAATATTAGGCCTTTCTAGAATGTGACACGTGCTAGCTTCCCATTAGTCATTACAACGAAAGACCAAAAGGCCTTTGGTGGAAAAATTACGAAAGTACTCTTAAGGGTTCTTGACTCGAAACAACCTCAAACGACCTCCAATTTTGACGTGTTGTCTGTCTATGAACTCAACATCTCAAGACCTTTACAATAGTCTTCCCAAAATTCTCAAGGTAGGTCCATAACAAAAAGTCAATATTTTGACTTTACGTTTCCTCATGATCCGGGTCTACATCATGTCCTGTAAAAGAGCTGTTATTGACATTTTTCATAGGATCATGCCAGGTTTCCAATCCATGCATGTGGAGTGCAGCTGCCATGTGGCCATGGCTCGACCATGTTATGATTGTGCTTGTGGTCATAGCCTGGCGAATGTACAATGTCCCAGTCGATTGGCATGCATGTCGATTGCCCAGCGGTGGATCACAAGTTTATGGTGTTGATGCTCATACTCAGTATGGGTGGTCGATATGGTACCAATAATATCATATTACAACAAATATCAGCTCACTTCAAGCTCAAGTAAATGATTTTCTTTGCAAACTTGCCAAGCTTTCTTAATTGAACTATTTGACCCCTAATGGGTTAATAAAACTGAAGAAAGCATGGGTCGAGAAGGAAGATGTAACGCCCCAAAAATTCAATGAATGTAAAATATTAAAATAATGTGAAAAATGACGTTTTTACCCTTGGAGGGATGTGGCTAAAAGTTGACTTTTTGTTTGGAATAATTTTTGCACATTTTTCAAGGACCGTTGTGTAGGTCTCGAGACGCTGAATCCGTAGACAGGTGGCACGTCGAAAACGGAGCTCAGATGAAAAGTTATGGGTCTGGGAAGTTCAGGGGTAAAATGGTAAATTTCGACGAAAAGGGTAAAATGGTAATTTTAGGCAAGGGAATTAAACGGTGCAAGTGATTGATATGAAGTGGTTTAATTTGCTGATTCAACCCACTTTAACTCAGTAGGTGACACCTGCCATTTTAAGAAGATCATTAGTGGCACTTGGTTGCCGTGTTGTACAATTAGTTAAATTAATTAACCTGTTACACTATCATATACTATTCAGTCTCATGCTCATGTTCGACAAAACACAGAGACAAAACACAGAGACCACCCTTCCTTCACTTTGATCAATTCTCAGCAGAACAAATGCAAAAAGTGAAATTGATTGAGCAATTCAGTGTAATATGGAGAGAAAAACCGAAAGGGAATAGAGAAAACCCAAAGAAAACCATACTGGGAACACCCGAAAAATCACCCAAAACTATAATTGTCGAATTTGATTTCTTAGACAGTTTCGATTGCAATTGTTGTGATATTGAGCTTACTGGGAGCTAAACGAAGCGAACCACATCAACTGGAACGAAAATTGATGGTGAATTGAAGAAGAACATGCTCTGCGATTTGTTTGAGATTTGGAGCTTGAGTTCGATTAATTGGAGGTAAGGAGCCGTGAAATTGATTTCGAATTTGTGTTTATCATGGACATATAATGCTTCATGTGTGATTAATTGAAGAGAACAGGTCGATTTTGGGTAGAACCCGATTTAGGACCCGTCGGATATCCAACATGAGTCGAGGGATTTTAGAGTTTGTTTCACAAAATTAAGGTTACAGATCCCTAACCTATAGAGAATAGATGAACATGAGTGAAAGAATGAATGAAATTGAGGTCGAATCGAGGGAGATTGCACCGGGTTTGATCGCGGGTTTTCGACCCGTTTACCAGGAAAACGGGCTAGAGAGATGAACTGTAGTTGCACTGTTCACGGCGCGTGGCTTTCACGCGCAGCCGCTTGCGGCGGCGCGTGAGGGCGCGTGGCCGGGAATCTCACTTTGGATCCAACATCAATTTTGATGCTCTCGATGATACAGACCTATTAGCGTTGGTTTCAGGTAAATCGGATGTGAACTTAGAGTAGTTTTGAATACCCGAAGCGTATAGGTTACGTTTAAATAATATTATTTTATTCCGAAAATTAGGAAATTCGTACATGGGATTATGTGATAAGCTAGTGATATTATATTACTTGTTTGACAGGCCCGAATATTTCCAGGACGTCGGAAGAGAACGAACAGCTCGAAACTGAACAATCTGGACGGTGTGTGAGTGGACCTTTGCTTTCTACCCTGAATGCATGCATATATGTTTTAAATGCTTTATGAGATGATTTGAAATGATTTGGCATGATTGATGTTTCGATATGATGATTTTCGGATTTTTTTGAATATTATATTGTTTTATATGCTTTTAGGGACGAGTTTCGAGAAACTCTTGATATTGTTGTTTTGGGCGAAGGCCCGGGATTTGAACTTGATTTTGACTCGGATTATGAGTCTGGAACTAGATTTGATGGATTTGTATTATGATTGAGATTGTGATTGCACAGATTTGCGTGAAACTGATTTACGAGTTTTGAAAAATGGTTTTGATATTAAATGCAACTGTTTTTCACTGATTTTGTTGATGATGATATATTGTGGTTATTAGGGCTTTCGGTGTGGAATATGTTTCCCCCGAAGTGCACCCTGGAGATAACGCTCGCCTCCGGGATGGAAGTGTTTACCACGGAGAGGTCACGTTGCACGGTCTGCTGTCGTGCAACCGAGGGAGGCTCGACGTAGACCAGATGTACTGGATGATATGGAGGTTAGTCGGTGATATGTTCACGACGACCTGGATTTCCGGCTGGTGATATGTTCACAGCGGCAGATGCTCGGATTTTGAGCGGTCCTTGAGCCTATTGATTTGCACGCGTTGCAGGGATAACGTGACTATATATTGGACCTGGATTCTGTGCATTTATTTATATTTGAGATTTATATTTGTGTCTTGATTTTTTAACTTATACCTTATGATATGCATGCATGTTTGTGAAACTGGAGGGTAAGACTATATTTTGATAAATGTATTTCAAAACTTTTTTTTTGTCCACTCACACCTTTGATGTTTTATGTACCCTCCAGGCCAGTGCACAGGTACTGAGGCTAGTATCGAGGCAGAGGAATAAACAGACCGTTGCGTACTCAGACACTTTGCAACGTAGGATTTTGATCCCTACTTGTAAATATTACCTATGCTCTGTAAACCTGTTGACTAGGTCAACGGTCTTGGAATACTGAATTATCCCTTGTCTGACAATGTTTATCGTTTGTTATGTTCTATATGTATATATGTTAAACTACTTTTAGTACTTTCAAGTTATTGTCAGACGGGAGCAGGATCTTTCACGATTATCGAGGGATAATCGGGATGTGTCCTGTCAAATTGGTATCAGAGCATGAGGTTGCAGTCTGAGTTTTGCACTTTGGGTGTCTGTGTTGTTACTGATCTATTTTACTTACAGAATACCTCAATATGCCTCCACGATGTGAGCCTCGTGCACCTGGCGATGAGATGGAGGGTCCAGACGTAGAAAGAGCTCAACGTTTGGGGGCCACGAGTTTTACTGGCCAGACCAACCCAGACGCGGCCTATGAGTGGATTACACAGTTGGAGAGGATTTTCGAGATCATGCGATGCCCACCAGGAGACATGGTTCCATTAGCCACGTCCATGCTGAGCAGTCAGGCGTATAGATGGTGGTGCAGATTACAGCTGACGGGATTGGATACTCGCACCCTGGGTTGGGAGGATTTCAGGCACTGTTTCCTAGATTAGTTTTATCCTCGTTCTTTTCGTAATGCCAAGGAAGTAGAGTTCCTTCAGCTGCAACAAGGAAACTTATTAGTGGCTGACTACGAGCAGAAATTCTTGAACCTAGCTAATTTTGCTCCTCTGTATGTGGCGAACGAAGAGGACAAGTGCAGGAGATTTGAGCAAGGGTTGAGAAATAAGATTCATGGTGCTGTGACAGTCGGGTCGTATGCTTCCCTGAGGGAGTTGTCTGATGCTGTCGCCAGAGTTGAGGTGACCTTGCCGGTACGACAGCAGTTTTCAGGCTTCGGTCGGCGCCGAGAGCGACAGTATCAGGGAGCGCCGAGTCAGAGATGGCCGAAGAGGGGTGGTTCTAGTTCTGGATCGTCTGGTGGCACTCGTCTGAGTTATGGTAGAGGCAGTACATCGAGATTTGGGTCTCAACCTTCAGCGAGTGTGCAGTCTATTGAAGCGTCAGTGGGATCAGCAAACCGACAAAACAGTGGGCCCAATCGGGGTAATGTGCTTGTTTGCTTTTATTGTCGGGAGCCGGGGCATTTCAAGAGGGACTGTCCACGTTTGGTTGGTAGTGGTACCGGTTGGGACGCTGCAGAGCAGAGTTTGAGTACAGCCTCGACCTCAGATGCGACAGGTGGTAGAGGAGTTGGCAGAGGACGTGGTGGAGCACGAGGACGTGGTCAGACTTCGGGACCACATGCCCGGGTATTTGCAGTTACTCAACAGGAGGCCCAAGCAACTCCGGGAGTGGTGATAGGTATGCTTCCTATTTTTGGTCATCATGCACGTACTTTAATAGACCCGAGTGCTACCCATTCTTTTGTATCTCGAGATTATGCATCGTTAGCAGATAGAGAGATCTCCGCGATTGGTTGTGATATGGGAGTCGGTACGCCGACTGGTGATATATATGTGGTCAACCAGGTGATACGTGATTATCCTGTGTTGATAGGGGTGTGACCTTAGTGGCTGACCTAATATTTTTAGATTTGTATGATTTTGATGTTTTCCTTGGGATGGATTGGTTGACAACTCATCATGCCTCTATCGAGTGTTTCGATAAGAGGGTGATACTCCGGAGCCCAGGATTACCCGAGGTGCTATTTCAGGGAAATCGAGATATGTTACCCATCAAAGTCATATCAACCCTCACGGCAGAGAGATTGCTGCGGAAAGGTTGCCAGGGTTATTTGGCACATGTGATTGATGTACGGGATACCCCAGTTAGGGTCGAGGACATCCCTATTGTATGTGAGTTCCCAGATGTGTTTCCTGAGGATTTACCAGGGTTACCACCACATAGAGAGATGGAGTTTACCATCGATTTGATTCCTGGTACACGACCTATTTCCTTGTCTCCTTATCGTATGGCACCAGTTGAGTTAAGGGAATTGAAGGTGCAGTTACAAGATCTAGTTGACATGGGATTCATCCGACCGAGTGTGTCACCGTGGGGAGCCCCCGTACTATTTGTGAAAAAGAAAGAAGGCAGCTTGAGATTGTGCATGGATTATAGACAACTGAATAAAGTGACAATAAAGAATAAGTATCCCTTGCCCCGAATTGATGATTTGTTGTAACAACCCGTACCTTCGGGAAGGGTAAAAAGGTAATTTTGTAAAATTTTGTGTAAATGGACGATTTTGCCCTTGTGAATAGTAGACGAAAAGTTGACTTTTTGTACTATCGATTGGATGAGTGTTAGCCCTTGACTGTGACGTAGTTTAGGACGTCACGAGTCCGTAGACAGGTGGCAGGTTCGATTCGGACAACCGGAGGAAAAGTTATGATGTTCGGAAGGTTGAGGGCATAACCGTAATTTGACTAAATTAGGGGGGGAAAGAGTTGACTTTTCCTACGACCGAGTTTTGACATGTTGACCTTGGACCGTTGGGTAGATCTCGTCGTCCTGAATTCAACGACAGGCGGCACGTGTTTATCGGAGTTAGGACGGGCAAGTTACGGGTCTAAAACGGTATGGGTAAAATGGTAATTTTGGAGTTAAGAAGGGTATTTTGGTCTTTTGGCGGGGGGGGGGGGGGCATGGTGCAATCGGATTGGGACACTTGTCCAAGGCAGAGAGGAGATTTTTGTGTGAGAAGGGAGAAGATTGTGACATGTGGCAGGGCTCTAGTGGGTTCTAGGCCGTGCATGAGTGTGTTTAAAAATTGTGTCGTGTGTGTGTGTTGAGTTTAGCCGAAGGGGGGAAAAACAGAGGTGAGCTGAGGGAGGAATTGATTGAACCGGGTGAGTGTTGTGAGGTTCTGTGATGTTCAAAGGAGAGCTAGGAGAGGGAGTGATTGTATCTGTGAGGATTTGGGCGTGACGATGAATATGTGAGGTGTGAGAAGTGAGGAAAAAACCAGAGAACAGGGCAGGGGTTTTGTGCACGGTTGTGCACCCCGATCGATCAATCTCCAAAATTGGACGGGTGGAAGTGTTCAGGGACCTGAGCGGAGCTTTGTGAACCGAGAGGAGCACAGCGGCGTGCACGGCGGAGGTCAGAACACAGGTAATTGCCCACGGTCCTCTGTTTTCCCAGTTTGGTTAAAATCAATAGTTGTGGGTTTTGGGTATGAGTCGAGGCTTTTGGTGGGTGTTATGAGACTCAGGAGGTCCCTAGGAGTCAAATAAGTTGTTGCCGCGATGGGGGAAATGTTTGATTAGCTGGGAACCGAAACAGGGGTTTCGGGTAAATGTTTTCAAATTCGAAGTCGACGAGCTAAGGACTTCGATGTTGGGTTTTCTGGTGGGGAATGGATTAAGGAGGATAGGACGAAACTAAGGGATTCAACGGGATTAAAAATGGATGAAAATGGGATGAAAACCGTGAACGCCGGTTCACGGCTGGACCGGACCGGTTCAAACCAGGTGAACCGGGTTCACCTGAGGTTGCTGGTGACACTGTTCACGCGCGTGGATTTCACGCGCAGAACCTTCTGGACGCGCGTGGGGGCGCGTGAGGGGTAATTTGGGAAATTAGTCAACATGACTTTTAAAGTATTTGATGTAACGAACATTTTGGCGTTGGTTTCGAGTCGATCGGACATCGTCTCGATATGTTTCGGACTGTCCGAAGGTTTTAGGGCTGGGTTAAAAATAGTTAAAAATCCGGGAAAATTATGGGGCTATAGTATGACCTTTGTGAAGTAGGTAGTGATCTCTTTATGGGATTTGGACAGGTTTGGGAAAGCCGAGGATAATGGTTTGGCAGGGAATGGCATAGGTGCGCGCGTATCGAGGCGACGTCGAAATGGTCTGTGAGTGGACTTTGCTTCCTAACTCTTGATGCATGCATATATGTTTTTATAGGATTTCTATACTGGATTCTATGATTTGATTATGGTTGTGATGGTTTGTGGTTTGTGCACGTTTTTCGAGGAAAATGACAGTTTTCACGTTTTACGAGGTTTTGATAACTATTGTAATTTGAACCTGGTTTTAATGGTTGATTTCGGGATTTGAAATACGGTTGGATTTCAAGGAAAGTAAAAGGATTTTGAAAAGTATTTTTGGGCCTGAGGCCCAGTTCAAAGGTGTTTTCAGAAATGAGATCTCGGGTTTCGGAATCGAAATCCCGGGTGACGATTCGGGATTCGATTCGGGACTTGAAGCGGATTTCGGGTTTGGGTTCGGAATGACGGTTCTGAACGCCGGAAGGGTTTCGGACCGGTGATTTCGGATTCGGGTTTGGATGAGGATTTGGTAAATGGTTTTCAAATGGTTTTGAGATTGGATTTGCTGGATCGGGATATTGGGTTTAAAGACCCGGATATATGTGACGGGGGACCGGCCGGATTGGGTTTAAAGACCCGGATTGAGTTTAAAGACTCGGGAGTTTAAAGACTCGGATATATTGATTTCCCCCGTAGGCCTTGAGTTTAAAGACTCGGGAGTTTAAAGACTCGGATATGATTAAGGCCTGGATTGAGTTTAAAGACTCGGGAGTTTAAAGACTCGGATAGATCCAGCAGGTTCGATGAATGAGAATGTGGTTTTAAATGTGTTTTGGGTTTTCACTGAGACTTGATGATGATGTTTTGGGCAGTAGCCCGGATGAAATGGTTTTTATTGGTTATAATGGCTTCCGGTGATATTGGGGCTGAGGCCCGGGTTTTGGAAAAAAGGAAAATGTGCTTTGGTTTTCGTACATGGTTTTATGATATGAAATTGATATGCATGCATTGGTTTTCAAACGGAGGGTATAAATGTATGTGTTTTCTGATAACTGTTTTGAACTTGATTTTATTTTTGTCCACTCACAGTCTTTTCGTGTTTTCGATACCCTCCAGGTTGCTGCAGTGCGGGCAGTCGGTAGAGAGAGATGGAGACATCACATGCACCATCCACAGTAGACTCTGCGCACTCTGAGAAGTTTGAGGTTGTTGAGGTGGTTGGTCTGGAACTCCCTTGTCCGACTTACGTGTCACACAGAGGTTAGGCGGTTGTTTAGCCCTCGTGTCATGCGTACGTTAGACGGGAGCGGGGTTTAGCCCTTAATCCCGGGGGATTTGGGGTGGGCCCTGACAATTGGTATCAGAGCGAGGTTTTGAGTGGTCTGCGTAAGGGTTAGTTCCCAGCGTCGTTGGTATGTCGACTGGGGTGGTGTGGAACTACTGTGGATGTGATGTCTCGATGTGGAACAGCCCGTCAGCAACCTGGATACCATAGCGATAGTAGCGTAGAAGTAACCTGGAACGTAGCCGGTGAGCTATGGATGAGTAGGCTGGTCGGCCCGAGGGGCCTGAGAGTAGCTCGTGGAGTTAGTAAGATACGGGGCCAAGGAGGCCGATTGTGGGTGGCCGATTGGGCCAGGTGGTTTTGGCTCGGTGACCTTTGATCAGTAAGGTTGAGTAGTCATTGCGGGTTTGGGTAACCCGAACGACAAGGATGGTTTGAGGTACCCTATGGACTTACTGGATCGTAGTCCTTGTGGTTTGGGCCGATTTACGGCCAGATTGGAGATGGTGCTGCTAGGTGCAGCCGAGGTGGTGGTTGTTTGGGTAGGATATCGTTGAGTGATTAGAGTAGAGCAGCTAACGCTCGGTGAACCTAGGCTTCGTAACGGTATGGACAGGTTGACCATCAGTGGGATTAAGGTCGCAGGGATGGTCAGGGACCCTCGTGAGTTCCGTGGAAGGAATTGGAAAGGAGTGACTATAACTGAACGATATGAGGTTATTGAAGGAGAGAACCCACAAGCTAGAGTTTGCCTTTAGGACTTTGTAGATTTATTCCGTTAGTGGCCGACGTAGCAGCCGAGGGAGGTGCGGTGGTTGTATGCGCGGATGTGCTCTGTGAATTCTATCGGGTACTCCATATGAGGTATTGTAAAATACCTTTGTTTTCTGTTCATAGAGTTTCCCTTGCGTACACCAGACAGTTGTTAATAAGAGAGGGTTGGCCATGGTAACAGTAGTTGGGGATGGTGTGAAATACCCAAGGTGGAGATGATAGACAGGAAACCCAGGAGAAGTTGTTGTTGACCTAGTGTTGATTACCAGGTAGGAGACCCTAGGTGTCGGGAACTAGCTGTGGAATTTCGGGGACGAAATTCTTTTTAGGGGGGTAGATTGTAACAACCCGTACCTTCGGGAAGGGTAAAAAGGTAATTTTGTAAAATTTTGTGTAAATGGACGATTTTGCCCTTGTGAATAGTAGACGAAAAGTTGACTTTTTGTACTATCGATTGGATGAGTGTTAGCCCTTGACTGTGACGTAGTTTAGGACGTCACGAGTCCGTAGACAGGTGGCAGGTTCGATTCGGACAACCGGAGGAAAAGTTATGATGTTTGGAAGGTTGAGGGCATAACCGTAATTTGACTAAATTAGGGGGGGAAAGAGTTGACTTTTCCTACGACCGAGTTTTGACATGTTGACCTTGGACCGTTGGGTAGATCTCGTCGTCCTGAATTCAACGACAGGCGGCACGTGTTTATCGGAGTTAGGACGGGCAAGTTACGGGTCCAAAACGGTATGGGTAAAATGGTAATTTTGGAGTTAAGAAGGGTATTTTGGTCTTTTGGCGGGGGGGGGGGGGGGCATGGTGCAATCGGATTGGGACACTTGTCCAAGGCAGAGAGGAGATTTTTGTGTGAGAAGGGAGAAGATTGTGACATGTGGCAGGGCTCTAGTGGGTTCTAGGCCGTGCATGAGTGTGTTTAAAAATTGTGTCGTGTGTGTGTGTTGAGTTTAGCCGAAGGGGGGAAAAACAGAGGTGAGCTGAGGGAGGAATTGATTGAACCGGGTGAGTGTTGTGAGGTTCTGTGATGTTCAAAGGAGAGCTAGGAGAGGGAGTGATTGTATCTGTGAGGATTTGGGCGTGACGATGAATATGTGAGGTGTGTGAGAAGTGAGGAAAAAACCAGAGAACAGGGCAGGGGTTTTGTGCACGGTTGTGCACCCCGATCGATCAATCTCCAAAATTGGACGGGTGGAAGTGTTCAGGGACCTGAGCGGAGCTTTGTGAACCGAGAGGAGCACAGCGGCGTGCACGGCGGAGGTCAGAACACAGGTAATTGCCCACGGTCCTCTGTTTTCCCAATTTGGTTAAAATCAATAGTTGTGGGTTTTGGGTACGAGTCGAGGCTTTTGGTGGGTGTTATGAGACTCAGGAGGTCCCTAGGAGTCGAATAAGTTGTTGCCGCGATGGGGGAAATGTTTGATTAGCTGGGAACCGAAACAGGGGTTTCGGGTAAATGTTTTCAAATTCGAAGTCGACGAGCTAAGGACTTCGATGTTGGGTTTTCTGGTGGGGAATGGATTAAGGAGGATAGGACGAAACTAAGGGATTCAACGGGATTAAAAATGGATGAAAATGGGATGAAAACCGTGAACGCCGGTTCACGGCTGGACCGGACCGGTTCAAACCAGGTGAACCGGGTTCACCTGAGGTTGCTGGTGACACTGTTCACGCGCGTGGATTTCACGCGCAGAACCTTCTGGACGCGCGTGGGGGCGCGTGGGGGCGCGTGAGGGGTAATTTGGGAAATTAGTCAACATGACTTTTAAAGTATTTGATGTAACGAACATTTTGGCGTTGGTTTCGAGTCGATCGGACATCGTCTCGATATGTTTCGGACTGTCCGAAGGTTTTAGGGCTGGGTTAAAAATAGTTAAAAATCCGGGAAAATTATGGGGCTTTAGTATGACCTTTGTGAAGTAGGTAGTGATCTCTTTATGGGATTTGGACAGGTTTGGGAAAGCCGAGGATAATGGTTTGGCAGGGAATGGCATAGGTGCGCGCGTATCGAGGCGACGTCGAAATGGTCTGTGAGTGGACTTTGCTTCCTAACTCTTGATGCATGCATATATGTTTTTATAGGATTTCTATACTGGATTCTATGATTTGATTATGGTTGTGATGGTTTGTGGTTTGTGCACGTTTTTCGAGGAAAATGACAGTTTTCACGTTTTACGAGGTTTTGATAACTATTGTAATTTGAACCTGGTTTTAATGGTTGATTTCGGGATTTGAAATACGGTTGGATTTCAAGGAAAGTAAAAGGATTTTGAAAAGTATTTTCGGGCCTGAGGCCCAGTTCAAAGGTGTTTTCAGAAATGAGATCTCGGGTTTCGGAATCGAAATCCCGGGTGACGATTCGGGATTCGATTCGGGACTTGAAGCGGATTTCGGGTTTGGGTTTGGAATGGTTATTCCGGATGCTAGCTTACGGAATGATGGTTGCGGACTCGGACCGGGGAAATGAGAAGGAAATGAGTTCTGGGTCTGGATTCGGAATGACGGTTCTGAACGCCGGAAGGGTTTCGGACCGGTGATTTCGGATTCGGGTTTGGATGAGGATTTGGTAAATGGTTTTCAAATGGTTTTGAGATTGGATTTGCTGGATCGGGATATTGGGTTTAAAGACCCGGATATATGTGACGGGGGACCGGCCGGATTGGGTTTAAAGACCCGGATTGAGTTTAAAGACTCGGGAGTTTAAAGACTCGGATATATTGATTTCCCTCGTAGGCCTTGAGTTTAAAGACTCGGGAGTTTAAAGACTCGGATATGATTAAGGCCTGGATTGAGTTTAAAGACTCGGGAGTTTAAAGACTCGGGAGTTTAAAGACTCGGATAGATCCAGCAGGTTCGATGAATGAGAATGTGGTTTTAAATGTGTTTTGGGTTTTCACTGAGACTTGATGATGATGTTTTGGGCAGTAGCCCGGATGAAATGGTTTTTATTGGTTATAATGGCTTCCGGTGATATTGGGGCTGAGGCCCGGGTTTTGGAAAAAAGGAAAATGTGCTTTGGTTTTCGTACATGGTTTTATGATATGAAATTGATATGCATGCATTGGTTTTCAAACGGAGGGTATAAATGTATGTGTTTTCTGATAACTGTTTTGAACTTGACTTTATTTTTGTCCACTCACAGTCTTTTCGTGTTTTCGATACCCTCCAGGTTGCTGCAGTGCGGGCAGTCGGTAGAGAGAGATGGAGACATCACATGCACCATCCACAGTAGACTCTGCGCACTCTGAGAAGTTTGAGGTTGTTGAGGTGGTTGGTCTGGAACTCCCTTGTCCGACTTACGTGTCACACGGAGGTTAGGCGGTTGTTTAGCCCTCGTGTCATGCGTACGTTAGACGGGAGCGGGGTTTAGCCCTTAATCCCGGGGGATTTGGGGTGGGCCCTGACATTTGTTTGACCAATTGAGGGGAGCTAAGTATTTCTCGAAGATTGATCTCCGTTCTGGTTACCATCAGTTGAGGATTCGAGAAGAAGATATTTCGAAAATAGCCTTCCGGACTCGGTATGGTCATTATGAGTTTCTAGTAATGTCGTTTGGATTAACCAATGCACTGGCGGAATTTATGGATTTGATGAACCGAGTGTTTCGGAAATATCTTGACCAGTTTTTCATTGTGTTTATTGATGATATTTTGGTATATTCAAAGAGTAAGAAAGCGCATGAGAAGCACCTGAGACTTGTGCTTGAAACTCTTAGGGAGAATCAGCTTTTTGCCAAATTGAGTAAGTGTCAATTTTGGTTAACCAGTGTGGGATTTCTCGGACATGTGATTTCTGCGAAGGAATTTGTGTTGATCCCTAGAAGATTGAGGCAGTGGCCAACTGGAAGCAGCCGACAACAGTAACTGAAGTAAGGAGCTTTCTGGGTTTGGCCGGTTACTACAGACGTTTTTTGGAAGGATTTTCTACGATTGCTGCTCCTTTGACTCGCTTGACCAGAAAGGGAGTTAAGTTCATTTGGGATGAGACTTGTGAGCGGAGTTTTCAGGAATTGAAGAAACGATTGGCATCCGCTCCAGTATTGGCCCTTCCAGATGATAGTGGAGAATTCGAAGTATATACTGATGCATCCTTACATGGATTGGGGTGTGTGTTAATGCAACATGGAAAGGTGATTGCTTATGCCTCTCGACAGTTAAAACCGCATGAATACAACTATCCTACCCATGATTTAGAACTAGCTGCAGTGGTACATGCGTTGAAGATCTGACGACACTATTTATATGGGGAAACATGCAGACTGTTTACGGATCATAAGAGTTTGAAGTACTTTTTCACCCAGAAGGAGCTGAATGTGAGGCAGAGAAGATGGTTGGAATTGCTGAAGGATTATGACTGCACAATTGAATACCATCCGGGAAAAGCAAATGTGGTAGCTGATGCATTGAGTCGGAAATCCGCACATTCTATAGCCCATCTGCGGATGATCCATTTGCCCTTATTGGTTGAACTTCGTAAGACTGGAGTGATGTTGGAACTTGATGGCCAAGGTGGTATAGTAGCTAGTTTCCAGGTTCGACCAATCCTGATTGATCAGATTATTGATGCTCAATTTCAAGACCCTATCTTGTGTATTCTCCGAATTGAAGTAGAAGCAGGGGAAAGGCAGGATTATGCAGTTAGCGAGGATGGAGATTTAACAAAGGAAGGGAGATTATGTGTGCCTGCAGATGTAGCATTGAAAAAGGAGATTCTGGACGAAGCCCACAGCTCTGCGTACGCTATGCATCCAGGAGGAACCAAAATGTACCGTACACTTCGAGAACACTATTGGTGGCCGGGAATGAAAAGAGAAATTGTTGAGTATGTGAGCAAGTGTTTGATATGTCAGCAGGTGAAAGCTGAGAGACAAAGACCTTATGGAGCACTGCAACCACTTCCTATCCCAGAATGGAAATGGGATCACATAACCATGGACTTTGTGTTTAAACTTCCGAGGACGCCCAGAGGCCACGATGGAGTTTGGGTGATTGTGGACAGACTTACCAAGTCAACGCATTTCTTACCTGTGAAGGAAAACTTTCAGATGACCCAGTACCCCAACCTCTTCATTCATGAGATCATCCGATTACATGGTACACCTGCCTCCATTGTCTCGGATCGAGATCCACGATTTACATCTAGATTCTGGCAAAGTTTACAGGAAGCTTTTGGGACGAGATTACATTTTAGTACGGCGTTCCACCCTCAGACAGATGGACAGTCGGAACGAACCATCCAGACCTTGGAAGATATGATGAGAGCATGTGTTCTGCAATTCCAGGGTACTTGGGAGTCACATTTTCCATTGATGGAATTTGCCTACAATAACAGTTATCAAGCAAGTATTGGAATGGCACCTTAAAAAGCCTTATATGGACGACAGTGCAGAACCCCATTGTGTTGGATAGAGGTGGGCGAAAGAAGATTGTCTAAGTCCGAATTGATTAATCTGACGACGAAGAAAGTTAAGCTCATCCGGGATAGACTCAAGGTAGCCCAGGACAGGAAAAAGAGCTACGTGGATCGACGAATCAGGGATCTTGAATTTGCAGTGGGAGATTGGGTTTTCCTGAAGTTATCTCCTTGGAAAGGCATAGTACGATTTGGCAGACGCGGGAAATTGAGCCCCCGTTTCATTGGTTCATATGAGATTGTTGAACGGATCGGCCGAGTTGCTTATAGACTCGCATTACCTTCAGAGCTTTCCAGAGTTCATAATGTATTCCATGTGTCAATGCTGCGGAAATATGTGTATGATGAGTCTCATGTATTAGAAGAGCAGCCCATTGAGCTCAGGGAAGACCTAAGCTTTGAGGAACAACCTGTGCAGATCTTGGATCGAAAGGATAAGGTACTCCACCGAAAAACAATCCCCCTAGTGAAGGTTCTTTGGCGAAATCAGAATGTAGAAGAGGCTACCTGGGAACCCGAACTTCAGTTGCGAGAACAATATCCGTATTTGTTTCCTTGAAATTTCGGGGACAAAATTTCCTAAGGGGGGAAGGTTGTAACGCCCTGAAAATTCAAAGAATGTAAAATATTAAAATAATGTGAAAATGACGTTTTCACCCTTGGAGGGATGTGGCTAAAAGTTGATTTTTTTATTTGGAATACTTTTTGTATATTTTTCAAGGACTGTTGTGTAGATCTCGAGACGATGAATCCGTAGACAGGTGGCACGTCGAAAACGGAGCTCGGATGAAAAGTTATGGGCCTGGGAAGTTCAGGGGTAAGATGGTAAATTTCGACGAAAAGGGTAAAATGGTAAATTTCGACGAAAAGGGTAAAATGATAATTTTAGGCAAGGGAATTAAACAGTGCAAGTGTTAATATGAAGTGGTTTAATTTGCTGATTCAGCCCACTTTAACTCAGCAGGTGACACCTGCCATTTTAAGAAGATCATTAGTGGCACTTGGTTGCCGTGTTGTACAATTAGTTAAATTAATTAACCTGTTACATTATCATATACTATTCAATCTCATGCTCATGTTCGACAAAACACAGAGAACACCCTTCCTTCACTTTGATCAATTCTCAGCAGAACAAAGGCAAAAAGTGAAATTGATTGAGCAATTCAGTGTAATCTGGAGAGAAAAACCGAAAGGGAATAGAGAAAACCCAAAGAAAACCATACTAGTAACACCCGAAAAATCACCCAAAACTATAATTGTCGAATTTGATTTCTTAGACAGTTTTGATTGCAATTGTTGTGATATTGAGCTTTCTGGGAGCTAAACGAAGCGAACCACATCAACTGGAACGAAAATTGATGGTGAATTGAAGAAGAACAGGCTCTGCGATTAGTTTGAAATTTGGAGCTTGAGTTCGATTACTTGGAGGTAAGGACTCGTGAAATTGATTTCGAATTTGTGTTTATCATGGACATAGAATGCTTCCTGTGTGATTAATTGAAGAGAACAGGTCGATTTTGGGTAGAACCCGATTTAGGACCCGTCGGATATCCAACATGAGTCGAGGGATTTTAGAGTTTGTTTCACAAAATTAAGGTTACAGATCCCTAACCTATAGAGAATAGATGAACATGAGTGAAAGAATGAATGAAATTGAGGTCGAATCGAGGGAGATTGCACCGGGTTTGATCGCGGGTTTTCGACCTGTTTACTAGGAAAACGGGCGAGAGAGATGAACTGTAGCTGCACTGTTCACGGCGCGTGGCTCGCGCAGCCGCTTGCGACGGCGCGTGAGGGCGCGTGGCCGGGAATCTCACTTTGGGTCCAACATCAATTTTGATGCTCTCAATGATAAAGACCTATTAGCGTTGGTTTCGGGTCAATCGGATGTGAACTTAGAGTAGTTTTGAATACCCAAAGCGTATAGGTTACATTTAAATAATATTATTTTATTCCGACGATTAGGAAATTCGTACATGGGATTATGTGATAAGCTAGTGATATTATATTACTTGTTTGACAGGCCCGAATATTTCCAGGACGTCGGAAGAGAACGAACAGCTCGAAACTGAACAATCTGGACGGTGTGTGAGTGGACCTTTGTTTTCTACCCTGAATGCATGCATATATGTTTTAAATGCTTTATGATATGATTTGAAATGATTTGGCATGATTGATGTTTCGATATGATGATTTTTGGATTTTTTTTGAATATTATATTGTTTTATATGCTTTTAGGCACGAGTTTCGAGAAACTCTTGATATTGTTGTTTTGGGCGAAGGCCCGGGATTTGAACTTGATTTTGACTCGGATTATGAGTCTGGAACTAGATTTGATGGATTTGTATTATGATTGAGATTGTGATTGCACAGATTTGCATGAAACTGATTTACGAGTTTTGAAAAATGTTTTTGATATTAAATGCAACTGTTTTTCACTGATTTTCTTGATGATGATATATTGTGGTTATTAGGGCTTTCGGTGTGGAATATGTTTCCCCCGAAGTGCACCCTGGAGATAACGCTCGCCTCCGGGATGGAAGTGTTTACCCCGGAGAGGTCACGTTGCACGGTCTGCTGTCGTGCAGCCGAGGGAGGCTCGACTCAGACCAGATGTGCTGGATGATATGGAGGTCAGTCGGTGATATGTTCACGACGACCTGGATTGCCGGCTGGTGATGTGTTCACAGCGGCGGATGCTCGGATTTTGAGCGGTCCTTGAGCCTATTGATTTGCACGCGTTGCAAGGATAACGTGACTATATATTGGACCTGGATTCTGTGCATTGATTTATATTTGAGATTTATATTTGTGTCTTGAGTTTTTAACTTATACCTTATGATATGCATGCATGTTTGTGAAACTGGAGGGTAAGACTATATTTTGATAAATGTATTTCAAAACTTTTATTTTTGTCCACTCATACCTTTGATGTTTTATGTACCCTCCAGGCCAGTGCACAGGTGCTGAGGCTAGTATCGAGGTAGAGAAATAAACAGACTGTTGCGTACTCAGACACTTTGCAGCGTAGGATTTTGATCCCTACTTGTAAATATTACCTATGCTCTGTAAACCTGTTGACTAGGTCAACGGTCTTGGAATACTGAATTATCCCTTGTCTGACAATGTTTATCGTTTATTATGTTCTATATGTATATATGTTAAACTACTTTTAGTACTTTCGAGTTATTGTCAGACGGGAGCAGGATCTTTCACGATTATCGAGGGATAACCGGGATGGGTCCTGTCAGAAGACCGCATTCTTCCTCTTGTTTTGAGTAGTTTTCCTGTCATTTATGTCTAATGCTAAATTAGTTTACAAGTACTTCATGTAGCCTAGCCACCAGTCATGCATGTGTCTTTATTTCTATTCTTTTGATGTTTTCTTACTAATCTTATTTCCATATCTTACTAATTGTGTGTTTCAATACTATTTTGCATCTGGTTCCCAATGTCTTTCTTTGAGTTTGTGGGAAGCAGTTAACTGACTAGTCATCTTCTCTGGTTCATGATCTATGCAGTGGAATATACATATTGGTTTTGAAAGGATGTTTTTATTTTTGTTAAATAAAGTCAGTTGTTGGGAGTGTTTCACTTAGAAAAACAAAATATCTCAATCATCTTGAATGCTCTTTATTGTGTGTCCAGAGAACTAAGTTTGTCTATAAGTTTGTCTATCTCCCTCTAGTATGTTTGACTATAACTAGCTTTTACTCATGTTCTGTTTTGAATTAAAAATAAAAAGGTCTTGTTGATCTTTGATCTACTCTTTCATAGAATTTGAGCCCTCATAAAAAACTTTGACTATGATTGTATGTATGTGAATATTTCTTATTAGATTTTCCATTAAATTTTCATGTTGTTGAAAATTTATGCTCACATGAAAATACTCCATTTTTTTAGCATTAGTGCATTAATTTACTCCACTATTCTAACTTAATTACCATGGTGATTGAGTGTTTGTTTCATTTAAAAAAAATATGGAGGTGAAACTATAGTATTAAAAAAAAAAAAAAAAAAACTGTTTGTTTTGAAGTATCACCAATGTAGTCACGACCCTAGGGTGATATAAGGAGATATCAGGTTTCTAGGTTAAACGGGTGCTATTGAAGTGTGACCAAGATCCTAAGGTTCTTCAAGGATGGTTCAGGTGATTAGGAAAAAGAGCCACAAAATTCGGCCATTTCAAACATTAAAAATATCAAATATAAATAAAAACAATCTAAACACTTCAATCCCTTTAATACTTTTGTTAGCCAAGTGGAGTTCTTGCCTCTAATGTTTTGAATTTATCTTTGAATGCTGTCATGTGAACTCTGATTTCATTCATACATATTTTGACATTACACACATTTCATTTTACTTCATGCAATATGGTCATTGTGTTGTTTGTGATATAAACATTTGTTAAAGAGCAGATCATAAGTTTGTCACCTTAGTTCCATGTTGTCTTCTCTGAAAAAAAATTATTTGGCCTAATTCTGTTCAAGCATATGTTGAGGTTATTTCACTACACTACCTTATTTATGGGTTTAAGAATGCCTTGAGATTCTCCCTTGATCAAGCTATTCTTTCCACCACTTGATTACATGCTTTTAGCCATTGTACTTTCTTGGTCCTCTACATGTTCTGGTTATTAAGCAAATTTTGGTCATTTTATCTATTACATGGTTGTAGTGCACATGCTCATATACTCATTACCGTGTATGATATAGAGGGTTCACCTGCTTAGCTTACATAATGAAACTTTCTTTTCCGCTTAGATTTGTGTATGGGGTGTGATATGTAGGGGAGCTTCTCATGTAATTGTTTCTTGTGTTATTGGTGAGAATCTGGCTTGACGGTCCACATTTTTGGCTTGTTATTCTATGCCTTATTGTCTCAATTTCATCTCATGTGTGTCATTTTCTATCCAACTTTTGGCATTCACCTAGTTTGTCAATGTTTGTTCTCTTTGATTGATGTTTGTTCTTATCGTTTGGATTATTCCCATTCTTATTTGGGCAACTGATTTTGGGGTTTATTTATTTATGCTTGCTTAAAAGAAATCCTAGTTGGATCTTGCAGGATATGTTTTTTTCTTTCCCTATCAAAAAGGGGGAGAAAGTTTACAATTGTCCTTGATTTCTATCTCATTGTGCTTAAGCTTTTAATAGATTGATCACTTATTCTTGGTCTTAAGTCTCTTTTGCAGGATTCAGTCTTTCCAAATAACAGGTTTGATCATGATTAGTTATGAGGTGTGAGATAGGCCTTTCTTAGGTTAAGTGATGGGATTTGACAAAGCAATGTGAAATGAGGAGATTGTTAGTTCTTTATATTAGGGATGTCCTCGTAATTGGTTTTTCTTGTCATTGTGAACTACCATACTTTGTACTTTGCTCAATCTAGAAAGTTAGCATCTCGAGGCCATGATGTGTTTTATATTGAAGATGGTTAAAGTTATGAGAATAAAGGTATATTGCACTTCACAAGCCTGGATTAGTCGTCATTTTTCAGTTCTTATGATCGGCTGTTAAAATATTTTTAACTGAGAATTTTGTTGTTTTACTCAAAGGAATTTTTGGCACACTTTGATAAGCAACTGTCAAAGTGTGCGTTTAGGGTTGAATTTAAAGGATTGGAAATATAGCCTTGGATATTGGGGAATTCACAAAGTGTGAGTGAGATTTTTGGTTCTCGGAGTCGTGAACTTTAGCTAGGTGTGCTAAGCTTCCATGGCGTGTTTTGGTTTTTGAATAAAAGTTTTTCAGATCTAGTTTTCAAGAGTCCTTTGCTTAGTAAAGATGGCGTTTACAAAGGAGGTCTGATTTTCAGATACTCGTCTTCGTGGGTTTTTTGCAGTGGTCTAAACCATGAAGGTGCTTCTTTCTGGATTTTGAGAAAACGATTATCTATAAATTAGATTATGGGTCAATTTTTTTGGTATATGCTTTTGGTTTTGTAAATCTTATTTTTGAAATTAGCCATCGTTGAAATAGTTCATCGATTGGTTGCTTGATCTGAATCCATCAAGGTCTATGGCTTGTTGAACTCAGATTAATTGATTTGTTGAGTTTGTCACTTAACATCAAGTAAATATGGATAGTGGATGAAGGGACTAGAGTTTCTTAAACTGTTACGGATAGAATCTACAGGAGAGCTTAGCTGAGTTGATTAACTTCAAGGATGCACAAGGTGTGGCTACAGCTTTAGTATAGGCCAGAAGATTTTAGCATGTATATACAGTATGCCATTTTTGCCCTTAGACGACAGTGAAAAAGTGCGGTTTGATTGCAAAACAAAAATGTTGTCTATGTGAATATTATCTATTTGAATCGTATAAGACGACATTCATTAACTGTCGTCTAATAACTGTCGTCTAAAGTATTATCAGACGACGGTTTTATCAAAAAAACCCGTCGACTCTTTATAAAAAAAACTCAACTTAGAAAAACTATCGTCTAGCTCAATAGACACAATGCCTTATGCACAAGAAAGTGTCGTCTGATGCACCATCAGACAACACTTTTTTTAGCAAAAGCATCATCTATGATAACATAGACAACCGTTGTTTTAATGAGTTGTGTTTTTTATATGTAAGAAAACACTAATTCACTATTGTATGAAGCGTTGAAATTTTATTAGAAAATGCCATTTGTGTCATCGGGCACATGTCGTTGGTTCAAATAATTTTTTTCAATTAATAATAGAAAATCCATCAAACTGTCATTCTTATATTAAATCAACTAAAATTAAAAAAGATAGCCGTACATTGAGATCCCAAAAGTACAAGAATTAACTATGTAACTGAATGCATGCCTCTTAAGATATAACCAAAACAAAAAGGCAAAATTAACATACAAGTACCTTATTTAGGTCGTGTTATTCAATTGTAGTCATTTCATATGCTTCATAAACCTACGTTACATAATTTCTTAAAAAATCTGCCCACTCACCATGCACCGTTACATAATCTCTTCTCCCACTGTAATATTACAAAGAAATTCAATCAAACAAAAGCTCCAACAAAGAAAAAATCCTACACATTGTCAAAATATCCTATAATTCATTGCTAGTAACTTGCTAGTATTAAGCACATTTTGCCAACAAAAGCTGATTCATTCTCAACACTTTCCAATATTCAACCTAGAATGTAGAAGTACAACAACTTCAAATTTCACTCTTCCAAAGACCAAACCAAAGGAAAATGCATAAATTTCCAGTAAGCTAGGGAGTGAGAATAAGGACATTTCTAGAAAGCTAGGAAGTGAGAATAAGGGCTATATTTCTAGCAAGCTCAATTTTCAGTCAAATAAAATGTAGAATTCCAATCAAGTTTCCAGAATAAGGGCAGATTTCCGGAATAAGGGCAGATTTTCAGCAAGCTAGAGGGTGAGAATAAGGGCTATATTTCTAGTTAAATAAGGTCCAAAAATGCAGAAATTCAGTCAAATGTTCGAACACACCACACAAATCAAAATAGCAAATTTCTAGCAAGTTCAAAGGTCTAACGAGGCATAAAAAAGAAGAATTAAATAGAAATAGAAACATTATTGCAGATTTCCAGCAAGCTCAATGATAGTAGATTTCCAAGTACCTTATTAAATGTCAAATTTTTGTCTTCAACAGTGTCCATATACCGCATCACAAAATAAGTGCATTCTTCATCACTTGGTTGTTGAGGAACGCCCTATCGAATATATCAATTTTAGTATCAACCATTATCTTGTGCAAAAACTCATCTTTAAAATAAAATGTAGATGAAGCAACTTACGGCCAAGTTCTTCCATTGTATAGATATTCGCCCCTGCCTATTCCTTTGTGCATTCAAGATTTGAATGACACTTCAGCATGCCAAAAAAGTTGAATTAGAATTCCACCAATATAATAATAAGAAAAGTAGATGAATTTGAATGAAAAGAAACTTACTTATCAACTACATTTTTCCACTCGTTGTCCACTAAGGTTTTCCGTAGCATGTCCATATGATAGACAATAGCTTTGTCCGGATTGACAACCGTTAAAGTTCAATGGAATCTGGAAAAATTAAAAAAATCAGTATTAAATGTGATAATATACATGGCAAATGAAGTACTGGCCCCTCTTCGACTTTCATTCTTACCCACAATTAGTAGGTCCCAAATAGATTCATCACTTCCTTGTGACATTACTTTTGCTATGTAACATGAACAATGAGTCAAACTTCCACATCCCTTTGCACCAGTTTTAACAGGATCAATGAAACCATGCATGCCTAACATTTTGAACTTTATAAGAACATTATAAAGGTGCTTTAATGAAGAATGAAATGCAAATTTCGCGAAAGAAACTCAAGAGAAGATGAACAAGCTTCATGAACAACACTAACCAATTTTTTCCTTTTAGGCATGTGAAATAAGGTACATAAACTCTTCGTAAGCCCTCTATCATCCCTTAGAAATAGCATATTACATGCATAGTAGTTAATATAAGAGAAATAATTGAGATTAATTTCATGACTTATGTAATATGCAATAAGATAATCAAACCTCTATAAAAGGTATCATGTCCTGGCATTCCAAGACACACTACAATTACATGATGATGCATTTAATCGTTATGTGAAAACAGATTGATACTTGAGGAAGATACACAAAAGACTAAATTTTGTGGTAAGCCTTCTATAGAAATAGCTATTTGCAGAAAATGCAGAATAAGCTTAAGTGGTAAACCAGAAAATGCATATAAGTGAAAATCCAGAAAATGCAAAAAATAAAGATTATGCACGAAATGCATATGATCTCTCAAAAGATAATGAAAAGGAAATGCAAAAGCCAGGAAACCCTCAAACTTTCAACTGATCTATGCATAAACAATCTCAGTTGTGAGAAACTGCAACTAGATTTTAGTCAATGGCTTAAAGGGCACCATTTAGATATGTACTCATTGTAAATTTACCATACCCCAAGATCATTTGATGGAGAACTGAGTAGGTTAAGATTTTGAGATTATAACTTCGGAATCACCTACGACTTCTACTTTGGTAGTTCTAGTTTCTGTTTAAGAAGCAATGTCGCTTGCGCCTCCATTACATTGAGATCAAGGCCCTCAGAGAATTGATCATCACATTAGGGACTGTCTAATTCCTCATTCTAACAGTACACAACATTCAATCTGCATGCATATAACATATTAACATATTGAATGCGTGCTTCCATCAACCAAACCATAACTATATATTACTTACTCAAAATGCTATATAATATCATGAAAAATGTTATGTTTTCCCTTCCCCAGTTGCTCATTATACTACTTTCCAGCCAAAACAGAATCTGATTTGGCTTTTTCTTGAACTTATCTCAGAAATACACTAGCATTCTTGTGTTTTGTAAGAAGAAAATAAGTTTGTGTTTTGTAGTGTTTAGTACAAAGAATATAAGGTTGTGTTGTTCCTTCCTTGTCTAAGAATATAAGGTTGTGTTGTTCCTTTCTTGAGCTTAATCAGGCATTAAAGAGGAGCTATAATACAACCGATCAGGACACAAGCTCAGCCTAAAATCTGAGCTGCACTCAATGCTCAAGCAATGCTATATCATGTACTCTGTTTAAACCACCACTTGAAGTTAAATGACCGGTGGCATGAACAATTTGATCCATATAACCAAAGAATATAACCAAAGAAAAAATATAGCGAGCTTCTTGGTTCTAGGTAAACACACTTTTGTTGAACAAGGGTGACGATAATGAAGCATGGTCCAACTGTCCTAATCCTAATTTTAACAATGATCTTATCATGTTTTTCCTACCAAAAATCAATTGGACCTAGGGTTAGACCTACCAACTTAAAATGTTGCATCATGGATTAACCATTCGACGGATCCAATACCCCCTACCCCATCCATATATTCCCTTCTAGGCAAGCAAATCTATAAACTGCAAGTACTTGAGAAACTATATCCCCAATAACAGACCCATAAAAGATTGTTGTAATAATAGCACTTGGTACACTTGAAAGTAAACAGTTCATGTCATAGGGATACAAAGTCATTAAGCCGTTGCTAACATAAACTCTATCCCAATATAGATTTCAAAAAATAAACAAAATATAGCTTTATATTTCAAAAGGGACCAGGTTGTACCTCACTCCAAGTATGAGAGTAGCCTCCGTCTGTGCCATGCTATCTTGAAAACCTCCCTCTAACCTTTTTCTATGATAACTGTACTCTCTCAGCAATGTCATCCATTGAAAGTTGGGATCGTACAAAAGGTATTAAAGATGTCCACATCCACCAATATTAAGTATAAGGTTTAGACACAAGCTAACTCTTCAATATTAATTATAAGGTTTAGATTTTCATTATTTTCTTCTTATGTTGCTATTCAAGCTTCTCACCAATCTGATGCTTCTGGATTTAGGTACTACCTGAACAATATTGGTAAAACACAATCTAACTTAATCCTATTGTAACTTAGCATCATGGCTACGGATTAACCATCATTAACCATCAATGAAGAGAAGGTGAAAATACAATCTCTTCATCTTACCCATCAACTACGAACAAGAAAATCGTTCTTCTCTTCAACTATATCTATAAGTACTGATCTGATTGAACGCTAGATGGATGAAATTAATGGCATAAAGATCACAGATCATAGTTTTAATGGATGAAGATGACATTGATAGTAGGTAACTTGATGACATTATGTAGTCTAGCATCCATAACCTTGAACGAAAAGGGGCCTACCTTTGTATCTAATATTCTCTCAAATGACCGTGAGATGATTAAGTGTAAGTTAGAGCTATGCCAGTTGCCTGGCTACAGGTATCCATCTCAGTACTCTATACTGGTGTTTCTGTTGGAAAGTTATAGACATTTATGTGTTCCAAGCCATTATTTTCTTTTGTGGTAAAATTGGACTGGGTGTTTTGTCATGAATTTTGAGGAGTTAAAATTTCTAACATGAAGTACGGACTCACATAGTCACATTCACAATCAAAGTAATATGGACTCACAATCCGTACTATATGGACTCACATTCACAACAAGATAATCAACTTCAAACTCAGATAATTTCCAAAAAATCGCTATGGGGATGAGATTAGATCTACTAAATCAAGCCTCTATTAATAAACACATGAAATCAAATAACAATGAAGCCGTTAAAAAGCCGAATGAGCAGAAGCAACTAACTCGGTATATCATAAAAAGACTAATCAACTTCAAAGCACTTGGCTAATTTCCAAACTTAATGGTAAGCTAGGAACCTAAAAGTTAAAAGCGTTTTTGTATTAAAAAGAAACCCGTTTACCCTTGTAATTTGAATTTCATGTCTCCAAGTATGACTCTAGTCCACTGAAGGAACCCAACAAACAGAAACACTGTAAAATAAACTATTTGATCTATTTACTCTTTTGGCAAACATTCATTGGGGCTTTTCTACAAGCATATGGTGGGCGCTTGCTTATTGCATATAACTCCCACGTATTATATAGGCATTTATCAAAAGCCAAAGAAATTTGAGCCCTTATTTCTATCAGCAATCTTAAATCCTAACAAAGATTATTTCACCTTACCAGGAAGAAAGAAAATTGAAAGCGATGCAGGTGAAGGTGAAGTTACGATCTCCTCCCTACTTTTTTTTTTTCTGGTGAGAGCTTCTTCCTTCTTCAATCCTGACTGGAAATCCCCAGGGAGAGTTCTTCTATGACTGAAAATCTTCTGAAGTATTGAAGAACACTAGTTGAAATGGGCAGATTGAAGACAACGATCCGTTTGTTCTCAGTCGTTCAGTGGTTCAATGCTCGACCAATGAAGAGGTAGGATTCTTGAATCTCTCAACTGAATCTCCATGGTTTTTCCTCTCAGCTGAATCATAGGGGTTTTTCTTGGTAACCAGCATGTTCGAACAGATCGAAAACGTCCCCTTTCGTTCGAACAGATCGATCTTTGTGGCTGTGTGTTTTTTTTAATGATGAACAGAAACCAGCGTGTTTTTCCCTTTCCAAATTTCAATTGCCGCTCTCACTCCTTTTGAAAATTTTAATTTCCCTGCCCTTCTATGAAGCCAATAGACAACACTAAATTAAAAAATACTAGTTCAAAAATATTGAAAAAACGAGGCAATTAATATTTTTACATGAGCATAAACGATAGTTTTATCTAAAACTGTCATCTTTTAGAATATTTACATGAGCATAGATAGACGGTTTTAATCAAAATTTTCATCTTTTAGAATAAGATGACAGTTTTAATTTAAACTGTCATCTAATTAGTATCATTTATGATTAAAAATGACATAGTGATACCTTTATTGAACTCTGAAATTACTAGATTGTCTGGCCAGCAGAGAGAACTCCAATTTTCACCTTGATGAAGGTTTCTGAATTTCAGGCTTTGTATGATTGGGATGTCATTTGTATGATTATTGATCTTTGCATAGCGTATGTGAATGATGTGTGCGCATGTGATTGGAATTATTTGATTGATTGTATCATAAATTTATTTATAATTTAGGTGTTTTTAGTCGCCAGAATCGGGTCTTATAATTAGCATTAACTTTCAACTAGGTTTTACATTCAATGCTTCATTTGAAAAATTAAAACAACAATTGTGAAGTACATTTGCTATTCCATTACCTTTTCCTAGTTTTTTGCAGGAAGTAGAGTCGACGACAAAGGGGGCCAAGGGATACAAGCTCTGGCCCAAAATAATAGGGGGGGCTAAAATAAGTCAAAATTATTAATATATTCTATAAAATAAATAAATTATTAAATAAATAAAGCATTAGGATAAATAATAACATAGGAGTGCAAAAGTTTAATATTGGTTCAAGTTGTTTAAATAGTTGAGCTCTTATTTGAAGACTAAATGCTTCTATTGAATGAAAGTTATAGTCTAATATTCTTGAATGTGAACATTTTCATCCACATACAAGTTAGAAACATAGAATTTGTTTTTTTTTAACTAAATAGTATATATATATATATAATATTTTGGACATGAAGTCTTCTTTTTTTCTTTGTTAGGAGTTTTGTCCCAATGGATTTTCTCTAACAACGTTTTAACGAGGGCTCATAGTATAAAAATGAAATAATCAGTCCATAAAAATTTATGTTTTTAATGAGTTGGTGTGTGAATTGAAGGTACATATTCTATTTATCCTGAACTTTCAAATATTTGGATCAACCTTGGCAAGAAGACATTGTTTTGTGGGGCACTAATTGTGTCTTCTATCAAGTCTGCTTTTAAGTTGCAAGAGTAGAATTGATGAGCACATCCAAGCTCAAGATTATTGAAAAAGTTATAGAAGCTAACCATTCCTCACAAGGTGATATTTTTTTCTCCGTGTTCATGCCCAAAATGATGTCGTAGCGGAATTCGGGATCTCTGTTTGGTAGCTCGCTTTCAAATGAGTGGATGCGCAAGTGTTTGGGTAAGGATGATCTCTTCAATATAGTCCGATACATTGGAGCGTAGTGTAAGTGACTAGACCGAGTAGGGAGAAGGCTGAAAACCTTGAGCCATGTGATAGGCTCTTAATTATGCATCATTTTAATGTTGTTCTCATCCATTTTTAACCTATCTTTTGGGTTTAATTGTACAATCAATAAGAGAAAATGATATACTTTGTGAGATTCTGCAAATTATGAACGAGATATCAATTCTAGATATAATGCCGATAGAATGGCTTGAGTATAAGTCAAAATGAAGAAATAGCCCTATCATGGAGCCAAGGTCCCAATCGAGGTTCATGTCACTAGACCGTGTCACTGAGCCCTTGTGCCTCTACCATGTCATTACCGAGCCCCTGAGCCTCTACCATGTCACTGCCTTGTTTGTAACACCTCAATTGTTAATCACGAGTTTACCAGGAGATTAGCGAGAATATTCGGGATTAGTCGAGGTAAAATGGCAATTTTGCCTCTAGAAAGGGGAAAATGTTGACTTTTGACACGGGAGGTTATTTGCATGTGGATCAAGCTCCATTATGTAGATCGAGGGATTTCAACTACGTAGACAAGTGGCACGTCGATTTTGGACATCGTACAGTAATTTTACTGGTCAAGGAGAGTTTAATCAAATTTTACGATTGCATATTTCAGGAGAAGGGTTATTTTTAGTTTGTTGTTTGGGGGACCCAAAAATATCTAGGCAGGTCCATAGGATGAGTGACAAGTGTCACTCACCCTATGGTCCATACCTTTACAACACCTCCCTGCGTAATAGGTAACAAGTCCTTTGATAATGTCATGCTAGATTTAGGTGCATCAATCAATGTTATCCCATGTCATCTATATGCATTAATGAATCTAGTTTAATTAAAGAAAGAAAATGTGAGTATTCAATTAGAAAATCGTACTCATGCATATCCAAGGTGATATGTAGAAGTTGTTCTTATGCAGGTCAATCATCTTGTTTTTCTAGCTAACTTTTACATACTTGACATGAATGAGAGTCCTTTGGACACCACACAATTTCTTTTGGGATGTTCATTCATGAGGACTGCAAGAACAATGATAGATGTCCACAATGGCACTATATCCATGGAATTTGATGAGGAGATGATTGAGTTCAACATCTTCGAAACTATGTGGTATCCTACTACTAGTGTTAACGCTTGCTTTGCTATTGACATTGTTGAATCTATGTCGCAGGAACACTGTAACCATATAAAAGATTATGAACTCGACATAACCATTCAAGAAGGAGCAGGACTAGCCCAATTCAGGAGTGAAGTCATCTTAGATGGACTAATTGAGGTCCTTGAACCCCGAATCCTTGAATTGGACATGGTCCTAAATGAAATGTTGAGATATGTAAGTTTTCTTCCCCCTATTACAATCACTTTTAGTGCTAATAAAATGCGTCTCTCTGTTGTCCAAACCCCTGAACTAGAACTCAAGGTACTTCCGAAACATTTGAAGTACGCATTCTTATTTGAAAATAACACTTTAACCGTGATTATCTCGTCGTCCTTGGATAACGATCAAGAGATGCAACTTCTGAACGTACTGAAGCAGAACAAGACTACAATTGGATGGACACTTGCAGAAATAAACGGAATCAACCTTGCCACTTGTGTTCATCGTATACTTATTGAAGATGACACCAAACCTACTCGGGAAGCTCAAAGATACCTCCATCCACCTATGATGGAAGTAGTTAAAAAGGAGGTAATTAAACTCTATGATTGTGGTGTGATATATCTTATTTCAGACAGTTATTCGGTGTCTCCTGTGTAAGTTGTTCCTAAGAAGTCTGGCATAACTGTGGTAAAAAAATGTAGAGAATGAATTAGTGCCTCAACGAACCATCACTGGATATAGAGTTTGCATCGATTACCAGAAACTCAATGCCACAATAAGGAAGGACCATTTTCCTTTGCCCTTTATTAACCAAATGCTTGAAAGACTCGCAGGACACTCCCACTACTACTTCCTTGATGGATACTCAGGATACAACTAAATAAGCATCGTTCAAGAAGACCAGGAGAACACCACTTTCACGTGCTCTTTTGGTACATTTGCTACAGGAGTATGTCATTCAGTTTTTGCAATGCACTAGGTACTTTTCAACTTTGTATGTTTTCCATATTCTCTGATTATGTTGAAAAGACTATAGAATTATTCATGGATGGTTGTAGTGTATTCGAAGGTAGTTTTGATGCATGCTTAGAAAACCTTGAACTTATATGGCAAAGATGTGTCACTTCTAGACTACTTAACTGGGAGAAATGTCACTTCATGGTAACTTAAGGTATAGTTTTAGGACATATTGTGTCGTCTAGAGGATAGAAGTTGATAGAGCTAAAGTAGATCTTGTGTGGTACGTACCCTCTCCCACTTCGGTGAAAGAGATCCATTTGTTCCTTGGACATGAAGGTTTCTACCAGCGATTCATCAAAGACTTCTCATCCATTTTTAGACCCCTATGTTGACTACTTCAAAAAGACACTCTTTGTGTTCAGTACCGAGTGCCAAAAAGCCTTTGAGAGGCTTAAGGAATTGCTCACCAGTGCCCATATCTTATGTGCTCCTGATTGATCTTTACCATTTGAGCTCATGTGCGATGCTTTCAACTATGCAGTAGAAGCTGTCTTAGGATAAAGAAAGAACAAGAAGCCATCCGCCATTTACTATGCTTCGAGGACATTGGATTATGCTCAAAAAAACTACACAACCATTGAAAAGAAACTACTTGCTGTAATCTTTGCTCTTGATAACTTTGTTCCTACTTACTTCAATCCAAATTTATTGTGTATGTAGATCAAACTTCCTTGAAGTATTTGATGTCCAAGAAGGATGCCAAACCAAGACTGATTTGATGGATCCTCTTGCTCCAAGAATTCGACATTGGGGTAAGAAATAAGAAAGGAGTAGAGAATGTTTTTGCCTACCACCTCTCTTGAATAGTGAAAAATCAAAAGGATGACATCATACTTGAGATGTTTGCAGACAAACAACTCTTTGGAATCCAAATTTGGAATGCCCGGAGCGTTGATCATTGACGGGGGAAGCTAGTTTTGCAATACGATAGTTGGAGCGCTACTAGAGAAGTATGGAATCACTCACAAGGTATCAACTCCATATCACCCTTAACCCAATGGTTTAGCAGAAGTTAACAACCGAAAAATCAAGAAGATACTCGAGAGAACGGTTCGGCCCTCACGTAAGGATTGGAGTGCAAGGTAAGATAATGCTTTGTGGGCATATACAACAGCTTACAAAACTCTCATAGGTATGTCCTTATTCCGCTTAGTCTATGGAAAAGCATGCCATCTCCCTGTGAAATTGGAGCACAAAGCACGGTGCGCGGTCAAGCAGTTTAACTTGGAACATGATGATGCGGGAATTCATAGAAAGCTACAGATTTGTGAACTTGAAGAAATTAGGAATGATGAAATTGATAATGCTTGGATTTCTACAAGGAGAGAACCAAATCCTTACATGATAGGATGATCCATGGAAAGGCATTCCATGTAACGACCCGTCCCAAAATGTTGGGATTAATTAAGATTAAATCAGGGATTAGTTGAATATTATCGGACGTTCATGGCGAAATTATGAATTTACCCCTAAACGAGGGTAAAAATTTGACTTTTGACCCAGGAGGTCCAATGCCCGTGGACCCAGAACCGTTACATGGATCGACTCGATACGAGTCCGTAGACAGGTAGCACGTCGAAATCGGACGTTCGAAGGGAAAGCTACGGGTCACAGAAGTTCTGAGGTACTATTGCTCGTTTTACAAGACGAGTACCATTTGTCATTAAGTGGGCCCAGATATTTTGGAACAGGTCCAATAGATGAGTGACAAGTGTCACCCATCCATTGCTCTTATTACACAGATACATGCACCCACCATTTTCATCCTCATCTGTTTCATTCGATCAAGCTAACCCGAAACCCATAACCCGTGCAACCTCATCCCTCACAAACACCCCTCAAACATCACCTGATGATTGTGACCCGTGAATGAAAAAGGGAAAGGAGGTCGAGACGAGCTGAACGGTTGCGAGGTTGAGGACCGTCGTGGACGGTGGCCGTGAAACCGTGAATGGTAAGCTTTTGGGTTCAAAATTCAAATTCAATTTCTAGGGGTTTTGGTTGGTTTGAATGATTAGGATTGCTTCCTGGTGGTCTTACGAGGTGATTGGGATCGAGAATAAGGACGGAGGAGGCCGGAGTCGACGGCAGAGCACGATGGCAGGTTTCCATTACGGTTCCTCTTTTAACAGGTATGTTCTTGGCCTGGTTTCTCATTTTTGGGATTGTAGATCGATTAGGATGGGTTAGACAAAGATTTAGAAAGAAAAACGGAAAAGAATGGCTGCCAAAATTGGGAGAACCGATCTCGTCGGTTCGATCGAACCGGATTTGCAGTGAACCGGGTTTACTCGAGGATAGGGATGATACTGTTCACTGGCGCGTGCGTTTCACGTGCAGTGCCTTTGGGTGGCGGATGAGGGCACATGGGCTTGTATTTCGAGGCACGATCAACATATAATATTATCCTTTCGATGTAACGAACATTTTGGGATAGGTTTCGAGTCGATTGGACACCGTTTCAGGGTAGTTTTGAGTGTCTGAAGGTTTATGGTTTATTTTAAATACGTTTAAAAATCCCGAAAAATGTGGGGATTCAATTTTAGCCTATTTTTAGTAGATAGTAATCCTCGAGTATGATTTAGACAAGTCTGGGAACTCCGGAGATGGCGATTTGGCCCGGGGAGTCTTATGGCACGCGTATCGAGGCGATAGCTAGGACGGTCTGTGAGTGAACCTTGATTTTTTAATTGATGCATGCGTAACTATTTTATATGTTTTAAATACATGTTTTGAGATGCCTCGAGTGCATATGTGGTGATGTCTTGGTGATTTCCGTATTTGCACGTATTTAGAGGTTTATGCTTTTATATCGTGTTCAGACGTGCTTGGATTTTCAATAGTGGTTCAATGGTATGATTTCGATTTGGAAATATGGAATTGGGCATGAGACCCATTTTATTTGGAAACTATCGGACTTGAAGTCCATTTGACTTAATGAGATATCGGGCATGAGGCCCAATTAGTTTATGATATGGGGCTGGAGGCCCAATTGACTTACATGCTCGGGCTTGACGCCCAGTTGGTTATGATATCGAGCATGAGTCCCATAGTGGTTTATAAAATGTGATTTCGGGTTCGAAGACCCTAAATTGAATTGGATTTATGGATTTTTGATGGTTTTATGGAAATCCCGAGCATATCCCTTTGAATGATTTGAGATGATTTATGAAACGCTTTTCCATATACCATCCTCACGAGTGGTTGCCCTCCAGACGTCCCGTAGTATATTGGAGTGGTTGGTTGTCTCCTCTAGACGTCCCGTATTATCCTAGACTAGTCGCGGAGGATTGCCTGCAAGGGGTCATTACATGGAGCTAGCGTTCCGTATAGTGACTCAGTAGCAGGATTGCTAGAGGTTAAAACGTCCCCCTAGGGAGGGTCATTGATCTGCAGGTCATTGACCTAGGTGGACCTTGGGGAGACTTGGGATTGAGACCCCGGGTAGCACGCGTAGCTTTGGAACCGTGATGGTATTGATTGTGACATCTGGGATGTTAGGCATTAGGGATGCCGAGGATTGGTTTTGGGCTGAGCTCCCATATGAAGGGTTTTGGGATGAGTTCCCACATGATTGGTTTTGGGCTGAGTTCCCCTAGACTTTGGTTTAGAATTTTGGGCTAAGGCCCTAATGATTTAATTAATGAGAAATGGTTTGATTACTGGTTTTCGAATGCATTCATGCTTTTTAGTGAAGGGTATAAATGTCTTTTCGTGAAATGTGTTTTATAAATTATTTGTTTCATCTACTCACAACTCTTAATGGTTCTTAATGCCCTTCAGGTTGATCGCAGATGCGGACTGTAGCAGAGACCGAAACATCACACTCCTCCACCGATCCTGTCGCACTCTGGAAGCCTCGGACGGGCAGAGGTTTTGAGTTATCCCATATTTGGCCCTTCGTATCACATGTGGGTTAGATGGGAGCATGTCACATCCATTATCAATCCCGGGGGGATGGGGATGGGTCGTGTCATTCCAAGTTGGTCAAAAAGTCCAACTCTTTTGTTCTAAACTCAAACTATTCCCAAGTAAACTTCATTCTCTTTACTTTAGTTACTTTATGTCTTTATTGCTTTCTTTTCATGAATCATTCCTCTTTACTTAGATTCTATGCTTTCACTTTCGTACATTAAGGACAATGTCAGATTTAAGTGTGGGGGAGGGGTTTACAACTTTTTTAAGTCTTATTCTAAAAAAAATAATTAACAAAAATAAATCTTATTTTAAAAATAAAATAAAAAACTGGAAAAACAACAAAAAAAAAAACCCAAAAATATTTTCATGTGTTTAAGTCTTTAGTCTTGAGTAGTTTTGTTTAACTTAGTGTTTTAACGAGTCTTAGGATGCCCTTTAACCTGTCGATGATAGGAATGAAGGATAAACGAAGATAACATGGATACAGATGATCACTACAACTTGAATTCACTTGTAAATACTTTTTTATTAAATGTTTATGACATGTAGTGGATGATGCATGTTAAATTGGTACAGAACGAGCATGTTAAGATATGTATGAATCTTATGGACCCTATGTGAGCTTTAGAGTTTTATATACTTTTTGATTGAGTGATTCATAGGTGTTGTTCGTTTAAATTGATATGCATATGCCTCATAACTACTTGACATAGATTTTAATGAACTCTAGAGTACTAGAACATATTCTATGTGATTTCAAAGCGCTTTTAAGTCAATAAACTCTCGGATTTTGGACATAATTAAAGTAATAAAGTTAACACCACTTATCCAAAATATCCGAGCCCTATTTGATCACACAAGTGTGATCCCCCTAGTCTAACCCCTTTGAGCCTACATTAAGCTTTTCTTTTTTCGCCCTAAACATCTATTCACAGAAGCCTTGTATACGATATCCTTAACCCACAAACTTGGTTGAAGAACATGAAGAAGACGTGAAACACAAGAAAGTGATTCGATGAATAAAGACTTATATGTAAGTATAGGAAATGAATTTCTCAAACTATGTTGTTATTCATTGCATTACCTCTAAAAAAAAAGAAAAAAAAAATACATTTAAGAACAAAAGTTCTATGAGGTACTAAAATTGAGTTTTGAGCTAAGTCCCCTATGCTTGTGATTTGGAAAATGAAGATTGAGGACCTACACGATGAATTTCGGCTCCTTGTCCCAATTGCAAGTTCAAAAGATGTTGATAATGAAGATCAAGGTCCAACAAGTTGACACTTGGCCTATGAATATTGGAGAGCACTTATGCTTTTGTAATGAAGCAGTTGGTTAAGTCTTGGAACTAATTTGAACACCATTATCCTAAAAATTCCTTGCCTCTACACATAGCCTCATTACATCTTTTAATAAAGACCTTATGATCCTTGAGATGAGTAAACTTTGATTAGTTGAGTCTATCACGTAAGCATGCTTATGTCTTTGGTTCATTTGTGCAAGTATGTTATCATCTTATGGTTTATGTTTGAAATTTTTGTGAAGTACTTACTTTCTATTATGTGAGACATCTTTCTCACATACCTTGAGTGCAAACACAAACTCTATACACATTGAGTGTAAATTATGAGTGCTTATCCCTATGAGTTGATTCATACATGTTTTATTCATGTTGAGATACATTTCACCAAGTTTACTCATTGTCTTACTTGTCAAGGAATTTTGTTATGATGTATTAACTTTTGAACCCCATATGCTACATAGCTTTTTAGTGTAAATCTTGGATGTCATACATATGTTAATACAATTTGAGACAAATGGATAAGGGCTTATTTTTAAAAATTCTTAGTTTGTTTTAGTATTTTCTAGGGACTAGAAAATTATAAGTATAGGGGTATTTGATAAGCCTTGAATTAAGCATCATTTTATATCCTTTAGGCTTATCATTTAATATTTAAATGCCAAAAAAATAGAAGAAAATAACATATTTTGTGAGAAATGTGCATAATTGGATTAAGCTCGTAATTACGAGAATTTAGGTGAAAGAATCACCTCAATCAGATTTATATTGAAGAAAATATGATTGAAACAAGCGAAGCCACTAAAAAGGGCATGGAATTTCGATAAGGGGATACCACAGCCTTTAAGACAGCCCAAGAACCAATATCGGCAGCTGCCTGCTGAATCTTACAGAACCTCTCCCAACGTGTGCCTTCTGAAGAATCTGAAGCAGTTCCGACGCGCGTGCATCGAACTTCCACCCTAGCTCCTCAACGCGTTGACTGTCGAAGTCCTTCAGCCCAATTCGGCCAGCGCCTACAAAAATTGCCCAGCTTCCTTACCGCATTGACCAGCCCTTTTGACCACTGAAAATCTTCTCCTATCAATTTTCAGCGCCTATTTCCTTCTTCTAAGTTGAAAAATTGTCCAATTCAAACTTGAATTTGTTTCCTTTTTATATAGAAAACCTTTTTAATTAGGATTTTATTTTCCCTTGATTTTTAGGAGCTTTGTAACCCTATTTAACGAGATTTTCTCCTCACTTTTAAGTGGTTACTCATTATTTACATCGAAGCTCTGCTGAACCAAATTTCCCTTTTCATTAATTTAAGATTTCTTTTGTAAAAGACAATTACACCATATTCCATCATAAACACCTTCATCCGTGACATATAGGGCAGTTCTCGAGTGTCTCAGCAAGGAGTGTCGACCATTTAGTATCCATAGGGCAATTTCTGAAGAGAAAAAGTGTAACACGACTTCTTTACCCTATGGTTTTCTTTTGTTATTGAATATTTTTTTTTTATGAATTGGTCTCTAACAACAATTCTGGTTTTATGATTATATGAATTTCAATAATTTTCCATGTGTTTCAATATCTTGGTTTTTGTTATACTTGTATGTTGCGATTAATGCTTTTTTAGATATAGGGCAGTTCCCGATTCTGGGTCATTGAAAGTGACAAGACCCATCCCGATTATCCCTCGATAACCGTGACAGATCCTGCTCCCGTCTGACAATAACTCGAAAATACCAAAAGTAGTTTCAAATATATACATATAACACACAAAAACGATAACATTGTCAGACAAGGGATAGTTCAGTATTCCGAGACCGTTGACCTAGTCAACAGGTTTACAGAGCATAGGAAATATTTACATGTAGGGAACAAAATCCTACGATGCAAAGTGTCTGAGTATGCAACGGTCCGTTTATTCCTCTGCCTCGAAATGAGTCTCAGTACCTGTGCACTGGCCTGGAGGGCAAATAAAACATCAAAGGTGTGAGTGGACAAAAATCAAGTTTAGAAATACATTTATCAAAATACAGTCTTACCCTCCAGTTTTCACAAACATGCATGCATATCATAACTCATAAATCAAATAATTAAGATATGAATATAAATCTCAAACATCAATAAAAACACAGAATCCAGGTCCAATATAGAGTCACGTTATCCCTGCAACGCGTGCAAATCAATAGGCTCAAGGACCGCTCAAATCCCGAGCATCCGCCGCTGTGAACGCATCACTAACCGGTAATCCGGATCTCGTGAACACATCACTTACCGATCCATATGTAATCCAGCACATCTGATCTAAGTCAAGCCTCCCTCGGCTGCTCGACAAAGATCGTGCTACGTGACCTCTTCGGGGTAAACACTTCCATCCCGAAGGCGAGCGTTATCTCCAGGCTCCATTTCGGGGGAAACATATTCCACACCGAAAGCCCTCATATATCATCATCACAAAAACCAGTGAAAACAGTTGCATGTAATATCAAAACCATTTTTGAACTGGGCTTTAAGCCCAAAAACACTTTTCTCAAATCCATAAACCAATCCACGCAAACCTGCGCAATCACAATCTTATTTATGACATAATTTCATCAAATCCAATATCAGACTCATAATCCGAGTCAAAATCATGTTCAAACCCCGAGCCTTAGCTCGAAATACCAGTTTCACAGTTTTCTCGAAAATCATGCCCAAAGGCATATAAAATAATATAATATTCCCAAAAATCCAGAAATTATCATATCGAAGTATCAATCATACCAAATCATTTCCAATCATATTATAAAGCATTTAAAACATATATGCATGCATTCAGGGTAGAAAACAAAAGTCCACTCACACACCGTCCAGATTGTTCCGTTTCGAGTTGTTCACTTCCTTCCGATATCCTGGAAGTACTCGGGCCTGTCAAACAAGGAATATAATATTACTAATTTGTTACATAATCCCTTGTACGAATTTCCTAATCTTCGGAATAAAATAATATTATTTTTAAACGTAACCTATACGCCTCGGGTATACAAACTACTCTCAGTTCATATCTGATTGACCCGAAACCTACGCTAATAGGTTCGTATCATCGAGAGTATCAAAATTGCTGTTGGACCCTTCCTCAGATTCCTGGCCAAGCGCCCTCACGCGCCGCCGCAAGCGGTTGCGCGTGAAAGCCACGCGCCGTGAACAGTGCCTGCTACAGTGTCTCTCTCTCGCCCGTTTCCCTGGTATTCGGGTCTGCGACCCGCGATCAGACCCGACTTGATTTCCTTCAATTCCAACTTAATTCAACTCGTTCTTTCACTCATTTCTATCTATCCAATCTAACTGCTAGTTCTGTACCTTCAATTGAACCAATTAAACCATAAAACGTCTCGACTCACGAAGAACACTCATCGGATCCTAATTCGGGTTTGACCTCAAATCGACCTGTTTCCTTAAATTGTTCATACCAGAAGCATCATAGAATTGTAATGAACACGAAATCGAGATCAATTTCATGAAATTTTACCTCTAAGTACCTCGACTCAAGCTCGATTTTTCCAAACAGTTGCAGCATCTGATCGTCACCATTTCACCTCCAATTTTTGTTCCAGTTGATTGGGTTCGAATTTTTTAACTCCCAGGAAGCTAAATCTCACCTCAATTTCATACCAATCCGTCTCAAAAATTAAAATCGAGATCAAGGTTTTTGGGTGGTTTTCGGGTATTCCAGTATGGGTTTCCTCTGAGTTTTGTTCGGTTTCTTCTCGGTTTTTCTCTCCAAATTATCTCTAATTTCTTGCTCAATTACACTTGACTCCACTGCAACCGATCAAGGTGAATTTAGGATGTTCTCTGTTTTAGTGTTTGAAGGTTTGGTCGTGTACGGTTACTTTGAATTCCAATTATTTGTTTAACTTCAATTAACTAATTAATTAAAGCCATAAGTGCCACTAATCATCCATAAGAAGTGACATTTGTCACTTGGTGAATTACATGAGTCACTTGCTGAAATGAATCAGCACTTAAGGTGAGGTGATAAACATCTCATTCACCGTTAATCACAATTCACATAAAATTACTATTTTACCCTTGTGGTAAAAAATGACCATTTTGCCCCTGAACTTCCCAGAACCATAACTTCTTCATACGAGCTCCGTTTTCGACGTGCCACCTGTCTACGGATTCAGCGTTCCGAGACCTACACAACGGTACTCGAGAAATGTGCAAAAATTATTTAAAACAAAAAGTCAACTTTTAGCCATATGTCATCAAGGGTAAAAACGTCATTTTCACATTATTTTAATATTTTACAATTTTTGGATTTTTCGGGGCGTTACAACCTTCCCCCCTTAGGGAATTTCCTCCCCGTAATTTTAACGGAAACAAGTATGGATACTGCTCTCGCATCTGAGCTTCGGGTTCCCAAGTAGCCTCTTCTACATTCTGATTTCTCCAAAGCACTTTTACTAAAGGAATTGTCTTTCGGCGGAGTACCTTATCCTTTCGATCCAAGATTTGCACAGGTTGTTCTTCAAAGCTTAGGTCTTCCCTGAGCTCAATAGGCTGCTCTTCTAATACATGGGACTCATCATATACATATTTTCGTAACATTGACACATGAAAGATATTGTGAATTCTGGAAAGCTCCGAAGGTAAAGCTAATCGGTAAGCAACTCGGCCAATCCGCTCGATAATCTCATAAGGTCCGATGAAACGAGGGCTTAATTTCCCGCGCCTTCCAAATCGTACTATGCCTTTCCAAGGTGATAACTTCAGGAAAACCCAATCTCCCACTGCAAATTCAAGATCCCTGATCCGTCGATCCACGTAGCTCTTTTGTCTGTCCTGGGCTGTCTTGAGTCTATCTCGAATGAGCTTAACTTTCTCTGTCGTCAGATCAATCAATTCGGACTTAGACAATTTTCTTTCGCTGACCTCTGTCCAACACAAAGGGGTTCTGCACTGGCGTCCATACAAGGCTTCATAAGGTGCCATTCCAATACTTGCTTGGTAACTATTATTATAGGCAAATTCCATCAATGGCAAATGTGACTCCCAAGTACCCTGGAATTGAAAAACACATGCTCTCATCATATCTTCCAAGGTCTGGATGGTCCGTTCCGACTGTCCATCCGTCTGAGGGTGGAACGTCGTACTAAAATGCAATCTCGTCCCAAAAGCTTCCTGTAAACTTTGCCAGAATCTCGATGTAAATCGCGGATCTCGATCTGAGACAATAGAGGCAGGTGTACCATGCAACCGGATAATCTCACTAATGAACAAGTTAGCGTACTGAGTCATCTGAAAGTCTTCCTTCACCGGTAAGAAATGTGCTGACTTGGTAAGTCTGTCTACAATCACCCAAACGCCATCGTGGCCTCTGGGCGTCCTCGGAAGTTTAAACACATAATCCATAGTTCTATGATTCCATTTCCATTCGGGGATAGGAAGCGGTTGCAGTGCTCCGTAAGGTCTCTGTCTCTCCGCCTTTACCTGCTGACATATCAAACATTTACTCACATACTCAGCAATTTCTCGTTTCATACCAGGCCACCAGTAATGTTCTCGGAGCGTACGGTACATTTTTGTTCCTCCTGGGTGCATAGCGTATGCAGAACTATGAACTTCAGCCAAAATCTCTTTTTTTCAATGCTTCGTCTGCAGGTACACATAATCTCCCTTCTGTGGTTAAGTGAAAAAGGGGTTCGACATTTTCAGCAATCTCCGACCCTTCCTTCTGCATCCTTGTCAATTTTGGTTCTGGATCTTCCCTCATCAGTAGGAATACAGGGAATTGAGGCCTGGATAGAATCACCCTGTTTTGAGCTTGGTTAGGACGTATGCTCACAGGAGCCAACTGTAGGGTTTCCTTCTTCCGTGGTGCATTTTCCGGAATCCCCTGATGATCCTAGGTTAGGGCGCATTCCAGTAAATATTCATTCATTTGTTGACTTTAATTACATCTTGTTCCCCCCCGCCCCCCGGTATAACTGAAGTTGTTCTATCATCTTTCCGAGTATCCTTCCTACCAGATCTTGCTTTGTTTGGATCAAGAGCTTGACTCGTTAGCTTTAGCAGCTAAGAGTGGATTTCCTGCTGACTCCCCTCTTTCAGAGTTATCCATTGCGCGGGACATAGTTATATCCTTTGTAAATACCGGTGCTACTCAAAATCTGGGAGAGTTGATGCATATCGTGATGGTTCCTTTAAACCATTCCCATATTCCAGGTGATTCTGCGAATCTAGTTTTCCTCTTGCTAGATTATTATCAAAGAGACGTTCTTCGCCAGCAACCAATTTGCTTATCACCAGCGAGCCCACATATGGTGAAGTAGGTGGATCGCTTCCGTGAGTGGTTGTCTCGTGTCGAAGATTGCACCTATTGTGGCCAAGCCTTGCGAAAAGAACTACGAGCTCTGTGAGCTCAACCTCCTGAGGTATGGTCTAAACTGGCCTTGGCTCGTTAAGAGTGTGCTATGGCCCAATCTGCATATATTGAGGCATTAGGAGAATATCGAGATAAAACTCTACATGTTCGTAGTGTTTCCATCTGAACCTCTTTTTCATCCAAGGACGCACACTCTCAGCATCTGGGCTTTTGATGTGTACTTTGTGAAGTATTGGTAGTGGGCTCGCTCAAGAAATAGAGCTTGTAATAATTAAGCCTTTTTTCAAGCCCAAACTCATTTTGAATTTTTCCCATTTAATCATTAATGATTCATTCTCTACCTTTGAACTTCCCTTAACGGTCAATTTCTTCATTGATTCTCATTAATTTACGTGAATTTTGAAATTTCCAATACCGATGTTATCTAGCGCTGTAAATAGGTTTTTTTTGCCTATTCTTCCTGCAAAAATCTTTTGAACGAACATGCCTTCTTCGCAGACTTCCTCTAGGATTTCCAGGCCAAATTCTCCTAACATTCCTTCTTTTGAGGACACCATGTTTCCTACTTATGAGACCATCTGTGAAGAGATGAAGCATGGGGGGAAGAGGAATAGGATGCTGAAAGCACGGCTACCCGCAGTACATGATGCTTGGTTGAAATGTGAGTATGATCTAGAAGATCGAGGTAGGGCAAATGATGTCTCTATGGACACACTGAAGCAGCGAAGGGTAAAACTTCGAGAAAAATTATCCCGACTTCTTTCTTCTGAGAAGAAGGCAAGTCGAGATAGGGATCTGGCTGTTATAGAAGAACTCACCCGCGGATATAATGAAGTGGGCTTCCATTGATTTTCTGTAGTGTCCTTTCTGATGTACTCATCATACCATCGAAGTAAATGAAAGTTCTTTCTCCTTTTTGGTGTTTAGATCATCAATTTTTGACATTAATGCCCAATTCCCAACCACATTCTTTATGTCAAAGTAGCTTTCTTTGCTTTCTAAATTGGCTCTGCTTCGTAGAATAAACCACAATATTCCATGGCCTTGAATACGCATTCCCTGCATGGTTTTCCCATTCCTTACTATGAAGGGTTGATTAATCGACTCCACGTCGAAGTTCAAGATCAATTGAAAAAGATTGTTGATCTTCAGAAGAAGATTAACTCTTTAAGGGTTTTAGAGGATGCCGATTTCATCTCTAGTTACTAGCTACAGTCTTCTTTGAAACTTCAATACTTTTTTTCTTTGAAAAAATATCGTAGTCTAGGGATACCTTTTTGCAGCTGGGTGGTGAAATTACGATGACGAAAGATGAGGTCCAGGTTTTGTAGGCAGGCGTTGTATCTCATGACATTTGGCTTCTTCAAATGAAAATAGCTTCTGACAGGACCCGTCCCAATCCCACTGGGACCACCCGGGGACGTGACCCGCTCCCGTCTGACAATGACTCTAAACATACCAAAAGTACCCTTAAATAAAAACCGAAGACTCACATAGATAGATAACGTACAAACACAGTGTTTAAAGTGATACTGTCAGACAAGGGAAAGTAAAATACAACATGTGAGCACACTAGTCAGAGTACATTTATTCGGTGCTCAACCTACCCACAAGTGGGTGTACAGGTGCACAGCTAGACAAACTAAACCTCTGTCTCCTCCTCCGGATCCTCCTCCTCTATTGCCGTGTCAGGGTCTGGAGGGGTCAGTAAAACAAGGGTGAGTGGGCCAAAAATAACAGTTTAGAAATCAATTTAATAATAAAATAATCATAAGGTTTTACCCCTCCGTTTTCCAAATCTTGCATGCAGTGAAAACATAATATTATAATGAAATCATAACAAATGAACCACAATAATCGTAAGGTGAAACTAACATATCAGTGCACTGTAAAACCCAACCCAAATGATGTCACGGTTCTAAGGCTACGCGTTGCCACTCAGGGTCTCACACCCGAGACTCTCTAGGTACATCAGCTCCCGGTATCCCGGTCACTGCCTGAGGTATATGAACATGCCTTCCTGAGAGTAAGCAGCCCAACGGGGGTCAACTCCACTCAGTCAGAGCCCCGTGACTACTCCAGGGTCCACCCAGGCCAACGACCCTCCCTGGAGGAGACAATATACACAGGTAGGAAAGTACAGTACAATAACAGTATAGTTTACCCTATGTCCCCCGGACATCCCAAACAAAATCCACATATAATCCAGACGGGTCTCAAGCCCAAAACATTGTAATAACATATATAAGCAGTTTATAAGACTCATCAGTGGAAATAGTAAAACAGTTTATGCATGCAAGCCTTTTATAAATCAAACAGCCCACTCACACTCGGTCCTTGCTGCTCAACGATCTCTATAAACCTGTATTATTATTCCTGAGGGTTACTTAAGGACCCTATAATATCAATACCAAGACCCTAGAACAGATCCGCCTCAAAAACGCATCCCGGGCACTATTCCCGGTGCTTCAAACCCCATTTTGACCAACATAACGATCTCCGATCGACACGAAACCACCTCCATTGGATCCGTATCGTCGAAACCTTGAAAATGGTACCGGCCCCACCAAAATCACTGTTCACACGCGCCCCCACGCGCCTGGTCAACGCGTGGGTCAACGCTGCTACAGTACTGTTGACGTCAGCAGTGACGTCATGCTGACGTCAGCATGACGTCATCACTGACACTTGTCAGGTGACACGTGGCATGTTCTGATTGGTCCCTGGTCTGACAATATCTGACAGGATGACGCCATCATGACGTCAGAAGTGATGTCAGCATGATGACGTCATCATGCTACAGTATCGGGTCAGACCCGTTTGACTGGAACCGGGTTGCCGTCGACCCACGGCTTGACCCGATTCAACCGTACGATTCCGGCCACCATTTTCGACGGGGTTCATCCCTATAGGGTCGTCTAGGTCTGTTCTATGGTTCTACAACCTCAAAATGGAAAAAAAATGGGAGAAAACTCACCAGTTCTCCTCTGAAACTCACGGCCAAAGTCCGATCGCCTTCTCCGGTGATCCACGCCGTCTCCGTCGTCCAAACCAGTCGTGGTCGACTCGTCTCTCACCCTAGAACATGTCTAACACCAAACAACTGAGTTCCTAGCACTAAAACAGGTTGGTCCGAAACAGGGGAGTAAAAAGGGTTTTCGGGTTTTCGACCTTACCGCCGCCGTGTCGCCGCCGCAGGCCGTGCCGTCGTCCAGTTAAGCTCCTGGGGTCCTCACGGTATAGACTGGAGCTTCCCCTGCGTCGAGATGGTGTGGTTGTCGAGGTTTGCTTCTTGGACCCGTTTCCGTCGTGTTTCGGGTCTGAGTTTTTGGACGGGATTTCGGAAGGGAAAATGGGCTGGTGGTGGCTGGTGGTTGCACGGGTTGTGAAGACCAGATGATGGTGGTGCTGTGGGTGGTCGTTTGGTGCGAAGAGGATGGCTGGTTCGTGTGTTTGGATGGAGAGAAAATGGGAGAAATGCACGGGTTTGTGAGGGGATGAATGTGTGTGTTTGTAAGCAAAGGCAGACAGAGATCGTGCATGAACAAGGGAAATCAGAAGAAATGAAGGGTTAGGATTCAATCTGGCCAGAAATCCAAGGGCTAGAAACAATTGGAGGGAAAATAATTAATATAAAAATGAGCTAAATAGTGTAAATTGCTTTATTGGAATAGTAAGGCTTGGATGGGTGACACTTGTCACCAATCCATCGGTTTGATTTAAATATTAGGTTGGCACGGATTCCCGTAATAAATTAATATTTTATTCCGTTGTTCTCGGTTCGTAAATTCCGCTAAAACGCTTCCTTGACCATAACTTCTTCATACGAACTCCGATTTCGGCGTGCCGCCTGTCTACGGATTCGTGACGTCCCGACCTACGTCATAGTCATGGGTCAAAGTCCAAATTGTTTCCCGGGCCAAAAGTCAAAGTTTCCCCCCCTTCAGGGGCAAAATAGTCTTTTTTACATTAAAATATTATTATTCTCGGTTCGGGTCGTTACAACCTACCCTCCTTACAGAAATTTCGTCCTCGAAATTTACTCAAACAAGTATGGGTACTGCCCTCTCATCAATTCCTCGGGTTCCCATGTCGCTTCCTCCACCTCGTGGTTCCGCCATAGTACTTTAACCAAAGAAATCGTCTTGTTCCTTAAAACCTTTTCCTTCCTATCCAGAATCTGCACTGGCCGTTCCTCGAAACTCAAATCTGTCATCAGTTCCAGTGGTTGCTCTGGCAATGCATGAGAGTCATCCCGAAGATACTTCCGTAGCATCGATACATGAAACACGTCATGTACTCGGGAAAGCTCCGAAGGTAGTGCTAAACGGTAAGCCACCGGACCAATCCTCTCGACAATCTCATATGGTCCGATATAACGAGGACTCAATCTCCCACGTCGTCCAAATCGAAGAATCCCTTTCCACGGCGATAACTTTAAAAAGACAAAGTCACCAACCTCGAACTCTAAATCTCGGATCCGTCGATCCGCATAGCTCTTCTGACGATCCTGGGCCGCCTTCAATCTCTCCCGAATAACCCGAACTGTCTCCTGGGTCATATCCATCAGATCCGGCCCCACTGCAGTTCTTTCTCCGATCTCCATCCAGCATACCGGTGTTCTGCATTGTCGACCATACAGTGCCTCATAGGGTGCCATCCCTATACTCTCATGGTAGCTGTTATTGTAGGCAAACTCCATCAATGGCAATCGATCAGCCCACGAATCCTGGAATTGCAACACACAGGCTCTCATCATGTCCTCGAGAGTTTGTATTGTCCTTTCAGACTGTTCGTCGGTCTGTGGGTGGAATGCCGTACTGAAGTGTAATTTCGTACCCAAAGTAGTCTGTAGACTCCTCCAAAACCTGGATGTGAAACGCGGATCCCGATCCGACACGATCGACTCTGGGGTACCGTGTAGTCGGATGATCTCATTAATGAATAGCTGGGCCAAACGGTTGAGCTTGTACGTCTCACGTACAGGCAGAAAATGCGCTGATTTAGTCAACCAGTCCACTATTACCCAGACTCCATCAACTCCACTCCTTGTCTTCGGTAACCTGAAGACAAAGTCCATTGTAATATGATCCCACTTCCATTGTGGAATTGGAAGTGGCTGCATAGCCCCATACGGACGCTGCCGTTCTGCTTTGACCTGCTGACAGATCAAACATTTGCTGACAAACTCAGCTATCTCCCTCTTCATCCCTGGCCACCAATAATAGTCCCGGAGGGTACGGTACATCTTTGTCCCTCCTGGATGCATAGCATAGGCCGAACTGTGGGCCTCGTCTAAAATCTCTCTCCTCAACTCTGGTACCGCAGGTACACACAATCTCCCAAGCTTTACTAATGCTCCATCGCCCCTGACGGAGAAATCTTGTCTCTGTCCGGATTCAACCTCGTTCCTGTAATCACAAAGTATCTGGTCCTGTAGTTGAGCCTCGATGATCCTGTCGACCAACACAGGTCGTACATGAAAGCTAGCCAACAAGGCTCCCTGATCGTCCATCCCTAACATAACTCCGCTCTTCCGAAGTTCCACTAGCAAAGGAAGATACACCAATCTCAAATGCGCAACTGATCCCGCCGACTTCCTGCTAAGTGCATCAGCTACTACATTTGCCTTGCCAGGATGGTACTCGATCGTACAGTCATAATCCTTCAACAATTCCAACCATCTCCGCTGTCTCATGTTGAGTTCTTTCTGAGTGAACAAATGTTTAAGACTCTGGTGATCGGTGAATATTCGGCATGTCACACCGAACAAATGATGTCTCCAGATCTTTAGAGCATGAACCACCGCTGCCAATTCCAAATCATGAGTAGGGTAGTTCAACTCGTGCGTCTTCAGCTACCGGGATGTGTAAGCAATCACTTTTCCATTCTGCATCAATACACAACCCAAACCCTGCAGCGATGCTTCACTATATACCATGAACTCTCCACTGCTGTCTGGTAATGCAAGGACAGGTGCAGTGGTTAATCGGAACTTTAATTCCTGGAAAATCTGTTCACACTGGTCGTCCCATACAAACTTCACCCCTTTCCGGGTTAACCGAGTCAATGGTGCGGCAATCTGGGAGAAACCCTCTACGAATCTCCGATAATAGCCTGCTAACCCAACAAAACTTCGCACTTCCGTCACCGTGGCCGGTCTTGGCCAATTTTTCACAGCCTCCGTTTTCTGAGGATCCACACTTATCCCCTCGGGTGATATAATGTGACCCAAGAATCCAATACTATTTAGCCAAAACTGACACTTGCTTAACTTAGCATACAGCTGCTCCTGTCGTAGTTTACCCAATACCATTCGTAAGTGCTCCTCATGAGCCCTGACACTCCTGGAATACACCAAGATGTCGTCGATAAACACGATCACAAATTTATCCAAGTATGCTCGAAAGACTCGATTCATCAAGTCCATGAATGCAGCTGGTGCATTCGTCAATCCAAAGGGCATCACCAAGAACTCATAATGCCCATACCTCGTTCGAAAAGCTGTTTTCTGAACATCCCCCTCGGCTATTCTCAGTTGATGGTACCCTGACCTCAAATCTATCTTGGAGAAATACCGCGCTCCTCGTAACTGATCGAACAAATCATCGATCCTGGGTAAGGGATACTGGTTCCTTACCGTAGCCTTGTTCAACTGCCGATAATCCACACACAACCGTAAACTACCCTCCTTCTTTTTCACAAATAAGACCGGCGCTCCCCATGGTGATGTACTGGGCCGGATAAACCCTAGATCCACCAGTTCCTGTAATTGGATTTTCAATTCCCGTAGCTCCGCCGGTGCCATACGGTACGGTGCTTGTGAAATCGGTCGAGTCCCGGGGAGTAACTCGATCGTAAAGTCGATCTCCCTGGGTGGTGGTAATCCAGGTAAATCTCCCGGAAAGACATCAGGAAATTCCCGCACAATCGGAATATCCTCAATACGCAAAGATTCATCCGTAGACTCTACCACATAAGCAAGATAACCCTGACACCCCTTCTGTAAGAGTTTAGTAGCTGTGAGTGCAGATATTACCTTGGGTGATGCGTCTCCACACTCTCCCTGAAATATCACTTCCGGTAATCCTGGACCTCTCAAAGTCAACCGCATGTTACCACAGTCGATGAGTGAATTGTACTCCGACAACCAATCAACTCCAAGTATCACATCGAAATCGTGAACATTCATCAGGATTAAGTCTGCCGGAAATTCGACTCCCTCAATCTCCACAGGACAAGCTCGTATCTACTGGTTCACCCGGTAGGTCACACCCATCGGTGTCCCCACTCCCATCTCGTGCTCAAGTGCGGTCACCTCACGGCCCAACAGACTCGCACAACGCGGTGAAATAAAAGAATGAGTTGCCCCCGAATCCATCAATGCACGAACAACCATGCCATAAATATGTACAGTACCTGTCAACACTCCCGGAATGGATCTGGCCTGCTGCTGGGTAACAGCATAAACACGAGCCATAGACTCTGCAGCTCGTCCCCGTCCTCTAGCCCCTCGATCACGGCCACGCACAACACCGCGTGTCCAGCTGCTGTCAGTCTGGGATGCTGTGCTCTGCGCTGGCGCAGTACTGCCGCGAATCAGTGGACACTCAGAAGCATAATGCCCCGGCTCCCCACAAGCGAAGCATGTGACCTCCCTAGGTCGACCCGAGTATCCTCCCGGTGAGATGCTCATCGGTGAGTAAGACCGCTGCCAAGCTCCAGAACGCTGTCCAGACCTCTGAGGACTCCTGAACTGACCAGAACGTCCTCGGCTGCCAGAAGACGAAGATCCACCAGAATGTCCTCCCTTCGAGCCACGACAGCCCGAGAATCCCAAGTGTGGGCGATCACGTCGCCGAGTCTCCCCCTCAGCTCGCTGACGAGCCAGGATACTGTTCTCAACCCTGGTCGCCGCATCAGTCAGATCCCTCATGGAAGCAAAGGGTGTTGTAGTCACCATCGCCTGAATCTCAGGTCGCAAGCCCCACTCAAATCTGCGACATCGGTCTGCCTCGGTGATCACGAAGTTCTCAGCAAAGCGAGACAACATCAGGAAGGTCTCCTCGTACTCTGCTACAGTCTGATCCCCCTGCCGGAGTTGCAGAAACTCCGCCTCACGGGCGTTGCGAAACGACCGTGGATAGAACTGGTTGGGAAACCGCTCTCGGAAGGTCTCCCATGGAATGGTGTGAACAGTCCAGCCGGCCAAAACAAGGTTGTGCCACCATCGATAGGCGCTCCCATCCAGTAGGAAAGTCGCCAGAACGACACGCTCCTCCGGAAGACAGTGCATGACCTCGAAAATCCTCTCCCAGCGGTCAATCCACTGGTGTGCTTCCTCAGGGTCGGTTCCCCCACTGAAGTGCGTAGCACCCAGGCGCTGAGCCCGCTCAATGCTCGCAGTGTCTCCATTTCCTCCATTGCCCTCGTCAACACGTGCACGGGGTTCACGTCGGGGAGGCATATCCAACTGTGAAGAGGCAAACAGGTTAAAAGACATCGAAAGCGACCATGTACAAAGTACAAACCGCTAACCTAGTACTCTGACCACTAATCCTAATGCTCTGATACCAAGCTGACAGGACCCGTCCCAATCCCATTGGGACCACCCGGGGACGTGACCCGCTCCCGTCTGACAATGACTCTAAACATACCAAAAGTACCCTTAAATAAAAACCGAAGACTCACATAGATAGATAACGTACAAACACAGTGTTTAAAGTGATACTGTCAGACAAGGGAAAGTAAAATACAACATGTGAGCACACTAGTCAGAGTACATTTATTCGGTGCTCAACCTACCCACAAGTGGGTGTACAGGTGCACAGCTAGACAAACTAAACCTCTGTCTCCTCCTCCGGATCCTCCTCCTCTATTGCCGTGTCAGGGTCTGGAGGGGTCAGTAAAACAAGGGTGAGTGGGCCAAAAATAACAGTTTAGAAATCAATTTAATAATAAAATAATCATAAGGTTTTACCCCTCCGTTTTCCAAATCTTGCATGCAGTGAAAACATAATATTATAATGAAATCATAACAAATGAACCACAATAATCGTAAGGTGAAACTAACATATCAGTGCACTGTAAAACCCAACCCAAATGATGTCACGGTTCTAAGGCTACGCGTTGCCACTCAGGGTCTCACACCCGAGACTCTCTAGGTACATCAGCTCCCGGTATCCCGGTCACTGCCTGAGGTATATGAACATGCCTTCCTGAGAGTAAGCAGCCCAACGGGGGTCAACTCCACTCAGTCAGAGCCCCGTGACTACTCCAGGGTCCACCCAAGCCAACGACCCTCCCTGGAGGAGACAATATACACAGGTAGGAAAGTACAGTACAATAACAGTATAGTTTACCCTATGTCCCCCGGACATCCCAAACTCCACATATAATCCAGACGGGTCCCATGCCCAAAACATTGTAATAACATATATAAGCAGTTTATAAGACTCATCAGTGGAAATAGTAAAACAGTTTATGCATGCAAGCCTTTTATAAATCAAACAGCCCACTCACACTCGGTCCTTGCTGCTCAACGATCTCTATAAACCTGTATTATTATTCCTGAGGGTTACTTAAGGACCCTATAATATCAATACCAAGACCCTAGAACAGATCCGCCTCAAAAACGCATCCCGGGCACTATTCCCGGTGCTTCAAACCCCATTTTGACCAACATAACGATCTCCGATCGACACGAAACCACCTCCATTGGATCCGTATCGTCGAAACCTTGAAAATGGTACTGGCCCCACCAAAATCACTGTTCACATGCGCCCCCACGCGCCTGGTCAACGCGTGGGTCAACGCTGCTACAGTACTGTTGACGTCAGCAGTGACGTCATGCTGACGTCAGCATGACGTCATCACTGACACTTGTCAGGTGACACGTGGCATGTTCTGATTGGTCCCTGGTCTGACAATATCTGACAGGATGACGTCATCATGACGTCAGAAGTGACGTCAGCATGATGACGTCATCATGCTACAGTATCGGGTCAGACCCGTTTGACTGGAACCGGGTTGCCGTCGACCCACGGCTTGACCCGATTCAACCGTACGATTCCGGCCACCATTTTCGACGGGGTTCATCCCTATAGGGTCGTCTAGGTCTGTTCTATGGTTCTACAACCTCAAAATGGAAAAAAAATGGGAGAAAACTCACCAGTTCTCCTCTGAAACTCACGGCCAAAGTCCGATCGCCTTCTCCGGTGATCCACGCCGTCTCCGTCGTCCAAACCAGTCGTGGTCGACTCGTCTCTCACCCTAGAACATGTCTAACACCAAACAACTGAGTTCCTAGCACTAAAACAGGTTGGTCCGAAACAGGGGAGTAAAAAGGGTTTTCGGGTTTTCGACCTTACCACCGCCGTGTCGCCGCCGCAGGCCGTGCCGTCGTCCAGTTAAGCTCCTGGGGTCCTCACGGTATAGACTGGAGCTTCCCCTGCGTCGAGATGGTGTGGTTGTCGAGGTTTGCTTCTTGGACCCGTTTCCGTCGTGTTTCGGGTCTGAGTTTTTGGACGGGATTTCGGACGGGAAAATGGGCTGGTGGTGGCTGGTGGTTGCACGGGTTGTGAAGACCAGATGATGGTGGTGCTGTGGGTGGTCGTTTGGTGCGAAGAGGATGGCTGGTTCGTGTGTTTGGATGGAGAGAAAATGGGAGAAATGCACGGGTTTGTGAGGGGATGAATGTGTGTGTTTGTAAGCAAAGGCAGACAGAGATCGTGCATGAACAAGGGAAATCAGAAGAAATGAAGGGCCAGGATTCAATCTGGCCAGAAATCCAAGGGCTAGAAACAATTGGAGGGAAAATAATTAATATAAAAATGAGCTAAATAGTGTAAATTGCTTTATTGGAATAGTAAGGCTTGGATGGGTGACACTTGTCACCAATCCATCGGTTTGATTTAAATATTAGGTTGGCACGGATTCCCGTAATAAATTAATATTTTATTCCGTTGTTCTCGGTTCGTAAATTCCGCTAAAACGCTTCCTTGACCATAACTTCTTCATACGAACTCCGATTTCGGCGTGCCGCCTGTCTACGGATTCGTGACGTCCCGACCTACGTCATAGTCATGGGTCAAAGTCCAAATTGTTTCCCGGGTCAAAAGTCAAAGTTTCCCCCCCCCCTTCAGGGGCAAAATAGTCTTTTTACATTAAAATATTATTATTCTCGGTTCGGGTCGTTACAGCTTCTCATCGAGATGAGTTTGATCATGGTTTCACTAATAGCGCCGTAGGCAAGTCTCATCTGAGAACTTTGAACTTCTAATTTCCCAATTTGGGCTTCATGGAACCCCTAATTGCTATGTATCCTTATCTTTGTTGCTTTGAATAATAATATCCACAGGTTTCACTTTTGCTGGTGGGCCAAAACTTACCGTTCACGAGCGCCATTTTGTTAAACTTGTGCCTAGTGACCATTATAAGCTGATGTTAGCTCTAATTACTTAACTTATAAAGGTCATTAGACCATATTTCAATTTTTACCACTTGCCTTGTCTTTTTGATAAAAATGGCTAGCTCAAGTAATCTAACCATCTCTCAGGTAGAGGGTGTTCATAGTGGATCTCTAAACTCGGTTACTTTTCTAGAAAGTCAGACCATTTCTTTAGGGAACTTGGTAGACTCGTAAGATATTGAAATTCAGCACCTCCAGGACTTAGTGTACTCCCATCAAGTCAACAAGCAGAACAATCTCCATTTATCTACTATGTCCTTGCTATCTTTCCAGCTGCATGTCCAATCTCTGGAAATATTTTTCCAAAAGAAATTTTGGGAGATCCAACATGCTCAAAGTGAGCATGCCATCCTGAAACCCCAAGTTATTGACTTGTTGGAAATGGTACGTTTTCACGACCATATTATGTAATCCATTGCTTTCGTTTCCTTTAAAAATGGGTACGATGATGGCTATGTGGCTTATGCCTCGGGTCTTCCTCATCTTGATGGGTGGTTAGATAAGAAATTGATTGTCAGGACCCACCCCGGTTCCACCCCGAAAATCGAGGTAAATCCTGCTCCCTTCTGACACCCCGACACACAGACTAAAGTAACCTCACGAAAACCACAACTTTACATTGTAAGACGCAGAAGATTTAATACACCCCCGAGTCAAAACTATACAGAGCATAGAACTAAACAAAAAAAAAAGTGAAGACGATACACAGAGTACACGCACAACGGGAAACCAAACCACTCCGGGGTCACTCTCGAGTACTCTATGCCTCCGACACTACCTCGACGTCGACCCCCGCGCTAGCTCCATGACCTGGAGGGCAATTTAAAAATAGAAGGTGTGAGTGGACCATAAATAATAAAAGTTTCGAAAACCGTTTTATAATCAAACCAGGGTTTTGGCCATCCGTTTTGAAAACATACATGCATAACTCATTAAATAAAAACAGTTATAAATCACGTAATCATCACCATTAAAACAGTTACAGAATCATCGTAAAAACAGTTATAGAAACCATATCATAAGCATCATAAAACTGTATCATAAAACGTAAACATCAAGCAATCATTATCGAATCAAACCTTCTGGACCTATTCGAGTCTTTAAATTCTCGAGTCTTTAATTTCAATCCATGCCTTAATAATATCTGAGTCTTTAAACTCCCGAGTCTTTAAACTCAATAGGCCTACGGGGGAAATATCAGTATATCCGAGTCTCCCGAGTCTTTAAACTCAATCCGGGTCTTTAAACAAAATCCGGGCCCGTCCCCCGTTAATCACACTCCGAGTCTTTAAACCCAATAACCAGATCCAGCAAATCCAATCCAAAACCATTTAAAAACCATTTCTAAATTCACGTCCAACCCCGAATCCGAAATCACTGGTCTGATGCCCTTCTGGCATCCAGAACTGTCATTCCGAACCCAATTCCGGAATTCCACTTTTCAACTTAAAAACCAAATTCCGCTTTCCGAAATCCGATTCTAAAACCGAAAACCTTAATCATCGAAATCAAAATTCAAAGTTTCCTCGTAAAACGTGCTGAAACCGAACTTCTCAAAAAATGTGCAATTATATAAAACCAACATAGCATATTCAATAAACATGAAATCATGAGTAAAACCATAAAACAATTATAGAAAAGCAGTTATGCATGCTCAAGTATAGAGAAAGGGTCCACTCACAGATACCGGGTACGTCACTTGTAACGACCCGTCCCAAATTCCAGGATTAGATTAGTGACTAATCACGATTAGTGAGGTTAATCCGTGATTAGTAGGGCGAAATCAGACGAATGATGCAAAATGACCGTTTTGCCCCTAGGCGTGGGCAAAACGTTGACTTTTCGTTCGGGCGGTCAAATGGACTTTGATCGATGATCGTGACGTAGTTCGTGACGTCACGAGTTCATAGATAGGTGGCACGTTCAATTCCGACGTTCGAGGAGAAAGTTATGACGTTCAGAAGTTTAGGGGCATTTTGGTAATTTTGGTTAAAAGGGGTCAAATGTTGACTTTTTGACCAGGAGGTCCGATGGCCGAGGGCCGAGAACCTTTACATAGATCGGGACGATACGAATCCATAGACAAGCGGCACGCTGAAATCGGACTTCGAACGAGGAAGTTATAGGTCACGGAAGTTCGATTTCACTATGCACGTACTTCGAGACGGGGATGATCTGGCAAAATCTGATTGGGCTAGATATTTTAGGTGGGTCCCGTGGATGAGTGACAAGTGTCACTCATCCCATTGGTCCAAACCCCTAAAATGTGGATCTCACTTAATTAAATATTAATATAATTATTATTATATAATTAATCTTTTCTTTTTTAAATCCTATCCATTCATTTCTAATTAATCTCTCAATCCTCACCATCAATTCCATCTCCCTCTCATCAGCCATCATTTTTCTTCTTTTCTTCTTCAAACCCGCACCCCCCTTATCCACCATTTTCTTCATTTCTTCATTTTCTTCAAACACACAACACCACCACAAACCTCCATCAAGTGTGACCGTGTGAGAGTGAGGGCAGGACTGGGATGATGAGGAGGACACGACGGCCGGCCATGGTGGCTCACGGCGGTTGGCCACGGCGGGTGAACCCGTGAGGTTTGGGAGTCCCGGTGATGGTGATTGGCTCGGGGAGTCATATGGCACACAAATCGAGGCGGCAACTCGGACGGTCTGTGAGTGGGCCTTGTTTTCTAAATTGGTGCAAGCATAAATGTTTATTATATGTTTTATTACATGTTTGATGATGCCTTGGGTGCATTTGTATGTGGTTACGTATAAGAACGTATTTCGAGGTTTCGGCCTTATACGGTGCTTATACGAGTCTGTATTTCATTATTGGTCTAAATGAACTGGTTTTGGATTTCTAAAAGGATAAACTCGGGTATGAGACCCATTTGGTTTTGTCTCGGGAATATGACCTCAGATTTCGGGCACGGTGCCTAAATGATGTCATATGTTCGAGCACGAGACCCAGGTTACTTTACGATTTTGATTTTTGGTCAGGGAACCTTTAAATGGATTTCCAGGTTCATGACGGTTTATGGAAACCGGTATGAACCCTTGTTATGGTATCGTGGTTCATGACGGTTTATGGGAATCGGCATGAACCCTTGTTGGTCGTTATGGTACATGACGGTTTATGGGAACCGACATGAACCCTGGTTATGTTATTATGGTACATGACGGTTTATGGTTCCGGTTTATGGGAACCGGCATGAACCCTGGTTATGTTATTATGGTACATGCCGGTTTATGGGAACCGGTCGTGGAGGATGTTGTCAATCTGTATATGAATATAATGGATATTATGGATTATGACGGTTCAGGGGAACCCTTTACTTGTTCTATCTCCTCTGGGGAGGGTCGTTGGCCTGGGTGGACCCCGGAGTAGTCACGGAGCACCGACTGAGTGGAGTCACCCCCCAGTTGGGTTCCTTACTCTCAGGAAGGCTTGTACTATAACCTCAGGGCGGGTCAGTGGTCTTCGGACATCGACTTGGTACCTGAAAGACTTGGGTTTGAGACCCCGGGTAGCACGCGCGTAGCTTTGGAAACCGTGACAGGATTGGTTGTGTGAATTATATGTATATATGATGTATGATGTGTGTTTACACTGATTTTGGGCAGTGGCCCGTATGGTCTAATTCATTATGGTTTTGGGCTTAGTCCCACGTATGGTTTTGTTTGGATAAATGGTTTTCGAATGCATGCATGCTTTTTAGTGAAGGGTACAAATGTCTTCTTATAAACTGTTTTTATAAACTCTTGTTTTGTCCACTCACATCTTTTAATGTTTTGACTGCCCTTCAGGTTGACATCGGATGTGGACTGTTGCAGAGACCGAGATATCACATACCTCCTCCGGATCCTGGCATACTCTGATAGCCCGGGAGGGCAAAGGTTGGAAATATCCCTTGTCTGACACTTCGTGTCAGACGGGACCAAGGACATCCCGCACTAATCCCGGGGGGATTGGGATGGGTCCTGTCAACGTGGTATCAGAGCCTAGGATTGCTTATGAGAGTAGGGTTGCTCATGTTACTCTGAATTCTAGGGTGCGTTTTGCGCATTATTCCGTACGCAGGTCGAGGATGTGATATCTCAAGTGGCTACAGTTTGTGGTCAACCTGATTGTTAGGATGCCGGTACGATAGTTAGTAGGATTGGAATGTCTTAGTTCGGAATTTGATGTCGGGCTTGCCATAGTTCTGTCGAGGTTGACAGTGTGGGACCCTACGAAGGGATGAACGTAATAGTACTTTAGATTTTTGATCGTTAGACGGTTATTTGGGATCGTCTTTCACGATGTCGTAGGATCGGTTCCGACGACAGGTTGGGAATTGTGACCACGTTGATGGTCAGATTATGGATTATACTGCCTTACGCAGTTGGGTTCAGGGAGACCCTAGAGTGTGATTGTAGAACCCTACTTTAGGGCGTATGGTTCGGAAAGGTGAGTTGGTGTGTGGTCTCAACTTTGATGAGATCGTCGGTCGAGTCATGTCAGCTTAGTGTTGGGACTGCACTTCGCAGTCGAGGTTGTACTTATCGGTTAGACCTAGTAGGTTGTCGTGCTACATTAGTTGTGATGAATTGTTGGTGCAACTAAAGTCGTGGGCGATCTGGTAGGCGACATTGGTTTAGTCGAGTTGTGACTGGTTGGTGATGGTACTAGTGCTGGTGCTGGTGCTGGTGATCATGATGACGATGAGTCACTAGTCGGGATGTGACTCCATCGAGTTACGTATATGATCGGTATCTGTGGTCCTAGAGTGGATCTCAGATAGAGTTAAATTGGTTAGGGGACATGTGGTTGATGTCCGAGTATGTTGTTTCTAATCTTGTTGGAACTTCAGAATCGCGAGAGGCTGCTATTGAGGTGACGAGTGGAATGCAGGTTTTCCGCATTGGCAATGGATATTTCGAAGTCATTAGGGTGACTTCTCAGGTTCTACCATGATTGATGATGGTAGATGATGTTGATGATGTATATGTTGTTGGTTGCCACTAGTACACTGATCGTGTATTGGTTGGTGGACCCGTGATTTGTCTTGGGTCATCAGATGGATTGTTAGCTGAGTGAGCTTATGTGGATCCCGATGGGGATCGGGATTGTGATGTTATGGACCTTGGACATTGTGATGATTCTCGATCGTGACGTTCATGGTCGGGTGATGTAATGATAGGATATGGATCGTGATTTTGATGATCCAGATGGGTAGAGAGTATATCGCTCTTACTTGAATGTTTGAGTTGAGGATGTTGGGACTGAACTTCTTTTCGAAGTGAATCCCATATGGCATATTACTCAGGTGAGTAGTTTTCCGACGTGGTCGGATATGGTCAGCCTTAGAGATGTGCGAATATTGTGATTGGCTCCCCTGTGAAGTCAATCGATGGTATTGGAGTAATCATTTGGACAGGTATCCGATAGGTTCGGATATAGTGCATATCGATAGACGAGAACGAAATTTTGGGTTTTGGAATCAGATTTCTGGATGACGATTCAGGATTTTATTTTGGAACTTGAAAGTGGATTTTTAGATTTGGGTTTTGGAATCGGATTCTGGGTGACGATTCAGGATTTGATTCTGGAGCCTGAAAGTGGATTTCCTTTTATAGATTTGGGTTCGGAATGGTCATTCATAATGCTAGCTTACGGAATGATGATTTCGGATTCGGATTTGGACATGGCTATGGATATGATGTCTGGGCTTGGATTCGGGATTTCTTACGAAATTGCGGATTCAGATTCGGATTTGAAAATAGATGATGGGTTGGAGTTTTGGATCTGTCTAGTACTAGATTGGACAGATGGACTCCATTATAGAAACGTGATTGCCTACAACCTAGGTTTTCGTGGTTGTTGTGGTTGTAACGTGATTGATGGGTAGATGTACGTACCTTGTACGTTGTTGGAGGTACGATACTTTGCTGGATCTGTTCGACTCTCCTCCGTCCTCACAACACCACCACGGGTCCAATTTGACGGTTCAGTCACGGGAAGTGCACAACTGTGCACGGTGGTTCCCTAGTTTGTACTCCCTGTTTTCCCCAGAACTCACCCTCTCCTCACACACTCAAACTCACACGAGTTGCCCTCACAACTCACTCATAACATCCCACTCGATCTCTACTCACTCACTCAATCACCAAGCCACACCAACACACACTGCACTTGACCAATTCCTCCATAAATCTCAGTCTCTGTTTCTTTCGAACACGGCCACAAACACACGATTTACCCGTTTATTTTGAACCGTGCAACCCCTAGAAACCTCTAGCCAAACCCCACGTGTCACAGCCCTGTGGTCCCAAACCAAAATATCCCATCTCTCCTGTACACTTGGCCTTATCAGATTGGCCCAATTCCCAATGCACCAAAAGACCAAAATGCCCTTCTTTGAGTCAAAAATTACGATTATGCCATTGTCATTCTAGACCCGTAACTTACCCGTCCTATGTCCAATGAACATGTGCCGCCTGTCGTTGAACTCAAGACGACGAGATCTACCTAACGGTCCTCGGTTAACGTGTCAAAAACCGATCGTACGAAAAGTCAACTTTTTGCCCAAACTAGGGGCAAAATCGTCATTCTACACTAACAGACCTATCGGAACCAACTAACCACCGATTAAGCTCACTAATCACATCTTAATCACTGTCTTAACCCTGATTTCCGGGACGGGTCCTTACATTGATCGCATAGATTGCTACCCATTCTCGTTTTAACATGGTCACATAAGTGGATTTACAGTGACCGCAGTGATGAAATGTTCCTAGTTCCTAGAGGTGAAAGACTTTGTGCAGCCACTTTTTGGTTGTGTCTTGAGGGGTTTATCCTTTTGCCTATTATCTTTGTTTGGATGCTTTCCTGTAAGATCTTTTTGAATAACAACATCATGTTTCTCTTTGCTTGTTTCTTTTTCGAAAGGATGTTACAAATATTCATGTATGCTCCCTCAAGTCGTGGGGTCTTAGGATCCTTTGGGATGTACTGGCCTTGATTGGATCTTGCTCCAATATCCCATGGCTCCAAGAAACGTAATCCACCCTATGGATCTAAGGTTAGTTCCCTGCTGATTTGGGACCCTTGTGGTCCTTATTTAGAAAAGAAGTTTTGTCCCAAGAGCTGAAAGCTCTTGCATTACAACCTTGTGGGTAGTCATTTGGTTCAGACGATTGTTCTTACTTTTCCTAACCATTCTGGTCTTTCTGAGGTCGGGGTTGTAAAATTTAACTTTAACCAATGTAGAGTCAGCTGCAGCCGATTCTTCTTTAACAATATCAATACCCCGGTGGAGTTGGTGTTCGTGGTCAGAATCCCTTCTTGTCGCTGGGATGTAGAGATTTCCTGACTGGACATCCACTAGCTTTATGTTGGCTACTGATGGGGTTGCCCCGTGCTCGATTGATCTACTGGCAGGTTTTCCCCCAAGCTCGCCTAAGCGGCTTGGTAGGCCTAGTATTGCCTCTAAATCCTGCGTCTAGTAGTTCGTCCTAACTCTTTTCCTGGCTTGATTTTTTTACCAACCATATACCATTGCCCATTCCGGAAAATGGTCTTCCCTAGTCCGGAAACATGTGATACCACAAAAATGGGAATTCGGGTAATGGCCCGGACCTTCGACGAGGGTAAAATTAAAAAAATGGCATTGATATGGACCAATTTCCTTGGGGACCAATCCGCCCCCAAGGAGGGTCATGGACCTGGGAACGACATTAGAAAAGTCTCGATCTCCCGAGTTGGTTGATAGGTGGTATGCTGGAAACAAAGTTCAGTTGAGTTCATTTTTGGTCTAAGTTTCTTAGGGCCATTTTAGTAATTTTGTGTGAAAGGGTATTTTGATAATTTCTTTGGGAGTTTTTGTTTTGGGTCAATTGGACGGGGACACGTGTCCTTTATCCTTTAGGATTGAGTGCACCATCCTTGTTGTTGTTGGTGTGTGTGCTAGTGTGTGAAATAGTTGCGTGTTTGTTATGTGAGGTTTGGCCGAGAGAGAAGATGATAGGACCCATCCCAATCCCCCTGGGATTAATGCGGGATGACCCTGCTCCCGTCAGACAAGGGATATTTCCAACCTTTGCCCTCTTGGGCCATCAGAGTACGACAGGATCCGGAAGAGGTATGTGATATCTTGGTCTGTGCTACAGGCCACATCTGCTGTCAACCTGTAGGGCAGTCAAAACATTAAAAGCTGTGAGTGGACAAAATAAGAGTTTATAAAAACATTTTAACGAAGACATTTGTACCATTCACTAAAAAGCATGCATGCAATCGAAAACCGTTATCCGAAAGAACCATAACTGGGAACTAAGCCCAAAATCATAATGAAAGAATCATAAAGAATAAACCGTACGGGCCACTGCCCAAATCCATGTGGGACTCAGCCCAAAACCATAATGAAACCACGTACACGAGCCACTGCCCAAAACCTGTGTATATCACATATCATATCACATATACATCATATATACATATAATCACACAACCAATCCTGTCACGATTTCCAAAGCTACGCGCGTGCTACCCGGGGTCTCAAACCCAAGTCCCTAAGAGTCCGAGGTCAATGTCCGTAGACCAATGACCCGTCCTGAGGTTACAATCCATGCCTTCCTGAGAGTAAGGAACCCAACTGGGGGGCGACTCCACTCAGTCGGTGCTCCGTGACTACTCCGGGGTCCACCCAGGCTAACGACCCTCCTCAGAAGAGATAGTACAAGTAAAGGAAGGTATATGAATACATATATATACATAACATATACATTCATGCTCGGTCCCCATGAACTGTCATGATCTATAACATCCATTTAAGGGTTCATGCCCGGTTCCCATAAACCGTCATGTACCACAATAACCTTTCCAGGGTTCATGCCGGTTCCCATAAACCGCCATGAACTTAGAAATCCATCTAGGGTCCTTGACCCGAAATCATCAATGTAAAACAACTAGGTCTCGTGCCCAAACATATGACTCAACTAGGCACCGTGCCCGATATCTAAGGCTCAATCACTACTTCGATCATAGTGATGCGTGCAACCATCCATCCAGGACCGCAACAAGATCATGGTGCACTCATCACCGATAGATATCCTGAACATTCAACACTCTGAAGTCGAGCCTCCATCGGCTGCCCGACCACAGATCGTGCATCGTGACATCTCTGGAAGGAACACATCCCAGTCCGGAGGCGAGCATCTAATCGTCTGTCGCCGTGCACATAGCACTCGCCGCGACCACGATTTAGACCCAAACACCATCAATAGGATCATATGCCCGAGACAAAACCAAATGGGTCTCATACCCGAGTTTATCCTTTTGGAAATCCAAATCCATTTCATTTAACCCAATAAAGAAAGTACAACCCCGTATAGGTACCGTATAGGGCTGAAAACTCGAAATACGTGCCTATCCGTAACCACACATCCAAATGCACTCATAGCAACACAAACAAGTATTTAAAACATATAATAAACATTTATGCATGCACCAATTCAGAAAAAAGGTCCACTCACAGATTGTCCGAGCTACCGCCTCGATTTACGTGCCATAAGGCTCTCCCGAGCCAATCACCATCACCGAGACTCCCAAACCTGTCCAAATAGTAATAGAAGGTCACTAAATACTTAATGAACCTCCCATTAAAGCCCCGTAATTTTCCAGAATTTTTAAGTATTTTTAAAGTCCATTCCAAACATTTGGACACCCCGAAACCTATCGAAACGATGTCCGATCGACACAAAACCGGTCCCAAAATGTTCGTTACATCGAATAGATGATTTAGTGTGTTGGAAGTATCCTCAAAATGTCACTCACGCGCCCTAGGAACACCCTGCGCGTGAGCCCACGCGCCGTGTACTGTAGCACTATCTTCAAGCTCTGGCCGGTTCAGTCCACCTTCTGAAATTGGACCGGCGTGACCGGTCCAATGGTTTTCCTTCCCTATTTTGGTCCGATTCAATCCCTAATCATTCCTAATCTTAATATCTTCCTTCTAGGACCTTAACCATGCAAAGAAATCGAATGGAAACCCTTCAAAACGGTCCGTTCAAAACACCCCCTCACGGTCCATTTTTTGCCGATCAGCCCCCACGGCGTCTCAACCATTAAACGCCATTAAAACCTTCTCTATACCTCCTAAGTGACTTAACAAACCCATTGAAATCACTAAAAACCAAGCCCAACGTCATAAATCGAAAATCAAAGAGAAAAGGCTAAACTGAGTACCTATCGGGTTTCTCCACCACGTCGCCATCCACGGCGGTTCTGGCCATCCTGCAACCTCCTCTCAGTCCTTAGTCTCTCACTGTCTCATCCTCAAGTTGGCTAAGTGAAGGGAAAATGGTTTGGGTTGTACAGAGATGAAGAATGGTGTGAGATCGGGTTTGAGTTTTGTGTGGGATGGTTTGCACGATTAAGGGATGGTATGCATGTATGGGATCATAATGAGCAATTGATGAGTGACACTTGTCACTCATCAATTGGGCCCTTCTAAAATATCTGGCCCACTTAAGGACAAAAGCTAAGTCGTTTTGTAAAACGTGTAATAGTGCCCCAAAACTTCCTTGAACAGTAACTTCGCCGTCGAACGTCCGAATTCGATGTGCCACCTGTCTACGAATTCGTATCGTCCCGATCTACGTAATGGTCCTCTGCCATCGGACCTCCTAGTCCAAAAGTCAACATTTTGCCCCTTTTAACCAAAATTACCAAATTGCCCTTAAACTTCTGAACGTCATAACTTCTTCCTCGAATGAAGGAATTGAACGTGCCACCTGTCTATGAACTCGTGACGTCCCAAACTACGTCACGGTCATCGGTCAAAGTCCATTTGACCACCATAACGAAAAGTCAACGTTTTACCCACGCCTAGGGGAAAAACGGTCATTTTGCATCGTTCGTCCGATTTCGCCCAACTAATCATCGATTAACCTCACTAATTGTGATTAGTCACTAATCTAATCCTGGAATTCGAGACGGGTCGTTACAACCTTCCCTCCTTAATTAATTTCGTCCTCGAAATTTCAACCGACCTAATTCCAACTGTTTTCCCCTCCTTAATTTAGTTTCGTTCTCGAAACTCCAACTATTCTGATTCCACATCCACCTCGTGAAAATAATTCGATCTCACGACACGTGTACACCAGTACACCAACTAACCAGAACAAAACTCATCTGCACCCAGACGTACGACTAACACTCATGTCGTATTGACTACATTCGACCACGTCGAATGACAGAAACCACACGTTCCGAGTTGACACTACTTGTCAAATCTACCATTTCGTTGACACAACCAACTCGACGTTTTCCTTGCTCAAGCACCAATCTATCCTGATGTCTGCTCCCACTGGGAGTTATCAGACCTCACTCAACGATCCACGAAACATCCGATAAACTGTCACCACTTGACAGTCGTCAGTCGAAAACTGACACTATACTCACTTGTGGTTACACTAACCACCAACTTACTCAACCTGTGTGTAACTGGACCCATCAGAATCACTATGACCCAATGTACAGTAGCCAATGTCCAGTTCACGTCCTTGACTAATCCAATGGTATCAGAACTAAGTCGACTACCAACACACTCACCAACGTACTACTGGTATACCCTATATATCGTCACCAGGCACTACAAGTCTGCCCGGTATCGTACCTCGAACTACGTACAAGGTACGTACATCTATCCATCAACCAGACTACAACAAAAACAACAACCACAACAACACGACGACCACAACCTAGGTCGTAGCCAAAACACGTTTCAATTTGGAGTTCGTTTGTCCAATCCAGTACCAGACAGATCAACACTCTGACCCATTATCCATTTCCAAATCCAAATTCGAAATCATTATTCCGTAAGCTAGCATTTGGAATAACCATTCTGAACCCAAATCCAGAAATCCACTTTCAAGTTCCAAAATCGAATCCTGAATCGTCATCGTGAAATTCGATTCCAAAACCTGAAATCTCGTTCTCGTCTACCGAGACGCACCAAAACCGAACCTATTGGTTACCTGCTCAATACATTCGGTTGACTTCATAGGGAAGCCAATCACAACATCAACCCATCTAAGGCTGACAAAATTTGACCTCGTCGGACACTTACTCGGGCGTAATATATCGTACGGGATTCACTTCGAAAAGAAGTTCAGTCCCATCATCCTCAACTCAAACATCCAAGTAAGAGTGTTAAACTCTCCACCTATCTGGATCATCAAGATCACGATCCAAATCCAACACTACTTCACTTAACCATAAACGTCACGATGGAGATCGTCACGATGCACAAAGTCCTCAACCATTTCCCACATCTAACAAATCAGTCAACGACGAGACACGTCGAGATTGTGAGTTCTCACTGATTACCTCGTATCGATCCTTGTCATTCCACCGAGGAAAAACCAAAGATGATCCAACTGGATGGCATCAAAATTCATCCTACGTGAATGCAAACAAAACTCGCTGCACTCACCACGCCATGTAACCAACACCATCTGCCACCAAGCAGAAAATGAGAAATCTCAGTCACCTAACTTCGATATACTCAACACCTCCTGATGACCCAAGACAAATCCCAGGTCCACCAACCAATACACGATCAACATAATGGTGACAATGACCATCATCTACCATCATCTACCACGGTAGAACCTGAGAAGTCACCCAAATGACTTCGAAATACTCGTTACCAATGCGGAAAACCCGCATTCCTCTCGTCACCTCAATCGCAAACTCTCGCAATTTCGAAATTCCAACTATGTCGGAACCAACACACTTGGACATCAGCCACGTGTCCCCAACAAGTCTAACTCACTACCAAGTTCGCCTATCGGTTACACCGTTTATGTAGATACACTCATTCCGAGTAGAATTCATGCAACTCAAGGTTAAACCTTGTATACTATTTACGAATGTGCCTAAACGGCAGCCAGTACTCGTATCTCGTACCACGAGTCTCAGCTACTACTGGATCCTATCCAGTCCATCATTATCTATGATCCACGCCCGAACCACAGATACCGAACATATGTCCATCTCGATGGAGTCACATCCCGACTCGTAAACAATCCATCACAACTGAGTAGTACGACAACCAACTAGGTCTAACCGATAAGTACAACCCTGACTGCAGAGTGCAGTCCCATCACTCAAGCTGACATGACTCAACCAAACATGATCAAATATGTCCAAACATGACCGTCGGTCGGTCTCGTCATCGTAAAGACGTCAATCCAATCCTACCGTAAGTTCAACTAGGATTCCTCGAATCCGGCTGCCCCCAGCCGCATAGCCATTTAACGGCCACAACACCAAGCTATCTTCAAGCTGATCATACAACATCGTGAAAGACGATCTCAACTAACCGTCTCACGATCAAAACTCTCAAGTACCATTACGTTCATCCCTCCATAGGGTCCCACACTGTCAACCTTGATAGAACTATGGCAACCCCGGCATCGAGTGCCAAACCAAAACGATCCGCGATTTAATCCTACTAACTATCGTATTAGCATCCTAACTATCAGTTTGATGATGAACTGTAGCCCATTGAGACATCACATCCTCGACCTGCATACGGAGTATCGCGTAAAATACGCTCTGGAATTCAGAGTAACATGAGCTGTAAGACCCGTGTCCTGGAGGGAACGGTGAACAATCCCACATTCCTGCGAGGGGGGAATGGTCTGGGAAGGGAATGGTGGTGTGCCTTAAAGGTGTAGGCACACACCTATCTAGCATGAGGTCTTTTGGGAGCTCAGTGGCTTTGGGGGGGATCGGAACCCCAAAGTTAAGCGATTTGAGGCCGGTGTAATTCCACGATGGGTGACCCCCTGAGAAGTTGAACCGTGAGCTCCCGAAAACAAAACCTTGAGGGTGCAGGTTTGCCGTTGAGTATTATTGTGGCACAAAGAGGACAATATCGTGCTAAATGAGTCGGGACCTGACAGAGGAGGGTCGGGTCCTAACAGAATGGTATCAGAGCCAGACCCCAACCGGAAAGTGTGCCAGCGAGGACGTTGGGCCCTAAGGGGGGTGGATTGTAAGACCCGTGTCCGGAGGGAACGGTGAACAATCCCACATTCCTACGATGGGGGAATGGTCTGGGAAGGGAATGGTGGTGTGCCTTAAAGGTGTAGGCACACACCTATCTAGCATGAGGCCTTTTGGGAGCTCAGTGGCTTTGGGGGGGATTGGAACCCCAAAGTTAAGCAATTTAAGGCCGGTGCAATTCCATGATGGGTGACACCCTAGGAAGTTCAACCGTGAGCTCCCGAAAACAAAACCTTGAGGGTGCAGGCTTGCCGTTGAGTATTGTTGTGGCCCAAAGATGACAATATCGTGCTAGATGAGTCGGAACCTAACAGAGGAGGGTCGGGTCCTGACATGAGCAACCCTGCTCTAATAAGCAATCCTACGCTCTGATACCACTTTGACAGGGCCCATCCCAATCCCCTTAGAATTAATACGGGATGACCCTGCTCCCGTCTGACAAGGGATATTTCCAACCTTTGCCCTCTCGGGCATCAGAGTACGTCAGGATCCGGAGGAGGTATGTGATATCTCGGTCTCTGCTAGTCCACATTCGTTGTCAACCTGAAGGGCAGTCAAAACATTAAAAGCTGTGAGTGGACAAAACAAGAGTTTATAAAAACATTTTAACGAAGACATTTGTACCCTTCACTAAAAAGCATGCATACATTCAAAAATCGTTTATCCGAAAGAACCTTAACTGGGAACTAAGCCTAAAATCATAATGAAAGAATCATAAAGAATCAACCGTACGGGCCACTGCCCAAATCCATGTGGGACTAAGCCCAAAACCATAATGAAACCACGTACACGGTCCACTGCCCAAAACCTGTGCATATCACATATCATATCTCATATACATCATATATACATATAATCACACAACAAATCCTGTCACGGTTTCCAAAGCTACGCATGTGCTACCTGGGGTCTCAAACCCAAGTCCCTCAGAGTCCGAGGTCAATGTCCGTAGACCAATGACCCGTCCCGAGGTTACGATCCATGCCTTCCTGAGAGTAAATAACCCAACTGGGGGGCGACTCCACTCAGTCGGTGCTCCGTGACTACTCCGGGGGTCCACCCAGGCCAACGACCCTTCCCGGAGGAGATAGTACAAGTAAAGGAAGGTATATGAATACATATATATATACATAACATAAACATTCATGCCCGGTCCCCCTGAACCGTCATGATCTATAACATCCATTTAAGGGTTCATTCTCGGTTCCCATAAACCGTCATGTACCACAATAACCTTTCCAGGGTTCATTCCAGTTCCCATAAACCGCCATGAACTTAGAAATCCATCTAGAGTCCCTGACCCGAAATCATCAATGTAATATAACTGGGTCGCGTGCCCGAACATATGAGTCAACTAGGCACCGTGCCCGATATCTAAGGGTCAGTCACGACTCCGATCGTAGTGATGTGTGCAACCATCCATCCAGGACCGCCCTCAATCCTGGTATGTCGCCGTGAACGAATCAAGGGACGCGACCACCACAAGATCATGGTGCACTCATCACCTATCGATATCCTAAACTGTCAGCACTCTGAAGTCGAGCCTCCATCAGCTGCCCAACCACAGAATGTGCATCGTGACCTTTCCGGAAGGAACACAACCCAGTCCGGAGGCAAGCGTCGAAGCGTCTGTCGCCGTACACATAACACTCGCCGTGACCACGATTTAGACCCGAAGGCCATCAATAGGGTCATATGCCCGAGACAAAACCAAATGGGTCTCATACCCGAGTTTATCCTTTTGGAATCCAAATCAATTTCATTTAAACCGATAAAAAAGTACAACCCCGTATAGGAACCGTATAGGGCCGAAACCTCGAAATACGTGCCCATGCGTAACCACACATCCAAATGTACTCATGACATCACAAAAAAGTATTTAAAACATATAATAAACGTTAATGCATGCACCAATTTAGAAAACAAAGTCCACTCACAGCCGCCTCGATTTGCATGACATACGGCTCTCCCGAGCTAATCACCATCACCGGGACTCCCAAACCTGTCCAAATCGTAATAGAAGGTTACTAACTACTTAATTAAGCTCCCACTAGAGCCCCGTAATTTTATGAAATTTTTAAGTATTTTTAAAGTTGATCCTAAACCTTCGGACACCCTAAAACCTATCGAAACGATGTCTGATCGACACGAAACTAGTCCCAAAATGTTTGTTACATCGAATATATGATTTCGGGTGTTGGAAGTTTCCTTAAAATGTCACTCACGCGCTCACACGTGTCCTAGGAACCCCCTGTGCGTGAGCACACGCGCGTGGGTACTGTAGCACTGTCTTCAAGCTATGGTTGGTTCGGTCCACCTTCTGAAATTGGACCGGCATAACCGATCCAATGGTTTTCCTTCCCTATTTTGGTCCGATTCAATTCCTAATCATTCCTAATCTTCCTATCTTCCTTCTAGGACCTTAACCATGCAAAGAAATAGAATGGAAACCCTTCAAAACGGTCCGTTCAAAACACCCCCACACGGTCCGTTTTTTCCCGATCAGCCCCCACGGCGTCTCAGCCATTAAACCCCATTAAAACCTTCTTTATACCTCCTAAGTGACTTAACAAACCCATTGCAATCACTAAAACCTTCTCTATACCTGTCTACGGATTCGTATCGTCCCGATCTACGTAATGGTCCTCAGCCCTCGGCCATCTAACCTCCTAGTCCAAAAGTCAACATTTTGTCCCTTTTAACCAAAATTACCAAATTGCACTTTAACTTCCGAACGTCATAACTTCTTCATCGAATGTCGGAATTGAACGTGTCACCTGTCTATGAACTCGTGATGTCCCAAACTACGTCACGGTCATCGGTCAAAGTCTATTTGACCGTCAGAACGAAAAGTCAACTTTTTGCCCACGCTAGGGGTAAAACAGTCATTTTGCATCGTTCGTCCGATTTCACCCAACTAATCACCGATTAACCTCACTAATTGTGATTAGTCACTAATCTAATCCAGAAATTTGGGACGGGTCGTTACAGAAGAAATGGAAAACATAGATGATGGAAACGTAATCAGGGAGGAAGAAATAGAGAAAAGAAATAAGAGAAAGAAGAAAAGGAAGTTGAACTCAGACTGAGAGGGAGAAAGAGAGAACCCGAAAAGGTTGTTTTTCGGGTTAAAGTTAGATGACCTAGTGTTCTAGTTGGAAGATTGGATTCAAGCTCGTTTTCATGCTCCTTGAGATCATGCGCCCATGTTGAGGTCATTAGTTGATGGGCTAAATGTTGGAAGTGCCCAAAACTGAGGAAAAAAGCTATGGACAGAAAGTGAGTATGGTTTCCTTCTTGATCGATTGTTTTTCTTGATTTTGAGACCATAGATCTCTTGATGCGTTAGTTTAAAAAATATTGGAGGAAATTGGACTGAAAAAGCTGGAAAATTGAGTGTTTTGGCATCGGTTCGGGTCGTCGAGTCGAGCGACCCAAAAACCCAGACTTTCGGGTTGCTGGAGGTAAGGGATGATGCTATAGTACACCCCGATCATGGGGCCCATGTGCAAAGGCTTGACTGGGTAGGTGAGGGTGCGTGAGTCATGCTCTCAATTTGTGTACAACATAAAATTTTGAGCATTCAATGTAATGAACATCATGACGCAGGTTTGGAGTCAATCGGACACCGTTTTGGGATAGTTTTGAGTGTTCGAAGGTTAAGGGTTCATTTTAAATAAGTTTAAAAATCCCAAAAAAATTATGGGATTAAAATAGGGGTTATTTGAGATGAATTGGGACCCTTAGATGTGATTTTTGGCAGGAAGTGACATTCCCAGCAATTACGGAAATACGTGTAAAGTCGATTTTGGCGTTACGGACGGTGTGTGAGTGGACTGTCTTTCCCTAATTTTTTATACATGCATACTTACGTGATTTAGATGTGTTTCTATGTGATTTTGATGATATTGAAGTGATTGGTATTTTATATGAATTTTTAGCAGTTTTATGAATAATATATTAATATTTTATTACACATTTTTCGAGGATTCCTGTATATTCCGTTTGATTTCCGATTCAAATGTGACTTTGGTATTTGGCATGAAATTTCATTTGAAAAGCTATTATGTTGGTTTGTCAATGGTTTGATATGGAAATAAGTGGTTTTGATATAATAAGGAATTCCATATTTGTAACGCCCCGGAGATTCGAAAAATGTAATACTGTTAAATGTTGAATAAAATGACGTTTTTACGCCTGTGTTTGGTGTGGTCAAATTGTTGACTTTTTGATTGTAGGGTCGAACGGACGTTGATCGATGACCGTGACGTAGTTCGGGACGTCACGGGTTCATAGACAGGTGGCACATCCAAATCCGACGTTCGTGGTGAAAGTTATGACGTTCGGAAGTTCAGGGGCATTATCGTATTTTGTATGTTATAAGGGAAAAAGTTGACTTTTTGTTTGACAATTGGTTTTCATTTGACCCGAAGACCGTTAGGTTCGTCTCGAAGCCCCGAGTACAACGACAGGTGGCACGCTTGAAACGGGCATCGGATGACCGAGTTACGGGTCACGGAAGTTGGAGGGCATTTTGGTAATTATTGCACTAAGGGGTATTTTGGTCTTTTTGCACGGCGGTTACTGTAGCACCACCGTGAAAAACAGAGTACACAGCCATGTCGTGGTGTTTTGTGCGTGCCAATTGTTTATGGCCTTAATGGATCGAACAGATGAATTGTTTAAGCCATTTGAGGAAGTGGGAAACAAAGCTGGTGGACTGAAACCACACAGAGCACGGCTGGGATTAAAAATTGGCCATGGTTTCTGTGTTTGCGGGAAACCATTTTCAGAGACCTCAGTTGGTCTCCCACGAGTTGCTGGCCGTTTGAATCGATTAACCGTGAATGGGAGTGGAGAGAGGTTTCATTTGGGGGTCATTTGTGCATCAGTTGAGAGCTGAGTGTGGAGAGAAACAGACGGGAAGAAGAAAAACCAGTTTGGAGGGAAATTCGAAGGTTGGGTTTTGAGGTGAGTTGAACCAAACTGAGGGTGGAATTAGTCTTCTGGGATCTTTGCTAACACGACCGTGCAAGAATTGAGGGGGAATGATCACTGTTTGCCCAGGAACCTGAGTTCCAGTTTCAGAGAAAAACCAGTGTTGAGGAAGACGACTTCCAGGTGAGTTCTGATCGAATTGGTTGTGCATTTGTGTTCGTCTAAGTTCCCTTAAGCTACTGGTGAAGTTAATTTGAAAATGGGGCTAGGTTGGGTGAGTTCCAGACGTCGACCTGTTCGACTGTTCGAGTCTGTGTTTGATCGATCTAGGGACAGTCGAGGTTAATCACCAATACAGACCTAAAATTAATGGATTAGAGAAGAAGTTAGGATAAAAAACGAGAGGAATTGATGGAGAATTGATGGTTAGCTGGTCAGGTTGAGGCGCGGGTAACAGACCCGTTTAACAGGCTATTCGGGTGAGGGAGAAGACACTGTAGCAGGCGCGTGGCCTTCATGCGCAGCCACATTGGACGGCGCGTGACGGCGCGTGTGAGGTCTTTTTCGATCACGGTCAACTGAGGTTTTCTACCTTTTAATGTTTTTAACATTTTATCTTCAGGGTTCGAGTTGATCGGGAGTCGTATGGGATAAGTTTGAGGGTTCGGAAGTTTAGGTCCTTTAAGTTTAATTACGCGGAAAAATCCGGAAATATTAGGGAAAATCTTACGAGTTATTTGAGGATGATTTTAACCCTCCTTATACGTTTTTACATGCCCGGACATTTTCGAAGCTACTGAGGAGCGCACTGGGCACGATTGACGCGTCCTAAAACCGTGAGTGGACATTTGATTTCCAAATTGTGCATGCATGACTATTTTACTTAATTATCTTGTGATTTCACTCATGATTATATGATGATAACTATGCTATTTCGGTTTTACGTGATTTCACGCTTTTCGAGATAAATAATGGAACTGTTTTGGGTGAGTTCTAGATGAAGACCCGTTCGGCTGTTCGAGCTTGGGTTGGTCGATTTAGGGACAGTCGAGGATAATCGATCATACAGAACTAAAATTAATGGATTAGAGAAGATGATAGGATTGAAAACGGGAGGAATTGATTGAGAATTGACGGTTAACTGGTCGGGTTGAGTCGCGAGTAACATACCCGTTTAACAGGCTATTCGGGTGAGGGAGAAGACACTGTAGCTGGCGCGTGGCCTTCACGCGCAGCCACTTTGGGCGACGCGTGACGGCGCGTGTGAGGTCCTTTCCGATCACGGTCAACTGAGGTTTTCTTCCTTTTAATGTTTTTAACATTTTATCTTAAGGGTTCGAGTTGATCGGGAATTGTTCGGGATAATTTCGAGGGTTCGGAAGTTTAGGTCCTTAAGTTTAATTACGTGGGAAAATCCGGAAAAATTAGAGAAAATCATACGAGTTATTTGGGGATGATTGTAACCCTCCTTGTACGTTTTTACAGGCCCGGACATTTCCGAAGCTACTGAGGAGCGCACGGGGCGCGATTGACGCGTCCTAAAACCGTGAGTGGACTTTTGATTTCCAAATTGTGCATGCATGACTATTTTACTCATCTATCTTGTGTTTCCACTTATGATCTTATGTTGATAAATATGCTATTTCGGTTTTACGTGATTTCATGCTTTTCGAGATAAATATCGTATTTCACGCATTTCGAGGTTACGGTTTTCGCCTATGCATGAATGATGTTTTGATGAAGTATTTGGATATGATTATGCATGTTACGTATTTATGATGTTTCGATTATATTTGTGAAGTGACTTTCGGGAATTGCATGTTATGGAATTTGCATGTGAATTCGGACATAAATCCTATTATGAGAAGATATGATTTCGAAATGATTTTTGGAAAATGGATCGCGTTGAATCCTGGCTTATTGGGTTTATAAATGGTTTTGGGTTTAAAGACCCGGTTGATTGTTGGATCTGATTTTGGGTTTAAAGACCCGGTTGATTGATGACGGGGGCGGGTCCGGTAAATTGAGTTTAAAGACTCGTGAGTTTAAAGACTCGGTTATTGTGATACCCCGAGGCCTATTGATTATGTTTTGAGTTTAAAGACTCGTTGATATCCCGAGAAGGCCTGATATGGAGTTTAAACACTCGGATGGATCCAACGGTTTGATTGTGATTATTAATTCGCTTTTTACTTGATTAGCGTAATTAATGTTTCAAAATGACGGTTTCTGGATTTTGATAATACTATATTATTTTACACGAGTTATGATGGTTTTCTACAATGTTTTTCATGTGTTCGAAAAAAGGGATTTCGGATGTTTAATACGCGTTTTTTTATAACTGGTTATGCATGCGGATTGTAAAATTGGAGGGCGAACCCCGGATTCCTTAAACTGTTTTATGCAAACCTTTGTTTCGGTCCACTAACATTTTGTTATTTTAACTACCCACCAGGTCGTGGTACAAGTTCGGGGGATAGGGCCGAGGCAGAGGCAGAGGCATAAAGTTTTCCGTTGCGGAGTAGTTAGTTCACAGAGTAGGATTTGTTCTTTAACTTGTTTTGTAATATTATGCTCTGTGAAACTAAGGACTTGAGGTCCAGTCGGTTGTAATTGTTTAATCTCCCTGGTCTGACAATGGGTGCGTTGTAATATTATTTTGGTTTTCCAGTCTTTTGGATCCGATTGTCAGACGGGAGCAGCATGCTTCCCGATTATTGAGGCGATAATCGGGGCGGGTCCTGTCAATATTATTTCTGGACGGTTTTTATAAAAATAGCATTAATGACACGTTTTACGAGAAAATGTGATTAAGTTGTGTTTGGGTCTTAGGCCCGAGATTCAGATTGTAGAGTTTGATTATAATGTATGATGTGAAATGTTATGGTGAAATGTGATCTTGAGTTCGGATGTGGAAATGAGTTCCTCGATATGCGTCATGTGTAATTATATAATGATGTGTGATGATTGGGTTGTTTGGTTGTGAGTCTTGGACGTCGAGCCCGAGGCTCCAAATTCTGACATTGTATTGTAGTGGCGACTCGGACGTTAAGCCAGGGGCTCTGATAGGTCGTTAATTAAGCATTGTTTTATATTATTTTATACCTTTTATCCTTGACTTTTAATATTAAAATAATAAATAATTAGATAAAATAATTTATTTTTTGATATTTTTGTTTAAATTAAAAAAGCTTGTAATTTGGAGCAATTTAGCGAAAGAATCGTCCCAATCGGAATTATAACGAAGAAATTCTGGACGAAATTCAATTGAATTATTTAATTTAATTAATATTTATGTTGCAAGCCCAAATTTATATTTTAAAACAGCCCATTTTGTTTTGTTGCAGCCCAGGAAATAGCCCAGCCCAGCAGAAAACCAAGCCCAATTGCGTCAGCCCAGCAGCCCAACAACTCGCCCAGCCCAGTCCTCGCGCCTGCAGCCATCCACCGAAGCCCACTGCCCACGCTCGGTGCGCGCATACCGAAAACAGACGCCCACTCCAGCGCCTGCCCGCCGACCTTTCTTCCCCTCTTTCCAACAAGGCCTACCGGCCACACGCCTCCTTTCCAGCCTGGGCCAGCCGAATATTCCTTTCTTTTTTAGCTGGTTTCTGAAAAATCATTCCAGCATCACTATTGAACATTTCTTTTGTTTTTTTAAACATCATTTCCCCAAATACCATCTAATCTCATCATTTCACTTTTGAATATTTTATTGTAATTTTTGTTTATTTTTATTTATTTATTAGAGCTTAATTTGATTTTCCCCTTATAAATAGGGGTTCATTTCACTTGTTGGAATACTTCTTAGAGGCACACAATTGAGCCTTCCTTAAGAGAAACTTTGGCAAAATATTTCCAATACAAAGTTTATAGTTTGAATCCATATTTCCCAAGTTTATTTCCTCCATCTTCATAAGGTTCCGTCCGGTCTCGGAGAACCGTGTGAATAACAATCCATTGTTTTCATCCACATTGAAAGTGTAACAATTGCTCTCCATTTACTTAAACTCTTATTTTTGTTATTGGTTTTGATTATAATTCAATATATGTGTGGTATTTTCTTGCTAATACTTGTAAGTGTTAAATGCAATCTCCATGTGTCTTACTTTATGAATTTTACTTATTTTATACATTTTAGTGCTTCATACTTCAATTTGATGTTAAATGTTTTATCCGCTGTCGGTGCACTTAGAATAGAATTGAAGAGACTTAATGTTGATCGTTGTCGGCGCATTCAGTCAAAAATAAAAGGTAAATCATATTGTAAATGTTGGTCGCTGTCGGTGCATTTATAATATTGAAAAATGTATGAAGGGAATTGAGACGATTAAGGTAAAATTTTTGATTAATTTAATATTTGCAATTATTAGAGTGTTGGTAAGATATGTGTTTTAAGAAGGTCACTTGTACATAAGTTAGAGTAGAAGTAGGATTAGTTTATTTATGTTTTTACTTGTTTGTATGAGTACAACCCTTTCAAACCCCCCATATAATTCTTTATTCTTTTTTATTTATTATTTATTATTTTATTATTTTATTCCTTTATTCTTTAATTTATTGATTCTTTGATTATTTTATTCTTTAATTCATTAATTTATTCATTATTCTTTTATTCATTATTCTTCTCACTAACATATTATTAATGTTCCCTAATTTCCCCGGTTAAGAACGATCCCTATTTACCAATACTACATCTACAAAAAAAGGGTTTAAATTGCATAACACTCAAATTACGTGTTTAATTTAATGCGTAATTTGGCGTTGTCAATTTTTGGCACCGTTGCCGGGGAAATTGAAAGTCATTTCTAATTTGTTAGTGTATGTATATAAATTGTGCATATTTTACTTGTTTATAATTCTTACTTTTGTTAATATTATATTTCTTTATAACCCTTACTTACTTGTTTATATTTTATTTATCCATCTTATTTTTGTTCTTATTATTTTTGTTTATAATGTTCATTCTTTACTTGTTCATAATTTCTAATTTATACTTGTTCATAAATGTTCATAATTTTTTTTACTTGTTCATATTAAAATTGTTTATGTAAATTTAAATTTTTATCATACTTATTCATAATTTAATTTCATTTGTACTTGTCATAATTGCACATTGTACATGTTCACTTTTCCTTTTACTTTTATTTATTCCATTACACTTTATTCCATTAACTTTAAATTTATTCCATTAACTTTATGTTTACACTTATTTTATTCTTATTTAAATATTTGTTTGGTTATGTCTTGATAAACTTTAAATTTAAATTTAAAAAAAAATCGGAATTAAAAATTAAAAAAAAAGTGAAAAAAGAAAAGAAAAAAAAAGTAGGAAACTTTATTTGTCTTTGACTTTCCTAAAGTGTAAGTATTGTTTCCTATTAAATGTTTTAGAGTTGAATGAATCTCAGAGCCCCTTTTTCTTCAAAATCTTACTTTCGGGAACAGGTAGTGTCCATCTTATATACTTTCTCCTTAACCCTTCATGATGTGTGGATTTCATCACCACACACTATAGACTCGAATCTATGGACATGAGGTTGGGGCGGAGTTCGTAAACACTTGGGTTTGGTAGTTCACTAAATTATCATTCGGATTGATCATGGTGTCTAGGAGAGTTATGACTGGTGACAAGTTTTGGATTAAGAAAGGGAACACCAATGGAGTATATGCCAAGCTAGCCTCGGGGTGCTCTCGAAATTATCCTTACTTCTCACGTTACATCTATCTCAACTGGCCATGATTAATGTTGAATGGTGGAATGGTGGTTATCAGTACGCACAGGCCGTACGCCCGGGAAAGTACGATGAGAAGCGGAAGGGGAAAGTTATTCATGACACTCTAAAACTCTACTTATTGAATTATTAGTTTGCATTTGGAACTTGTGCACTTTCCTTCCATTAACGTGACTTATTGTTAATTCTGGTTTCCATTTATGTGATACTTTATGCAAATCTCTACTCCCATACTCTTATTATCTCTTCTTGTGTATATGTAAGTCTGGTATAAATTTTTGCAGTCATACTTGTTACACCTCACACTTTCTTGCTAATTATGATTTCCTTAACTTATATTTCTAGTACTAACCCTAACTTTTGTAACAACTATCTTGTCTTAATTAACTTTCACTAGTTACTTACTTGTGTGTACTTGTCTTCTAACTTAGTGTTCTGTTTTAATATAGGTACGGACTTATGAATGCGCGCTCATCAATCTAAGCTTGATCGGTTGAGAAGGAAACTTAACATCTCACCAAGCAACGCAACATTCAGAGACGCACTTAAGAAAACCGGCTCATCCGGACCTCCATCCCCAATAATCGGTGAGTCCATAAGTGAGAAGAGTAATTCAGAAGAAGAACAGACTTTCGGAACATCAATAGCCATGGCACGAAACCTGAGTATCCGGGAGCAGACATGTACAAACACAAATGGCACTACAAACTTCTGTATCCAGTATCCCGAGCCTAGAACCAACAAGAAAGATGTTGAGCTTAAGAGTGGAGTCCTTCATCAGCTACCCAAGTTTTGTGGAATCAGAAATGAAGATCCACACAAACACTTAATGGAGTTCCAATTCATCATTGGTAGTATATGTCCGGATGATGCGGACTTGGAAATCATGAAGCTGAAAGCTTTCCCGTTGTCGTTGGAAGATACAGCACGGGTATGGCTTTTGGGTCTCCCACCCAATCATATTGACTCTTGGGAGAAGTTGGTTCAGGAGTTTCTTACGAAGTACTTCCCTGCCTCAAAGATTACGGTCTTAAGAAAAAAGATCACTGGAATCAAGCAGAAAGAGCATGATGAGAATTTCAGCCAGTACTACGAGAGGTTTAAGGAACTTTGTGCTTCATGCCCTACTCACGGGATCACAGAAGGCTATCTTTTAACCTAGTTTTACGAAGGACTCAAGGGTTGGGATAGAGGGCTACTCGATGCTGCAGCTAATGGAAGTTTCTTAGCTCGGAGCCTAGTAGATGGTCGTGCACTACTTGAAAGCCGTGCACTCAATGATGCACAATACGAAGGTGCCGAGCCTATTTCTAGAAAGGTACATGAGGTGAGTTCCCATGTTATAAATGATTCCAGATAAGATCACCTCTATGCTTTCGAATATTTTAGAACTAAAGAAACAAATCGCCCCCGTTTGTTCCATATGCTCTCAAGGCCATCTTGAGGACCAATATCCCGACACTGCAAGGGAGGAAGACCCCGGGACTGAAATGGCACACGCCATTGGAGGCTTTCAAAGAGGGCCAAGGACCAAAGGCTACAGTTGGAGAGATCCGAACAATGTCCCAAACCCTCATCACGTGTCGACCGGCCCAAACCGTGTCCCAAACCATTTCCCAAGGCCCACATGGCAACCAAGACCCCCAGTCCCATTTTCTAACTTTTCTCATAATCATGCAAATAATCATATTTCTTCATCTTCTAATCCTGATTATGATAAAATGTTGGCTGCTCTTGCCCAAGGGCAGCAAAAACTACTGGCGTCAACTTAGGCTCTTCTCACAGGTTAGCAAAATCAACAAAAAGACATCGCTGATCTCAAGGACCAAATGGGCAAGGTGGTGGACTTCATGGGTAAGATCCAAGCTAGCGGGGTGCTTCCACCTCAACCTTCACCCAACCCGAATGCAAGACCGGAAGCCAATGCGATTATCACTCAAAGTGGTAAAGTGCTTGGAGAAATAGAGCCAGATCCAGCCGTTTCTGAGGCTAAAAAGCACAAGGTGGCAACTAAGACCACCACGACACAATCGCCAGTTCAACATACCCACATACAAGGTAATAACCCAATCCCTTCAAGTTCGGTTGTTATTAATTCCCCGTTTGTGCATGCACCATTTCCAAGTAGGCTTGCCAAATCTAAGAAGGATGAATCCGATGAGGAAATCTAGGAAATCTTCAAAAGGGTGAAAATCAACATGCGCTTGATCGAGTGCATCAAACAAGTGCCGAAATACGCAAAATTTCTGAAAGAGTTATGCACTCCAAGGTGCCAAACAAGGGAGAAGGAGGTTGTGATGGTGAGTGAAACAGTTTATGCTGTAATCCAACGTCGGCTACCCCCAAAGTTGAAGGACCCAGGGAGTTTTCTGTTCCCTACGTGATTGGTAACAAATCTTTTGATAAAGTCATGCTAGACTTAGGTGCATCCATTAATGTTATGCCATATTCACTATATGTTGCCCTAGGTTTAGGTAAACTACAGCATGACGATGTTATCATTCAATTAGCCGATCGTTCTAATGTGTATCCTAAGGGATACGTCGAAGATGTTCTTGTGCAGGTTAACCAGCTCATTTTCCCCGCAGATTTTTATGTCCTAGACATGGAGGATTCCACTACGAATCAAGCTCCACTAATTTTTTTAGGAAGACCATTCATGAGAACTGCCAAAACAAATATTGATGTATTCAATGGTACATTAACGATGGAAGTCGATGGAGAGGAAATTAGCTTCAACATTTTCGATGCCATGAGGTACCCTAGTTCCACAACTCAAACTACTTTTTTTGTTGACGTGCACACTTCTTTCGCAGAGAAACATCTTGATTCAATTCAAGAAGACACGTTCAATATGATAATCTAGGAAGGAGTTGGTCTAACGCAATCAGGGGACGCCTTGGTTGAAGATACGGTTTATGAACTAGAGCCTCAACTTTGGGATGAAGTCATGACCCTAAATGAGGCCCCCAGAATGGTAAATCCTCAGGTACCCTTGTCACTTCCAGTTAGTACTAATACCGCTCCTCTTTCAGTGGTTGAGGCCCCCGTTCTCAAGCTCAAGGTTTTGCCTGACCACCTGAAGTATACCTATCTTGGCCTAGACGACACTCTACCCGTCATAGTGTCTTCTGCACTAACCGAATCATAGGAAGACTGATTGGTACGGGTCTTGACGAAGTACAAGACATCCATTGGATGGAATCTGTCATACATCAAGGGAATCAGCCCTACAACCTGTGTGCATCGAATCTAACTAGAAGATGTTGCAAAACCCTCTCGTGAAGCTCAACGTCACCTCCATCCTCCTATGATGAAGGTCGTGAAACAATAGTTCATCAAACTCTTGGATTGTGGTGTCATCTACCCAATTTTAGACAGCAAATGGGTCTCACCAGTCCAAGTAGTCCCGAAGAAAAGTGGAGTCACAGTTGTTGCGAACAGCGAAGGTAAGCTCGTGCTCCAGCGAACAGTGACCGGATACAGAGTCTGTATAGACTATCGACGCCTAAACAAAGAAACTAGGAAGGATCAATTCCCTTTTCCCTTCATTAATCAAATGCTTGAAAGGTTAGCAGGTCACTCCTATTACTGCTTTCTTGATGGTTATTTCGGGTACAATCAAATCTGTATCGCTCAAAATGACCAAGAAAAAACGACTTTCACTTGTCCTTTTGGCACTTTTGCCTACCATAGAATGCCCTTCGGTTTATGTAACGCCCCAGGTACATTCCAAAGAAGCATGCTTTCTATTTTCTCTGAATATGTCGAAAAAATAATTGAAGTATTTATGGACGATTTCAGTGTCTTTGGGGATAGTTTTGATGCATTCCTAGAACACTTAGAACTTATCTTACAAAGGTGTGTCGAAACTAATCTAGTACTAAACTGGGAAAAATGTCATTTCATGGTTAGACAAGGGATAGTCGTAGGCCATATTGTCTCTGAAAGAGGAATTGAAGTTGATAAATCTAAAGTTGATATTGTGCGCCACTTACCTTCTCCCACTTCGGCGAGAAAGATCCGTTCATTTCTTGGTCACGCAGGTTTCTACAAAAGATTTATCAAAGACTTCTCCCACATTGGAAGGCCCTTGTGCCGATTGCTTCAGAAAGAGACACCCTTCGTCTTTGATGCAGAATGTCAGGAAGCTTTTGAGAAGCTTAAAAATATTTTAACCACTGCACCCATTCTTTGTGCCCCGGATTGGTCCCTACCCTTTGAACTAATGTGCGATGCCTCTGATTATGCAGTTGGTGTTGTACTCAGACAAAGGCGGGACAAGAAGCCCTACGTCATCTACTATGCATCCAGAACTTTGAATGATGCCCAAATGAACTACACCACTACCGACAAGCAGTTGCTTGCTGTTATGTTTGCTTTAGATAAATTTCGCTCTTATTTACTTCGAACTAAAGTCGTTATTTACACTGATCATGCAGAACTGAAGTATCTCCTAGCCAAGAAGGAAGCGAAACCAAGGCTAATCCGATGGATTCTTCTTCTTCAAGAGTTTGACATCGAGATTAAAGACAAGAAAGGTATATAAAACGTGGTGGCAGACCATTTGAGTCGCATAGCACATGAACGAGATCCTGTGGCGATTCAAGAGATGTTTCCGGACGAACAACTCTTCGGAATTCAGGTAAGTACTCCTTGGTATGCTGATATCGTAAATTACTTAGTAACCAAGAAGTCACCTTCCACTCTCACTCGTGCACAAAAAGATAAACTCAAGAAGCATGCTAGGTAATATGTTTGGGATGAACCTTATTTATGGAAACACTGTGCAGATTTATTGATTAGGAGATGTGTCCCTGATATTGAACATAGGTTAGTCCTAGAGTTCTGCCATAACCATGCTTGTGGAGGCCACTTTGGATCTAGAAAAACTGCACTCAAAATTTTAGAATCTGGACTATATTGTCCCACAATTTTTAAAGATGTACATTCATTCTGTTTATCCTGTGATAAATGTCAGAGATCAGGAAACTTAGGACGAAGGGATGAAATGCCACAACATTATGTTTTAACTGTTGAAATATTTGATGTTTGGGGTATCGATTTTATGGGTCCATTTCCTCAATCTAATGGCTATCTCTATATCTTACTTGCTATGGATTATGTATCGAAATGGGTGGAAGCTAAAGCCAGCAGGACTAATGACTCTAAAACTGTTTCAGATTTCCTCAGAACTAACATTCTTTCTAGGTTTGGGATCCCGCGGGTCCTAATAAGTGATGGAGGAAGTCATTTCTGCAACAAGACCATTGAAGCTTTAATGAAATGGTATGGTGTCACTCACAGAGTCTCTACACCTTACTATCCTCAAACGAGTGGAATGGCTGAAGTCAGTAATAGGGAGATCAAGAAGATATTAGAGCGAACCGTGGGTCCTAATCGTAAGGATTGGAGCCAACGGTTGGATGATGCACATTGGGCATACAGGACGGCATACAAAACACCTATAGGAATGTCACCCTATAGGTTGGTGTACGGTAAAGCATGTCACCTTCCGGTGGAACTAGAGAATAAAGCATGGTGGGCTATCAAGACATTCAACATCAAGCTAGATGACGCCGGGTTGCATCGAAAGCTCCAGCTGAGTGAGCTTGAGGAGATCAGAAATGATGCATTCGAAAACGCTTTGATCTACAAGGACAAAGACTAAGGCAATTCATGACAAACAGATCAAGAGTAAAACGTTTGACATTGGCCAGAAAGTTTTGTTGTTCAATTCCCGGCTTAGACTCTTTCCAGGTAAATTATTTTCCAGATGGGTAGGCCCTTTTGTTGTTACTAATGTGTTTACCCATGAAGCCATACAGATCAAAAGCATTGAAATGGGAAAAGAGTTCAAAGTCAATGGTCACCGATTAAAGCCTTACATTGAGGCAATTGGAGAACACGATGTGGAGCTAGAAAGAGTGTTGCGACGTCCCATCAGATGAACAGAATAAAGAATTTGGTCTAGGCTGGATGGACGTTAAACTTCAAGCACTTGTTGGGAGGCAACCCAATGTGTTCTTGAGTTGTGAAGGAGTCATCAACACAGATTTGCTTTCTTTCAACCCTTCACTCTCTTTTACTTTGTTTTTATTTTTCTTACTTCATTTTTGTAAATCAACTTCCTTATCTTAAATATATGTTCAATTACTTTCTAATTGCTTACATTGAGGACAATGTAGAATTTAAGTGTGGGGAATGGTTTACAATTTTTATTTGTGAAATTGAATTGTTTTATTAAGTATTTAAAAAAAACAATAATAAATAAATAAATAAAATGTTATGGATACAAAGATGATCACTACAATTTTAATTCGTTTGTTAATACTTTGTGATTAAGTGTAATAACTTGTAGATAATGCATGTAAAATGGTACATAAACGAGCATGTTAAGATAAGTATGAATCATTTGAACATTATGTGAGCTTTAGAACCTTATATACATCTTTGATGAGTGATTCATAAGTTCTTTGTTTAAATTGATATCCATATGCCTCATAACTGCTTGCCATAGCTTTCAATGAACTCTAGAGTACTAGAACTTATTCTATGTGATTTTCAAAGCTTTTAAGTCAATAAACTCTCTGATTTTGGAAATGATTAAGGCATTAGGGTTAACACCACAAATTCAAACATCCATGTTCCCTATTTTGTGCGCACAAGTTGCGACCCACTTAGTTTTAACCCTTTTGAGCCCACATTAAGCCTTTCTTTCATCACCATGATTATCTAAACACTTGAGCTTAGTATAGACATCATTTATCCTTGTTCCAAGGACTCGGTTGAAGACATAAAGATTGTGTAAAGAGAAAATGATGATATTGAAAAGACTTTTAAGTGTATTATGTGAATTTACTTACTCAAATATTGTTGTATTATTGACACATGTTATTACCTCGAAAAAAAAATGTATTGAGTTTCTATCAAGGTAATAAGGTTTGATTATGTAATGTTTGAGTTAAGTCATTTACATTTGTAAATTTGACACAAAGAATGAATGTGAGGCCCAACGTGATGAAATTAGGACAATATTCGAAGGGATGAATTACTGACATCATTGCACTAAGGTTGGGAAGTTATGATACGTTTTGGGAGTCTTTTGAGTCTTGGAACGAATTTGACCACCACTTGACATGACCTATCCCAATCCCTCCGGGATTAGTGCGGGATGACCCTGCTCCCGTCTAACACGAAGTGTCAGACAAGGGATATTTCCGACCTTTGCCCTCCCGGGCTATCAGAGTACGCCAGGATCCAGAGGAGGTATGTGATATCTCGGTCACTGCTACAGTCCACATCCGATGTCAACCTGAAGGGTAGTCAAAACATTAAAAGCTGTGAGTGGACAAAATAAGAGTTTATAAAAATATTTTAACGAGAAGACATTTGTACCCTTCACTAAAAAGCATGCATGCATTCGAAAACTGTTTAACCAAAGAAACCATATATGGGAACTAAGCCCAAAACCATAATGAAATAACCATCATGAAAACGACCATACGGGTCACTGCCCAACTCCATAAGGGACTCGGCCCAAATCATAAGAAACCAACCATACGGGCTACTGCCCAAAACCTGTGTAAACACACATCATATATCATATATAGCATACATCATATATACATATAATTCACACAACCAATCCTGTCACGGTTTCCAAAGCTACGCGCGTGCTACCCAGGTCTCAATCCGAGTCTTCTCAAAGTCAAGATCAATGTCCGCATACCACTAACCCTACCCGAGGTAATAGTAATCATAGCCTTCCTGAGAGTAAGGAACCCAACTGGGGGTGACTCCACTCAGTCGGTGCTCCGTGACTACTCCGGGGTCCACCCAGGCCAACGACCCTCCCTGGAGGAGATAATAGAGGTAAAGGAAGGTATATGAATACATATATATACATAACATAAACGTTCATGCCCGGTTCCCCTGAATCGTCATGATCCATAACATCCATAAGAAGGGTTCATGCCGGTTCCCATAAACCGTCATGTACCATAATGATCTGACAAGGGTTCATGCCGGTTCCCATAAACCTTCATGAACCACAATGACCTTTCCAAAGTTCATGCCGGTTCCCATAAACCGTCATGAACTTGGAAATCCATCTAGGGTCCCTGACCCGATATCATCAATGTAAAACATCTGGGTCTCGTGCCCGAACATATGACTCAACTGGGCACTATGCCCGATATCTAAGGGTCAGTCACGACTCCGATCATAGTGATGCGTGCAACCATCCATCCAGGACCGCCCTCAATCCTGGTATGTCGCCGTGAACGTATCAACCGACGCGACCATCACAAGATCATGGTGCACTCATCACCGATCGATATCCTGAACCGTCAGCACTCCGAAGTCGAGCCTACCCAGGCTGCCCGACCACGAATCGTGCATCGTGACCTCTCCGGAAGGAACACATCCCAAACCGGAGGCGAGCGTCGTATCGTCGATCGCCGCGCACATAGCACCCGTCGCGATCACGATTTAGACCCGAAGGTCGTAAATAGTGTCATATGCCCGAGACCAAACCAAATGGGTCTTATACCCGTGTTTATTCTTTTAGAATTACAAAACCTTTTCATTTAAACCAATAAAGAAATACAGACCCGTATAGGCACCATGTAGGGTCGAAACCTCGAAATACGTGCCTATACGTAACCACATACAAATGCACTCATGGCATCACAAAAAAGTATTTAAAACATATAATAAACATTTATGCATGCACCAATTTAGAAAACAAGGTCCACTCACAGACCGTCCGAGCTGCGCCTCGATTTGCGTGCCACTCGGCTCCTCGAGCCGATCACCATTACCGGGACTCCCAAACCTGTTCAAATTTTAATAGAAGGTTAATAACTACTTAATTAACCTCCTACCAAAACCCAGTAATTTTTCTGAACTTTTAACTATTTTTAAATCAACCCTAAACCTTCCGACACCCCGAAAACTATCGAAACGATGTCCGATTGACGCGAGACCAGTCCCAAAATCTTCCTTACATCGAATAGAAGATTTCCCGTGTTGAACACTTTCCCAAATTATGGCCCACTCGTCCTCACGAGCCCCTAGAAAGTCGAAAACACTGTTCATCGTCATCCTCCTCAGAACTGAAACAGTTACTATTCACGGGCACTGTTCACCGCATGGTTTTCTCGGGTTTTCGGACTGATTCGGGGTCCGTTTGGTCCCATTTTAATCCTTAAATTCCTATTTCTTCATTTCCTATCTAACCCAATCCCTAAAACTAAGAAAAACCACCCGAAACGGAGCTTCCATCCGCCATCAATGGTGGCCGGATTTTTTCCGGCCGTTCCCGGCCATTTCCGGCCTTCTCAAGCCCCAAAAATAATCCCATTCTACTCCTAGGGTCCCCAGAAACCTAGCCTAATTAAAGAAATCGATTAAAAACCATTAAAACTAAAATTTGGATTTTTGGACAAAACTCACCTTACGGGTTGCTCTCCCCGCCGTGGCTGCCGCCGTCCAGCCTCACAGTCATCCTCACAGCACTCTCACGGCCACACTAGATGGAGGTTTGTGGTGGTGTTGTGTGTTGTGTGTTTTGAAGAAAATGAAGAAAATGGTGAAGGGGGGTTTCGGGTTTGTGAGGAAAAACAAAGAAATGAAAATGATGAAGGTGAATTGATCTGATGAGAGAAAAGAGATGGATTAGATGATTAGATGAGTGGTGAGGATTGAGTGTTTAGTAGAAATGAAGGGCTAGGATTTAATGCTGGAAGATTAGATATAATAATAATTATTATATTATTTTATTAAGTAGATCCACCTTTTAGGAACTAGCCAATGGGATGAGTGACACTTGTCACTCATCCATAGGTCCACCTAAAATATCTGCACAATCAGATATTGCCAACTCAGCCCCGTCTCGAAGTACGTGCATAGTGAAACCGAACTTCCGTGACCTATAACTTCCACGTTCGAAGTCCGATTTCAGCGTGCCGCCTGTCTATGGATTCGTAACATCCTGATCTACGTAACGGTCCTTGGCCCTCAGCCATTGGACCTCTTGGTCAAAAAGTCAACATTTGACCCCATTTAACCAAAATTACCAAAATGCCCCTAAACTTCCGAACGTCATAACATTCTCCTCGAACGTCGGAATTGAATGTGCCACCTGTCTATGAACTCGTGTCGTAACGAACTACGTCACAGTCATCGGTCAAAGTCCATTTGACCGCCCGATTGAAAAGTCAACATTTTGCCACGCCTAGGGGCAAAACGGTCATTTCGCATCGTTCGTATGATTTCGCCCTACTAATCACGGATTAGCCTCACTAATCGTGATTAGTCACTAATCTAATCATGGAATTTGGGACGGGTCGTTACAACCTTCCCTCCTTAATTAATTTCGTCCTCGAAATTCCAACCGACTTAATTCCAACCGTTCTTCCCTCCTTAATTAATTTCGTACTTGAAACTCCAACTATATTGATTCCACATCCACCTCGTGGAAATAATTCGATCTACCTCGCAACACGTGTACGCTAGTACACCCACTAACCCGAACAATACTTACTCGTCTGTAGCCAGACATACCACTAACACTCACGTCGTATCGACAACATTCGACCACATCGAATAACCGTAGTCATACGTCCCGAATTTACACCACTTGTCAAATATACTATGTCGTTGACACAAATAACTAGACGGTTCCTTTCTCAATCACTAACACAACCTAACGTCTGCTCCCACAGGGAGTCACCAGACCTCGCTCGTCGATCCACGCTGACACCTTCGACAAACTGTCACCACTTGACAACCGTCAGTCGAAAACTGACACTATACACACTTGTGGTTACACTAACCACCAACATACTCATCCTGAGTATACGTATACCAACATCTAACTCGACCTGCGTGTAACTGGACCCCTCATAAATACTATGACCCAATGCACAGTATCCAATGTCCAGTCCACGTCCCCGACTAAACCAATGGTAGCGGAACCAAGCCGACTACCAACACGCTTTCCAACGTACCACTGGTATAACCTATATACCGTCACTAGACACCACAAGCATGCCCAGTATCGTACCTCGAACTACGTACAAGGTACGTACATCTACCCATCAATCAGCTTACAATCACAACAACAATGACGTCAACACGACGACCTAGGTTGTAGGAAATCACGTTTCAATAATGGAGTCCATCTGTACAATCCAGTACCAGACAGATCAAAAACTCCGACCCATTATCCATTTCCAAATCTGAATCCGAATCCGCAATTTCGTAAGAAATCCCGAATCCAAACCAGAAATCATATCCATAAACATGTCCAAATTTGAATCCGAAATCATCATTCCGTAAACCGGCATTTGGAATAACCATTCCGAACCCAAATCCATAAAATAAAATCCACAGTCAAGCTCTAGAACCAAATCCTGAATCGTCACCCAGAATCCGATTCCAAAACCCAAATCCAGAAATCCTCTTTCAAGTTCCAAAATCAAATCCTGAATCGTCATCCAGAAATCTGATTCCAAAACCCGAAATATCGTTCACATCTACCGAGACGTATCAAAACCAAACCTATCGGTTACCCGTTTAAACAATTACCACAATACAATCGATTGACTTCATAGGGAAGCCAATCCCGACATTAACACAACACTAGGTCTGACAATATCCGACCACGTCGGAAAGCTACTCATCGGACAACTACTCAGGCGAGTAATAAGACATATGGGATTTACCTCGAAAAGAAGTTCAGTCCCAACATCCTCAACTCAAACGTCCAGGTAAGAGTGATAAACTCCCCACCTATCTAGATCATCAAGATCACGATCCAGATCCACCACTACATCAATCGACAATAGGCGTCACGATCGAGATTCATAGCTGTGTCACCTGATCATAAATGTCACGATCGAGGATCGTCACAATGCCCAAAGTCCTCAACCATTTCCCACATCTAAACAGATTAGTCAACGACGAGACACGTCGAGACTGTGGGTTCTCCCCAATCACTTCGTATCGATCCTTGTCATTCCATCGAGGAAAAAATCAAGGATGATCGAATACATTGACATCGTCTGCCACCAAGTAGAGAATGAGGAATCTCAGTCACCTAACTTCAATATACTCACTCCACCTGATGACCCAAGATAAACTACGGGTCCACCAACCAATACACGACTGGTGTACTAGTGGCAACCAACAACATCTACATCACCCACCTCATCTACCATCAACAATCATGGTAGAATCTGAGAAGTCACCCAAAATGACTTCGAAATACCCAATACCAATGCGGAAAACCCGCATTCCATTCGTCACCTCAATCGCAAACTCTCGCGATTCTGAAGTTCCAACCATGTCGGAAACAACATACTAGGACATCAACCACGTGTCCCCGTTAGACTGGTTATGGACACATGCCCATTTACGACCGTATATGTACTTCTCGACTAGAAAGTCACAACAGACCCCTGCTGTGATCTGCAGTCAAATCTCTGCATACCGCCATATCTGACCAACTCTGGCCAACACTGACCAATTGGTCGCCAAACCCCGTGACAGATCGAGTCTGACCAACCGGTCACTAATCCACCATGATAATACTCGATCCTCACTCCTCAACTACCGCTGGATCCTATCCAGTCCATCACTATCCGTGAGCCACTCCCGAACCACAGATACCGAACATAGGCTCATCTCGACAGATGTGACTCAACGTCATCACAATCACCGGCACCAGCACCAGCACTAGTACCAGTACACCACCTGTCAACATATGTATTAGCATCGGCACACAGACATCAATATCAGTATCAGCACCCCGTGTGCAAACTGACAACCCTAGATCTCCGCTCATACCGAATGACGATCCCGTACCTTTGCTCGAATAGGAGAAACTCTGCCTCCTTCGTACCCAACACCTCTGGGTACAGTTACCCTGACAACTCATACGAGAAAAGGAAACGTCCCCTGAACGTCCCCGTCTCATTCTGCGATCGTACTCAGCCGTAACCGAGTTGAATCCAGAATCACCGCTTGTACATATGCGTTACTCACGCACCTCGTATCATCATCACGACTGACAATCCCATCGTCACAATCGTCACGGTAACCTGAGTCTACTCGACCTGATAAGACTCGACTATGTCCATCGATAGTAGCGTCTGCCACAACCTCGTGCAAACCTAACTACCAGGCACCTCGATATCCAGACTCCGCACCCAAAGGAATCAACCGCCCATATTTAACTATTCCGTATCCCAAACCTGGGATTCCATCGACAAGTACCAACCCTGATAACTTGTCCCACCAACTCGATCCAGTCGCAACTCGACTCAACTAATGTCGTCTACCAGGTCATCCATGACCTTAGTTGCACCAAACCACAACTAAGTAGTAAGACAACCAACTAGCTATAACCGATAAATACAACCCCGACTGCGAAGTGCAGTTCCAACACAAGCTGACATGACTAGACCGACTAACAAACCCAAATCCGAATAATCGTCCAAGTCATACCACTCGTCAACTCACATTTCCAACCCATACACCCAAGGTTGGGTTCCACGATCACACCTAGGGTCACTCTGAACCCAACTGCGAAAAGCAGTAAAATCCACGATCTGACCGACCCCGCGGTCTTGACATCGAAAAAGACGTCAATCCAACTAGGATTCCCCGAATCCGGATGCTCACAGCAGTAAATCCATCTAACTCAACGAAATCCGATCATCGGATGGTCGCAATTCCCCAACCAGTCGTCAAAACCGATCCTACGACATCGTGAAAGACGACCCCTACTAACCGCCTCACGATCAAAACTCGAAAGTATCGTTACACTCATCCTTCCATAGGGTCCCACACTGTCAACCCTGACAGAACTATGGCAACCACGACATCTAGTGCCAAACCAAAACGATCCTATCCCACTAACTATCGTATCGACACCCCAATTATTAGGTTGATCACGAACTGTAGCCCATTGAGATATCACATCCTCGACCAGCGTACATTCCAAGAGCTCCGCGGTTGCTTGAATAGAGACAACCCCGCTCTGATACCACATTGACAGGACCTATCCTAATCCCTTCGGGATTAGTGCGGGATGACCCTGCTCCCGTCTGACACGAAGTGTCAGACAAGGGATATTTCCGACCTTTGCCCTCCCGGGCTATCAGAGTACGCCAGGATCCGGAGAAGGTATGTGATATCTCGGTCACTGCTACAGTCCACATCCGATGTCAACCTGAAGGGCAGTCAAAACATTAAAAGCTGTGAGTGGACAAAGCAAGAGTTTATAAAAACATTTTAACGAGAAGACATTTGTACCCTTCACTAAAAAACATGCATGCATTCGAAAACCGTTTAACCAAAGAAACCATATATGGGAACTAAGCCCAAAACCATAATGAAATAACCATCCTGAAAACGACCATACGGGCCACTGCACAACTCCATAAGGGACTCGGCCCAAATCATAAGAAACCAACCATACGGGCTACTGCCCAAAACCTGTGTAAACACACATCATATATCATATATAGCATACATCATATATACATATAATTCACACAACCAATCCTGTCACGGTTTCCAAAGCTACGCGCGTGCTACCCAGGTCTCAATCCGAGTCTTCTCAAAGTCAAGATCAATGTTCGCAGACCACTGACCCTAGCCGAGGTAATAGTAATCATAGCCTTCCTGAGAGTAAGGAACCCAACTGGGGGTGACTCCACTCAGTCGGTGCTCCGTGACTACTCCGGGGTCCACCTAGGCCAACGACCCTCCCTGGAGGAGATAACAGAGGTAAAGGAAGGTATATGAATACATATATATACATAACATAAACGTTCATGCCCGGTTCCCTTGAACCGTCATGATCCATAACATCCATAAGAAGGGTTCATGATGGTTCCCATAAACCGTCGTGTACCATAATGATCTGACAAGGGTTCATGCCGGTTCCCATAAACCTTCATGAACCACAATGACCTTTCCAAAGTTCATGCCGGTTCCCATAAACCATCATGAACTTGGAAATCCATCTAGGGTCCCTGACCTGATATCATCAGTGTAAAACATCCGGGTCTCGTGCCCGAACATATGACTCAACTGGGCACCATGCCCAATATCTAAGGGTCAGTCACGACTCCGATCATAGTGATGCGTGCAACCATCCATCCAGGACCGCCCTCAATCCTGGTATGTCGCCGTGAACGTATCAACCGACGCGACCATCACAAGATCATGGTGCACTAATCACCGATCGATATCCTGAACCGTCAGCACTCCGAAGTCGAGCCTACCCAGGCTACCCGACCACGAATCGTGCATCGTGACCTCTCCGGAAGGAACACATCCCAAACCGGAGGCGAGCGTCGTATCGTCGATCGTCGTGCACATAGCACCCGTCGCGACCACGATTTAGACCCGAAGGTCGTAAATAGTGTCATATGCCCGAGACCAAACCAAATGGGTCTTATACCCGTGTTTATTCTTTTAGAATTACAAAACCTTTTCATTTAAACCAATAAAGAAATACATACCCGTATAGGCACCGTATAGGGTCGAAACCTCGAAATACGTGCATATACGTAACCACATACAAATGCACTCATGGCATCACAAAAAAGTATTTAAAACATATAATAAAAATTTATGCATGCACCAATTTAGAAAACAAGGTCCACTCACAGACCGTCCGAGCTGCTCCTCGATTTGCGTGCCACTCGGCTCCCCGAGCCGATCACCATTACCGGGACTCCCAAACCTGTTCAAATTTTAATAGAAGGTTAATAACTACTTAATTAACCTCCTACCATAACCCAGTAATTTTTCTGAACTTTTAACTATTTTTAAATCAACCCTAAACCTTCCGACACCCCGAAAACTATCGAAACGATGTCCGATTGACGCCAGACCAGTCCCAAAATCTTCCTTACATCGAATAGAAGATTTCCCATGTTGAACACTTTCCCAAATTATGGCCCACTCGTCCTCACGAGCCCCTAGAAAGTCGAAAACACTGTTCATCGTCATCCTCCTCAGAACTGAACTAGTTACTATTCACAGGCACTGTTCACCGCACGGTTTTCTCGGGTTTTCGGACTGATTCGGGGTCCGTTTGGTCCCATTTTAATCCCTAAATTCCTATTTCTTCATTTCCTATCTAACCCAATCCCTCAAACTAAGAAAAACCACCCGAAACGGAGCTTCCATCCGCCATCAATGGTGTCCGGATTTTCTCCGGCCGTTCACGGCCATTTCTGGCCTTCTCAAGCCCCAAAACTAATCCCATTCTACTCCTAGGGTCCCCAGAAACCTAACCTAATTCAAGAAATCGATTAAAAACCATTAAAACTCAAATTTGGATTTTTGGAGAAAACTCACCTTACAGGTTGCTCTCCACGCCGTGGCTGCCGTCGTGGCTGCCGCCGTCCAGCCTCACAGTCATCCTCATAGCACTCTCACGGCCACACTAGATGGAGGTTTGTGGTGGTGTTGTGTGTTGTGTGTTTTGAAGAAAATGAAGAAAATGGTGAAGGGGGGGAAGGGGGGGGGGGGGGGGGGGGGGGGGGGGGGGGGGGGGGGGGGGTTTCGGGTTTGTGAGGAAAAACAAAGAAATGAAAATGATGAAGGTGAATTGATCTGATGAGAGAAAAGAGATGGATTAGATGATTAGATGAGTGGTGAGGATTGAGTGTTTAGTAGAAATGAAGGGCTAGGATTTAATGTTGGAAGATTAGACATAATAATAATAATTATAATATTATTTTATTAAGTTGATCCACCTTTTAGGTACTAGCCAATGGGATGAGTGACACTTGTCACTCATCCATAGGTCCACCTAAAATATCTGCCCAATCAGATATTGCCAACTCAGCCCCGTCTCGAAGTACGTGCATAGTGAAACCGAACTTCCGTGACCTATAACTTCCCCGTTCGAAGTCCGATTTTAGCGTGCCGCCTGTCTATGGATTCGTAACATCCCGATCTATGTAACGGTCCTTGGCCCTCAGCCATCGGACCTCTTGGTTAAAAAGTCAACATTTGACCCCATTTAACAAAAATTACCAAAATGCCCCTAAACTTCCGAACGTCATAACTTCCTCCTCGAACGTCGGAATTGAATGTCCCACCTGTCTATGAACTCGTGTCATCACGAACTACGTCACGGTCATCGGTCAAAGTCCATTTGACCGCCCGATTGAAAAGTCAACGTTTTGCCACGCCTAGGGGTAAAACGGTCATTTCGCATCGTTCGTATGATTTCGCCCTACTAATCACGGATTAGCCTCACTAATCGTGATTAATCACTAGTCTAATCATGGAATTTGGGACAGGTCGTTACACCACTTGTCCTATATATTTCTTGCCTCTATACTTAGCCCCATTACAACCTTCATAAAGATCTTATGATCCTTAAGATGGTAAAATTTGATTAGTTGAGTCAATCACTTGAGTAAGCTTATGGTTTTGGTTCATTTGTGCAAGTATGTTGTTGTTTTTATCTTGAGGTGTTTGTTTGAGATTTTTGCAAAAGTACTTCATTTCTATTATGTGAGCATTTTTCTCACATATTTTGAGTGTAAACACAAAACATTACAAAATTGAGTAAATTTATGAGTGAATATCCTTGTGAGTTGATTCATACTTGTCTTATTGATGTAGAGATCCATTTCACCATATTTACTCATTATCTTACTTGTTAAACATTTTGTTACCATGTATTAACTCCTGAATTCCATATGCTTAAATGATTTAAGTGAAAATCTTTTATGACATGATAATAATGAAATATTGAGACAAATAGATAAGGGTATACTTGTTTTGAATTCGTAGTTTAATTTTAGTATTTGCTAGGGACTAGCAAAGTTTAAGTGTGGGGGTATTTGATAGGTCGTTAATTAAGCATTATTTTATATTATTTTATACCCTTTATATTTGAATTTTAATATTAAAATAATAAATAATTAAATAAAATAATTTATTTTGTGATATTTTTGTTTAAATAAATAAAGCTTGTAATTTGGAGCATTTTGGTGTAAGAATCGTCACAATCGGAATTATAATGAAGAAATTATGGACGAAATTCAATTGAATTATTTAAATTAATTAATCTTTATGTTGCAAGCCCAAATTCATATTTTAAAACAGCCCATTTTCTTTTGTTACAGCCCAGGAAATAGCCCAGCCCAGCAGAAAACCAAGCCCAATTGCGTCAGCCCAGCAGCCCAGCAACTCGCCCAGCCCAGTCCTCGCGCTTGCAGCCATCCACCGAAGGCCATTGCCCACGCTCGGCGCGCGCGTACCGAAAACAGACGCCCACTCCAGCGCCTGCCCGCCGACCTTTCTTCCCCTCTTTCCAGCAAGGCCTGCCGACCACTCTCCTCCTTTCCAGCCTGAGCCAGCCGAATATTCCTTTCTTTTTCAGCTGGTTTCTGACAAATCATTCCAGCAGCACTATTGAACATTTCTTTTGTTTTTTTAAACATCTTTTCCCCAAAAACCACCCAATCTCATCATTTAACTTTTGAATATTTTTATTGTAATTTTTTTTATTTATTTATTAGAGCTTAATTTGATTTTTTTCCCTATAAATAGGGGTTCATTTCACTTGTTGGAATACTTCTTAGAGGCCCACATTTGAGCCTTCCTTAAGAGAAACTTTGGCAAAATATTTCCAATACAAAGTTTAGAGTTTGAATCCATATTTCTAGAGTTTATTTCCTCCATCTTCATAAGGTTCCGTCCGCTGTCGGAGAACCGTGTGAATAACAATCCATTGTTTTCATCCACATTGTAAGTGTAACAATTGCTCTCAATTTACTTAAACTCTTATTTTATTTATTAGTTTTGATTATAATTCAATATGTGTGGTATTTTCTTGCTAATACTTGTAAGTGTTAAATGCAATCTCCATGTGTCTTACTTTATGAATTTTAGTTATTTTATACATTTTAGTGCTTCATACTTCAATTTGATGTTAAGTGTTTTATCCGCTGTTGGTGCACTTAGAGTAGAATTGAAGAGACTTAATGTTGATCGATGTCGGCGCATTCAGTCAAAAACAAAAGGTAAATCATATTGTAAATGTCGGCTGCTGTCGGTGCATTTATAATATTGAAAAATGTATGAAGGGAATTGAGACGATTAAGGTAAAATTTCGTGATTGTTTTAATATTTGCAATTATTAGAGTGTTGGTAAGATATGTGTTTTAAGAAGGTCACTTGTACATAAGTTAGAGTAGAAGTAGGATTAGTTTATTTATGTTTTTACTTGTTTGTATGAGTACAACCCTTTCAAACCCCCCATATAATTCTTTATTATTTATTATTTATTATTTATTATTTATTATTTATTCTTTTATTCTTTTATTCTTTTATTCCTTTATTCTTTAATTTATTGATTCTTTGATTATTTTATTCTTTAATTCATTAATTTATTCATTATTCTTTTATTCATTATTCTTCTCGCTAACATATTATTAATGTTCCCTAATTTCCCCGGTTAAGAACGATCCCTTTTTACCAATACTACATCTATACAAAAAGGGTTTAAATTTCATAACACTCAAATTACATGTTTAATTTAATGCGTAGTTTGGGCGTTGTCAGGCTCCGGATCCTAAGTTGGATTTCACTCAGTAGTCGATTCAGGGTCTCCAATTCTTGAGTGAGTGTGTGATGGCCTCCCGGTAGTGCCTTATGATGTGATGATAGATGTTGTCCATATGTATTTATGATGAGTTGGATATATGTGAGTTTTGTTCTAATGTTGGTTATGGATTGATTGTGTGGATTTACGTGATGGCTTGTGAGATTGTATTGTGATGAATCGGACGTCAAGCTGGGCACCGAATCCCAAGTGAATTTGTGGTGTACCTGCTAATGGGGTAGTGGTTTCATGAGTGACATTGTGATGTTGGTGAGTTGATTGTTTGTGATTGATGTACTTTTCTTGTACTGATGGTTATATCAACTTACCGAGGTAGAGGGTTTAGATAGTTTAATGACTGTTGATGTGTGAATTCTTTTCACGTATTTCAAGATGATAAACCATGTTTTGTTCTAATTGAAGTGAAACAGTTTTCAAATGGTTTTTGTATGCATGCATGGTTTGGAAAACGAAGGGTACATGTCGGTTGCTTTTAAATTATGTTTTTTAAACGTTTCTTTTACTATACTCAAACATGACAGGACCCATCCCAATCCCCCCGGGATTAACGCGGGATGACCCTGCTCCCGTCTGACACGGAGTGTCAGACAAGGGATACTTCCGACCTTTGCCCTCCCGGGCTATCAGAGTACGCCAGGATCCGGAGGAGGTATGTGATATCTCGATCTCTGCTACAGTCCACACCGTATCCAACCTGAAGGGTATTAAAAACAGAAAGACTGTAAGCAGACAAAAATAAAGAATTTATAAAAACATTTCATCAAAGACCTTTATACCCTCCACTAAAAAGCATGCATGCATAGTAAAACTATTTATCCAAACACATATGTTAAAACATCCACAATTAGGGTCTCAGCCCCAAAATTCTGTAAATACAAGTTATACGGGCTCCTGCCCAAAACCATTTACAGAAAACCATAACACATTGAACATATGAGGGATCTCAGCCCAAATCCATTTATCATTATAAACACAATTTTCCAAAACCAATTGAAATCATGTTTATCCATTATATTCATATCCAGAACCTGTCACGGTAAAATAAAGCTACACGTGTGCAAACCGGGGTCTCAAACCCAAGTCTCTCTAGGGTCCACCCAGGTCAATGTCCGTAGATCAATGACCCTCCCTGGAGGTAACGAACCATGCCCATCCTGAGAGTAAGGAACCCAACTGGGGGGCGACTCCACTCAGTCAGTGCTCTGTGACTACTCCGGGGTCCACCCAGGCCAACGACCCTCCCCGGAGGAGACAATCATATATATAGGATGGCATATGAAAAACCTTTTGAAATCATTATTTAAATCTTTCAAGAATTCTTGCCCGGCCCTCATAAGTCGTCATGAACCATAAAATCCTTTTATGGGTTCATCCCGGTTCCCATAAACCGTCATGACCCGTAAATCCATTTTAAGGATTCATGTCGGTTCCCATAAACTGTCATGAACCATAAAAACCATTGGTAACACATAATTGGGCGCTAGGCCCGAATCCACATAGAAACTGGACCTCCGGTCCGAATCGTAAACCAACTGGGCCTCCGGCCCGATTCCGTAAAGCAAATGGGTCTCGAACCCGAGTTTACCATTTCAAATCCAAAACCATTTCATTAAACTATTTCCAAAACCATAAGAATGGAAAATCAGAGTAAAATCGGAAAATCTCGATTTACGTGCAAGCACGTAAATCACCTCGAAATATGTGAAACCATATAAATCACAAGCATCCAAATCAACATCATAAAATCATATTCATAATCCATTTTTAAATCCAAAACCATTTCATTTAGACCAGTAAAGACATACAGCCCCGTATAGGGCTGAAACCTCGAAATACGTGTCTATACGTAACCACACATCCAAATGCACTCATGGCATCATAAACAAGTATTTAAAACATATAATAAACATTTATGCATGCACCAATTTAGAAAAAAAGGTCCACTCACAGATCGTCCGAGTTGCTGCCTCGATTTGCGTGCCATAGGCTCTCCCGAGCCGATCACTGTCACCGGGACTCCCAAACCATCCAAATTTTAATAGAAGGTTAATAACTACTTAATTAACCTCCCATCAAAGCCCCGTAATTTTCCCGAATTTTTAACTATTTTTAAACCGACCCTAAACCTTCCGACACCACGAAAACTATCGAAACGATATTCGATTGACACGAGACCAGTCCCAAAATCTTCGTTACATTGAATAGAAGATTTCTCGTGTTGAACACTTTCCCAAATTATGGCCCAGGCGCCCTCACGAGCCCCTAGAAAGTCGAAAATACTGTTCATCGTCATTCTCAGAACTGAACCCATTACTATTCATGGGCACTGTTCACCGCACGGTTTTCTCGGGTTTTCGGACTGATTCGGGGTCCGTTTGGTCCCATTTTAATCCCTAAATTCCTATTTCTTCATTTCTTATCTAACCCAATCCCTAAAACTAAGAAAAACCACCCGAAACCGAGCTTCCATCCGCCATCAATGGTGGCCGGATTTTCTCCGGCCGTTCACGGCCATGTCCGGCCATCCCAAGCCCGAAAACTAATCCCATTCTACTGCTAAGGTCCCCAGAAACCTTACCCAATAAACGAAATGGAGTAAAAACCATTATAACTCAAATTCGAATTTTCAAAGTTTTCTTACCACACGGCCGAGCTCCGCCGTCCACCACCGTGAGCCACCACCCTCCCCAGTCGTGGCTCGCCGTCCTTCGTCTCTCATCACCCTCTCACGGTCCACACACACGGCATATGGGTTCATGGTGGTATGTGTGGGTTGTGTGTTTTGAAGAAAAAGGAAGAATGAAGAACATAGGGGGGGTGCGGGTTTGATGAAGAAAATAAAAGAAATGAAGGTGATGATATTGATGGCTGATGAGAGAAGTGAGGATTAGATGATTAGATGAGTGGTGAGGATTTGAGAGATTAGAAGGAATGGATGGTTAGGATTTTAAGTTGTTAAAATTAATTATATAATAATAATTATAATGTTATTTAATTAATTAGATCCACAATTTAGGGGATTGTCCAATGGGATGAGTGACACTTGTCACTCATCCATGGGACCCAGTAAAAATATCTGCCTAATCAGATTTCGCCAAATCATCCCCGTCTCGAAGTACGTGCATAGTGAAATCGAACTTCCGTGACCTATAACTATCCCGTTCGAAGTCCGATTTCAGCATGCCGCCTGTCTATGGATTCGTATCGTCCTTATCTACATAATAGTCCTCGGCCCTCGGCCATCGAACATCCCGGTCAAAAAGTCAACTATTTTGCCCTTTTAACCAAAATTACCAAAATGCCCCTAAACTTCCCAACGTCATAACTTCTTCTACGAACGTCGGAATTGAACGTGCCACCTGTCTATGAACTCGTGACGTCACGAACTACGTCACGGTCATCGGTCAAAGTTCGTTTGACCACCCGAATGAAAAGTCAACGTTTTGCCACGACTAGGGGCAAAACGGTCATTTCGCATCGTTCGTCCGATTTCGCCCAACTAATCACGGATTAACCTCACTAATCCTGATTAGTCACTAATCTAATCTAGGAATTCAGGACGGGTCGTTACAACCTTCCCTCCTTAATTAATTTCGCCCTCGAAATTCCAACCGACCTAATTCTAGCCGTTCTTCCCTCCTTACTTAGTTTCATTCTCGAAACTCCAATTATCTTGATTCCACATCCACCCCGTGGAAAGTAGAATCGACCTCGAAACTCGTGTACACTCGTACACCCACTAGCCAGAACGATACTCGTCTGCAACCAGACGTACCACTAACACTCATGTCGTATCGACTATATTCGACCACGTCGAATGACAGAAGTCGTACGCTCCGAACTGACACCACTTGTCAGATCTACCGTTTCGCTGACACAACCAACTAGACGGTTCCCTGCTCAAGCACTAACTATCCTGTCGTCTGCTCCCACTGGGAGTCATCAGACCTCACACCGCGATCCATGCTGACACCTCCTACAAACTATCACCACTTGACAGTCGTCAATCGAAAACTGTCACTATACTCACTCGTGGTTACACTAACCACCAACTCACTCAACCATGGGTAAACACTCACCCACAAAGCATTTCACTCAATCTGTGTGTAACTAGACCCATCAGAAATAACATGACCTACTGCACAGTATCCAATGTCTAGTTCACGACCTCGACTAATCCAATGGTAACGGAACCAATCCGTCTACCAACACGCTTACCAACATACTACCGGTATAACCTATATACCGTCACCTGACACGACAAGTACACCCAGTATCGTACCTCGAATAACGCACAAGGTACGTACATCTACCCATCAATTAGCTTACAACCACCTAGGTCATAGCCAATCATGTTTCTATTATAGAGTCCATCTATCCAATCCAGCACTAGACAAATCAAAAACTCCGACCTATTATCCATTTCCAAATCCGAATTCGCAATTTCGTAAGAAATCCCGAATTCAAACCCAGAAATCATATCCATAGTCATGTCCAAATCCGAATTTGAAATCATTATTCCGTAACTAGCATTTGGAATAACCATTCTGAACCCAAATCCATAAAAGAAAATCCATAGTCAAGCTCCAGAATCAAATCCTGAATCGTCACCCAGAATCCGATTCCAAAACCCAAATACAGAAATCCTCTTTCAAGTTCCAAAATCAAATCCTGAATCGTCATCTAGAAATCTGATTCCAAAACCTGAAATCTCGTTCTCGTCTACCGAGACGCACCATATCCGAACCTATCGGATACCTGCTCCACCGATTACCACATTACCATCAACTGACTTCATAGGGAAGCCAATCCCAATATCGACACATCTCTAAGACTGACCATATCCGACCACGTCGGAAAAGTACTCACCTGAGTAATATACCACACGGGATTCACTTCGAAAAGAAGTTTAGTCCCAACATGCTCCACTCAAACATCCAAGTAAGAGCGATAAACTCTCCACCTATCTAGATCCTCAAGATCACAATCCAGATTCAACACTACGTCACCCAACCATAAACGGCACGATCAAGAATCATCACGACACCTAAAGTCCTCAACCCAGTGCCACATCTAAACCGATCAGTCAACGGCGAGACACGCCGACACTGTGGGTTCTCACTGATTACCTCGTATCGATCCTTATCATTCCACCTAGGAAAAACCAAGGATGATACCCAACAATGACATCAATACTCATCCTACGTGAATGCAAACAAAACTCGATGCACTCACCACGCCACGTAACTCAACATCGTCTCCCACCATGCAGAAGATGAGAATCTCAGTCACCCGACTTCGTTATACTCAATACCAATGCGGAAAACCCACATTCCGCTCGTCACCTCAATCGCAACCTCTCGCGATTCTGAAGTTCCAACAAGATTGGAAACAACATACCCGGACATCAACCACGTGTCCCCTAACCAATTTAACTCTATCTGAGATCCACTTTGGGACCACAGATACCAAACATAAGCCCATCACGATGGATGTGACTCAACGTCATCACAATCACCGGCACTAGCACCAGCGCTAGTACCAGCCCCAACGCACTATCATCAACACTAGTATCAATATCAGCATCGGCACACCATGTGCAAAACTGACAACCCTGGATCTCCGCTCATACTGAACGACGATCCCGTACCTATACTCATATTGGAGAAACTCTGCCTCCCTCGTACCCAACAACTCTGGGTACAGTCACAAAGACATCTCATACGAGATAAGGAAACGTCCCTGATTCCCAACAACCGTAAATACAACCACTCTCGGTAGTAGCGCCTGCCCCACACCCGAGCAGACCTTAACTACCAGACATCGCTATCGAGGTTCACATCCAACGGAATCAACCACCCGTATTAACCACTCTGTATCCCACTCAGGGATTCCATCGACAAGTACCAACCCTGATAACTTGCCCAACCAAACACTAACCAGTCGCAACTCAACTAAACTAATGTCGTCTACCAGGTCGCCCATGACCTTAGTTGCGACAAACCACAACTAAGTAGCACGACAACTAACTAGGTTTAACCGGTAAGTACAGCCCCGACTGCGAAGTGTAGTCCCAACACAAGCTGACATGACTATACCGACTAACGAACCCAAATCCGAATAGTCGTCAAAGTCACACCACTCGTCAACTCACATTTCTGAATCATACACCCAAGGTAGGGTTCCACGATCACACCTAGAGTTCCTCGGAACCCAACTGCGAAAAGCAGTAAAATCAACAATCTGACCGACCCCGCGGTCCGACATCGTAAAGACGTCAATCCAATCCTACCGTCAATCCAACTAGGATTCCCCAAATCCGGATACTAACTGCCAACTACAGTAAATCCATCTAACTCCACCAAATCCGATCATCGGATAATCAAAACTTCAAACCAGTCGTCGGAACCAATCCTACGACATCGTAAAGACGATCCCAACTAACCGTCTCACGACCAAAACTCTCAAGTACGAATACGTTAATCCTTCCATAGGGTCCCACACTGTCAACCTTGACAGAACTATGGCAACCCCGGCATCAAGTACCGAACCAAGACATCCACGATTCAATCCTACTAACTATCGTATCGGCATCCCAACATCAGGTTGACCACGAACTGTAGCCCAATGAGATATCACATCATCGACCTGTGTACATACTCTAAGAGCTGCACGGTCGCTCGAATAGAGACAACCCCGCTCTGATAAGCATCCTACGAGCAATCCTATGCTCTGATACCAAGCTGACAGGACCCATCCCAATCCCCCCGGGATTAACGCGGGATGACCCTGCTCCCGTCTGACACGGAGTGTCAGACAAGGGATACTTCCGACCTTTGCCCCCCCGGGCTATCAGAGTACGCCAGGATCCGGAGGAGGTATGTGATATCTCGATCTCTGCTACAGTCCACACCGTATCCAACCTGAAGGGTATTAAAAACAGAAAGACTGTAAGTAGACAAAAATAAATAATTTATAAAAACATTTCATCAAAGACCTTTATACCCTCCACTAAAAAGCATGCATGCATAGTAAAACCATTTATCCAAACACATATGTTAAAACATCCACAATTAGGGTCTCAGCCCCAAAATTCTGTAAATACAAGTTATACGGGCTCCTGCCCAAAACCATTTACAGAAAACCATAACACAGTGAACATATGAGGGATCTCAGCCCAAATCCATTTATCATTATAAACACAATTTTCCAAAACCAATTGAAATCATGTTTATCCATTATATTCATATCCAGAACCTGTCACGGTAAAATAAAGCTACACGTGTGCTAACCGGGGTCTCAAACCCAAGTCTCTCTAGGGTCCACCCAGGTCAATGTCCGTAGATCAATGACCCTCCCTGGAGGTAACGAACCAGGCCCATCCCTTTTGAAATCATTATTTAAATCTTTCAAGAATTCTTGCCCGGCCCCCATAAGTCGTCATGAACCATAAAATCCTTTTATGGGTTCATCCCGGTTCCCATAAACCGTCATGACCCGTAAATCCATTTTAAGGATTCATGTCGGTTCCCATAAACCGTCATGAACCATAAAAACCATTGGTAACACATAGTTGGGCGCTAGGCCCGAATCCACATAGAAACTGGACCTCCGGTCCGAATCGTAAACCAACTGGGCCTCCGGCCCGATTCCGTAAAGCAAATGGGTCTCGAACCCGAGTTTACCTTTTCAAATCCAAAACCATTTCATTAAACTATTTCCAAAACCATAAGAATGGAAAATCAGAGTAAAATCGGAAAATCTCGATTTACGTGCAAGCACGTAAATCACCTCGAAATATGTGAAACCATATAAATCACAAGCATCCAAATCAACATCATAAAATCATATTCATAATCCATTTTTAAATCCAAAACCATTTCATTTAGACCAGTAAAGACATACAGCCCCGTATAGGGCCGAAACCTCGAAATACGTGTCTATACGTAACCACACATCCAAATGCACTCATGGCATCACAAACAAGTATTTAAAACATATAATAAACATTTATGCATGCACCAATTTAGAAAAAAAGGTCCACTCACAGATCGTCCGAGCTGCTGCCTCGATTTGCGTGCCATAGGCTCTCCCGAGTCGATCACTGTCACCGGGACTCCCAAACCATCCAAATTTTAATAGAAGGTTAATAACTACTTAATTAACCTCCCATCAAAGCCCCGTAATTTTCCCGAATTTTTAACTATTTTTAAACCGACCCTAAACCTTCCGACACCCTGAAAACTATCGAAACGATATTCGATTGACACGAGACCAGTCCCAAAATCTTCGTTACATTGAATAGAAGATTTCTCATGTTGAACACTTTCCCAAATTATGGCCCAGGGGCCCTCACGAGCCCCTAGAAAGTCGAAAATACTGTTCATCGTCATTCTCAGAACTGAACCAATTACTATTCACGGGCACTGTTCACCGCACGGTTTTCTCGGGTTTTCGGACTGATTCAGGGTCCGTTTGGTCCCATTTTAATCCCTAAATTCCTATTTCTTCATTTCTTATCTAACCCAATCCCTAAAACTAAGAAAAACCACCCGAAACCGAGCTTCCATCCGCCATCAATGGTGGCCGGATTTTCTCCGGCCGTTCACGGCCATGTCCGGCCATCCCAAGCCCGAAAACTAATCCCATTCTACTGCTAAGGTCCCCAGAAACCTTACCCAATAAACGAAATGGAGTAAAAACCATTATAACTCAAATTCGAATTTTCAAAGTTTTCTTACCACACGGCCGAGCTCCGCCGTCCACCACCGTGAGCCACCACCCTCCCCAGTCGTGGCTCGCCGTCCTTCGTCTCTCATCACCCTCTCACGGTCCACACACACGGCATATGGGTTCATGGTGGTATGTGTGGGTTGTGTGTTTTGAAGAAAAAGGAAGAATGAAGAACATAGGGGGGGGTGCGGGTTTGATGAAGAAAATAAAAGAAATGAAGGTGATGATATTGATGGCTGATGAGAGAAGTGAGGATTAGATGATTAGATGAGTGGTGAGGATTTGAGAGATTAGAAGGAATGGATGGTTAGGATTTTAAGTTGTTAAAATTAATTATATAATAATAATTATAATGTTATTTAATTAATTAGATCCACAATTTAGGGGATTGTCCAATGGGATGAGTGACACTTGTACTCATCCATGGGACCCACTAAAAATATCTGCCTAATCAGATTTCGCCAAATCAACCCCGCCTCGAAGTACACGCATAGTGAAATCGAACTTCCGTGACCTATAACTGTCCCGTTCGAAGTCCGATTTCAGCCTGCCGCCTGTCTATGGATTCGTATCGTCCTTATCTACGTAATAGTCATCGGCCATCGGATATCCCAGTCAAAAAGTCAACTATTTTGCCATTTAACCAAAATTACCAAAATGCCCCTAAACTTCCCAAGGTCATAACTTCTACTACGAACGTCGGAATTGAACGTGCCACCTGTCTACGAACTCGTGACGTCATGAACTACGTCACGGTCATCGGTCAAAGTCCGTTTGACCGCCCGAATGAAAAGTCAACGTTTTGCCACGACTAGGGGCAAAACGGTCATTTCGCATCGTTCGTCCGATTTCGCCCAACTAATCACGGATTAACCTCACTAATCCTGATTAGTCACTAATCTAATCTTGGAATTCAGGACGGGTCGTTACAAACATTTTCTTGGTTTTGTAAACCTCTGTGGCCACTACACAGAGATCGTGGCTCGAGAGGAGAAGGCATGAATTAGCGGGTTGTGCATGTATCCCTTATCTGATAAGGGATTTTTCAGAAGCGAGCAGGCCCCGATGGTCTTTGTGTGGTATAATCGGGTGGGGTCCTGTCAACTTGGTATCAAAGCTAAGGTTTGGTTGAGTTCTTCAATTCATGCCTCAGAGGTGCGAGCCCCGTGCACGGCATAGTGTTGAGACGCATAGACGAGTTCAGACTAGCTAGATGATTCTTAGTGGTTCTGAGTTGTGAGGTCGAAATTTAAAGGTTAAGCTTGCTTGTATTGTGTGTATTGGATGCCGTGTCAGTTTCAAAATGACGGTTGATTGTATGTTTAGATGGATTGAATCATTTTGTTGGAATAGTGTTGTGAACCCTATGTGAACCTTGCGCTCGTGAGGTTAATTTAGATTTGTGATTAGAACTTGATAGTGGTGTGGACTATTGAATTCGATTGATTGCGAATTTTCAGGAGGAAATTCTTTTAAGGGGGGTAAATTGTAACGGCCCGGACCTTCAACGAGGGTAAACGTGAAAAAGTTGGATTGAAATGGATCATTTTGCCCCTAGTCAACAGTTGACTTTCTTAGTCAAAGTCAAAAGTTGACTTTTTGACCGGGAGCAGTTTTTGGTGATTCCAAGAACGGCGTTAGAAAGGTCCCAATCTCTTGAGTTCATTGACAACCAGCATGCCGGAAACAAAGAAGATGGAGAGGACTCTTAGGGTTTGTTTAGTAATTTTGTGTGAAAGGGTATTTTGGTAATTTCTTTGGGAGTTTTTGTTTTGGGTCAATTGGACGAGGACGTGTGTCCCTTTTCCTTTAGGATTGTGTGCACCGTTATTGTTGTTGTTGATGTGTGTGCTAGTGTGTAAAACAGTTACGTGTGTGTTATGTGTGGTTTGGCCGATAGAAAAGAAATGGAAAAAAGAGATGATGGAGAGGTAATCAGGGAGGAAGAAATAGAGAAAAGAAAGAAGAGAAAGAAGAAAAAGAAGTTGAACTCAGACTGAGAGGGAGAAAGGGAGAACCCGAGAAGGTTGTTTTTCGGGTTAAAGTTAGATGACCTAGTGTTCGAGTTGGAAGATTGGATTCAAGCTCGTTTTCATGCTCCTTGAGATCCTGCGCCCCCTATCAAGGTCATTAGTTGATTGGTTGAATGCTAGAAATGCCCAGAACTGAAGAGCAAAGTTATAGCTGGAACGTGAGTATGGTTTCCTTCTTGATTGATTGTTTTTCTTTATTTTGTGACCATAGATCTTTTGTTGGGTTATTTTATAAGAGATTGGACGAAATTGGATTGAAAAAGGTGGAAAAATTAGTGTTTTGGGACCATGTCGGGTCGCCGGGTTGGGCTACCCATAAAACCAGACTTGCGGCTTGCTGGAGGTAGAGGATGATGCTACAATACACCCATGTGTGAGGCCCAAGTGCAAGGGCTTTGCTGGATGCATAAGGGCCTATGAGTCATGCTCTCGATTTTCGTGCGACATGAAATTTTGAGTATTCGATGTAACGAACATTTTGGCACAAGTTTCGAGTTAATCAGACACCATTTCGGGGTGGTTTTGAGTCCCGAAGGTTTATGGTTTGTTTTAAATACGTCTAAAAATCCCGAACAATTATGAGATTAAAATAGGGTTTATTTGAGATGAATTGTGACCCTTAGATGTGATTTTTGGCAGGAACTGACATTCCCAGCAATTACAAAAATGCGTGCAAAGCCGATGTCGGTGTTACGGACGGTGTGTGAGTGGAATTTCTTTCCCTAAACTTTTATGCACGCATACTTACATGATTTAAATGTGTTTATATGTGATTTTGATGATATTGAAGTGATTGGAATTTTATATTCGGTGGTTTTATGAATATTATATTAATATTTTATTACACGTTTTTCGAGGATTTTCTTATATTTCATTTGATTTCCGATTCGAATGTGAATTTGGGGATTTGACATGAAATGTGATTTGAAAGACTATGATGTTGGTTTCTCAATGATTTGATATGATTTGGATGGTTTTTACGGAAATTACTCGATGGCCCGTTTTACGAGGTTTTCCTTGAGTATATGTTCCAGACTTTGGTTTTAAGTGTAGTTCTAGGATAAACAAGGTTTGAACTATGGAAATAAGTGGTTTTACTATATTTAGGAATTCCATATTATTTCTGGACGGGTTTTATGATAATAGCATTAATGGCATGATTTACGAGAAAGTGTGATTAAGTTGTGTTTGGGGACTAAGACCCATGATTCTTATTGTAGAGTTGGATTATAATATATGATGTGATATGTTATGGTGAAATGTGATCTTGAGTTGGGATGTGGAAACGTGTTTCTCGATATGTGTGATGTCTAATGATATGATGATGTGTGCTAATTTTGTGGTTTGGTTGTGAGTCTCGGACGTCGAGCCTGGGGCTCCGAATCTTGAGACTTGTGGTGGCGACTCAGACATAGAGCCAAGGGCTCTAAATATAACAACCTGTCCCAAATTTTGGGATTAATTAAGGAGTAATTAAGGATTATCGCAACTAATGGAGATTAGTCTAGGGAATTCGAATGGACGGTGTAAAATGACGATTTTGCCCCTAAGATTGGATAAAAAGTTGACTTTTGATACGAGAGGTGTAATGCACGAGTACCGAGGACTATTACGTAGATCGAGATGTTACGAGTCCGTAGACAGGTGGCATGTCAAAATCGGACATTCGACAGGAAAGTTACGGGTCTAAAACGAAAAATGGTACGATTCTTGTATATCGAGAAATGTGGACACGTGGCATAATTGGATTGGATAAATATCTGGTGGGGACCAACCGATGAGTGACAAGTGTTACCCATCAGATTAGCTCAGAACCCAACTATTTCGGGTTATCATCATCTTCATCCTCATTTCGTTCATTCTCCCTTAACCAATGAAACACCCAATCCCACACAAACACCCTTTAATCCTCATCAAATGTGTTTGGGTTGTGAATGGAAGTGAGAGAGGAGGCTGGGACGATTACAACAAGGGCATCAGCGTGGACCATCGAGCACAATGGCCGGAAATCGGTAGGTAAGCCTATTCGGGTTTGAAAATGGGTTTTTAGTTAGGGGGTTTGTTGATTGATTTGGTGGTTTGGGTGACATTCTAGGGAATGAGGCGAGCTCAGGGAACTTGGTTTCGAAGGTCGTCGTGACCGAAGTTGGCCAATATCTAGGTTTGAAGATCACAAGTACTGTTCCCGTTCAAATATGTAAATTCTAGGCTTAAGCTTCCAATTTCGAGTTAATAGAGATGTTACTGGGGTTGAGACGAAAAAAATGAGAGAAAAATGGACGTTTTTGGTGGTTGGACGGTAGAGAATCGACCGAGTCACAGTCACAGGTCTGTGCGACCCGATTCAGGGATCCCGATTCAGTGCTCATTTAGCACTGACATGTCAGTGACGTGGCTTAATCACGGGCTACCACGTGTCACTGACATGTTAGTGACGTGGACTAGTGCACAATTGACACGTGGCACTGTCAGATATGATATCTAGCAGATCCTGTTAGCGTTGACTTTTACCGTTGACTTTTGTGTTGACCACGCCCGTCGGGCACATGGGGATAAATTTCGAGGTGGGACCAGCGTCATTTTAAAAGTTTAGACGATTCGGATCCAATGTTGGTGGTTTCGAGTCGATCAGAGACTGTTAGGTTGGTCAAATCAAGGTTTTTAGCCTCGAGAAGAGTGTTCGGGACGCGTTCCTGTGTTGGTAATGTTCATAGGTCTTAGGTATGACCTTATAAAGTTCCTTAGTGACCTTTGGTATGATTTGCACAGGTCCGAAAGTTCCAGAGATGGTAAATTAGCCACGGGGAAGCTTATGCACACGTATCGAGGCGCAGCTAGGATAGTCTGTGAGTGGACTTTTGTTTTCTAAATATGATGCATGTATAATTGTTTTATATGTTTTAGATATGTGATTTATGATGAATATCATTGTGTTATTTAGTATTCACTTATTTGCACATTTTTCGAGGATTATGATTTTATACAGTGTTTAGACGTGCTTGTGTTTCCAATTGTGGTTTGATGGTATGTTTTCGGATTTGGAAATATGGAATCGAGAATGAGAACCATTTCATTTTGGAAACTATTAGACATGCAGTTCATTTGATTTAATGAAGTGTCGGGCTGAGACCCATTTGGTTTACATTATCGGGCTAGATGACTAGTTGATACGATATCGGGCAAGAGTCCCATTTGTGGTTTATGAAATGGATTTACGGAAATGGTTTATGAAAAGTATACTTCGGGCATGAGACCCATTTTTTGATTTACGGTGGTTTCTGGAAATTCTGGGCAAGGGCCCCTTTGAAAGGTTTTGAAATGATTTCATAAAATGCTTTCTGTATACCATCCTTATATGTGGATATATGGATGGTCTCCTCTAGTCGTTTGGGACGCTAGGCATTACCTGCGAGGGGTCATGCTACGGGGCGACCAGACCGTAAGGAAACTTAGGAGCATGATTGCTATTATTAGGCGTCGAGCGGCACACGTAGCCTAGATCGTGACATGATGTCTAAGACACCAGGCATCTGGGATGCCAATGATTGGTATAAACATGTTTTATTAGATTTGAGGATTTGGATTTACGATTTTGGGCTGAGTTCCCACACGAATGGTTTCATGGTTTTGGGCTAAGGAACTAATGATTTGAAGAAGGAAATGGCTTTGGTTTTATAAAAAAGTTTTATCATATTTGAATTAACTGGTTTTCGTATGCATGCATCATTTTAAGTGAAAGGCATAAATGTCTTTTGTGAAATGAGTTTTACTAAATTATTTGTTCTGTGAGTGGGCATAAATGTCTTTTGTGAAATGAATTTTTCTAAATTATTTATTTTTGTCCACTCTTAGCTTTTACGATTTTTAATGCCTTCAGGTTGATCGCGGATACGGGTTGTAGTAGAGACTGAGACATCATAGTCCTCCACTGATCCTTGTGCACTCTGGACGGGAGCATTGCATATCCCGCGTTAATCCCGGGGGGATTGGGATGGGTCGTGTCAAGTGCAGGTTGTGATGTCTCTACGTGTAATTAGCCCATCATCAACTTGAAAGTTAGGGTATGAGTACGAGAGTTAGTGGAAATGAATCGTGGTGAGGACGTGTTCGGCATCTTATGTTGTAGTTCCGTCGTGGTTTGGCAATGAAGGACCCAAGGTGTAACGACCCGTCCCGAATTCCAGGATTAGTTTAGTCACTAATCTTGATTAGTGAGGTTGAACGGTGGTTAGTAGGGCGGAATCGGACAAATTGTGCAAAATGACCGTTTTGCCCCTAGTCGTGGGCAAAATGTTGACTTTTGATCGGGCGGTCAAATGGACTTTGACCGATGACCGTGACGTAGTTCGGGACGTCACGAGTTCATAGACAGGTGGCACGTTCGATTCCGACATTCGTAGAGAAAGTTATGGTGTTCAGAAGTTGAGGGGCATTTTGGTAATTTGGCTTATTAGGGGCCAAATGTTGACTTTTGATCGGGAGGTCCGATGGGCGAGGGCCAAGGACCGTTACGTAGGTATCGTCGATACGAATCCAACGACAGGCGGCATGCCGAAATCGGAGATCCGACGACAACGTTATGGTCAAGGAAACGAACTAACGAACCGAGGCTCGGATTAAAATAATAATATAATAATGAATAGTGACCGTTGACCCTACACACCTGGATGAGTGACAAGTGTCACTCATCCCTTGAAATCAGAATCCATGTTTTTGGGGGAGACCTCATGATGATGTTTAATTAGTTTTTAATTAATTAATTAATCTTTTAATTTCCATTAATCTCCATATTTTCCTTAACCGTGTACAACCAAATCCAATACTCTCCCAACCAATTCCTCTTCCATTGCTGAACCTGAGAGTGTGAATTTGTGAGCAATTTGAGAGTGAATTCAACTGGGTAAACACGAGAGATTGACAGTGAGGAGGAACTGAGAATTCGAAAGATTAAGTTTTGGGAGGGAAAATCAAATTGGACGATTTGAGCTGCGATGATCGAATTGGAGCTTGGAAACATCTTACTGAGGTTGTGACGGTCGATCCACGTCAAAAACGAGAGGAAATGGTGCCGTTTTGGCTCTGATCGAGCTTGGTGACAGAGGAAGAAATCGAGGATGAGTCGTGGAGTTTGGAGCTGCGATTGACTCAATTGTTGTGGGGAAATGACTCCTCATGATCCCACGATGCTTCTGGGTTCATCAATTGAAGGAAACCGATCGAGATCGATGGAACTCCATTGTTGAACAGTGACGGTGCTCGAGCTTGAGTCGTGACGATTGAGCACAGGTTTGATGCAATTGATGTGGGGGAATTGTTCCTCATGGTCCATTGATGCTTCTGGAATCATCAATTGGATGAAACCTGCAGCAATTGAGGGAATTCCATGAACGCACAGTAACCTGGGTGTTCTTCGTGTTCATCGTGGAATCGATGGAATTTGGGTAAGTTATCGTGTAATTGATGTTACAGACTTATAATTGGACTTAAAACGAAGCTAATGGAATGATCAATTGAAGGAATTAGGATCGAATTGACAGGATTGGAACCGGGTAGTGTCGCGGGTGAATTGAACCCGTTTACCAGACAAACGGGTTGGGCTGGTGACACTGTAGCAGGCGCGTGGGTTTCACGCGCAGCCACTCACGGAGGCGCGTGGCGGCGCGTGGGCACGAATCTCGAGGTGAGGTCAAAATGACTTCTGCCCTATTTAATGTAACGGACATTTTGGAATTGGTTTCGTGTCAATCGGACACCGTCTCGATATTGTTCGGGATATCCGAAGGTTTTAAATTAAGTTTAAAAATAAGTAAAAATTTGGGAAAATTACGGGACTTTGATAGGATGTTAATGATGAGGTTAGTAACCCTCTAATGTGATTTGGACAGGATTGGGAGTCCCGGTGATATTGGTGTGGCCCGGGAGGGCCGGTGGCACGCGTATCGAGGCACACGGTTAAAACGGTCTGTGAGTGGACTTTGGTTTTATAAATTCTATGCATGCTTAAATGTTTTATATGGATTATGGTTGTGATTGTGTGATGTTGATTTGGTTGTTGGTAAATTGTACGGTTTCACGTATTTCGAGGCGATTTACGTGCTTGCACGTAAATCGAGGTTTCCGGTTTTACATGGATTTTCCATATTTATGACTTGGATCTAATGTGATGAAATGGTTTTGAAATTGGAAATATGAACTCGGGCTTGAGGCCCAATTATGTTGGAAATTTCGGACTTGGAGTCCATTTGAATATCGGGCCGGGGGCCCAGTTGGTTAATGAAATCGGGCCAGGGGCCCAGTTGGTATGAAATCGGGCTGAGACCCATTTGAGTTATGTTATCGGGCCAGGGGCCCAGTTGATTTACGAATTCGGGCCGTGGGCCCAGTTGGTTTATAAGTCGGGCAGCGGGCCCAGTTGGTTTACAAATCGGGCCGTGGGCCCAGTGGTTCATAAAATCGGGCATGAGGCCCAATTGGATTATAATGGTGATTTCGGGTGAGGGACCCTATATTTAATAATTGTGATTTTGGGTCAGGGACCCTAAATGGAACTGTGTGGTTTTATGGAAATTTCGGGCAGGGCCCAATGGTAATAATGTGATAAAAGGATTTAATAAAACTGTTTTCCATATACCATCTGGACACAAGGATATATGAAGGTCTCCTCCAGATGTCTGGGACACTGGGGAAGTCACGGTGCATTGCCTGCGAGGGGTCATTATACGGAGCAGCCGGACCGTATGACGACTCAGGAGCAGGATTGCTATGATTGACGTCAGGGACGTCAGACATCAGGGATGTCAGATATATGGACCCGGAGAGACCCCAGGCAGCACGCGTAGCTTATGAAACCGTGAGATATGACGTCAGGGACGTCTAGCGTCTGGGACGCTAAGCATCTGGGATGCTGGTGATGGTAATGGTAAAATATGGTTTAATGAATAAAATGGCTTATTGGTTGGATATGTGTTATGTGGTAAAAATGGATTATTGGTTATGAAATGGTATGTCGGGTCAGGGACCCTAAATGGTTTTGGATTTATGGATTGATGTTCATTTATGGTCGTGGGTGGTGACCCACATGGTTTTAATATGTATGGTGGTGGTATTCCACAGTTTTGGGCTGAGTTCCCACACTTGGTTTTTGGTTAACGGTTTTTGGGCTAAGGCCCTAATGGCTCGGTTGAGCAAACGTTTTGGTTACTGGTTTTTGTGGCATGCATACGTTTTTATTGGAGGGCATAAATGTCTTATAAATGTATTTGGGTAAACTTATTGGTTTTTGTCCACTCACAGCTTTTGGTTTTAATGCCCTTCAGGTTGATTACGGATGCGATTGCAGTAGGGACTGGGACATTGCACACCTCCTCCATCGATCCTTGCGCACTCTGGATGCCCCGTTGGGCAGTGGCTCTTGGTTATCCCTTGTCTGACACCCCTTGTTGGACGGGAGCAGGGAACATTCCACGGTAATCCCGGGGGGATTGGGATGGGTCCTGTCACAAGGAGGGTTGGTTATGATAACTTTTCTGAGTAATGACCATTGAAGGGTCAAGTTGGTAAAGGTGCTGCTGGGAGCAGCCAAGTTCGAGGAACCCTAGTTTCTGATGTATATTTTCGAAATATGAGTTAGCAAGTTGTCTTGGACAAGGCGACTTTACGAAGTTGAGACCGTGGGATCGGACAGATTGGGGGTTGTGTTGTAGAGAGCAGCCGAGGTCATGGATAACCTTAGTGGATGACTTTGGTTGAGTCTAATTGACTCTAGTTAAGACTATGGAGATTGGTTGGCCTGACACTAAGTGAAATGATGGGATCCGATTCACAAGGGAAATCATGAGATGATATATGGGGTCCCGGGCTGGACCGATAAATAGTGATGAGGCTTGGATACGCAGTCTCGATAGTGATGTATGTTGGTTGATTATCGTGCCTCCTACATGACTATCGAGGGTGGTTGTAGTTGAGACTATTGAGCGTGGGGTGACGTTCGAGGAACGTCCCTTTCTTGTATGATTTGTCAGGGTGGTTGTGTCAGAATTGTTGAGTTTGAAGGGAGTGCTAAGAATTTATTCAAAGTTGGAAGAAGCCGAAGAGAATCAATGGAAGTGTTTAGTTTTGAGAAAAGGATTAAGCATTATAGCAACTATCATAGAATACCCTTAGTCCGAGAAGGCTCTCTTTTCCGTTTGCTTGGCCAGAGCTTCTGGCTTGGCCGTCAACATGATTGTGAGACTTGAGACACGAGGTGTGCTTAGAGGTTGTAACCATAAAGGTGGAAACGTGAGAATCATGTAGTCGTGATGGGTACCTTTTGGACGTGCATAAACGATATAAATGGACAGGCGAGGTGGTTAAGTTAGACTATTACGGACACGTGGATGGATATTCGAGTGAATTGAGGACTGAGGAGTCCAGCGAGTCCAATGGTAGGATGCTCACTTGGAGATTTAGTGTAGTGGTTGGACTCGACACCCAAAAACTCTAGTTAATTGTTTTGGGAAGCATATCCAACATGGTTGCAACTTCTCTTGATTCCGGAGTTGGTGAAGGAAACTTCACATTTTTTTCTGCTCCTTAACAGATGGTGCTTGGTGTCACCAGACGTGGTGAGTGCAGTGGGATTTGTGTTTACACTCACGTAGGATGAATTTTGATGTCAACGTCTTGGATTATCCTAACTGGACATTATCAAGGGCTAAGTGAAGGAAATCTTCAAGTTATAGTGTAAGTGGTGACTGATTTGATCAGATGTACAAATATGAAAGAAGTGACTATAACAGATCGATATGAAGTAATTTACGAGAACCTACAGTCTGGACGTATCTCGCCTTTAGGCGATTGGATCAGATATGGAAAATTGATGATGAATGATGTGATAGTAGAAGAGTTCAAAGAGGGTGTAAGACCCTATGTTATGGTCATTAGCTGAGAGAGAGTTGGTGTAGATCCAAGGTGGATCAGGTGGTGCTGTTAGTATCAGGATGTCATCGACCTGGTGTGTTGTGACGATCGAGGCGATCGAGATCTTATGGATTGAGTAGTGTTGTGATGATCGGGGTGATTAAGATGTATGGGCGAGTTTTGGTCGAGTTGGCTGGAACTCGAATGGATCGAGATGATTAAGATGATCGTGTCGACTCACAGTCGAGTAAACCGAAGCGAGTTTGGATTGCATGAAGCATGAGGTAGGAGAATACAAGACAGAGGTTGGATATGTGAGTGAGTATGGATCTTGGATTCACTCATTCAGACTAGAACTGTCAGTGACTGTCGGGCGGAGGCTATATCCGTGATTGAGGTTTATTGATGGGATTGGCTTCCTTTCGGAGTCAATCTGGTATGAGATGGTGATTGAATGAGTAGGATGTACGCAGGTATCCAATAGGTTCAGAGTTGATACATTTTGATAGACGTGAGTGAGATTGGACGTAAATCAAGTGTTGGTCATGTGACCAAGAGACACGGAATGGACACTGAGTGGAGTGTATGATCTGGCCAGTACATGATTGGACAGATAGACTCCATAATTGAACCGTGATTAGCTGAGAGCCATAATGTGGACTGGTGTGCAGGTGTTTGTACGTACTACGTACGTTGTATGAGAGCAATGCTTGAACAGGCCTAAGTGGTGCCTGGTGGCGGTGTATGGTATGGCCCAGTAGCGTTTGTGAAAGACGTGTTGGTAATCGACTTAATTCCGATGTAGTTGGTTTGTTGAGGATGTGGACTGGACATTAAATACTGTGCACTAGTCTAGAGTGATCTTGTAGGGTTCAATGATTGTATGAGCGGGTGCTCAGAGCCGTGGTTGGCTAGTGGAACCCTAGAGAGGAGATGTGTTTTCACTGCTGGGAAGGTGTTTGATGGGGTCCAGTTACACACAAGTCGAGTGAGTTGGTGGTTGGTGGTTAGCGTAACCACAAGTTGAGTATCATAGAGTCCCATCACTCTATTGAGAGTCAGTATGAGTACGAAACATGATTTAAGAATCACAGCGTTGGACTCTAAGTAAGACAAGAGTTGGTACGAGGTACCTTTGTGGGACTCTAGTTTGACAGTCACTATATCAAACCTTCGGGACGTCGTGAGTATCGGCTGACGACGCCGTTATGGAAACCTTCAGGAATGAGTGAGATTTGATAACTCTGAGGGAGAGCGAAATGTCGTTTTGATTTAACGACTGTCAAGGTAGTATCAACTCGGAAGGTGTGGTCAATTTGTGGACATGTAATTATACACGGGGACGTACACGAGAGGATACACTAAATGTGAGGCCTAGATGTGAGGCAAGTTTGGATTTCCACAATTTGGATATGGACTTGGGATAGTTTAAATTTCGAGGACGAAATTATTTAAGGGGGAAGATTGTAACAACCCGACCTGAATTTCGGGATTAATTAAGGAGTAATTAAGGATTATCGCGAATAATCGGGGATTAGTCCAGGGAATTCTGATGGACAGTGTAAAGTGAAGATTTTGCCCCTAAGATTGGGCAAAAAGTTGACTTTTGACACGAAAGGTGTAATGTACGAGGATCGAGTACTATTACGTAGATCAAGATGTTACGAGTACGTAGACAAGCGGCATGTCGAAAATCGGACGTTCGACGGGAAAGTTACGAGTCTAAAACGAAAAATGGTACGATTCACGTATATAGAGAAATATCGACACGTGGCATAATTGGATTGGATAAATATTTGGTGGGGACCAAAGGATGAGTGACAAGTGTTACCTATCAAATTGGCCCACAACCCAATTATTTGGGGTTATCATCATCTTCATCCTCATTCTTTCATTCTCCCTTAACCCGTGAAACGCCCAACCCCATACTACCCAATCCCATACAAACACCCTTTAATCCTCATCAAATGCATCTGGGTTGTGAATAGAAGTGAGAGAGGAGGCTGAGACGATTACAACGGGGGCTTCGGTGGGGACCGTCGCGCACGGTGGCTGGAAATCCGTTGGTAAGCCTATTCGGGTTTGAAAGTGGGTTTTTAGTTAGGGGGTTTGTGATTGATTTGGTGGTTTGGATGACGTTCTAGGGAGTGAGACGAGCTCAGGGAACTTGGTTTCGAAGGCTATCATGGCCGAAGTTAGCCGGAATCTGGGTTTGAAAATCACGGGTACTGTTTCCGTTCGAACAGGTAAATTATAGGCTTAATCTTACAATTTCAAGTCCATAGAGATTTGGGGTTGAGACGAAGAAAATGAGAGAAAAATGGAAGGTTTTGGTGGTCGGACGGTGGAAAACCAACCGGGTCACGGGTCTGGACGACCCGATTCAGGGATCTGGATAGAGGTTGATATCGAGATGACGTCAATGATGACATCATCTGATGATGTCATCATGTTAGGTCAGACATGTCAGACTGGCAGGTGTTAGATGTAGACCAGTGATAGAGCGACACGTGTCACATGTTAGTGCATAGTCAACACTAACATGTCAATGAGGTGGCCCAATCACGGGCTACCACATGTCAATGACGTGGACCAGTGTGTAACTGACACGTGGCATTGTCAGTACTAACATGTCAGACCCTGTCAGGCAGACGTTAGCAGTAGTGACGTCAGCGTTGACTTTTACTGACGTCAACGTTGACTTTTCAATGACCACATGCGTCGGGGTACGTGGGCACAAATTTTGAGGTGGGACCAATGCCATTTTAAAGGTTTCTACGATCTGGATCTAATGGTAGTGGTTTTGATTCGATCAGAGATCGTTAGGTTGGTCAAATCGAGATTTTTAGCCTCGGGATGTGTTCTCAAGATGTTACTATTCATAGGTCTTAGGTATGACCTTATAGAGTCCATTAGTAATCGTTGGTATGATTTAGATAGGTCCGGAAGTTCCGGAGATGGTGAATTAGCCTCGGGGAGGCTTATGCACGCATATCGAGGCACAACTAGGACGATTTATGAGTGGACTTTTGTTTTCGAAATATGATACATGCATAGCTGTTTTATATGTTTTAAATATGTGATTTATGATGAATATGATTGTGGTATTTAGTATTCGCGTATTTGCACGCATTTCGAGGTTTATGGTTTTATACAATGTTTAGACGTGCTTGTGTTTCTAATTGTAGTATGATGGTATGATTTCGGATTTGGAAATATGGAATCGGTCATGAGACCCATTTGATTTGAAAACTATCGGACTTGCAGTCCATTTGATATAATTAAGTGTCGGGTTAAGACCCATTTGGTTTACATTATCGGGCTAGAGGCCCAGTTGATACGATATAGGGCATGAGTCCCATTCGTGGTTTATGAAATGGATTTACATAAATGGTTTATGAAAAGTATACTTCGAGCATGAGACACATTTCTGGATTTACGGTGGTTTATGGAAATTATGGGCAAGGGCCCTTTTGAAAGGTTTTGAAATGATTTCATAAAATGTTTTCCATATACCATCCTTATATGTGGATATGTGGATGGTCTCCCCTATTTTTCTGGGACACTGGGGTAGTCACAGCGCATTTCCTACGAGGGGTCATGCTACGGAGCGACATGACCGTAAGGTGACTCAGGAACATGATTGTTATTATTAGACGCCTAGGACGTCAGACATCTGGGATGTCATACAGGCTCAGTTAAACCCCGAGTGGCACTCGTAGCCTAGACCGTTACATAATGTCTAGGACGTCTGGGACGCCAAGCATCTGGGATGCCAAGGATTAGTATAAACATATTTTATTGGATTTGCGTATTTACGGATTTACTGGATTTAAGGATTTGGATTTTCGGTTTTGAGCTGAGTTCCCATACGATTGGTTTTATGGTTTTGGGATAAGGCCCTAATGATTTGAAGAAGGAAATGACTTTGGTTTTATAAACGGTTTTATTATATTGGAATTAACTGGTTTTCGTATGCATGCATGGTTTTTAGTGAAGGGCATAAATGTCTTTTGTGACATCAGTTTTACTAAATTATTTATTTTTGTCAACTCACAGCTTTTATGGTTTTAAATGCCCTTCAGGTTTATCGCGGATGCGGGGTGTAGTAGAGACTAAGACATCACAGTTCTTCACTGATCCTGGCACACTCTGGAAGCCCTGAGTGGGCTAAGGTATAGGTTATCCCTTGTCTGGCTTTTCGTGTCGCACGTGGGTTAGGCGGGAGGATGGCACATCCCCCGTTAATCTCGGGGGGATTAGGATGGGTCATGTTATTGAATCCTGAGTCGTATCTCACTCAGACGTTGAGTCAGGGGCTCAAAATCCTAAGTGAGTGTGTGATGGTATATCGGTAGTGCCTTGTGATGTAATGATTGATGTTGTGCATATGTATTGATGATGAGTTGACTATATGTGAGTTCTATGCTAATGTTGGTTATGGATTGATTGTGTGGATTTACATGATGGCTTGTGAAATTGTGTTGTGATGACTCGGACGTCGAGCTAGGCTCCGAATCCCAAGTGAGTTTATGGTGCACCTGCCAGTGGGGCAGTGGTTTCATTTGTGGCATTATGATGTTGGTGAGTTGATTTTTTGTGATTGAAGTACTATTCTTGTGGTGATGGTTATATCAACTTACCGAGGTAGATGTTTTAGATGGTTTAATGACTATTTATTTGAGAATTCTTTTCACGTATTTCGAGATGATAAACCATGTTTTGTTCTAATTGAAGTGAAATAGTTTTGAAATGATTTTCGTATGCATGCATGGTTTTGGAAAACTGAAGGTAAATTGCAGTTACTTTCAATTTATTTTTTTAAACATTTATTTTTCATCCACTCACACATTTTCTTGGCTTTGTAACCTTCCGAGGCCGCTGCATGGAGGTCTAGGCTCGAGAGGTGGAGGCATGAATTAGCGGGTTGTGCATGTATCCCTTGTCTGACAAGGTATTTGTCAGACGGGAGCAGGCACCGATGGTCTTTTTGTGGTATAATCGGGTGGGGTCCTATCATTTCGGCCATCAAAACCAGACTGGTTGGTTAGGAATTTTTTATTTGCTAGACATCCTCATTTATTGATCTACCCTAGACTTTTGAAGATGAACTTCGAGGGAGATTCTCTCTTGGACTGTGAGGTCCATAGTAGTTCTCGAGGGATTAGTCAAGAGAATTCGGAAGGACGGTGTAAAATGAAAATTTTGCCCTAGAATTGGGTAAAAAGTAAACTTTTGACCCAGGATGTTAGGACCCACCCCGGTTTCACCCCGAAAACCGAGGTAAATCCTGCTCCCGTCTGACACCCCGACACAATACCAAAGCAACCACTACAATACCCCGTCAGATGCAGGAGAACTGTAAAACATCCCAAAGTTAAAATTTACAGAGCATAGTACTGAATACAACAGAAAGAAAACCGATACAAAGAGTACACGCACTACGGAAAATTGAAACACTCCGGGATCCCTTCCGTGACTTCTATGCCTCAGACACGACCTAGAGGGCAATTTAAAAACTAGAAAGTGTGAGTGGACCATAAATAAAAGAAAAGTTTCCAAAACCATTTATAAGAAAAACCGGGTTTGGCCCTCCGTTTTGAAACCACATGCATAACCTAGTTATTAAAGCAATTATAGTTCACATAAACCTCATCATAAAAACAGAAACACTATAAAACACAGTTATAGAAATCATAGCATAAGCATCATAAAACCGTATCATAAACCATGAATATCAAGTCATCATTATCCGATCAAACCTGCTGGACCTATCCGAGTCTTTAAATTCCCGAGTCTTTAAACTCAATCCAGGCCTCAATAATATCCGAGTCTTTAAACTCCCGAGTCATTAAACTCAACAGGCCTACGGGGGAAATATCAATATATCCGAGTCTTTAAACTCCCGAGTCTTTAAACTCAATCTGGGTCTTTAAACCTAATCCGGGCCCCTCCCTCGTCAATCAATATCCGGGTCTTTAAACCCAATATCCAGATCCAGCAAATCCAATCTAAAACCGTTTGAAAACCTTTTCTAAATCCATATCCAAACCCGAATCCGAAATCACTGGTCTGATGCCCATCCGACATCCCGAACCGTCATTTCGAACCCAAATCTGGAATTCCACTTTTCCGGCTTTAAAACCAAATCTCACTTTCCGAAATCCGATTCTAAAACCGAATACCTTGATCATCGAAATCACGTTCCAAAATCCATTTATAATCATTGAAACCAACATAGCATATTCAACATTCATGAAAGACGTTATTTCTCGAAAACCGAGCAATTATGTAAAACCAACATAGCATATTCAACATTCATGAAATCACATGTAAAACCATAAAACAATTATAGAAAAACAGTTATGCATGCTCATTTATAGAGAAGGGGTCCACTCACAGTGACCGGCACGTTACTCGCGCCCCGTACGTTCCGTACGTTCCTCAGCTTCCTCGGGAAATCCCGATCCTGTCAACATCCGCCAAAGTACGTTACTAACACGTCTACGAAGGTCCACCTAATTTTCCCCAAAAATCCCCGAATCCTAAACGTAACAAACCGGACCCTAAACCTTCAACCTCGCAGAACTAACCTCTAACGACAACCGATCAACCCGAAATCTATTCCAAGGGATTCGTCACAACTCCTAGACCAAAAACCAAATTGACTGTTTTCCCAACCGCTGCCGCACGCGCCCCCACGCGCCGCCCAAAATGGCTGCGCGTGGCCCTCACGTGCCAGCTACAGTACCATCGTCTTCCTCGAGTCGACCCGGTCGAACTGGCCTCTGCAATTCGAACCGATGAGGACGGTTCACCGTTGTACCTGCACCAAAACACCTCATTTCTTCACCAACTGCTTCGTCCAGACCTAAGCTATCCATTCCTATTCTCCAAACACCTCGACTCAACCTAAAACCTGTCGACTCAAGCTCGAACAGAAACCCAAACTGTCCCCTGTTTTCTACTCCGGCCACCCAGGTCTTCCCCCACCACGGCAACCACCGTAGACGGTTCCTAAGGACCTAAGGCGTCGACTAGGACCAACCAAAACCCTTGACTCGTACTCAAGACCCACGACGCAACATTTGAACCCAGACTGAAAAACGGAGGACGCCGGGTATCCTCCGTCGTCCAGGACCCCGACGTGCACTCCCCGTCATGGCTGCACAAACAGCAGCTACCTAGGACCCTATTGAGTCCCCTAAACCTCACTAGACTCTTCGATTCAACCCCAAAATCCACGACTTTCCAATTTGAAAATCACGGCAAAACAGAGCACTTACACAGGGAGAAGGAATTACTTGTCGTCGACCGCCGCCGTGCTCGCCGCCGTGCTCCCTGACGTCCACAGAGTCGTCCTTGTTCCCTGTCGAGTCCAATTACAACGTACGGGGCCACACCACCACCACGATCACTCACTTCCTCCCTGTTTTCCCCCTGGTTTCCCGTGGCTCACCTCTCACACACACACAGCCACTGGACCTCCAAACCTCCTCACTAACTGCCTCTCACTCTCTGGTCACTCTCACACACTCACAAAACTCACAAACCCTCACGATCACCTCTCAATTGTCTCTCAATTCCTCCCTCTGTTTTCTGTTCTTCGAACACAAACACACACACACGGGTACACGATTACCCCAAATAATTGGACGGTGTATGCTAGAATCCTCTAGCCCTCCTACACGTGTCACCATCCCACAATTCCTCTCCCATGTGGCTCAATCTCAGCCCTCCATTTGTCCCTCTCTGTTGCACAAATCCCCATGTGCAAAAGACCAAAATGCCCCTTCTTAAACCCCAAAATTACCATTGTGCCACTACCTTTCTAGACCCGTAACTCACACATCGTAAGTCCGATGAATACGTGCCGCCTGTCATCGAACTCAGGACGACGAGATCTATCTAACGGTCCTAGGTCAACGTAAAAATGCCCGTTCGTAAAAAAAGTCAACTTTTCCCCTTATTTAACCAAATTACGGTTATGCCCTCAACCTTCCGAACATCATAACTTCCTCCTCGGATGTTGGAATCGGGTGTGCCACCTGCCTACGGATTCGTGACATCCTAAACTACGTCCTAGTCATCGGTCAAAACCCAATTGACTGCCCGAACTAAAAGTCAACTTTTTACCTGAACTAGGGGCAAAATCGTCAATCTACCTTAACGACCTTATCGGGACCAACTCACCCCCGATTAAGCTCGCTAATCTCTACTAATCACAGTCTTATCCCTAAATTCCGGGACGGGTCGTTACACAGGAGGTCTAATGCACGAGGACCGAGGACTGTTACATAGATCGGGATGTTACGAGTCGTAGACAAGCGGTACGTCGAAATCGGACATTCGACGGGAAAATTATGAGTTAAAAATGGAAATTGGTACTATTACACGAAATTCAAGAAATTGGACACGTGGACTGTTTTGATTGCATAAATATTTGGGGATGACCCACAAGATGAGTGACAATTGTCACTCATCTGATTGGCACAACCCCTAATTAATTGGGTTCATCATTCATCCTCATCTCTTTGTTTTTCATTCCCTTAACTCGTGGAACACTCAAACCCACTACCCAATCCCAAACAAACACCCTTCAATCCTCTTCCATTGCGTCTGGACCGTGAAGGAAAGGGGGACGTTGAGACGAGCTGGATGGTGGCCACGGCGACGGAGCTAAGGAAAAAATCAAAAACCCAATTTAGTTCAAAAATGAAAAATCATGTTTTGTTGATTGTTGACCGTTTTGGAGGATTGGACGAGGTCCTAGAAGAAGAGACGAGCTCAGGGGACTCAAAATCGAAGGCAACGGTGGTCGAAGCTGAGAGATATCGGCGAAGGAAATCTGGGCTACTGTTCATGCGATCAAAGGAATAAATCTACGCCTGATTTTCCTTATTTGAGTCCATAGATCGATTAGGAATCGTTGGACGATGGTATAGGAAGAAACGGGGATCGATTGGGTTGAGAAATGGTGAAATGGTGACCAGGTCAAATCACGGGTCTATGCGACCCAAATTACAGGACCCGGACGAAAGCTGAAGATGATGTGACATCACCGATGCCATCATCATGTTAGGTCTGACATGTCATACTTACAGGTGTTAGAAAAGGACCAGTAGTAGGGTGACACGTGTCATATGTCAGCACTGACTTGTCAGTGACGTGGCCCAATCACGGGTTGCCATGTGTCACCGACATGTCAGTGATGTGGACCAGTGGCTAGTTGACAGGTGGCACTATCAAATTTGACAGGTGTTAGATCTGAAAGTTGTCAGACCTGTCAGGCCGACATCAACATCGACCGTTGACCGCTGACGTCAGCATTGACTGCACTCGTAGGGGTGCATGGGCACGAATTTCAAGGTGGGACCAGTGTCATTTTAAAGTTTTCAACGATCCAGATCTAATGGTGGTGGTTTTGGGTCGATCAGAGATCGTTAGGTTGGTCAAATCGAGGTTTTTAGCCTTAGGAAGCGTGTTTGGTAAGCATTCCTGGGCTTGTACTATTCATAGGTATTACGTATGAACTTATAGATTCCGTTAGTGACCTTTGGTGTGATTTGGACAGGTCCAGAAGTTCTAGAGATTGCTGATGAGCCCTAGAGAGGCTTATGGCATACATATCGAGATGCAGCTAGGACAGTCTGTGAGTGGACGTTTGCTTTCTAAATATGATGCATGCATAAATGTTTTATATGTTTTATATGTTTTATATGTTTTATATATGTGATTTTTATGATTATGATTGTGGTATTTATTATTTACGTATTTACACGTGTTTCGAGGTTATGGTTTTCTACTTTGTTTATATGTGCCAATATTTCAATGATGGTTTGATGAACTAATTTAGGATTTGGAAATATGGAATCGTGCATAAGACCCATTTTATTTATGAGCTCTCGGACTAGAGGTCCATTTGGTTTGTACTTTCAGGCTGGAGGCATAATTGATATGATATCGGGCATGAGTCCCATTTATGGTTTATAGAAAGGAAATAAATTTAACGGTATTCTGAGCAAGGGCCCCTTTCTAAAAGGTTTTGAAAGGATTTTATAAAAAAAAAATTCCATATACCATCCTTATATGTGGATATGTGGATGGTCTCCTCTAGCTACCTGGGACACTGGGGTAGTCACGACGCATTGCCTGCAAAGGGTCATTGTACGGAGCGACAGAACCGTATAGTGACTCAGGATCAGGATTGCTATTATTAGACATCTGGGATGTCATAGATAGGCTCGAAGAGACCCCGTGCAACACGCGTAGCCTTAGACCGTGACATGATGTTTAGGAAATCAAGCGCTTGGACGTCAGGCATCTGGGACGTCAGACATCTGGGACACCATGCATCTGGCATGCCAAGGATTGGTATAACTATCTTTTATTGGATTTACTAATTTACGGATTTCTGTGTTTATGGATTTGGGCAATGACCCACATGATTTGGATTTTATGATTTTGGGCCGAGTTCCCATACGATTGGTTTTATGGTTTTGGGCTAAGGCCCTAATGTTTGAGGAAGGAAATGGCTTTGGTTTTATAAACTGTTTTATTATATTTGAATTAACTGGTTTTCGTATGCATGCATGGTTTTAAGTGAAGGTCATAAATGTCTTCTTTATGAAATGAGTTTTTATTAAATTATTTATTTTCGTCCACTCACAGCTTTTATGGTTTTTAATGCCTTTCAGGTTGATCGCGGATGCGGGCTGTAGCAGAGATCGAGATATCATAGTTCTCCACTAATCCAAGCGCACTGTAGAAGCCCCGAGTGGGCTAAGGTTTGGGTTATCCCTTGTCTGGCCCTTCGTGTCACACGTGGGTTAAACTGGAGCATGGCGCATACCCCGTTAATTCCGGGGGGATTGGGATGGGTCGTGTCACCACTTGCAGAAGTGCTTTCCCTTGATCTCTTCTGGTATAGGCATCACTTGCTTGGGATTAGGCTTGATCACCTTTGCTTTGATTAGTTCATCATATATTTCTCCAGCTTTTGTTATGTCGAACAAACACGAAGTGAAAATCGGGACTTCGTTGGCAAAGTATCCTCCAATCGAGTTAACGGGCGTTTGATCTCGTAAAGGCTTGTCCATTGATTTGACAATTATGGGCCTTTTTCCCGAAGTCTAGATCTCGGTAGTAACTACCTCTAGTTCATGTCCTTCTTTTACTAAGGATTCCTCCTCATCATTTTTGTGGTCTACCTGATGAATAGGCACCTTGTTTTTATAGAAGGGGGCATCTTAGAGTTATGCTTCTGTTGTTGTTCTTCTTCCAGTAGTCTTTCAAACTTCGACACACATACAACTATCTCCTGCAAATCCAAGAAAGTGGTGTCGTCGAACTTCTTTCTGAGTGAGAACCTTAATGCTCTATGTACAATGGCCACCATCTAGTCGTTGTTCATGGGGAGCCTACATTTGATCTTCAACCTTTTATATTTGGCGATGAAACATTCATTAGTTTCATGCTCTCTTTGTTTAATGGCAGTTAGGTCACTGATTGTAACCATATGCTCGATTTTTTAAAACTCCTCACGGAACTTAGCCTCCATTTTCCCCCAAGTGTGTTTGGAAGCTTCTGGTAGCGAAGTATACCACGAAAATGCATCCCCATCTAAAGAGCTTCTGAACAGATGTAACTTGAGATAAGAATTATCCTCACGACCTACACACTAGGCCGAGAATCTCCCTATATGTTCCAGAGACGATGTACTGACATTTCCACTAAATAGTGAAAAATCCTACGATTTGAAGTTTCTGGGAAAAGGATTGTCCTGGTTCGCGTACATGGGATAAGGCGTTTTGTACGTCAGGACATTTGCCCTCCGAGGAGGCACTAGTTGTCCTTGGATCATATGCCTTATTTCGGCCATTTCAGTCATTTTGGCCTGATGCTCGACTACACGGGATGGCCTCTGGTTAGGTCTGAATTCCTCTTCTAAACCCGTGTCGTCAGATCTTCTCCCTTTCTCAATGTCTCTTTGATGCTAGTTAAAACACCCTTGGCCACTTTTAGTTTCGACTCTTCCCAAGAGGGTGGTCGTTATTTAGCCTAGGTCCCTCTATCCTCTTTCAGTTGAACCTCACGGGTTCTGCTCGTTTCAGAAAATTCAGTAAGCTGAGCATTAAAGGACAAAGCCCTCGTAACTATAGGTTCCAGAATAAGAACTCCAAGATCCATGGTTCGTTTCCCTTTGTCCGAGTTGCTGCCTTTGGGGGTGGGGCGTCAGTCCCTTTTGGATATGTTTTCCCTTATTTGGATAGCTCCTAAACCTGTTTGTTCAGAGCCATCATCTGATCACAGATGGGAGCTAAGGCATCCTTGATGAACTTCATCAATTGCTCCTTAGCCAATTCCTAACTTGTGATACCCTTGAGACATTCATCTCGAGGTGTTTCCAAATTGCACTCCATTAGTGGTGGCCTAGGAATTTCTTTTTGTGTCATAGCCCTCACAAATCTTCTCTTTGAGTCACGCCTTTGCTCCGTATATCTGAACCTAAACATGCACTGCAAAAGAGTCCCATTGGGAGTGCCAAATTATGTCCATGCCCAAAAAATTGTCATAGAAGAATCCGGGGTCACTATTAAGTGGCAAGCTTCTGAAGGAACGAATACACGGGTGGTTGGGGAAAGCGGGGATCTCTTTGATGTAACTCATTGCAAAGGGAAGTGCACTATAAGTAACTAGGGAGAATGGGGGAAAAGGCTGGAAGCCTTGGCTATGGTGTTGCGCGCTTGCCCCTTGCGGGCTAGTCACGCTGGCTTGGACTTCTAGCTGCCTTCAAGTAGGTGTGCCATGTAACAACTTGTCCCAAATTTTTGGATTAATTAAGATTAAACTGAGGATTTGTAGGCTAATCGGAGATTAGTAGAGGATCATCGAACGTTCAGGGCGAAATTACGATTCTGCCTTTAGACGAGGGCAAAAAGTTGACTTTTGACTCAGGAGGTCCAATGTACGAGGCACGAGGACCATTACGTAGATCAAGTAGATACGAGTCTGTAGACAAGCGGCACGTCGAAATCGGATGTTCGAAAGGAAAGTTACGGTTCACAGAAGGTTTCGAGAACTATTTATGGTGGCCCGTTTTACCAGGCAAGTAATAGTTTGTCATTTAGTGTTGGGCCTAGATATTTGTTACTAAGCCCAATGGATGAGTGACAAGTGTCACTCATCTATTGATTCTCATCCCGCATACATGCATATCATCCATCTTCTTCATCTTCATCTATTTCATTCGAACTCGAAACCCACAAAACCCCAAATTCTCCACTCCCTTGCTTGATCGATTGAGGGCTCTTGAGAATGACTGAGGAAGAGTGAGGGACTGAGAGAGGCTGTGGGAGGCGGCAGGACCGCCGTGGGCGGCGGAAAAGGTCACGGGAACAGGTAACCCCTAACCCGTGAGTTTTTGAATTTGGATTTTTAGTTCTGGACATTTGGAATGGTTTGTGTTGATTGGGTTGTGCTTTGGATGGTTGTACGAGTTATTGGGAATTAGAATCGGGGGCTAAGGACAGCAGAGCAGCCCAGATAGAGAGCTGGAAACTAGGTGACTGCTTCGAATTAAAGGTAAATTTCTAGATTTATTTTCTTAATTTTGATAAGAGGGATCCCTTCCTGGGTTAAAGACGAAGAGAATCGGACCAATGGCTTCGATTTTGGTGGCTGAGATGGAAGTACGGACTGGGTCGAGTTCGTGGGTCTGTGTGACCCATTTGTAGAGAACTTGGTCGACCTGAACAGAGGACAGGGATTATGATGTCATCATGTCAGGTCTAACATGTCAACTGACACGTGTAAGATGTCAGATGTCAGTGTTGACATCACTGCTAACGTCATTGATGACGTCAGTGTTTACTTTGATCATTGACTATTGACGTCAGCGTTGACTTTTTGACCAGCCAGCTTTGAACCGCGCCTAGGGGCATTTGGGTACTTATTTCAAGGTGAGACTAGGACCATTTTAAAGGTTTCGAAGATATGAATCCAATGGTGGTCGTTTCGAGTCAATCGGAGATCTTTAGGTTGGTCAAATTGAGGTTTAAAGCCTAGGGAAGCGTGTTCAGGACACATTGACTTTTTCGGGAATGTTGGGGACTCTTGATATGGACTTGTCTAGGTTGGTAGTAACTTTTGAGTATGTTTTGGATAGGTCCGGATGATCTGAAGAGGTTGGATTAGCCCTGAGAGGCTTGTGGCATGCATATCGAGGCGCAACATGGACGGTCTGTGAGTGGACTTTGTTTTATGAATATGATGCATGCATAAATGTTTTATGAGTTTATGAACATGTTTTGAGATGCCATGAGTGCATGTGATTTAAATATGATTTTTTTGGCATTTTTAGAGGAAAATGCATTATTGCACGGAGTTTGAGATTTCTGTTTTATATGATGTTTGGGGTTTCGGTCGAGTGTACTAAGTGTTTCTGTTTTATGTGATTCCGAAGGTTTCACGGAGAGGCGTGAAACCTAAGAACTCATTTACGATTTTGGAGGATTTCACGGAGATACGTGAAATCGAGATTCGAGCATGAGTCCCAGTTGATCGATGATTTGAAAGAGTTTTGGAAATGAGAAATCATTTTCAGATTTGGAAATATCTTTCGGGTATATGACCCAGTTGATTTGAGGTTTGACATAGAGCATAGTCAAACGTGAGATAAGTCGGGCTACGACCTAGTTATGAGGTTTACGAAAGATATTTCGGGTATGAAACCCAGTTGTGTATTTGATAGGATTCAAGGAATCCTGGGATATGAAGTATCATTGTACACTGGTTTTCAGGCTGTGACCCTTTGGTGATGTTCCATGTTTGAGGCCTTATTAATGATGGTATTCGGGTGAGTCCCGGATAATATGACTCTCACCTCCGGACTGCGGATGTGTTCCTTCCGAAGAGGTCAGGATACACTGCCTGTTGACGTGCAGCCGTGGGAAGGAATGACCAAGGGAGGCTCGACTTAGGAGTGCTGATCTTATCGACTGAGTTTGATCGGCGATGTGTTCACGATGATGTAGAGACTGTCACGGAGAGTGATGTGTTCACGGAGACATGCTAGGATTGTGAGCGGTCCTGAGCTGTATGTGTCACGACCCGGCCCATCTAACACAATATTGTCCGTTTTGGGCCCAGCCCTCACGGTTTTGTTTTCGGGAGCTCACGTGCAACTTCCCAGTAGGTCACCCATCATGGGATTGCACCAGCCTTAACTCGCTTAACTTTGGGGTTTCAATCCCCCCCAAAGCCACTGAGCTCCCAAAAGGCCTTGTGTTAGATAGATACATGCCTACACATATAAGGTACTTCACCTTTCCCTCCCCAAACGATGTGGGATCGTTCACCGATCTTACCTTTCCAAGCTCATGGGTCTTGCTCATAGTTCTTGCTTCTCAAGCTCACAGGTCTTTCTCACCGTTCTTGGTTCCAAAACCGGGTCTTACAGTATGCACATGTGCTAGGATTAGAATCGTGACTGACATTGAGGTTGGGATGTGTTCCCATGTGTTCTATGATTTGGGATGAGGCTTCGTTTTGGTTTTCTTTGATTTGGTTTTGGGCTGTAGCCCTATGTGATTCGGTTTTGGGCTGAGACCCTACTGAGGTACTGGCTTCGATTGAGAAGAAATTTTCACTGGTTTTGATTTGGGAAGCAATACATCTTGCTTCCGAGAAAGTATTTGAAATAACTGTTTTATGATGCATGCATGTTTTTACATGAAGGGTATAAACGTCTTTTCGATAAATGATGTTTTATAAACTGTTGTTTTATCCACCCACAGCTTTTATGGTTTTATTTCCCTTCAGGTTGATAGCGGATGCAGGCTGTAGCAGAGATCGAGACATCACATGCCACCACCGATTCTGGCGTACTCTAATGGACACTAAGTGGGTGACGAGTTTATCGCTGGTCTGACACGCGGTGTCAAACGGGAGCAAGCACGTCCCACGATAATCGAGGGGGATTGGGGATGGGTCCTGTCAAAGGTTGTATCAGAGCATGAGTTGCTCTTAGAGTGATGCACATGTGCTGGATGTGATATCTCTGAGTGGTAACAGCGCGTCATCAACCTGATAGTTAGGATAAGAGTACGAGGACTCAGTGGAATCTAACCCTGGTCAAGTCATGTTTGGCACGTGGTACGAGGATGGTTTAAGGTTCGATTGGCACAGGGTGTCGTGTTTTGGTGACTTTTGATCCCGAGTAAGGTCGATTTTTTGTGAATCCAATGGCTTAGAGCCGTAGTGTTACTAGTAAATGGGGACCTAGTTGACCAGTTGTTCCAGTATGACGACTTTGAGAGTCATAACCGTTGAGCGATCATGTCAGATAGGGGATTGTGTCAAGTGGTATCAGTGGAGGTCGTGGACGACCCTAGTTAAGACTCTTGGGAATAAGAACGTTTGGTCCTATTTGGCATGAGATGCCATGTTTCAGTGTGTTGAATCCCGGAGGGATTTTGATTGTCAGAGAATGCCACGGTAAGATGTTATGTGGCATGGCATGCCGTGAATATGACATGTCGTGGTTGAGCAGTTCTTATGGGCCCAGCGACTGGAAGCCGTAGAGCGATGCATCGGTCGGGATGAATGTGCTGCAGTGAGCAGTTGGGTTCGTGATAACCCTAGTGGGTGATTGATTGGACAAGTTACCAGAAGTGTGGTACTTGTGGACCGAATCCTGAGGTAGACCGATCAGTGGCTATTACACATTGAGCAGTTGGTACTTGCGGTGAGTTGATCGCACGAGTACGGAATCTCAATAGCGGAATGTTTCTGGGATCGGTCTACACGTGGTTATGAAAGACACTGCTATCGATGGACGTGGACGAGTCTCATCGAGTTGGATAGACTCATGTTTTCGTGATGATTCCGACGATGAAGATTTTCCAATCGTGACGATGATACGGAGGTGCATGAGTGACGCACAGTACGAGCAGTGATTTTTGGATTCGGCTCAGTTACAATTGAGTACGATCACAGAAGGAGATGTTGAATTTAGGTGTTGGTGAGTGTACTGCACTACCTCAATGAAGGTGACTGAGATGAGTTGGAGATGCCAAAGAGGTGTTGGATGGAATCCAATAGTGGTCGGATAGTTCCAAATGACATTGTGTGTGTCTAAGTGATGTAATGCCTGGACGGATCGGATTGTGATCGAGATGGTAGATGTGCCTAGAGTGACAAACATGTGAGTTCGGTGAGCATTGAGCAGGACAGAGAGGATCATGAGTGGCTTAGTGTGAAGTTGTGTATTTGATAGGATTTGAGGACTCCTCGGATATGAAGTGTCGTTGAACACTGGTTTTCGGGCTGTGACCCATTTGGTGATGTTTTGTGTTTGAGGCCCTATTGATGATGGTATTCGGGTGAGTCCCGGATGATATGACGCTCGCCTCCGGATTGCGAATGTGTTCCTTCCGGATAAGTCATGATGCACTACCTGTTGTCGAGCAGCCGCGGGAAGTAATGACCGAGGGAGGCTCAACTTAGGAGTATTGATGTTATCCTCTAAGATCGATTAGCGATGTGTTCGCGATAATCTAGAGACGGTTACGGCGAGTGATGTGTTCACAACGATATGCTAGGATTGTGAGCGATCTTGAGCTGTATGCACATGTGCTAGGATTAGAATCGTGACTGACATTGAGGATGGGATGCGTTCCCCTGTGTTCTATGATTTGGGCTGAGGCTTCGTTCTAGTTTTCTTTGATTTGGTTTTGGGATGCGGCCTTGTGTGATTCGGTTTTGGGCTGAGACACTACTGAGGTACTGACATCAATTGAGAAGCATTTTCAACTGGTTTTGATTTAGGAAGCAATACGTCTTGCTTCCAAGAAAGTATTTGAAATAACTATTTTATAATGCATGCATACTTTTAAGTGAAGGGTATAAATGTCTTTTCGATATAAATGCGTTTTATAAACTGTTGTTTTGTCCACTCACAGCTTTTATGGTTTTAATATCCTTCAGAGATCGAGACATCACATGCGACCACCGATCCTTGCGTACTCTGATGGACCCCGAGCGGGTGACGAGTTTATCCAAGATCTGACACGTGGTGTCAGAAGGGAACAGGCACGTCCCACGATAATATAGGGGGATTGGGACGGGTCTTGTCATGCCATTGTTCGAAATCAAGTGAAAGTGGGGAAAGCGGGCATCTTGCTTGCAATGTTCTTTTCTATGCTTCTCGCAAGGACTATAAATATTTTCTTTTGTTCCTAGTCCAAATTTAATGGTCGGCATGTTCATGTTCGCAACATGCAATTCAGTTTCCTAGATTTAGGATAAGGGTTTGACAGATCAACTCTTCCAAGTCAGGATGCTTAAATACTGAACTAGAACACGACGATGACTCTACGGCTTAAGCAGCCTGTAGAACCATTACTTGGTATTTTCCAATTATTAGAGCCAACACTTAGAGGAGCCAATGAGGCAAAGAAAAGGGAAGTAGGAATGCAGACACTTAGAACCAAAATTAAGTATTTGAACTGGAGGTGGAATTACATGTTCGTAGAGTAAATCATCCCTAGACTAAGCCATGAGCTGACGTTGGTCGACAGAGATTATCAATGATGATCTTCGGCTAAGCAGAGGAAGCTTAGTCGGAAAGTAGTGTGAAGGTCGAGAAATCTCCAGATGCTAGCTTGGGTTGCAAGTCGGATTGGATTGAAGGCTTTTGAGAGGGGTTGAGAGAAAAGAACTGAGTCCAGGACTAGGTCGAGGATACAGGTTTTACCAAGAAAGTTCACTTTTGAGTAACAAAGAAACTTTTAAGGGTTTTGCAATTGTTGTAATTGATTAGGTTTGATCAATTGTATTTGTTTGAGTTGAGTTAGTTGTCATTTGAGAAGAGGTATTCTTCTCCTTTTATTGGTGACCTGGGGTAGTGGATGGGCGACACGTGCATTCCCACGTGCATCTCAGTTGCGACGACTTTGGTCACTTATCCTGTTTCCCCTTCTGACGGTTTTTGGGGTCATGTCAGAGTTGTCGGGGACTCATTATTCACGCTTCCCTATGATCCAACTGTGGATACTGTCTAGGCTTGGGCCTTAAGTCGGTTTAATTTCTTAAAAAACCCCTCCGAAACCCGTAGTGGTATTTTTCGGATATAAACACTTGAAGCATGTATAACATGTAGCTAACTTTACCATTGATGCTCTAACTAATTTGGGTCACACCATTGCCCTTTTTATTGAATGGAGACTATTGATCCCAAGTAGACAATTTCAGCTTGGCGTTTTGATCTCCTTAATGGGAGTTGTCCTAGGGGTTTTATCCTCTCATTTCTGCTTGTCTTCTTTCCTTAGTATGAAATTTTTAGATACAACTCATTAACTAATTTGTCTTTTAATAAATTTTATGAATGGCACGTTCATTGAAGGCCTTCTAATACTTTGCATGTTGACTCATTAGATCATAAGTTGAGTAACAAAACATATCGTGTAATTTGAGTAATAGTTACGAGCAATATATCGCGTTTCATTCAAATTCAACAATGTGTATGTTGAGAAATTTGATACATCATGTAATAGTAGTGCATGCAATGCAAAGTAGGGAGATTTGGGATTCAAAAACATGATACAGTCGTTCTCGTAACCACTAGAATAATACAATGTTCGAATGTCAAAGTTTTGGGCAGTCTTAATCTTAAAAAAATCAGCGTGGTTGTAGAAAATAAAGAAAAAAAAATTACACTTTAATATCGTGTAATTTATATCAACTTTCAAAATTATACATCACTTTTCAAATTTTGTATTTTAGTTCCTTGACTTTTTTAAAATGTTACATCATGGTCTCATAGTTAAGTTTTTTGTTAGAGGTGGGTTAGAATTTGTTTTTTTTCGCACTTAGCCCAATATAGTTAATAACAGAGTCGGTCCAATAAATTGGAGATTTAGGGTGAACATAATAAAAGTGCTCCCCCCCCCCCCCCCCCCCCCCCCCCTCTCCCCCCCCCCCTCTTCCTAATGTATACATTTACATATACAAAATTAATAATTTTTTCAAATATTAATCTTTTTTTTCATCCTCTTAGCAATATACCAAAAAAAATCAAGAATTTAAGCACATCAATCATACATAGAAAATATGGTCATTTTTGCAATATTATATTTTTAAGAAACGGTATTTTATCAAAAAAGTTAGAATTAGAATTTTAATGATTTTATAAGACAAACTAGATAAATATATATTAATCAAAATAACTCTTATAATATTTCAAGAATATGAGCCTAATTTTTTAATAAAATATTTCTTCAAATTCAATTTAAATATTTTTTTATTTTTTTTCCATAAAAATAAGACATTTAAAAATTTTGGCCCCTTCTTATTCGTAGGCCTAGGGCAGTCGCTCTTGCCGCCCTAGGCCATGGTCGGCCCTGGTTAATAAAATCCTAATTTCATTTAGTAAAAGAAAACATTGCCTACAACCCAGTCATCTGTTGAAGTAACAATATTATATATCATCCCACAACAAGGAAGAATCATTTAGGAATATTTAAAAAAAAAAAATTACAGAAGAGGGGTTAATTACAACCGTGAGTGTTAATTTACTTATTGCAGTCTTATAATTTTTTTTTAAAAATGTTTCAGTTTAGGATCCATTTACTGTGATTCCTCCCTGTTTTGGAGTGAGATATAATGCAGAAGAGGGGTTATTTACAACCGTGTATGTTAATCTACTTATTGTGGTGTTATAATTTTTTTTTTTCTAAATGTTCCATCTGCTTTTTTTTTTCAAATAGGATCCATTTATTATGAATTTGATGAATTTGATTGCTAGCTTGAATTTTTAGCTGGGTCTGCTTTATTGATGAATTATGTTATGGGTTGCAGGGGTGTTTAGGGTTTAGAAATTACTAGCAATTAGGTTTGCGCGTTGCTGCGGAACTATTGAAATATTTACATGTTTTGTATTACTAATTTTCCATAAATGAGCAGTAAAAGCAAGATCTCCGTCAAAACTGTTAGTTAAATCTATCATCCATTATCAAATCAACGGTTTTCCCTCTGAACATACCTTTCATTAAAATTGTTATCAGAATCAATGATTCTAGTTCTAAACATGACAGAAATTATAGAAGCTCATATGCATAAGGTGGTAATTTATTAGAAAAAACTCATACACAAACGGTAGTAGTTTAATGGAAAAAACTTGACAGAATTTACGCATCAGATGGAGTACTTTATTAGAAATTGTAGTATTTTATTAGAAGCTCATATGCATAATGTGGTAATTTAATGGAAATAGCTTGACAAAACTTAAAAGTAGAGAATAAATCATTAACTCTAAATGTAGCACTTATTTATTTGCAAAAGAAAACAAAGTTGTATATGTTCATTTCTTAAAAAAAATCGATATACAACAAACCGAAAGAAAAATGAATTAGCTGGAACGTGTCCAGATTCAATCGAAAGAAAAATTAAGTTGGCAACTCATTGAGGCTACATGTGTCTAGCAAGGGTAGAACCGTAACTTCACTATTCATAACAAAGGAAAAGAAAAAAAAGGCAAAATTGGTAGGAAAAGAAAAAAACAAAGGCAAAATTGGTAGGAAAAGAAAAAAAAAACTATTCATAATAAAGGAAAAGAAAAAAAGGGCAGAATTAGTAGGAACAGAGAAAAAAAAGCCAGAATGGTAGGAAAAGAAAAAAAAAAGTATTCATAACAAAGAAAAAGAAAAAAATGGCAAAATGGGTAAAACACTGTAGATGAACAGTATTTTTAAAAAAATCTCCTTTCGTATAGATATAATGTTATGGGTTGCAGGGGTGTTTTGGAATTTTGGATTTGGAGTGAATTTTGAGTGTAGGGGTTATGTGGAATGGGGAGGTCAATGGTGGTTGGATGGAGGGCGGGGGAATAGAATTTATGGGTTTTTTGGGGATGGAATTTGGGATTGGGTTGAGTTTTTTATGAACACAAAATCCCACTTCAATTAGATGAAGAAAAAGAGAAGGAGGAGGAGGAGGAGGAGGAGGAAGAAGAAAACTTCATTGGATTGTAGGGTTCGGAATGAGTTGAGGAAAACTCAGAGCGGATGCACTCTCTATCCTCTTCATCCTTCTTTAATTTTTTGTTTTTAAATATGTACTTTTAACAATTTTTGATAAAATAATTAAAAATTAATAAGCAATATTTACATCATTATTAATATTGAAGAACGAATGGAGCAACGGAATATTAAGATAATTTTCGATTATAACAATAAAATGAAATTTGATGTTTGGTTAGTGAAATATGTTGAAAGATAAGCCTAAAATAAAATCCAAATATGTTGGGCAGTCTTCGAAGTTAAGCGGCCATATCAATTTAATCACACGGCCACGGGGCTCTAGAAAGAAATTCACCGCCAGTCAAACATATTGAAAAAAAAGAAGAAAATAGGTAGGGGCCCATAAAAGTTGAGAAAATAAAACCTTGGTGCTTAAAGAGTATTAAGACTTGCAATTTGGATCATGGATATTCACAATTCTCCGTAGGGGTTGGGCACATGGAACCAAAATACCAAAACCGTAACCGTTTCAGATCAAATCATACCGAAAAAAAATTGAATAGTAAAACCGTTGTATGATTGGTACGGTACCGAAACCGTACCGATATAATTCGATACAGTTTCGGTATCGATATTTTAAAAAACCGTCACGTACCGATACCGTACCGAATTAGAATATTTTCTTTAATAATTAAATTTATTTATTATTGGTTTATTAGGCCTTCTTCAAGAGTTGATATGACCATACATGTCTTAATTTAGCTTCTAAGAGTTGATATCTTCAACTTAGTGCAACTTTTTCAATACATATTTGAAAACTTAAGTCCTTCATAAATGTAGTTTTGCTTTTTTTTAGTCTTTTCCTTGCTTTATAATCACAAACAAAATTTTGGCTCAAAACCGAAATCATACCGAAACCGTACCGAACTTAATTGGTACGGTACGATCTGATTTCACTTTCAAAATATTGAATACCGAACCGTACCGTATCGATTAAAATTAAATGGTATAATTCTAATATCGATCAATTTTGTACCATACCGAATCGTGTCCACCCCTAATCCTCCCTCACAAGCCAGCTGCTAGCTGCTGCCTCTAGAAGACTGAAAGCAATTGGCCACGTGGCAGACATGTATTGGTAGACAGATTATTCATTCAAAGCAACAGCTACAGCAAGAGAAATGGATAGATTGATTGAAAGCTAGTGATTCTTTTTGACTGCTATTTTGTCCATTTTTTTCAATCTTGATATACAGAGTCCAACTCTGCCAAAGCTAGCCACCCACCCTGTCAATTTTCTTTTTCTTTTTTCTAATTACAATTTTTATGATCTCCTCAAGAGATAACTGGAATGGAATTATGGAAGAGTTTAATGGAAAAGCTTAATATATAAACTAAGTTTGAAAGCTTTAGCAAGCGGATGATGAAATGATCATTAGTAGTAAAAAAAGGGCAATAATTAGAAAGTAAATTGATTGTATTAAAAAAAAAAAAAAAAGCATGAATCAAAACTCTGAGTCATGTATTTACATGTTTGTATTCACTTCCAAATTCCAATCCAATGAAAACCCAATTAATTACTTCCAAATCTAACTAAAAATTAAAAATAGATCATGGATCATTTCCTTGAAGATTTGGCCTTGACCTTGGGTTTTGAAGGAGCAGAACTGACACTAGTCTTTTGGTTTTGAGAAGCCTTTATTTGGGAATTGGATTGAGATTTTGATTTCTTCTTCGACAATCTCCTCATCCCAAACGACGAGGAAAGCCTCCGGCTTTTCTCCCTCGTCTCTCGGATGGGCTCCAGCCTCGGCTTCCATTGCCGGGACCCAACAAGCTGCTTGTAGTCCTTCTGCAACTGCGCCGTCGTGCACACCCTGCTCTTGCTTTCACTCAATTCTGTTTTACTGCTTACTTTCTCCGCATTCAGATTCCCTTCCACGAGCAATTGCGAAATAAACTCGTCGGAAACGCGGATTCTCAAACACACCCGACGGCGTCTTCTGGATGTCAAAGGGCTCGCAACTCCCCGCCTTCCTTAGAAACGCGTTTTTGCGGAATCTTTTGAACTGAATGAGGCAATGGTGACGAAAGAAAGCACCGATTGGAACAAATGCTGGGGGAGGAGAAAGTATTTGTGGCCGGGCTGAAGCTGTTCGTCCTCCGATAAAGCCGGGATCTTTTGGCCGATGTAGAAGGAATCGGAGCGGCACACGAGGTGTTTGGGAAAACTCCAGCATGAGCTCCGAGACGTGGATTGGTTGGTGGTAGATCAAGACAAGACCGTCAGACTTGACCAGCTTGATGGTGGTAGCTGCAGCCTCCGGGGGATGGAGCTGGACGCGGTGAAGGTGGTGGTGGAGTTGGAAACACCATGGGATCATCTGGAGAGTGAAAAATCGCAAGCCCATTTTGTGAATTAGTTGACAACTTGGAGCGTATGGGTTGGGGGCACTGGGCAGAGAGACGAATCGTCGCCGGTAAGGTGTTTGTATAAATTATTGAGAGAGAGAGAGAGAGAGAGAGAGAGAGAAAAAAACTAAAAAGGGTTGTGTCTTTTGTGTGGAGGGAGTGGGGTTGAGAGAATTGATTACAAACGAACAAGATTTGAGGCGGGTTTCTTGGGGTTTTTATATGTATCATATATATTCTTTTTTAATACAAGATATTAGGGAGGGAAATTACAGCCTCATATAATATATAATGAGACTTCTTATAAAATAATTTCTTACAAATCACTAAATGGGACATGCATATTTTGGGTTTTTATGGATTTCTTTTTCTTTTTTCCTTTTTTTTTATAATTATTTTTTTCGTCTGAAGTGCAAATTCAATAAAAAGGGGCCAAGCCCGAACAAGAATACATTGTTAATAAAGAAGACAATGATAGGATAGATTAAGAGAGGTTGGAACTTGGAAGGTAGGATTAGAGGTAGGAGGAGTGACTAGTCACTAGTGAGTGAGACCCGAGTAACACCAACGCCATCACATCCATTACAAATTTAAGATTAATGGTTTGGATCCACTTTTGTTTATTAATTAATTTGAAAGTTTTACGCTTTTGGTTTGCTTTGACTGGAGTTTCTTGTGGAACGCCAACGCCAACACCAACGCCAATTTTAATTTTTAAATGTGAGATCCCGCCTTTTCATTTATCAATTATTACGTGCTGTGTGTGGTCCAACTTCCAGTTATAACTCAGTTCACAATGCCTCTTGCCAAGTTTTTTTTTTTTTTTTGTGTAAATAAATATTTGATTAAAACAAAGCAAAAGCCACATAAAGCAAGAGAGCTTTCCCCCCACCTCTTGTTCCTAGAACTCGAGGAATCTACTGAAGATTCGGGATCTTCCCCCGACCTTTTGTTCCTAGAACTGGAGGAATCTATTGAAGATTCAGGATGTGGTGCGGCCTCTTATTCGCACTCATATTGGCAACGGTGAGAAATCTTTCTTTTGGCATGATTATTGGTGTGACCTTGGCCCTTTGTTTGATAGGTTTGGTCCTCGTAGTATTGATTTAGCGGTTATTTCTTTTAATGCTAAAGTCACCTGTGTGATCCTTTCTGATTGTTGGAGATGACTTTTTATTAATAGTCAGTTATTGGTTTCTATCTCGAGATTTTGTCAGCTTATTCCTATCTCTCCCTCTCTTGACGATCAATAATTTTGGGCCCCTAACTCTAATGGCAAGTTTTCCTCTAGTTCTATGTGGGAAGCTCTTTCTAGTGGTGGTACCAACGTTGCTTAGGCCCATTTGGTGTGGAACAAGGCTTCTATCCCTCGTGCTAGCTTCATCCTTTGGATTGCTATTAATGGCCGTCTTGCTACTCTTGATCGTATTCGTCGGTTTTCTGCCAGAACTAGTTATATGTGTGTCCTATGGAATGGGTCTACTGAGTTACATGAACATTTATTTTTTTATTGTCCTTTCAGTGGAGGCATTTGGGAAAAAGTTTTGTTCAAATGTGATGTTCCTTGGCGTAACCCTCATTGGCCTGTTTTTTTGGATGATGTTGCGGTGTCCTGGAGAGGTAATTGTCTTACCAACATCATCAAAAAATTGGCTTTGGCGGTTACTGTCTACTGTATTTGGAGGGAAAGGAATAATCGTATTTTTTGGGGCTCTAGGTGCTCCGCAGCTATCATCTTCAACCAAGTCTTGGAGATGATCCGTTTACAGTTGAATTTGCTTAAGTTCAAGTTAACTAGTAGAAATGTTTCGGTTGCTAGGCATTGGAATATTCAAGTGATGTAATTGGGTCTCTGTGCTGTTTTTTCCTTGGCCTCTTTTGGTTTAGGTCTTGTGGTTTATTCTCCCTTCTTGTCTCCTTGTTGATGGTGGGTGGTTTGTTTTCTCTGTTGCCCTTTTATGGGCTTGTTTATGAGGTTTCCTCTTATATATAATTTTTTACTTAACAAAAAAAAAAAACAAGAGAGCTTGCAACAAAAGAGGATATGCTACAGGCCAACACCAACTCAAAATACAAAATCCAAAGCTAAACACTAGGAGCTAAGCAGGAGAAATAGGAACATTCCACTGTAAAGCAACAAGGGAATTAGAAGCTGAAAACTTGAACTTAAGAGTACATAAGCGACATCGAATCAAATCAACAATTGATTGGATAAGAGAGACTGGGTTCCTAGATTTACCAGTGAAGATACGGGCATTCCGCTCTAACCAAATGCAATGCACTGTGGCAGCAAGTGCGATTTTGCGAGTAAGCATTGAGAGGGATTTTCCTCTCCAATTTCGGGTAGGAGTTGCAAAGCACACAAACCGAGTTATTATAAGGCATGAGGTAACTCAATCGATCCTTAGTGGCAAGATGAACTTTTATAGCCAACCAAAGAACGAAACTAGCCCTCGAGATAGAAGCGGAGTACCAAACCAAGCCAGCCCAAGGAACAATACTATCCCTAGTCCTCAAATGCTCCCATAAAGACGCAACAAAGAACTTTCCATTCACACCTAGCCCCCAGAAAAATTTATCAGGACTATGCACTACGGGACAGATAGATCTAGAAGCCACTTGGATAGCTCTAATGACAGGACCCATCCCAATCCCCCCGGGATTAGTGCGGGATGACCCTGCTCCCGTCTGACACGAAGTGTCAGACAAGGGATATTTCTGACCTTTGCCCTCCCGGGCTATCAGAGTACGCCAGGATCCGGAGGAGGCATGTGATATCTCGATCTCTGCTACAGTCCACATCCGATGTCAACCTGAAGGGCAGTCAAAACATTAAAAACTGTGAGTGGACTAAACAAGAGTTTATAAAAACATTTAATAAGAAGACATTTGTACCCTCCACTAAAAAGCATGCATGCATTCGAAAACCATTTATCCAAAACAAACCATATGTGGGACTAAGCCCAAAGCAGATATAAACCAAGGTCGAAAGGACCACAATGAAAACGACCATACGGGCCACTGCCCAAATCCTGTGCACACCTGTACACACCACATATCATATATCATATATGCATCACATACATATATATAAGTCACACAACCAATCCTGTCACGGTATCCAAAGCTACGCGCGCGCTACCCGGGTCTCAATCCGAGCCATCTCAAAGTCAAGGTCAATGTCCGCAGACCACTGACCCTACCCGAGGTAATAGTAACCATAGCCTTCCTGAGAGTAAGGAACCCAACTGGGGGGTGACTCCACTCAGTCGGTGCTCCGTGACTACTCCGGGGTCCACCTAGGCCAACGACCCTCCCCGGAGGAGATAGTAGAACATGTAAAGGAAGGTAGACGAACATATATATACATAACATAAACATTCATGACCGGTTCCCCTGAACCATCATGAATCCATAAGATCCATAATCAGGTAACATGCCGGTTCCCATAATCCGTCATGTACCGTAATAACATAACAAGGGTTCATGCCGGTTCCCATAAACCGTCATGAACCATAATACCATAACAAGGGTTCATGCCGGTTCCCATAAACCGTCATGAACCTGGGACTCCATTTAAGGTTCCCTGACCTGAAATCATAAACCGTAAAGTGACGGGGTCTCGTACCCGAACATAGGACATCAGTTGGGCACCGTGCCCGATATCTGAGGTCATATGCCCGAGACAAAACCAAATGGGTCTCATACCCGAGTTTATCATTTTGAAATCCAATTTCAGTTCATTTAAATCAATAAAGAAATACAGACCCGTATAAGCACCGTATAAGGCCGAAACCTCGAAATACGGGCTTATACGTAACCACATACAAATGCACCCATGGCATCATCAAACAAGTAATAAAACATATAATAAACATTTATGCATGCACCAATTTAGAAAACAAGTCCACTCACAGACCGTCCGAGCTGCCGCCTCGATTTGCGTGCCATACGGCTCCCCGAGCCGATCACCGTCACCGGGACTCCCAAACCTGTCCAAATCGTAATAGAAGGTTACTAACTACTTAATTAACCTCCTACCAAAGCCCCGTAATTTTCCCGTATTTTTAACTATTTTTAATCCCGAACCTAAACCTTCCGATGCCCCGAAACATATCGAGACGGTGTCCGATCGACACGAAACCAGTCTCAAAATGTTTGTTACATCGAATAGAAGATTTCGTATGTTGGAACCTTCCCCAGATTCCCTGCCACGCGCCCTCACGCGCCGCCCGAAGTGGCTGCGCGTGGGCTTCACGCGCCTGCTACAGTACCTGCTGACGTCATCGCTGACGTCAGCATGACATCATCTGACAGCTGTCAGGTCTGACATGTCAGACTCTGATAGGTGCCACGTGTCAAGCTCCCATTGGTCCACATCACTATGCTGTCAGTGCCACGTGGCAGTCTGACAGGTGCCACATGTCATCGCGGCACTGGCCCACGTAAGTGCCACGTGTCAGCCCCTGATTGGGCCACGTCACTGACATGTCAGTGCTGACTGTGCACTGACATGTGACACGTGTCGCACTCCTATTGGCCCATTTTCTGACATGTCAGCTGACATTGTCAGATCTGACAATGCTGACGTCATCGCTGACATGATGACGTCAGCATGATGACGTCACCTGTCATCTCTGTCCTCCCGCGGGTCGACCCGAACGCCTGCAACCGGGTCGCCGTGACCCGCGGCTTGACCCGGCCGGTTCTCCCTGCTCCGGCCACCATTTTTCCTCCCGTTTGTCCCATTCTACTCCTCTCAACCTAACCTAAAGATCCATGGCCCTAACAACTAAGAACACCCTCAAAAACTATACCTTCCAAGTTCATCAATGGCGGCCGTGACTACCTCCGCCCTTCACGGCCGTTACAGGCCACCTCAGCCTTCGAAAACAATCCTAAAAGAACCCTAAGACCTCTAGGAACATTTCCCAATCCCTAGATGCGATTAAAACACAACAAAAATCAATTTTCAATTTTTGAAAGAAAACTCACCCACGGTTTCTCTCTCCCCGCCGTGTCCTCCGCCGTGGCTAGCCGTGGCCTGCCTTCCTCAGCCCCTTTCCACCACCTCACGGTCATGTCCAGCTCGCACAAGCAATGAATGGTGATGGTGTGTGTGTGTTTTGGGTTTTTGAAGAAAATGAAGAAAATGGAGGATTTTGGGTTATGGGGTTTCGGGTGTGTGTGAAGAATGAAGGGGATGAAATCAGATGAGAGAATGAGGGATGAAGGGTGAGGATTAAAAGGTAGGGTTGAAATGGATGGTTAGGATTAATAGTTGTTAGGTTAACTTATAAAATAATTAAAATAATAATATTTAATTATTTAGATCCACATTTTGGGGGATCAAAGCAATGGGATGAGTGACACTTGTCACTCATCCATGGGGCCCACCAAAATATCCACCCAATCAGATTTCGCCGAAAGTCTCGAAGTTCGTGCATAGTGGAATCGAACTTCCGTGACCCATAACTCTCCCGTTCGAAGTCCGATTTCAGTGTGCCGCCTGTCTATGGATTCGTATCGTCCTTATCTACGTAACGGTCTTCGGCCCTCGGCCATCGGACCTCCCGGTCAAAAAGTCAACTTTTGACCCCTTTTATCCAAAATTACCAAAATGCCCCTAAACTTCCGAACGTCATAACTTCCTCTTCGAACGTCGGAATTGAACGTGCCACCTGTCTATGAACTCGTGACGTCACGAACTACGTCACGGTCATCGGTCAAAGTCCATTTGACCGCCCGATTAAAAAGTCAACGTTTTGCCACCATCAGGGGCAAAACGGTCATTTCGCACCGTTCGTCCGATTTCGCTCTACTAATCACGGATTAGCCTCACTAATCGTGATTAGTCACTAATCTAAGCTAGGAATTTGGGACGGGTCGTTACATCTAAACCCAAAATTAGAGGTATAAGGCCAGCTCCAACCCGCCTCCCCAATCACCTGACAAAGGCAAGTATCCAAACTAAGGCCAGACACCCTCATCACTTCCCTACCCCAAGCCACCGCCAAAGGCCCAATAGGGAGCCAAGAGTCATGCCACAGGAAAAAGTCTTTACTATTACCTTTGACAGGACCCGTCCCAATCCCCCCGGGATTACCGTGGAATGTGCCCTGCTCCCGTCCAACAAGGGGTGTCAGACAAGGGATAACCAAGAGCCACTGCCCAACGGGCCATCCAGAGTGCGCAAGGATCGATGGAGGAGGTGTGCAATGTCCCAGTCCCTGCTGCAATCGCATCCGTGATCAACCTGAAGGGCATTAAAACCAAAAGCTGTGAGTGGGCAAAAACCAGTAAGTTCAGCAAATACATTTATAAGACATTTATGCCCTCCAATAAAAACGTATGCATGCCACGAAAACCAGTAACCCAAACGTTTGCTCAACCGAGCCATTAGGGCCTTAGCCCAAAAACCGTTAACCAAAAACCAAGTGTGGGAACTCAGCCCAAAACTGTGAAATACCATAACTATACATAAAAAACCATGTGGGTCACCACCCACGACCATAAATGAACATCCATTCATTAAAATCACACAATCATAAATCCACCCGGAAAGCCATTTCATTAATTCGTATTTTACCATTACCATCACCAGCATCCCTGATGCTAGACGTCCCTGACGTCATATCTCACAGTTTCACAAGCTACACGTGCTGCCCGGGGTCTCTCCGGGTCCATATTTCTGACATCCCTGATGTCTGACGTCCCAGACGTCAATCATAGCAATCCTGCTCCTGAGTCATCATACGGTCCGGCTACTCCGTATGGTGACCCTTCACAGGCAATGCACCGTGACTTCCCCAGTGTCCCAGACATCTGGAGGAGACCATCATATATCCTTGTATCAAGATGGTATATGGAAAACAGTTTTTATTAATTCATTTCACAACATCACAATGGGCCCTGCCCGAATTTTCCATAAAACAACACATTTTCATTTAGGGTCCCTGACCCGAAACCACATTATTACATATAGGGCCCCTGACCCGAAATCATCATTTTAATCCAACTGGGCCTCATGCCCGACTTTATGAACCACTGGGCCCACGGCCCGATTTATAAACCAACTGGGCCCACAGCCCGACTTATAAACCAACTGGGCCCGCAGCCCGATTACGTACTCAAATGGACTCCAAGTCCGAGATTTCCAAAACAAGTGGGCCTCAAGCCCGAGTTCGTCTTTCCAATATAAAAACCGTTTTATCATATTATTTATTTAACCACAAGCATGCAAAACCACAAATAAACCGTTAATCCCGATACACGTGAAATACGGAAAATACCTCGAAATACGTGCAACATACCCAAAATCAATACTCACAAATACCATCATAGAAATCATGTATATAAACCAGATATCACATTTAAGCATGCATAGGATTTATAAAACCAAAGTCCACTCACAGACCGTTTTAACGGTATGCCTCGATACGCGTGCCACTGGCCCTCCCGGGCCTCACCACTATCACCGAGACTCCCAATCCTGTCCAAATCACATTAGAGGGTCACTAACCTCATCATTAACATCCTATCAAAGTCCCGTAATTTTCCCGAATTTCTACTTATTTTTAAACTTAATTTAAAACCTTCGGATATCCCGAACAATATCGAGACGGTGTCCGATCGACACGAAACCAATTCCAAAATGTCTGTTACATTAAATAGGACAGAAGTCATGTTGACCTCACCTCGAGATTCGTGCCCACGCGCCGTCACGCGCCGCCGTGAGTGGCTGCGCGTGAAACTCACGCGCCTGCTACAGTGTCACCAGCCCAACCCGTATCTCTGGTAAACGGGTCCAATTCACCCGCGACACAACCCGGTTCAATGTCCATCAATTCAGCCTTAATTCCTTCAATTAATCATTCAGTTAGTTTCGTTTTAAGTCCAATTACAAGTCTGTAAACTCAATTACACAAATCCTTACCCCGATTCCCACGATTCGATGATGAACACCAAGAACACTCCGAACACTGTTCATTCATGAAATTCCGTCAATTACTGCAGGTTTCATCCAATGATGCATCCAGAAGCATCAATGGACCATGAGGAACAATTCCCCCACATCAATTGCATCAAACCTGTGCTCAATCGTCACGACTCAAGCTCGAGCACCGTCACTGTTCAACAATGGAGTTCTGTCAACCACAGCCGTTTTCCTTCAATTGATGAACCCAGAAGCATCGTGGGATCATGAGAAGTAGTTTCCCCACCTCAATTGAATCAATCGAAGCTCAAACTCCACGACTCGAGCTCGAAGTTCCTCCTCTGTCACCAAGTGTGATCAGAGCCAATTGGTGGCCAAATCCCTTCGTTCCTTCGACAAAACTGATCGTTGTGATCCCAGAAAGCTCGAAGTAATCACCAATTCGATCCTCACAGCCCCAAGTTTAAAATCCGATCTTCCCCCCCCCCCCCCCCCCCCCCCCCCCCCCAAAATCCAAATTTTCGAATTCCAGTTCCTTAGCCTTCCTTAATCTCCCGTGTTTACCCAGTTGAGTTAGTCTCAACAAGCACTCGATTTTGCCCTCAAATCCAGTTAGAGAAGGCAGCAAACTCTCTCCAATTTGATTCCCCCATTTTGCACGGTTTGAAGAACAAAGGAGATTAATGGAGAAAATAAATATTAATTAAGTTTAATTAATAATAAAACATCATAATGATGTTTCCCCTAAGACAAGGATTCTGGTTTCAAGGGACTTGTCACTCATCCAGGTGTGCTGAGTCAACGATCACTATTCAATATTATATTATTATTTTAATCCGAGCCTCGGTTCGTAAATTCGCTTCCTTGACCATAACGTCGTCGTCGAATCTCCGATTTCAGCATGCCGCCTGTCATTGGATTCGTATCGATGATACCTACGTAATGGTCCTTGGCCCTCGTCCATCGGACCTCCCGATCAAAAAGTCAACATTTGGCCCCTAACATGCCAAATTACCAAAATACCCCTCAACTTCCGAACATCATAACTTTCTCTACGAATGTCGGAATCGAACGTGCCACCTGTCTATGAACTCGTGACGTCCCGAACTACGTCACGGTCATCGGTCAAAGTCCATTTGACCGCACCGAACAAAAAGTAAACATTTTGCCCACGACTAGGGGCAAAACGGTCATTTCGCACAATTTGTCCGATTCCGCCCTACTAACCACCGTTCAACCTCACTAATCATGATTAATGACTAATCTAATACCGGAATTCGGGACGGGTCGTTACAACCTACCTCCACCCTATTAAAGGGATTAACCACATTCCTTAAATTCAACATCTTCCACCAATTCCAGGAGAAAACTTATGGGGCTTTTAAGGACCAAAAGCAATCATGTTTAATAAAGTAAGCCTTCACCCAATGGGACCACAGGTTATCCCCAAAGTTAGAAAAAAGGTGCCAGATATATCTAGTCATAAGAGCCAGGTTCCACACATGGAGATCCTTAATACCCAGCCCACCTTCGTCCTTAGGGCGACAGACCTCAGATCACGAAACCTTTGCATAATAAGTACTTGAGGCTTTGCCGGACCAAAGAACCTACAAAATTTTTGCTCAATCTCCTTGGTAATTTTTTTAGGGAAAAAAAATGGGAGCCCCAATAAACAATCAAGTTGTTAAGCACCGAGGAAATGAGTTGCAATCTACCAGCAAAAGACAAAGTCCTAAACTCCCAAATTTTGATGCGGACACCCACTCTCTCAAGTAACAATGAACAATCGGCATAAGAAAGCTTAGAGGAAATAAGCGAATACCAAGGTAACAGATCGGGAGAATCCCCTAGTAAATCCCAACAAGCCCAAAATAGCAGATGACTCGTCATCATCCACCCCAGTCAAAAACACATTTCTCTTATAAAGGTTAAGACTGAGCCGTGAGCAGTTAGCAAACTCCTTAAGAGTACGTTTAATAACCAAGACAGAGTCATAATCACCATAACAAAAAGCCATCAAGTCATCTGCAAAAGCTACATGGGATTGACGAATTGTATCACAGCGCCAATGATAGCGAAATAAAGGGGCTCTCACAATGTTAAGCTGCAACATTCTAGAGAAAACTTCCATAACCATAACAAAGAGATAGGGGAAAGAGGGTCACCCTGCCTAAGGCCCCTCTTACCAGGAAAGAAACCTGCCAATTCACCATTAATAGCCACAGAAAATCGGGGATAAGAAATATAACTTTTAATCCAATTAATCAAAAGGGAAGGAAAATTTTTGTAACGACCCATCCCGAAAATTAGGGTTAAGACAGTGATTAAGATGGGATTAGTGAGCTTAATTGGTGTTTAGTTGGTTACTTTTGGTCGGTTAGCGTAGAATGACGATTTTGCCCTTAGTTGGACCAATAGTTGACTTTTAGTTCGAGCGGTCAATTGGGTAGTGACCGATGACTGTGACGTAGTTCGGGACGTCACGAGTCCGTAGATAGGTGGTACGCCCGATTCCGACATCCGAGGAGGAAGTTATGATGTTCGGAAGGTTGAGGGCATTACCGTAATTTGGTTAAACTAGGGGGAAAAGTAGACTTTTCGTACGATCGGGATTTGACATGTTGACCTAGGACCGTTAGGTAGATCTCGTCGCCCTGAATTCAACGACAGGCGGCACGTGTTCCTCGGACCTAAGATGAGTGAGTTACGGGTCTGGAACGATAAGGGCAAAATTGTAATTTTGGAGTTAAAGAGGGGCAGTTTGGTCTTTTGTACTATGGGCTTGGTGCAGCCGGATTTGGACAAGTGTCGAGGGCAGATAGGAGATTTTTGTGTGAGGCTTGAGGGGATGGTGACACGTGGGGCTTGGCTAGAGGGTTCTAGTGAGTGCACGGGTGTTTCAAAATCGTGCAGGTGTGTGTGTGCCCGTGTGTGTGTTTGAACCAGAGAGAAACAGAGACTGAGAGATTGGGAGAATTGATCGGTGACTGTGTGTGTTTGTGTGAATTGGTGAGTGTGTAAGTGACTAAGGGAAGCTGAGAGTGTGAGGATTGAGTGGTGAGGACTGCTCGTGTACGGAAACTGGTGTGAGAGGGGGGAGAGTTCACGGGAAAAACAGAGAGAACAGAGAGGAGTTTGGGTGGTGGTGTGGTCGTGTGCTGATCGTTTGGACTCGACAGGGGGCGAGGACGACTCTGAGGACTCCAGGGAGTGCGGTGGTGAGCACGGCGGCGATTGACGGCAGGTAATTTCTTCTCCCCGTAAGTTTGCTCTGTTTTGGCCGTGAAATTCAAACCGGAAGTCGTGAAGTCTGGGGTTGAGTCAACGGTTTTGGTGAGTTAGGTGAGACTCAGGGAGGTCCTAGGAAACGTCTATTGTTGCCACCGTGACGGGGGAGGACGTAGGTGGTCGGATTGTGAAATAGGGGACAATTTGGGTTTGGCTTCGAGCTTGAGTCGACGGGTTAGGGACGGTGTCGTGATGTTTGAGTGAGGGGGATAGGTTCCTTAGGATTGAACGATGAAGATGGTGAAGAAAGGGAGGAAAACGGAGACGGATGGGCGGAGAACCGGGGACGCCGGTTCAGACCGGTTCACGTGAGGAAGACGATGATGAACAGTACTCTGTGAACAGGCGCGTGAGCCCCATGCACAGTCACTTTGGGCGGCGCGTAGGGGCGCGTGTGGGGGTGTTTGGGAAAATGTTCAACTGAGTTTTAGTTCTAAATTTCGTAACGAATCCATTGGAATTGGTTTGGGGTTAATTAGACGTCGTTTGAGCTTAGGTCCGCAAGGTTGAAGGTTTGGGGTTCCGGTTCGTTACGTGTAGGACCTGGGGAGTTTTGGGGAAAATTAGGTGGACCTTCGTAGATGTGTTAGTAACGTACTTTGGTGCTTGTTGACAGGATCGGGATTTCTCGAGGAAGCTGAGGAACGTACAGGACGTACGGGACGCGAGTGACGTGCCCGGTATCTGTGAGTGGACCCTTTCTCTAAACTCGAGCATGCATAACTGCTTTTATTTATGTTTTACGCTATTAAGTATGTTTTTATGTTTCTCATACGGTTATATGTTGGTTTTATCTAATGGCACGTTTTTCGAGAAAGTTCGGTTTTCAGTACGTTATACGATAAAAGGTTGATTTCTAACTATGATGGTATAGTTTCAGGATTTCAAATGATAAATGATTTTTAATGGTTATAAAGGGATTTTGGAACGTGATTTGATGATTAAGGGTTTTCAGTTTTAGAATCGGATTTCGGAAAGCGCAATTTGGTTTAAAGTTGAAACGTGGGATTTTCGGATTTGGGTTCGGAATGACGGTTTTGGACACCGGAAGGGCATCAGACCGGTGATTTTGGATTCAGGTTTGGATGTGGATTTAGAAATGGTTTTCAAATGGTTTTGGATTGGATTTGCTGGATCTAGTTATTGGGTTTAAAGACCCGGATATTGTGATTGACGGGGGACGGGCCCGGATTGGGTTTAAAGACCCGGATTGAGTATAAAGACTCGGGAGTTTAAAGGCTCGGATATATTGATATTTCCCCCGTAGGCCTGTTGAGTTTAAAGACTCGGGAGTTTAAAGACTCGGATATTATTGAGGCCTGAATTGAGTTTAAAGACTCAGATAGATCCAGCAGGTTTGATCGGATAATGATGGCTTGATATTTATGTTTTGTGATACGGTTTTATGATGTTTATGATATGATTTCTATAACTGGTTTTATAATGTTCTGCAATTGTTTTTATGACGATCTTTATGTGCATTATAACTATTTTTGGTAACTGGGTTATGCATGTGATTTCAAAACGGAGGGCTAAAACCCTGGTTTTATTATTGAAATGGTTTTCGGAAAGTATTTTATTGTTTATGGTTCACTCACACCTTCTGTTTTAAATTGCCCTCCAGGTCGTGGAGCTAGCACGGGGGTCGGCGTCGAGGCAACGTCGGAGGCATAGAATGTTCGAGAGTGACCCCGGAGTGCTTAAACTTTTCCGTTGTGCGTGTACCTTGTTTATCAGATTTCTTTTCTTTGTATTTGGCACTATGCTCTGTAAAAATTTGACTTCGGGATGTTTAAAGTTTCTTCTGCGTCTGACTGTATATTTTGGTGGTTTACGTGAGTTTACTTCGGTTTAGTGTCGGGGTGTCAGACGGGAGGAGGATTGACCTCGGTTTTCGGGGTGAAACCGGGGTGGGTCCTGACAGAACCTGTAGAGGGACTCCAGCACAAAGGCCTAATTGACAGTTTCATAGGCCTTCTGAATTTCAATCTTAATAGCACACCTTGGAGAACCCTTATTAAGATGATAGCCCCGCACTAATTCTTGAACCAACAAGACATTATCACCGATCCTCCTCCCACCCACACAAGCCGATTGAGCAGGAGATATAATACAAGGAAACACCCTTTTAATATGCTTAGAGATCAATTTAAAATTATCTTGTAAAGAGTATTACAACAGGAGATGGGCCTATTGTCCTTCATAGAAGAAAGGTTCTAAATTTTTGGAACTAGAACGATGGTCGTGGCATTCAACTCTCCCAACAATTTCCCAGATTGGAAGAACTCCATCAGAACTTTGCAAACCAAATCTCCCACAATATGCCAAGTTTTCTGGAAGAAAAAGAATTAAACCCATCAGGTCCGGGGGCCTTGTTGGGCTTTAACCGAAAGCAAATCTTCCTAATTTCATCGGTAGAGACCTCTCAAGCCAGATCATCATAATCAAATAGAATAATGGAACCATCAGTAAAACCAACACCATGACTGATATACGAAACACCAAGTAAGTTTTGAAAATAGGTGATAGCATCATACCTTATCTCCTCATCTGTTGTAACCAACAACCCATCCTCCCTTATAATAGAATTAATTCTATTATGATTAATTCTATTCTTTAAAGTCTTATGGAACACAGAAGTATTATAGTCACCATAACCATCCAATTCAATCTGGACCTTTGCTGGAAGAAAATTTCCTCTCTGTTTAAGCATTCCGAAAATTTAGGCAAGATGGCTTTCTCCTTAGAAACAAGAGTAGGGTCACCAGATGATTGATAGAGAAGCAGTTGGCAATCAAATAATTCAACTTTAGTAGCAGCTACAACATCACAAACTTGATACTTAGGATCCATGTTAAGAACCTTCAGCTTGGCCTTTACAATTTTCAACAAACTGACCAGCTGAAATTGGTAAGAACCTCTAATACTGATCCTAAAAGCATCCTCCACAATGGGAAAAAATTGCTCATGCACAGCAAAGAAATTGAAAAACTTGAAAGGGCACTTACGCTTCCTAACCAGGACACCCATATGCACAATATCAGGACAGTGATCAGACCCACTAGGACAAAGGAAACGAGCAGAGCAGTTAGGAAAAGCCGAGAGCCAAGTTTCATTAGAAAGGACACGATCAAGCTTACGAGACACAAGGGTACCGTTGAATCTTCTATTACACCAAGTAAAAAAATGGTCTGAAGCGTGAATATCACCAATGCCATCATTACACAAATAACTTGAAAATTATGAAATATCCGGGATAGAGGCACCATTCCCGCCCTCATTGTCGTCAAGAAACTTGATGATATTAAAATCGCCAAGGACACGCCAAGGAACATCACCTAAGGAATTAATAAACGCCACCAAATTGGCCCAAAAGACCCTACGATGAATCTCACAATTAGCACCATAAACAAAAGAACAAAAAACTACAACATCATCATAAAGCTTTTTAACAGAGCAATGGATAACTTGATTAGAGGATTCCACAATAGTAACTTGCACCAAAGAAGGATTCCAACGCACCCGAATTCTACCATTCCCATGGAAACTATAATTATTTTACTACCTCCCAATTACCAAAAGTGTTCTGAGCGATAGCATCGAAATTAAGGCTACGAACCCTTGTCTCAAGAATACCCACCAAACCCAACCAATTAGAGGCAATAATGTTCTTTACCTCCAATTTCTTGGAAACATCATTCAATCCGCTCACATTCCAAGCAGAAAATCTAATCATGAGAAAAGGGAGACTTACTGGCCCGGGATAAAACCTTCCCACTCTTAGCATTCAGCTTACCCTTCACACTGTTCTTCTTGCCTTTAATCTTGTTTTTCTTCTTTCTAGAAACATCAAAATCAGGAGGACGACCGTCGATATTACGACCAGTAATATGCTCTGGCCAACACGAAAGATCAGGGGTGGCAATTGCAACTTCCAAGGAACGAGCATCATCATTGCTAGCTTCAAGAACGTGGAAAGAATTAGATGAAGAAGCCAAAGTATCAACATGGCCATCAAGATCACCACAAGCCAGATGCACAACAGTAGCAGGGGAAGGGGGATTTTTGCGCCTAAGACCTTTGTGGGACTTGGAGGGGTGACAAAACAAAATGTAGAAATGTTCTCATCAACATAATTAATGGCCGAGACAGCAGGCTTCATTTATTGCAGATCACCGTCAAGCCCAGATGGGCAAGGAGACACAACAGACCCAACAAATTTCACTTGGGGGTAGCTGGGCTCAGAGTGCCCAAAAACTTTGCAATGAGAGCATATTTTGGGTCTTCCTTGGTACTCCACTGCCACTTTAATAGTTCTAGGAATTTCACCATCTTCCTCATGTTCAAATTCAAGATCAAAGGAATCAATAAGAAGTTCAGAAACATCAACCTCAATACGCATCATGATATACGAAATTCTACGCTTGGATTTCGTAAGAGAGTCCACGCACAACAATTTACGAACAACACTTGCAATATGAGATAAGCCTTCTGGGTTCCAATGTTCCAATGGAACATTATGGAATTTAACCCATAAGGGAATTATAACATGAGCCTCACGAGATAGAACCATACCTGCCCTCCAACGAGTGAGGAAAATAGTTTGCCAGCAATATGCCAAGTGCCACCCTCAAGAATAGAGATGCAGCTGGTAATATCAACAAACTTAAAATAATAGAACCCTTTATCATTGGTAATAACCTCCACAAGACCTTTGCTAGCCCAAATTTTATAGGCCAGAGAGTTAACCACAGTAAAAGGGAGATGTTTTTCAATAAAATACCCAACCAAAGTGGAGCTCCAAGCTTTAGCTTCAATTTCAATAGCTTTACATGGAGGGCACACCACCCTACGATCACCAACAAGCTTAGGCTTTCTGAATTGCAAAGGGGACCCACCATTAAACCCATTATTTAAAGATTTAATAGCAACATCGCGATAGTTACCCAAAGGATTGACATGGGACAAACTAGTCTCCTCGATGCTTGCATGGATAAGGGGCCCATGAACAGGAAAAAAAATCACCATTCAGATTGTGATCAGCATTGTTAATAAAAGTAACCTCGGGTACCACACTAGACTGAAGCGGCAGCACAACAAAGTTCGGTGATAGGACTTGACCCAAGAAGTGTTGCACCGAATACCTCGCCTATGAAGTTGCATAGCATCCCATCTAAGATGACTACAAGAATCCTACTTCAAAGGTGAAGAACATTAGCATAATCCAAATCACTTTTTTCTTTAGTTGTAGTATTGTCTTCAACAAAATTATCAACAAACTTGAGATTTTGCTTAGACAATTTTGCATACCAATGGAAACTCCAAGCCTTTACCCTGCAAAGCACACAAAGCCTTTGCACGCAAAGCACTCCAAGTCTTCATTATGTGAAGCACTCTAAACCTTCGCCACTTGAAGCACACCAAGCCTTCGCCATGCGAAACACTCTAAACCTTCGCCATGCGAAGCACCCCAAGCCTTTACCTTGCAAAGTACACAAAGCTTTTGCCACACGAAGTACTCCAAATCTTTGCCATGCGAAGCACTCTGAGGCTTCGCCATATGAATCACTCTAAGCCTTCACTACGCGAAGCCCACTAAGCCTTATATTTACTCCCAAATTTTTTTAGGATTTTTTAACTCATTAAAATAACACTTAAACCATTGGAAATCCAAAACTGTGTTGAAACGATGTTTGATCGACTTCAAACTTATACTAACAGGTTTGTATTGATGAAAGCATTGGAAAACATGTTGACTATAACTCGAGATAGGATGGCACATGTCCCCACACACCACCCTAGCTCCATGCACGTAGGCCTCATGCGCGAGGACTGTTCACCATCTTCCTTATGTAGCGGGTCAACCTGTTTCCCTGTGCTTCCAACCCGACCCGTGAGGAAAACCCAATTCAAACTCGATGATTTCTCCATAATTTCTCATTATTCAAACGTCCAAATTCTCCTAATAACCTCCATAAGAATATTGTTTTTTTTTATCTCAAAACTACAAAAACTTACCTTATGATCAATGTTGGATTCCTTTCATTTCGGCCATGGGTTCCATATATTCTTCTTTAACTTCCCTGCATCTACCTTCTTCCTTTTGGTCTTCTGGTGACCTTACAGACTTGTCCACCTAGCTAAGACCTTTGGTTGCATGTGAAACCACCTCAAACTAACTCCATGACTCATGGCGAAAAACTTGGCTTCACGATTTTGTTTTCGGGTCTACGGGTTTGAAGGGTAACTCCCCCTCATAGTAACAGCCTGGAGTTCCTCTTTCTCAGGCTCACCTTCCATAACCTCTTTTTTTTTTCCTGGTTCCAATTTTCCCTAGTTTCCCCTCACGATTTGGTTGTACTGGTTTTTCTTCTTTTTCGGTTGCACACCACCAAATAGCACACTTCACACACCTCTAAACTCATATATAGAACAAGCCAAGTCAGTGGAAGTAAACATGGAGGGAAGGGTCTAGAATTCTCTGGACAATTATCACTTTCAAAAAACATCTCAATTTCAAATGACCAAAATACCCTTTGTTCTATGATTACCAAAATACCCTTTGTTCTATGATTACCAAAATGCCCTTGGCCCTTTTTGACCAGTCGTAGTGAACTCATCCGACCTCCAATTTTGGCATGCCACTTGTCTACGAACTCAGAAGAACGAGACATTCTCAACGGCCTTCCTAGAATATCCAAAAACTATCTCGATAAAAAAGCCAAATATTTGACTTATGGGCAAAATCATCTTTTTACCTCATTTTTTCCAAATTCAATTTTCTTATTTCCGGGCCGTTACATGTATGATGGAATCTTTCATAATATACCTTGCCGAGAAACTCCCACTACCCCTCTTATCAGGGTCAAAGCCTAAAACCCATAATGGGTGAGACTGCGGGGTTCAGTTACCCCTTACCTTGCATGGTTGGAACCCTGGCTAGAGAGTGAGTTTTATGGTGACCGATAGCTAGAAAAGCACCTCGTAAGGTGTGAAACCAAATTCTGATTGTCGCTCATAGCTCCGGTTATGGTGGCCGATAACCACGATCGATTGTACCGAGGTATTCATGGAATTGAGGAGGTGAAGACGGTGGTGGAGTGGTTGCTCCAATCGATGGTGGTCGTACGACCGTGTGTGGGGATCTTTTGCAAGAAGTCGCGTGAAAGGAGAAAGAGAACATAGTGAAGAGCGAGTCTGCCCAATTTGGAGAGGAGAGAGAAAGAGAGAGACAAAGAGTGAGTTTTATTATTTAAACTTTTCTAAAATTATCTGTGCGTCTTGATCCTTATAGACCCATAACTTTCTCATTCGAATTTCGATTTCAACATGACACATGTCCATATACTCGTGCAATAGTTGAAGAAATTTTGTCAAAAGTATTAACAAACTAAAAAATGACCTTCAAACCCCTCCTAATCCTAGGGTAAAACCGTCTTTCCTTAACTAATTTTACAAATTTTGTTTCTTTTTCAAAAAGGTTCATTACGTAGTCCTTAAAGTTTACCATAATATTAGAAATCGTCCATAAACTTCACTAATAGTTTAGAGACGATTTCTAAAATTAATTATCAAATTGATTGTTCTTTTAATTTTTTTTTTTTTTGTCAATGGATTATATTGAAAAGCCAAATACAGTAAAGACGTCGAGCATGAAGTAAAGAACACAACACAAGGAACACCAAATTTGGGCACCGTAAATGTGATTCATGTCCCTGGGTTCATCATTTTCGTATAAAAATTGCACCAAACCAATCGATAGTCTGAAGAACGCCAGCATCCCACAACATACCCACACTAGCGAATTCATGGTAACTTTAACTAGAACGGTCGAATTTTTCTATTTTATCTAGAATAATTTGAAAAACTAATATTGAAGTTTAAGGACAAATTCAAACATTATGGTAAAATCCATGGACTATTACTCTAATTTTTCCTTTTTATTAGGCTTAAAAAAAGAATTTGGCTTGAGTGGATGATTTTGCCCTTAATTTTTAACGGATTCCATTCGAATTTTTAATGGATGGACTAACAAAACCATTATAGTAAAATACTGGGACGAAAAAAAACTAATATTGAAGTTTATGGACGATTTCTAATATTATAATAAAGTTCAAGAGCTATTGCTCCCATTTTCCCTTTATATATTATAGGGTGAAAAAAATTAACTAACAAAAAATATAAATAAATAAGAATCTTAACAGTTCAGCTTGAATATATTACAATAGTTTTCAAAACCAAATATTACTAATGGAAGAGTTTGGATTTTCAATCCGTCTTACTTTTATTTGGTCAAATACAAATCAGAGTGTAAATGAAAAATTGAATCGAATGGATTTTTTGTTTTAACGGATTTATGCCCACCCTAATCATAAGGGCATTTTTTTAGTTATATTTTCTTCCATATATATATTTACCCTCTTTTTTATTTTTCAAATGCCAAAGTAAACCAAATCATGAATGTGGAACTATCAGCATCCCCTTGCCGTGGGTTTTTTTTTTCATTTGCTTTAAAATAAAATATAAAAATTAAAAATTAGAATCACATTTTATACATTAAAAAAATACAAATTTGCACGGGTATTTATAATAAATTTAAATACCTTTAAAATCATACATAGTGTAACATAAAATGCAAATATCTCATATACGTATATCTCAATTTATTATTGAATTGTAAAATTACACGTTGCCGCTGAAATGCTTCTTCACCTAATTAATTTATAAATGGTGCAGCATGTATATATTTGATATAGGTAGGGGCTTGTTTGATTATTTAATTTACGATGTATAAATTAGGCAGGATATGCATGAGGGAACATGGATTTATTTGTAGTCAGATGAGCCCGAGTATCATAGATAAATATATATATTAGCATACCCATACCAGGCTACTAGCAGTCTGGCCTTGTGCATGAATTTAATAATCATGATTTGTGATTAATCATACTATAATTACAATTAAATATATATTAAACTTGTAGTTTAAACAGCAATGACAAAAATACAAATATATTCTTCTAATTTTTGTGATTAGTACGTGCGTTGTTGTATGTGTTGCACTTGCATGGTCCATGTAAATGATGACAACATGCAGATGATTGCATTTTCCAATGGACTACGTACGTACGTAACGCACACAGCACCATTCCAGTTCCCACTTCCCATTCCCAACTTCAATAGACAATTTTTTTATAAAATAATTCAGATTCCAAAACCACAAAAAATAACTAAATATTTAATTAAAATTTGTTTAGTTATTATGCTTGTTAATCATTCATTAATATTTATAGCAGAGATATGGATGGTCAAATAAGTTTTTTGGGTATAGATAAATTCTTATCATATATGGGTATAAATGGGTAATGGGTATCCATAATAATTTACCTTTTATTTTCCCTTTCAATTATTTTCTTATTTTCTTTTTATTTTTAACTTCTAATTATTTTTTTTGCACCAATTTCTTTTGTTTATTTTTTTTGCTTTTGACTTTTTTTGCTTTAATTTCAAAATTGAAATTATTAAATTACCAAATTACTTTTAATTTTAACAACCAAATTTCTATATTTACTAAATTAGCGAGTTCCTTAAAGTTTACTAAGTTAGTGAAATGAGTTAATTCGAAAATTAGACTTCAATTTTTTTTTTTTACTTAAATTTAGGATTTGGTAGAATATATTGAAAAGAAGTCGAATATGAAATTGAATCTAATTACATTAAAAAGAATAATTAATAATAAAAACAAGTAAATATTTTTTTAACTAATCTGTAATCAAACATGCTCACATAAATTGAAAATGAACTTGATATCAGTTGAGATATATTTTGAATAAAAATAACGGTGGTATCTATTATATTATTTTATTTTCTATAGCTAATGAGAATTAGTAAATGACCAACTTACCCTTCTATCCTTAATTATCAAAATTTTGTCGAGTTAACCAAGTCTAGTGAAGGAGTTATTTGAGAATGACTCCGAAAACTTTCCAATTAAATGAAGAATGAATAGAATAGAAGGTATCAAAATAGAATTCAAAACTAGAAAAAAAAACTCATTAGAAATTTCATTATAAACCATTTTTAAGAATTTATAAAATTCCCTTTAAATTATTTCATGGTTGTGAAATCCTTAAAAATTTATATAGTTTACGTTGATTTTTGTTAAATAATTTATAATGAATGATTTAAGTTCTTAACAAAATTTTGATGTTAATATATATTTGTAACATTTTTGTGTTTAATCTTTTTTAATAATAAAAAAGAAATTTTGATGTTAATTAAATAAAGAAATTTTAAATAATAATACCTAATAAATAATAATAATAATAATAGAAAGAATATAAAGAAAGAAAAAATTAGTAAAGGGAAGAATGAATGTTAAAAATTCATAAATAATTTGAAGGAGGGATAAAGGATATACTTTGAATTTAATGGGTATTGAATACCCTCAATACCCATGGGTAAACCTTCACCCTACCCATTAGATGATGAGTAAATTTTTGCCCATATAATTTCTATCCATTTTAAAAATATCTATGGATATCTATGTCCATGGGTACACATACCCATGAATAATTATGCACATAATGGATGATGCATAGATAATGATAATGATAAAATATATGTAGACAGGCGATTGCGTAATGTAAGTTGGTATTGAAACTAAGTAGGCTAGTCTCCCGATGAGCATGACTATTGACTTAGTCGCATGAGCTTCACTCGAGTCTTGAATCTACAACTTAATTTAGGCTAACCTTTACAAGGAAATAATAAGATTTGAAAATTCCTTACCACAACGATTTGTGTCTCTTTTTGTTTTAACCTTACACTTTCAACCATTTCTCCTACAAGACAACTTTATATTTCTTTATATTTTGAGTCAAATAAGGTGACGAAACCACAAGCACAAAGAGAAAGAGAAAGAAAAAGATAAAGAAAAAGATAAAAATAAGAAAAGAGAAAGATACCCGAAAACATTAAATCAAAAGTTCGCCTATACTCTCATAAATCAAACCATTTTTCTGTTTCTTAATTTCACCGGCCATGAAGATGTTGGCCACCTTTTCTTGGGATTAATAATTTTTATATAGATCATGACTATATAGTTGAGGAATGACCGGAACTTACTTCATTGAGAGCAATAATTTGTTTTGAGAAAAAAATAATGATTTTAATTGGGCAATGATAGAAAGGTAATATTACGTTTGTATGCAGGGTTTTGACACCAATATGGCAATATTTGTGAATTAATTGGGATCTGAATTTCAAAGAGGGATTTTTAACTGTTGTGTTTTAATCTCATATGTATGGGTATTGAATTTCTTTGCCTTGCTTATGATATGGCCATGGAAAAATTTGGTCTTGCTTATGAAATGTGATTTGATGTTTGTTTACCTTTGGATAACCGTATTTTTTAAATGAAGGTTCTGCACAATTGTTTGAAGTGAAAAATGTGGGTTTACATGTGAAAGTGTGAAGTGAAAATGTGATAGCATATGCTGTAACGACCCGTACCGGATTTTTCGGTAAATTCAGGGTGACATTACGATTTTTCCCTTAGATGGACATGTTTTGACCAAAAGTTGGCTTTTTACCTAGAAGGTCGGATGGACTTTTACCTTGGACCGTTGCGTAGGTCTCAAAATTCCGATTACGTGGACAAGCGGCATGCCGAATTTGGAATCCATATGGTAACTTTACCGGTCAAGGATTATTTTCGATGGATGTTTGATTACATGTTAATCGAGGAAGTTGGCCTTGGGTGAGGGAAGTAGATATTTATCTAGGTTTGTGGGATGAGTGACACTTGTCACTCACCCCATGGTTTTTATCCAATTAATTATCTAGAGGGTTCCTTCTCCCTCTTTGTTTTGAACACACCTGAAACCCACGCCAACCATTTCACCACTTTCATCCTCTCCATCCTTGTTTTGTCCTGATGAAAATAGGGAGAGCGAGTGAGTGTGAAAGACCATGATGACTGCGTAGGGAGGAAGGTTAAGGTTGGATGGTTGGATTGAGGGCCAGGAACGGTGAAGAACGGACGTGGAAACGAGCTCTGGCACGCAGTTGCAGGTTTGGCCATGACCATCGAGCTTGGCTCGAGGATTGTAGGATTTGATGCTCCAAAACCTTGGGAAATTATGTGATTCGATTCGGTCGTATGCAAGGTGTGTGAGTGGAATTTTTTTCCTTAAATTGTTATGCATGCATATTTACATGATTTAAATGTGTTTTCATGTGATTTTGATGATATTGAAGTGATTGGAAATTTTATTAGATTTTCAGTGATTTTATGAATATTTTATTATTATTTTAATGTGTTTGACGAGGTTTCCGTAACTATATTTTCAACCTCATTTCGAACGTGGTTTTGAGTTGAATTTGGGTTACCACATGAAATAATGGGTTTTGGAATACTTATGATTTTTATATAAATTCTGGACGGTTTTTACAGAAATTGTAATCATGTTACATTTTACACTTGTGATGACTGTTGATTGATTCGTCTCAAACGACGAGCACGGGGCTCCGAATTCTGAGACGAGTATTATGTCTAATTGTGACTGTGACTATCGATTGTGATGTGGTGATTGAGATTATGCTTGTGCATTGAGAATGGTTTGAATGTGGTCACTTGTGTACGAGTACTGTGTTGGCATTGGGTTGTCTACATGTGTGTCCTGTAGTGAGGTTGGATATGGATTGACTGTGTGGATTTGATGTGATGATTTGTGTTGTATAATGTATGTTATGGTTATGCCTATTGGTAGGTGAGTCTCGAACGTCGAGCAGGGCTCCTTTCTTGAGACTGAGATGACTCGGACGTCGAGTTGGGCTCCTTTCCTGAGTTGGGTCCCCATTTGGACGTCGAGCTGGACTTTTTTCTAGGTGGTGTACCTACCAGTAGTGTATTGGTTTAATGATTGATATGAAGACTTTGAGTGGATGGTTATGATCTTGTTTGATGGTTATATCGATTTACGAAGGTCCTATACGGTTTGATGATTCTATTGATTTCATAACTCTTTTCACGTTTTTCGAGACTTATAAGTTGTGTTGATGTTAACTGAGTTGGAATAGTTTCTGTATGCATGCATGGTTTTGGAAAAACAGAGGGTAAATGGTAGATGTTTTCAAATTGTGTTTTAAAGTATTCATCTTTGTCAACTCATACGTTTTCTTGGTTTTGTAACCCGCTAGGACCGCTGCATGGAAATCAAGGCTCGAGAGGCAGAGGCATAAACTAGCCGAGGTTGCGTTTATCCTTTGTTTGACAAGGTTTCTGTCAGACGGGAGCAAGACCTAATTGTATCGTTCGTGTGTATTTGGGTAGGGTCCTGTCATATGTAGTGAAAATAAATGTGTAGTGAGACTGTGTTGAAACTTTATTGTGAAAGGGTGCATTGAAAATTTTGTGGTGAAGTTTCAGTTTTACTGCAATATCATTGTCTAGTGAAACTCTATAGTGAAGCTGCAAAGTTATAGATGCAGTAATCAATGGATCATGTTACACCGTGTTTATTTTGGGTGTTCTTATGATGATGATAATATTTGATCATTAGTTCTTATGTAGTGATGAGTTATTGGAAACTGATATACGTTTTGAAGACATGTTTGAGGTTTTAAATTGAATGTTAAAATGCATCTCATTCCTCGTCTCAGACTCCAAGCCATGCTTTTTACTTTAGTTGCTTTCATTTTTTGAATTTTAGGCCAATGTTAGATTATATCTGTTTTGAATTTTTCACCTTTCACCTTTCACCTTTCGTCTTTGTCTTTTTTTTTTTAATTTCTTCTATGTTTATCTGTGTTTAAATGGTCCTACATATGAATGTAGTGAGCACAGGATTACCTATCTTTGAAATAATGTTATTTTCCATGTCTTCTTGGAAACAATAGGACCTTTATCATATTTGTTTCATCCGAAAATGGACCTAACGATGGATGCTAGAAGCCTTCTTCTGTTCACCATGATGACCTGCGAGAGGGTAAGAAGAGTACTTGGCACTGGTGGGGTGCTGGCCTGGTGGAATCCAATGCTTAAGTTTGTAAAGGAGATGAAGATTAGACACAGTTTAGGCTAAGTAGGGCTTAGTGAATAGAGATGTACCTTTTATGGGGAAATGTGCCTAGTATTTATAGTGGTATTAAAAGTTTTTGGACAAAAACCTAGCGCAGTAAGGCCCAAGGAATTACTTAGATGTTGCCATGTGTCCTAAGGTGTTGGAAGGACGATGGTGATACACTAGACAATACAACTATATTGTTATTGCTGGAAAATGTAACTGTAATGACCCGTCCCGAATTTCGGGATTAGATTAGTGATTAATGGTGAATTAGTGAGATGAATCGGTGATTAGTCAAGTAATTTCGAACGGACGATGCAAAATGACTGTTTTGCCCTTGGAAGAGGGGGCAAAAATTGACTTTTCATCCGGGACACTTTTCAGACTTTCTGAAGAGACCGTTGGGTAGGTCTTAGGACGTTGAATCCATAGACAGGCAACATGCGTAAATCAGAGTCCGGATGGAAAAGTTACGAGTCTAGAACTATGAAGGGCATTTTGGCAATTATGTTAAGGAGGGGCAAAATGGTAATTTGACTAGGCATTAGTTGATTCAACTATGTTTAATGACTCATTTAGCTCATTCAATGACATCTGTCACTTTAATTACATGGACATCTATCACCTGGCAAAGGCTACTTAGTGGCAAGTGAAGGTGAGCGGTGAATGAATTAGATAATTAATTGAATTGGAAGATTGGCTGTGTATGATAGTTGAGACAAAAACAGAGAATGGGTGTGATTGATCTAAGGCAACAATCAACCCCCTCAACTGAAACCGTGAGACTCAAATTAGAATTGTGAGTATGAAATCATGAGGAAATAGAAAAGAGAAGGGGAAGGAAAACTCAGTAAACCCGAAACTCCACTTGAAACATTGAATTGAAACTTGGGATTGAATTATGAAGTTTGTGATTAATTAATGGAAATAGAGATGAGAATGAGATTATGGAGACTTAAACGAGTCGAATGGGATCAGAAATGAGGGTAATGGTGAAGTGACAAGCCCAAACAGACCTTGTCTTCGTTTTACAAAATTTGAGTTGAGTTCGAATGGTTGGAAGGAATTAAGGTTCCAATGGAGACTGGAAGTATGTTTGGATGGATCTTGCGAAGCTTCTGAGTGAATCAAAGTGAAGAAACTGATTGAAGTTCGAATGGATTTTAGGATGAACAGTGCTCACCTGTTCTTCGAATTGTCTAATTCGAATTCGATTGGATTGAGGTAAGTTCTAATGTAATTGAGGTTACAGAACCATAATTAGATTAATAACGATGTTATTGGCTGAATCAATTGAAGAAATCGAGTTGAAATTGATAAGGATTGAATTGGGTCATAACGCGGGTTGTAGAATCCGATTACACAGACAAACGGGCGAAGTAGATGAACAGTGTCAGGCGCGTGGCTCCCACGCGCAGCTGCTTGCGGCAGCTCGTGAGGGTGCGTGGGCACTATTCTCGAGGTGAGGTCAACATGACTTTTACCTTATTCAATGTAAAGAACATTTTGAGACTGGTTTCGAGTTGATCAGACATCGTTTCAATATGATTCGGGATGTCCGAAGATTTAAGGGATAGTTTAAAAATAGTTAAAAATTCGAGAAAAATATGGGGATTTAGTGGAAGTATCTTGAAAGTCCGGTGATAGTGGATTATCTAGGAAAGCGTAATTACACGCGTATTGAGGCGATAGCGAGAATGGTATGTGAGTGGACTTTGCTTTCTCAATTATGATGCATGCATAAACGTTTTATATGTTTTATATATGTGATTTCCATGTTTATGCTTATGATCTTTATAATTTCCGTTTTGTACGTATTTTGAGATATTTTACGTATTTACACGTTTTACGAGATTCTGTCTTGAATTGTGATTTGATATAATTTTGATGATTTGTTTTGGGATTTGGATTATGATTTGATTTCAAGGATTTATAAATGGATTTCGGAAAGTGCTTTCGGGTTTGAGGCCCAATTTCTAATGCTTTCGGGTTTGAGGCCCAATTTCTAATGCTTTCGGATTCTGGTTTTCATGTGATTTCTGGATTTGAAATCGGGATTTCAAATGATGATTTCGGTTTTGGTTTTGGAATTTAGATTTCGATGGAGTTCTGGATTTTTTATGATTTTCACTTGGTTTTGGGTTTAAGGACCCGGTTGATTGATGTGACGGGGGAGGGCCCTTGATTTAGATATTTTGAGTTTAAAGACTCAGATATGTTTTGAGTTTAAAGACTCGGTTATTGTGATATCCCCCGAGGCCTGTTGATTGTGTTTTGAGTTTAAAGACTCGTTGATATCCCGGGAAGGCCTGATATATATGTGTTTTGAGTTTAAAGACTCGGTGATATGAGATCCAGCATATTGGTTGATTTGTTCTTTACAGTTGTTTTCACATGGTTTTCAAATGTTTTGGGTAGTGGCCCGGTTTATCTGGATTTACGAATTTTTGGGTTGAGTTCTCGTACTTTGATGTTGATTTATGATTTTGGGCTGAGTCTTTGGATTTGAGAAACATACATGAGTAAAGAAATGATTTCTGGTTTTCCTAAACGGTTTAGGACTTTGGACATGAAATGGTTTTCGATTGCATTCATTGGTTTTTGTGGAGGGTATAACTGTCTTTGCTTGTAAATGCTTTCTGAAATTATTATTGATTTTTGTCCACTCACAGTCTTTTATGTTTTCGATACCCTCTAGGTTGTTGGTGAGGTGCGGGCTGTTGTGAGAGAGATGAAGACATCACACACGCGATCCACAGTGATGCTGCGAACTCTGGTTAACTCAAGTTGGTTTTTGGTACGTTGACCTGAATATCCCTTCTCTGGTTTACGTGTTCCATGGAGGTTAGACAAGTGTTTAGTCTCCGTGTCACACGTGGGTCAGACGGGAGCATGACTTATCCATTAATCCCGGGGGATTAGGGGTGGGTCGTGTCAGTAACGGACTAATTGTGTTGACTGTGATGTTTAGGGATGCTGGTCGATAGTCCTTGTAAAAGACTGATTGGGGAGCTTGGTTGGATGCTCCCAGTCGGTGGGGCATGACTCGCCATCAATCAATAAGTTGGGTATGTAGTCATGTCTGACCGTCGAATGAAATTGGCTTGCGGTCGTCTAGTCGACAAGCGGTTGAACCAGGTTGGCATGTGATTGAACCTAGTTGGTGGTTGCAATTGCAGGCGGTTCTGTGCATCTCCTTGGTGCTAGGTCAGAATGGTATAAACATAATTCCCCTAAGTCATTGATTGGGGTGAACCTCCTCAGTCAAGGAGTGTTTGTTTCGTGCAAACCATGTAGACCGACCAGTGGGCTGTACCCTAGAGTCCCCCAAGTACTTGTTTGAGGAAGGGAGCCATGACGTATAGATCAGAAATCTCCTGGGAGATTGAAGCCTGAAAAATCGATCCCTTGAAGGTGTACCGATACACCAAGGTCCCCAGAGAGATCTTGACCTAAGAAGGTCTAATCGACCCCTGAGGGTGTAATGATCATCTATCCCCTGAGAAACGTGGACCCTGGAAGGTCTAATCGGCCCATTGAGTATGTACCGATCCATTAGTTGTCAGGACCTGACCCTTCTCGGTCAGGACCTAACTCTAGTATGATATTGTCCGCTTTGGGCCTCCTCGCCCTCACGGTCAGGACCCGACTTCCCAGGGGGTCACCCATCATGGAATTGCACCAACCTCAACTCGCTTAACTTTGGAGTTCCAACCAAATCCAAATCCACTGAGCTCCCAAAAGGCCTCGTGCTAGATAAGTGTGTGCCTACACCTTTAAGGCACACCACCCTTCCCCTCCCAGACCATTCTCCCCTTACAGGAATGTGAGATCGTTCACCGTTCCCTCTAGGACACGGGTCTTACATTAGTCCCCTAGGAGACATGTACCTAGGAAGGTTTGATCGGCCCCCAGAGGGTGTACCGATCCATCAAAGTCCTTTGTGAGAAGTGGAAGTGGAACGGTCAGATTGGCCCCCAATGTTATGACTCCCACGATCACAAATAGCTCAGGTTTGAACGTGGAGGAAGATGGAAACGTGCGGTGTGAGAGGAGGAAGGAGACCTGAAACTTTGGAGGCATATATCTTGGAATATAGGTAACTTTTCTAAAAACTAGGCATGATTTTGGATTACTGGGGTTGAGTAGATAGATTTTGACATAAATTTTGTCCAATTTGGTTGAGAAATGAGGAAGTTATAAAGGTTTTAAGTTTAGGACCTTTAATGGTGTTTTCTGGTGACTGAAAGTCGTCTCTGGCGAGTGGGTGACTTCAGCATGTTCTCATGATGATGTTACCATGTCACATCATGATGACATCAGGGGTGCCACATGGCTAGTGCCATGTGGCAGGGGTGGCAGGTGGTGCCACATGGTAAGTGGTAGGTGTTAGAGGGTGCCACATGACAGGGATTGTCAGATGTCAGGGACACGTAGGAGGTGCCACATCAGCTAGGGCTAACATCAGTTGATATCACGCAATGTGTGGCGGCTCATGGAGGAGTTCGCTGGAATTCCCTTGGCGTGTGAAGGTACGTGGTGGTGAATTCAAGGTGGGGCCGGGCTCGTTCGAAAGGTTTTAAGGTGCTGAATCTAGTAGTGGTGGTTTCAGGCCAATCAGGGGTTCATTTAGGGAGTAATTTTTGATGTTTTTAGCCTTGGGATGCGTGTTCTTAGAGGGAGTTTACATACAAGCTTTTATGGATTTTTGGTGACCCTAAGGTGTTACTTTGACAAGCCAGGATGTCCTAGAGACTTCGGGGGAGCGCACAAAAATGGATTGAAATATTCGTTGGGTTGTGAGGTGAAACTTTGTTTAGTAACTGTGATGCATGTGTAACGACCCGTCCCGAATTCCGAGATTAGATTAGTGACTAATAAAGGATTAGTGAGATTAATAGGTGATTAGTTGAGCGAAATCGGACGGATGGTGTAAAATGACTATTTTGCCCCTGGCCTTGGGCAAAATGTTGACTTTTGACTCGGCGAGTCAAACACATGAGGACCGATGACCGTGATGTACATCGGGACGTCACGAGTTCGTAGATAGGTGGCACGTCGAAATCGAAGGTTCGACGAAGAAGTTATGAATCTAAAATGGAAAATGGTACTATTGCACGTAAACCGAGAAACGGGGGGACAAGAGGCAGGATTGGATTGGATTAGAAATCTGGTTGGACCCGTCAGTAAGTGACATCTGTCCCTTATCTGATTGGCCAATTCCCCCACACGGTGGGACGTTTTTATTTTTCCCCCGATCGATCGTTTTCATTTTTTCCCAAACCGTGACCTTGCAAAACCCATTCCCATAATCCTTCAATCCTCATTACCTGGCCTTGGTGTGTGAATGAAAGTGAGAGAGGGTGGTGAGCCGACGAGGATGGTGGCTACGGCTTGCGCCATTGTGGACGGTGGCCGGAGAAACCATGGAAGGTAGGTTCGGTTTTCAAAATTGGAAATATAGTTTTGAGTGTTTTTTGAATGGTTTTGTTAATGGAGAAGTGTTTTAGAGGTTTCCAGGAGACTATTGAACTTGGAATGGAGGCCATCGGTGGCCGTAATCTTGGGAAACCGACGGGGTGGCCGTCGACCGGTTCAAGGACGAAATTAAAGGAATGGTTTTTAGACTTGGTTTTCATGTTTTGACTTCATGGATCGATTGGGAATGTTTAGAGGATGGTTTAGACGAAAATTGGGGTGAAAAAGGGTTGAGGAAGGGGTCAAAATTGGCCCTAACGGGTCACGACGGTCCAGCTGGACGGGCTTGACCAACTGAACCGGACCGGTCTACCGAACGACAGGGACGATGAAAAGTCCCCGACGCGTGGCTTTCACGTGCAGGGAGTTCAGGCCACGCGGTGGGACGTGTGAGGGACTTTTTGGGGAAACTTTCAACATGTGAAAGCATCTATTCGATGTAACGAACATTTTGGGACTTGTTTCGTGTCGATCGGACATCGTTTCGATATGTTTAGGGGTATCCGAAGGTTTAGGATCGAGTTTAAAAATTGTTAAAAACTCGGGAAAATTACAGGGCTTTAATGAGAGGTTAAAGAAGAGGTTAGTAACCCTCTAGTGTGGTTTGGACAGGTTTGGGAGTCCCGGTGATAGTGATGTGGCCCGAGAAGGCTTATGGCACGCATATCGAGGCAGCAGCGTAGGACAATCTGTGAGTGGACTTTGTTTTCTAAATTATGATGCATGCATAAATATTTTATATGTTTTACATACATGATTTCTATGATGATGATTGTGGCACTAGTGGTTTACATGATTGCACGTATTTCGAGGTAATTCCGTATTTACACGTATTTCGAGGTTTACGAGTCTATGTTATTGCTATGTGATTGTGAGTTTAATAATGGTTCTATGGCATGGTTTTGGTTTTGGAAAGATGAACTCGGGCATAAGACCCATTTGAATTATGTGATCGGGCCAGGGGCCCAGTTGGTTTACGAAATCGGGCTGAGACCCTTTTGGGTTATGTGATCGGGCTTGGGGCCCAGTGGTTTACAAAATCGGGCATGAGACCCAGTTGAGTTTTATAAATGTGATTTCGGGGCTGGGACCCTATGTTTCATAAACGTGGTTTCGGATCGGGGACCCTAAATGAATTTGTGATGTTTTATGGAAATTTTGGGCAGGGCCCTTTGAGATGTTTTGAAATGATTTTATAAAACTGTTTTCCATGTACCATCCTGATACGAGGATCTGTGGATAGTCTCCTCCAGGTGTCTGGGACACTGGGGATGTCACGGTGCATTGCCTGCGAGGGGTCACTATACAGAGCGACCGAACCGTATAGTGACTCAGGAGCAGTATTGCTATGATTTGACGTCTGGGACGTTAGACATCTGAGATGTCAGAGATATGGACCCGGAGAGATCCCGGGCAGCACACGTTGCTTAATACCGTGAGATATGACTTCTGGGATGTCAAGCGTCTGGGATTCCGAGGATGCTTATGTGGTAAATATGGATTATTGGATCTATGAAGTGGTTTTTCGGTCGGATTTGTGTTTATGGATTTGGGCGGTGGCCAACTTGGTTTTGGATTTACTTTTTTTTTTTTTGCTAAGGCCCTAATGGTTTATTTAAGTAAATGTTTTGATTACGGGTTTTCTTTGCATGCATACTTTTTAGTGAAGGACATAAATATCTTTATGAAATGTGTGTTATGAACTTATTAATTTTCGTCCACTCACAATTCTTAACGGTTTTAATGCCCTTTAGGTTGATCACGGATGCAGGCTGTAGTAGAAACCGAGACATCGCACTCCTCCACCAATCATGGCGCGCTCTAGGAGCCCTGTATGGGATGAGGTACGTATTATCCCTTGTCTGACACTTCGTGTCAGACGGGAGCATGACACATCTCACGTTAATCCCGAGGGGATTGGGATGGGTCGTGTCACATGCACATTTACATATTTATATGGTTTTATGGCATGGTTGGGGTGGTTATGGTTCGAATATATGATTCAAATTTTTTTCTAGATAAATGCCTAGTTTTAGAATATATATTAGGCTGTGATTTTCTAGACTTTGGGAAAAATTGGATTTTGGGAAAAATTGGATTTTGGGCTGGTGCCCGGGATATAAATATTTTGGTTTTTTTCCCGGGATTTAAATTGCTTTTCAAAAGAAAGTAGAAGGTATTTTTGGTGAACACTTTTCCAGTGTAGTCATCCTCATGCGATTAGATCGCTATTCTGGAGTTGGACTTTGATGATTCCCAAGGACGGACTCAGACGTTGTCGGAGTTGGACTCCACATGTACCAATGGAGTTGGACTTCGTAGAATCAGTGGTTGACTACGTGTAGTGAAAGTGGGATGACGGTTGTACCAGCGAGACGAGTTTGGGCTGGTATCACGTGTTATGTCCAAAGGTTTTCAAGTTGGTTTATAACTGGGGATTTCAGGGATATATGGGCCATGGGCATTTATGTATTTTATATGATTTATGTTGGACCCACAATTTATATATATTACTGTTTTCTTTGAAATCAACTTTTTCTTAACTATGCATGCATATTTTTATAAAACTGGAGCAAAAGTGATTATTTCAGAAAATGGTTATCTTAAGGCTTTATTTTTTTTCCACTCACAGTTTTCATGATTTTTGGTACCTTCTAGGATGATCTCAAGACGAGGTGATAGAACATTTATCAACAAAAAATTATGAATGATAACTCCTAATGTAATACTTTGCAAGTGCACAAAATCGTATCACGAGTATAGTAGGTTTGCAAAGGTCGATCCCTCGAGGACTTGTTCAACGTGAATCCACTTAGTTTGGAATGAAAAAACTTGAGAAAAAGTATGAAAACGTTGGGGGGTTTTGAGTGATGATTAGAACGAAACTGAATGATGAAAACAAGTGCAAAATGATGAAAAACTTGATTTGAAAGTTGATTGGATGATTAGGACGAATTAGGACATGTTATCCACCTTTACCAACTATAGTTCTCCTTAGATCTCGTTGATTAGATTAATTATGCATGTATCTGAATTAAGTGCCCATGCAGGGGTTCGACTAAGGCTCACCCACACATTTATCTTCTCTTAGATTGCATGTTTACGTGTAATGTACCCGCCCTTAAAAAACTATTACCGATGGTGCGTGATAATGCATGAAGCATGAAGAAGATTTAATGACACTACACTATCCCTAGAAAAGTGATGTGCAGAAAGATCAATAGGTCTTCATTCACGGGTTGTAATGGGGCTAGGTTCTTGGGTTTAGAAAGGAAAGTTGAAATTCAAAGAACCTAAACCGCATCAAGGCATGAGAAGTCATCACTCGGACCTTGAGTATTAAATGATAAAACTATGCTTAAGCTCATAACAATGCTCTAATTAAGGTACTTGGCTCACTTGACTACACTCAAAGTTCATTGCTTTTTTTTCTTTTGTTTTTTTAAAAAATCGCAATTTGGCTTTTTTCTTTTGCATTCTATTCTTTTCTTTTCACTAATGAACTTGATACATATTTGTTTACATGAGCTGAGCCAAGATCATGCAATAACTTCCTCAATCTACAACTAAACGAACGATCTTTTCCATTCAAGCATACTTCCATCATATGAGTATAAGTAGCATGAAACATCAATATATTTCCTCCTCACCATGAATCTCATTTGATGCAACCTTGACACAAGTTTAGATTATAGGGTGTAGCCATTATGAACGGTTCAAAACTTGGTTAGGTCATATTGTAGGTGAAGAACAAAACAGCTAAGTGTTTGGCTTCAAAGGGGCTTAAGGAGCATGTAATTAGGATGGGAAAAATAAGGGCCTTTAGGAGCTTAAACACACATAGCCTATATCACATCTCATAAATAATTACACATTAAATCAAGAGCATCCAATAGATATGGTTCTTTAAACATCAATGCAAATAGAAAGAGATCATGCAATTAAGAACAAAGTGATGAGTGTTTAAGAGTAGAAACAAGTAGATCACTTAGAAAGAAAGGCAATTAAGCTCAAAGATCTCACAATGGTATTCTCCACTAATTTTCTAAGTATGCTCAAATTCAATTATTTTGGTTGCTTAATCACTTGATTATGGTATTGTGAAGTGCAAGTGTGAGTTCAATGGCAATGGCAATGATTCTTAGTAAGTACAAGAAATTCTCATGTTCTATACATTCATATTAATATGTTTAGGCATAAAAAATAGCATCACAACACAAAAAACAGCAAAGAATTCAAAACAGAAAATAAAAAAACAGTCAGGAAATAAGAGCAGAAAATAAAAAACAGTAAGGAAATCAAAACAGAAACTGAGTTGTGTACCCCTAAACTTAAGTCCAATACCCCCAAACCTAAATGAAACATTATCCTCAATGTTTTGAGCATAAAAGGAAGACAAAGTCATGAGTTAGAAGGTGAAAAACGTCCATAAGAAAAAGGGAAAAACCCAAGGCTAGGTTGCCTCCTAGGAGCGCTTGATTTAACATCTAGGCGAGATGAGGACAGCAGCTCATGGTAGGGCAGATGCAGGGGCCTCGGGGGCCTCAAGGGAGATGGGAGACGTCCCAAAGTAGGGCTTGAGTCTATGACCATTCACCTTGAATGGTTCTCCCTTAACCGGATATTGAATTTCAATTGCACCATGAGGGAAAACATTAGTGATAATGAATGGACTAGACCAACGAGAACGTAACTTACCGGGAAACAACTTGAGTCGGGAGTTGAAGAGCAGGACTTGTTGGCCAACTCGAAGGACTTTCCTTTGAATGTTCTTGTCATGAAAGTCCTTGGTCTTCTCCTTGTAAATTCGTGAGCTTTCATATGCCTCATTGCGAAGTTAATCGAGATCATTCAGTTGCAACTTTCGGTGAATTCCAGCAGCGTCTAGGTCCATGTTCATGCGCTTAACCTCCCAAAAAGCCTTGTGTTTGAGCTCTACAGGTAGATGACAACCTTTACCAAAGAGTAATTGAAAATGGGACATACCTAAAGGTGTCTTGAAAATCGCCCTATAAGCCTAAAGTGCATCGTTCAACCTTAAGGAGCAATCCTTGCGGCTAGGATGAACTGTCTTTTCAAGTATCGCTTTGATCTTCCTATTGGACACTTCGGCTTGCCTACTTGTTTGAGGATGGTAGGGGGTGGATACTCTGTGATTTACACCATACTTCCTCATCAAAGCCTCAAAAGAACGATTACAAAAGTGGGAGCCTCCATTGCTTATGACGGCCCTTGGTGCACCAAACCTAGCTAGAATATGGTTTTGTATGAAACTCACAACAATCTTAGCATCATTAGTTTTAGTGGCAAGTGCCTCAACCCATTTAGATACATAATCCACAACAAGCAATATGTAAACATTACCAAAAGAATTAGGGAAAGACCCCATGAAATCAATGCCCCAAATATCAAAGAGCTCAACAACTAAAATCGGGTTTAAAGGCATTTGATTCCTAAGACCTATGTTACCTTGCATTTGGCATCTATCACAAGTGAGCACGAATTTATGAGCATCCTTGAAGAGTGTGGGCCAATATAAACCATTTTTAAGGACTTTATACGCTGTTTTCTTGGCCCCAAAGTGACCTCCACACGCAAAAGAATGAAAAAAATTCAAGGATAGAACGTATCTCACAATCGGGAATGCATCGTCGAATGATTTGATCCGAGCAATGTTTTCATAGGTAGGGCTCGTCCCAAATTTAATACCTAGCCTCCTTAGCAAGCTTATTCCTTTGGTACCTGTTCAAAAATGAAGGGAATTTCTTGGTTACAATAAAGTTAATCAAATCAGCGTACCATGGATCGACTGCATCAATGCTGAAAAGTTGTTCGGTTGGGAATGTCTCGTGTAAGGGCAAGTGATCCTCTTCTTCATTCGAGCCATGGATGAGACGACTCATATGATCAAAAAATACATTCTCACTCCCCTTCTTGTCCCAAATTTCCAAGTCAAACTCTTGAAGGAGAAGCAACCATCGTAACAATCTAGGCTTTGTATCTTTTTTTCTCAACAAATATTTCAACGCTGCGTGACCGGTGTAAACTATGACCTTTATTTGAATTAAGTAACTTTGAAATTTTTCCAGGGAAAAGATGACAGAAGGAAGCTCTTTTTCAATTGGACATCATTAAGGGTTCGGCTTGCATAGTAGATGACATGAGTAAGTTTGTCGTCTCGCTGTCCTAAAACAGCACCTATTGCAAAATATGAAGCATCGCACATAAGTTCGAATGGAAGGTCCCAATTGGGAGGAATAATTATAGGGGAGCTCATGAGCTTCTCCTTTAAAGTTTCAAAAGCTTTCCTACATTCCCTATCAAAGGAAAACACAGCATCCTTAGCAAGCAAAGCACACAGAGGTCGAGATACCTTGCTGAAATCCTTAATGAACCTCCTGTAAAATCCAGCCTGTCCCAAGAAAGATCTAACCTCTTTGACCAGGTATGGTAATCTATCAAAAACATCCAACTTAGCCTTGTCCACCTCAATACCCTTGCTAGAAATCACGTGGCCCAAGACAATAACTTGTTGAACCATTAACTGACACTTTTCCTAATTCACCACTAGGTTGCTTTCTTCGCAGCGTTCAAGTAATCGGGAATGATTAATCAAACACAACTCAAATGAATTCCCAAACACAGAGAAACCATCCATAAATACCTCAATGATATCCTCAACCATATCCAAAAAGATACTCATCATACACCTTTCAAAAGTGGCTGGTGCATTGCATAGACCAAAGGGTATGCGCTGGTAAGCGATTGTTCCATAGGGGCAGGTGAATGTCATTTTCTCTTGATCTTCCGGGGCAATAGGAATCTGATTATACCTAGAATATCCATCTAGGAAAAAATAATGAGAATGGCCTGCCAATCGTCCCAACATGTGATCAATAAAAGGCAAGGGAAAGTGATCCTTACGAGTGGTGGTGTTGAGCCTTCGGTAATCAATGCATACTCTCTAACCCATGTGTATCCTTTGGGGCACAAGCTCATCCTTTTCATTCTTAACCACAGTGATTCCACTCTTTTTAGGCACTACTTGCACTGGACTTACCCACTTAGAATCACTTATTGGATAGATGATTCCCACATCGAAAAGTTTCAGCACCTCTTTTTTGACAAATTCCTTCAATGGTAGGTTCAGCCTTCTTTGTGCCTCTCGAGAGGGCTTCAAATTTTCTTCAAGGAGAATCCTATGCATGCACTTGGCTGGAATAATTCCCTTAATGTCAGCAATAGTCCACTTAATGGCCTTTTGATGGGTGCGAAGGACGTGACAAAGTAAGTCTTCCTCGGATGGAGTAAGGTTCGCGACAATGATGACCGGGAGAGTTTGGTTGCTGCCTAAGTACGCATACATAAGATATTCTAGAAGGGGTTTAAGCTCAAGGACAGGAGGAGAGATGTGAGAGGGCAAGGTCTCTGTGGTGGTGAGGGGGCCTTAGACAAGTGCATGGGAGGCATGGCGTTAAGGTATAACAATTCGGCCATAGTGTTTGGGTCCATGGTGGTTTCTGGTTTAGGGAAGGTGAGGTATTTTTCTAGGTCATTTTCCACACATGATAGTGTAAGGTTCTCATTAAGAAGCATATCCATAGTATTCAAAGGAAAATCAACAATAGGTTCTGTTGGATATTGCATGGTATCATGTATAGAGAAAGTACGAAGCTTGCCTAAAACCCGAATAAATACCTGTCCATTCTTCACATCAATGAGGCATTCAGCTGTGGCCAACAAAGGACGTCCAAAGATCAATGGGTGCTCCCCATTCTTGTCGATTCTATCCATTTTCAAGACATAGAAATCAGCGGGGATATACGTATCACCAATCTGAACCACAACATCCTCCAGTACACCTACAAGGTTAGAAACCTACACATTAGCCAATCGAACACAAAGATGAGTAGGTTTAAGATCTCTTAAGTTCAAAGTCTTACAAATATGGAAAGGCATAATTTTAATTGAATCTCCAGTATCACATAAACAATGTTCAAAACGTTTAGATTGAATGACACAAGGAAGTGAAAGGGCCCTGGGATCATTGACTTTTGAGGGCATGGAAACAAGGGCTGCCTTGCAAGCTTGGGGCAGGTCCACGACATTTGGGGCTTCAAATACTCTTTTTTCCAGCAACTAAATCCTTGATATTCTTGGAAAAGATGGGCATGTGCTCCAGGATTTTGGAAAAAAGGAAGTGTGATTTGAAGTTTTTGCAGCATCTTGATGGTCTCTTCCTCGAATGCTTCCTTGTTTTTGTTTTGATCTTGAAACCTGCTAGGGAATGGATATGAGACATTATTAGATAACTCAAAAGACACCTTATTAGACATTTTATTGGAATTATAAGGAGTTTTAGGTTATAAAGTCCAGCATGTTGCTGGGGTACTGCATGGGTAGCCGAAATGGATGCATCATGTTCCAATGCTTTGTCTTTAGAGTTCAAGGACTGTTTTTGGGTGCTTGGGCCTTGGGTTCCAGGGACCTTAACCTGTAGTTATTCATCTTGAAAGTGAGCTTGAGGTGGTGCCACGTGGGTGGGCTCATCCGAGGTCAAAGAGGGGGCAGATTGCACGCCATAGGGTGCTGGAATTTCCGGATGGTTCCAGCACTGAGTACTTGGGTACCTTGCTAGATTTTGAGTGTATGGCTGTGATTTTTGGACAGCAGGGACCTGGGGTCTTGAAGTATGATTCCTTGGGGTGTACTCTAGGCTAGGAAGCTCAGTGCCACTCTGGAGGGTGATGCAATTCGTTGTTGGTCCATGGGGACCCTTCGGATTCACCATAACTTGACTAGGGAACTTACCGGGCTCTCTTTGGTTGAGTTGATTAGAAATCTACCCAAGTTGCCTCTCCAAGTTAGTAATGGCATGTTTAGTCTCATTCATGAAGGCATTAGTGTACTGTGCCATAGTTGTAAGTGCATCCTCCCTTGACTTACCGGTTGAACCTTGAGTTGAGGATGTACCTTGGGGCTGCATAGAAGGGGCTGCAACATGAGGTTGCTGGAATCTAGGTGGTGGCCAGGGGTTAGCCATGGATTGGTTGCTGTTCCACCTGAAATTCGGATGGTTCTTCCATCCCGGATTGTAAGAGTTCAAAAATGGATCATTCCAGAGCCTTGAAGCATTATATCCGCCAACATAGTTGGCTTCCCCCACTTGTGTGCACCCATATGAAGAGTGTCCTAGGACTGAACACCTCACAAACCAGGTTATTCTTAACCTTATCCCTACACAATTGCTTTACCAAAGCCATGAGTTTAGTAATGGATCCATTTTGTCTCTAGTCTCAACCATGGACCTAGATGAGTGGCCTCAATAACTAAACTGTTTCTCTCTTTGAGCTATCTTCTCAAATGAATTTCGGGCCTCGGTTGCCGTGCCATCTAAGATACCTTGATATAGGGAATTCACCATAGTACGATCCCCATAAGTAAGACCTCCATAAAACCACATCATAAGGTGATGATCCTCAATGTTATGATGGGGACAAGCATGAAGCATCTCATTAAACCTTTCCCAATACTCATAAAAGGCTTCATCTTAGAGCTGTCTAGGGTTCATAATCTTAGCCCTAAACTCATTAGTCTTTTCAATAGGGTAGTATTGGGTGAGGAATAAAGTAGACAATTCTGCCCATGTATGAATAGAGGTGGGTGCAAGTGAATGAAACTAAGCTTTAGCCCTATCCTTAAGTGAAGCGTTAAACAACCTCAACCTAATTTCAATCTCAGTCATCCCATTGATATGAAGAGTTTCGGGAGGAACAAGTAGGGTCGTGAGTTGTTCCCTCCACTGAGGAGCTGCATGACATGAACTAGTACCTGAAAAACAAATAAACCAACAAAGTTAAATAATTCCAAACTATATGGACACCTTTGAGGGACAAGTCCCCGGCAACAGCGCCAAAAACATGATAGAAGATTTATCAACCAAGAAATTATGAATGATAACTCCTAATGTAATACTTTGCAAGTGCACAAAATAGTATCACGAGTCCCTCGAGGACTTGTTCAACGTGAATCCACTTAGTTTGGATTGAAACAACTTGAGAAAAACTACGAAAACATTGGGAGGTTTTGAGTGATGATTAGAACGAAATTGAATGATGAAAACAAGTGCAAAATGATGAAAAAATCGATTTGGAAGTTGATTGGATAATTAGGACGGATTAGGACATGTTATCCACCTTTACCAATTATAGTTCTCCTTAGATCTCGTTGATTAGATTAATTATGCATGTATCTGAATTAAGTGCCCATGCAGGGGTCCGGCCAAGGCTCACCCCACACATTTATCTTCTCTTAGATTGCATGTTTACGTGTAATGTACCCGCCCTTAAACAACAATTACCAATGGTGCTTGATAATGCATGAAAACATGAAGAAGATTTAATGACACTACACTATCCCTAGAAAAGTGATGTGCAGACCTAGGGAGTCATAAGTTTAGATTTAGAATAAGAGTCCCCCTACCCCTCCTTAAACGTGATGCTACAAATTGCAGGGTGAACACAAACATCGATGTGATCCGTCAAGCAATTACATCAACAATTATACGTAAATAAGGTGATCAAACTTACACTACTCACGCATAACCAAGTTAACAAACAACACAATTGAATTCATATAAAGCATAAAGAGATAAGGGATTGAGAAACACAAATACTAAGATGAATGATGTGTGAGAAAAGTGGCACAAACACTTCTTCTCCTCCCAAGCGTCACGTCACAATCAAGGTGCAAGAATCAAATCCAAAAGCATGAACACCAGGAAAATTGCGGCTAATAGTGTATAAAATTTAAGTAGAAATTTCAGCAGAGTTTTTGGACCTTAGGAGGTAAATTGGATGTCCCTTCATAAACCCTAATACCTTTATTTATAAGAGAATAATTAATCCCCTTAATAATAGGAGTTTACAATTAAATTCTATAAGGAAAAAGCTTCCTAATTAATTAAGAAATCTAATTAAAACCTTTCCTACAAGTAAAGAAATTAAAAATAAGAATACAAAAAGAAATAGGACTAAAATCCCTATACAATATAGAGAATAAATGTGGAAGGAACTTAAAATTAACCTAAATATAGCCCAAAATCAGAATTAGAGCTTCATGGACGATTTTTGGTGGTCAACCACTGAAATTGGAGCAGTCAAAGGCGGGGTCAACGAAAGTCAAAGGCGCCAAGGAGCTGCGTAGGTGCTCGATGGAAGTCCACCGAATCGGAAACCACCACTACAGCACACGTGTGCGGAAGAAGAACCCAGGCATTCGGTAGGAGTTTACCTAAGAAGCTGGCTCATAACAGTGACACACGAAGGATCCTAATGCTTATTTCGGTGGGTATCCACTGAATTCCTGTGTCATTTTCTTTCTTTCATAACTTCTTCGTTTCAATTCCGATTTAGGTGATTCTTTAGCCCAAATTCTCGTAATTCCAAAATATATTTGATCTACACATTTCTCACAAAATATATTATTTTCTCCAATTGCATAAAAAAATATTAACAAAATATAAGTAAAAGGGTATTAAATCATGAATAAAACATGCATGAATTATGACCTATCACGAGGGCTATATTGAGGCTGGGGCATTTACTTAGGACTACTCGCTCTACTAGAGTAGGTTCTGGTGGTCTTTTACTTTCTTGTCTAGTGCTCTGTGTAACTATTTATTTCTGGGTTTTTTTTACGCTTAACATGTGAGGTTTATCCCTTGTCTGGCACTGTATTTGTATTTATTCGGACTGAAGGTACTTTGGGAACTTTAAAATGGTTGTGTTAGACAAGAGCAAGCTCTTTCACGAGAATCAAAGGGGAATTCAGAGAGGGTTCTATCCCCCGAACGGTGTACCAATAAAAAAAAAAGTCTCCTGTGAGACAAGGAAGTCGAAAGGTCATATCGGCTCTCGGAGGTTGTACTGATCGACAAAATTCCCTTGAGAGATGTGGACGTCAAAAGGTCATATCAGCCCTTGAGGGTGTATTGATCCACGAAACTCCCCTAAGAAACGTGGAAGTCAAAAGTTCATATCGACCCTTAAGGCTGTACCGATCTGTGCAAACTTGGATTTTATTTTCATAAAGGAAAGCTGGTCATGTGTCACTGTGAATGGAGTCTAGTTAACAAGTGAATGGGTATGTTGTTCGATGGAAGCATTGATTACACCTAGGACCCTATATAAAAGGCATTCGAGTCTCAGTTGTCCCCAATTTCCTAGTATTTTCGAAACTGTCAAGTAAAAAACAAGCAACCAATTAGGGAGTGTGGTTTGCAGGTTGAGCTGTTGGGAAAAAAAACTTCTGTCTTAGACAACTTGGTGAAGAAGTGTTCATCCGAGCAAGTTTTGACCGATAAGAAAAAGGTTTGCTTCTTGCTTACGGTTGTGTCCTTCCTTTCTATAGTTATTAGGTTCTTAGGTATGCTACACTTTAAATTTGTAGATGTCAAGATCAGAGTCAAGTTCCAATGAAAGATCCGTTCGGACATTTGGAAAAAAAGCCTCCTGGTCTTGTTCGGCAAACGAAGCTGAGATCAGGCCTAAAGGCCCCACGTCTACAAGTTGATCTTCTTCATCCAGTACTAGGTCTGAGTCGGTAATCGATACAAAATAAAAAGTTCATGAGGTTCTGGTTGATGTGGTCGACATGGTTAAATAGAGGTAAGGTGCCGACTAAGAGTTTGAGTAGTGACTATAAATACAGACTCTGAGGATGTGTCTGTAGAAAAGGTGGACGATGAGCAAACGACCAAAGAAAAACTCAAAGAAGTTGAGGCCAAGCAAGATGAGGAAGGCCTCGATGCAAGTCATGTTCAAATGGAAATACCCCTAAAATGATCGCCTTATATCATTGACAGGTTTCAAGAGCTGTACAACATACTGGATGAAATTGGGATGAAGATTCCTTTGATAACGGATCTACCGAGTCATATGGGTCAACCTTGTTTTACGTAGATGAATTTGAGCATGGTGTTCGACTGCCGCTGCATTCTTGGCTGCAAAGCATCATCACTCGAGTGCGAATAACGCTGACCAGCTGAACATGAACAGTTGGCTCAAATTGGTCAGTCTCCACACCGTATTCGACATATATGATATGGGAGAGCCAGCCTGGGGCCACTTTAGTTAACTCTAAAAATTTCGTAGACAGATGTATGTTCCAAGTTAGTTCCAAATGGAGTGCTAAGAGAAGGGCAAAGGTGTGCCCTCATTACTGATATCCCATATCTAAAAAGAATTGGAAGCATAGGTATGTGTGGATATCTAGCCCTCGGAAAGAGGAGACTAGGAATCTAAGGCAAAGAATCCAACACTTTTTCCAGTCAACAGGTTGTTGCAGCTGACTGTAGGAATATGCAAAGTTATTTTTTTTATCGGTCGTTTTTGTAGTCTAACCTGATTTTTTATGTTTGGAAACTGCATCCAAAAGAGGCTACACATAGGCGAACAAGTGCGAAATGATCCATAGTCGGTTGTTTGGATTGGAGAGGAGTTGGTGTCTGCTTCGGTACCCAAATTAGCTCATCTCAGTCCATCTCATTTAGCCATTAGGTAATGTGTTTGGGTTTAATGTTTGGTTACTTATTCATATGCTGAGTAGTACTAACATGTGTTTTTGGCAGTTCACAAGAAGGTGCTAAAGCTTACTAATCGAAAAATGGAAGGTGTGAAGGAAAAACATGCAGTAACCGAGGCGAGGCACTATGCCTACGAGGTGGTTGCTCGTAAGGGCAAGGAGAAATTCCACATCATAAGCGAAGGAGGGCGAGGGAAAAACATGTGGCAAACAAGCCCAAGGAGCCAATTACGGTTTGTAGGGTGCTAGGGCTGGCCAAGTCGAGTTTATCAGCCAACCATGAGTAAAGACAGTGGGTGCCCAAGTTAGGCCTTAGCGTTAGCGATAGTGAGGTGAAGTCTGCAAAGTGCAAGGGTGCGTTGGATCTGAGTGAGCACCGTCGGCAGAAGCCGGAGGCCTTGAGCAAGGGGAAGCTTAAGTGTGGGTGGGTTGATAGACCAGAAGGCCGCTGGTGGGTCACCCCTAAGAAGAAAGATTCATACCCCATAGCCAGGGATGCTAATCTGAAGTAGGATGCACATGATGTTGCCAAAGCAGAGCAGATAAGGAAGAGAAAGGTCGAGCTGGAGGCCCAGGAGCATGCTTAGTGGGCGATCAGAACTATAAACAGGAACTGTCTCCACCGCGACCGATGAGAAGTTCAAAAAGGCCTAATTCCAATCATAGGCTCAAGAGTTTCTACTCCAATACCTTAGATGCTCCTGAGGTGACGAGAACGTCAAAACCCGAGGGCAAGTGATAGAGTGTATGCACCCGTTAGTTAATTAGGTGGTCAATTCTTTGATCCTCGAAAGTCTGGCCGACTTGAGGTAGATCGTAAAGATGGGTTGTTTGACCATGACCAAGCAGTTTTCCAAGATGACGACTAATTCTACACGCGTAAGTGTTTGTAACACTTAATCTTTATGTATCACTTCCCTTTTGGTGGTCTTGTTTACTAATCAGGTGTGATTGTGGTCGACAGTGCTTTAGGAAGCAAGTGGTCAACCTCAAGAAGGTGTCAAAGCTGGTTGATCAATCTAAGGTCGATTGGGAAAAGCTGAACGAGAAGAGCGAGGGACTGAAAGCGAAAAATTAGGCAACTGAGCGACCCTCGAAGAAGTGTTTCGAAATGCTGCGGGTGAACAAGAGGCTGTGTGAGCATGTTTAAGTATCTACAATCACAAGTGAGGAAGTATGAACATGCTTCAATTCGAGATTCTGAGAAGGTGGTAGAGCTAGAATCTATGGTGAAGGATGCCATCATCGGTGTCGAGCAGGGTCGGAAGAAAGCTGTTTTTGATTATAAACAGTTAGAAGATTTTCAGCAGGCTCTTGAACAAGCTGTCCAGCATTATCGTCAGTCTCAGGCTTTTAAGAATGAAGTAGGGATCCAACAAGGAATGCTGGAGAAGGAGTTGATGCAGAAGGTGCTCTTTTCTTAGCCAGGGGTACCAATTAAGCTCACCTGGCTATAGGTTGAGCTGATGTTGACCCATAGTTTAACGTTTCTAGAGGAGGATAAGGTGTCCAATCGAGATTCAGAACATATTTTCATCTTGAAGATGCATATGATCGATCTTGAATCAGTGTTGAACCCTCCAACGAGGAATGATGGGCAAGAAGACAATGAGGTTTCAATCGGTAAGAGGAGGAGGTTCCAATGGACTGAGTTGGCCCAGCATGATCTGCATCATCCAAGCTTTTTGAGCCTAGTCGTTTGTTTCGTTTGCTAATTTTTCATTCTTTCATTTTGGTTTTCTTGGGTATTGCCCAATGATATGGATGTAACAAACAAGTTATTTTTAACTTTTGAATGAATGGTGATTGTTTTGCTATATTTTCCAACTGTATCGTAGTCGATAATTTACACGTGCCTGATGATGGAATGAGGGGATTTGTGCACGTGTTAGTGCTGGTTGCCCTTGCTAGGGTTTTTTTTTTTGTTAGTGTAGACTTGGGCCATTGAGCTTTGTAAAAGTGTATTGGGCTAGAGGTATTGAGCCCAAATGAGTATGGACTGATATGGTATCAACATAAATCCCCCAAGTTTTTTTACCAAGGTTGAATTTCCCAGTTAGGAGCTTGTAAAATTGTCCCAGACTCGATGAGGGATATACCTCTAGTCCCCTAAGTCCCCCACATGAGGGAGTATGCCGAGCGGTATGCCTAGTCGAGGTCTACCATATGGTGTGCCTTCTTTGGTTGGGCTAGCGTGGTCTTATCTACTCAATTCGAGGTTTACCATATGGCGTGTGAGAATATCAGTGTTAGTAGGGTAGGTCAGGGGTCACCAATTGTACGACTCGGTTGGTGCCTCTTGGGTATCCAGCGCCTTCTCGGTTCCCAGTGTTTTTGCGTAGGGATGTGTGAGACCAGTGTGAGTGCAACAGGTGGCGACAGTGATAAATTCTGTATTTTTATCAAAGTGACCTTTCGTATGCCGAGAAGTCTCTATAAATAGTTTAGAAAAGTGAGAAGGGTTTTTCACATTCACTTTTCACACATTTTCTTTGGTGAATTGCTGTTCCTCCAACAAGGTGAGTTTCGGCAAGGATCGGTGCGGCATAGTGTGCGGTGGAGCGATTTCCACCAAGGGCGACTGCCGTGTAAAAACAAGGTAAAATCTTTCCTTTCTTCCTTTTTTGGATTTAATCTTAGTTTTTTGGATGAACCGGGGATGAACTAGGGGGGAGGGGTCCAACATAGATTCGATTCGAGGAGTGTAGTGGTCGATGATAGAAAATTGTTTGTCTTCTTTGGTTTTCTTAGATTGCTTCAATGTTCAACCGGGATAGTGAATCCAATGAGGTTCAAGATTACAATCGTAGAGACTAGTCAGACGCGTCATCCCCATGGACCACTCTGGAGTCAGTGGAAAGGAGTGTGTTAGTGGGAATCAGCGTTAATAGAAAGATCAACAAGAAGCCTCATTAAGGTGATCAAGGTGGCTTATCGATGTCAAGTTAAATTGAGGAGGTTGAGGAGGTTGTATAGACCAATAGGGAGTCGTCTGGGGAATCCCATGTGGTGATGACGACGGGTGGTTAGGACAAGGAGTTGGTGAGCCTTATCAGTGCACTGAAAAGAAAGGTCCTGAAAAAGAAGATATCGACCGCCGGGCCAATACTAAAAGCCAAATTTTCTATGGATGAGCTTATTAGCAAGGAGATGGATCCGACTATGGTGAGATTATGGTCGACCTGGAACATCCCTTCGAAGTGAAGTTGAGGGTTATCGGTCACTGGGAGGTGTCGAGCAATCCTCCCTCAAGGTATGCCCTTTTCTACCACGAGCTATACATGCATGGGTTGAGGTTCCCCCTACACCCTTGGATGAACATGATGGTTTGGAGCCTAGGGGTGGCCCTCAATCAACTCAATTCGAACGTGTAGATAATACTGATTAACAATGTATGTGGTGTTTGTGAGGGGGGAAGCAGTTAGCGTTGATGTATGGACAGGTAGTGCACCTATATGAGTTCGGTTAGCAGCAGTAGAGCCCGGGCTGGGTGCATGGTCGGTGTAGGGATAAAGGGAGTCGATGAGAGTTCATCCTCGGTTTTCCATCATCGTAGAAGACGTATAAGAAGAAGTTCATCTTTGTTAATGGGGACTGGGGTGGGGAGGGCATCTCGTTTGAATTCCAAGACAAGGATGATGAGGGCTAGTGTTACGACCCGGCCCATCTAGCACGATATTGTCTGCTTTGGGTCTAGCCCTCACGGTTTTGTTTCTGGGAACTCACGTGCAGCTTCCCAGTAGGTCACCCATCTTCGGATTGCACCAGCCTAAGCTCGCTTAACTTTGGGGTTCCAACCAAACCCAAAGCCAGTGAGCTCCCAAAAGGCCTCGCGCTAGATAGATACGTGCTCACACATAAAAGTCACTTCACCTTTCTCTCCCTGAGCGATGTGGGATTTTTCACCGTTCTTCCCGAGACATGGGTCTTACAATCTCCTAGCTGGCACACTCAAATCCAGTCGGGGTTGGGCTCTGATACCATTCTGTCATGATCTGACCCATCTAGCACGATATTGTCTGTTTTGGGCCCAGCCCTCACGGTTTTGTTTCTGGGAACTCACGTGCAGCTTCCCAATAGGTTACCCAACTTGGGATTACACCAGCCCAAACTCGCTTAGCTTTGGGGTTCCAACCAAACCCAAAGCAAGTGAGCTCCCAAAAGGCCTCACGCTAGATAGATACGTGCCCACACATATAAGGCACTTCACCTTTCCCTCCCCGAGCAATGTGGGATTGTTCACCGTTCTTCCTGAGACACGGGTCTTACATATAACGACAACAAAACCCTTCAACTATGAAACTAGGGATGTTTACACAAATGGTCAACTCATTATATACAGAGCACAAGTTGTACAAAAACTCAACGTACAACACCTTTTACCCTAGATACACCAAAGAATCGCTTATGCCTCCGCTTCTAGACAAGTACCCGTCGACGTTCCACGACCTAGAGGACAATAAAATCCATGATAAATGTGATTGGACAAAAAATAATCTTTAGAAAACATACGATTTTACCCTTCGCTTTAGAAAACTATGCATGCATATAAGTCCTTAAAAACTCAATGGAACATAATATAGTTATGACCCCGAAACACGTGAAAACATACCCAAAGCAATTAATCGTAAACCAATCGCCAGTCATAAAACTAGTTCAAATACAAAATACCAACACATCATAGTAATAATAGTCAATTACACTGAGTCAACACATAAACATCACTTAACCGGTCCATATCCACTATCACACAAAGTCACCACATCACAATCAACACGATCAACTGCACAACCGGTAGGCTTATCACATACTCACTAGGGAACCGGAGCCCAGCTCAACGTCCAAGTCACTAGTCCCAAGAATCAGAGCCCCGCTCGATGTCTGAGACTACCGAAGTAGTCAACACACATCACGAGAATGGTTATCCATCACATACACGAGTCACATCAAAATGCACCAATAGCAAATAATCACACATTTATATCACACATCAACTTCGTAAACCAAATCTCATTGCAGAATCCCGGGCCTATGGCCCAAAACCAAACTTTACATTATACCTCGTAAAACATGCATAAATAGCCTTTTCAACTAAAAAAATCCGATAATCATAACAATCCCACACCACAACATTTCCATCACAATGTCGAGAAATATTATTTAATCACACTTTACCCAATTTCACAATTAAAACAAAGCATGAGAACATATATTTAAGGAAATCTCGTAAAACATGCAATAAATAATTATCGTAAAATATCCAAAAATCCAACATCATAGTATCTCATATCATAAATCATATTCAATCCAAAACCACAATTGAAACGAACAGGAAACGAAATCTCAATAAACCATAAAGTCACTGAAAGTCTATCTAAAATCTCAATCAATCCAATATCACCAAAATCACAAAGAAAACCATCTAAAATGATTAAATATGCAATCATAATATTTTAATAAACTAAAACGTCCACTCACAGTGCAAATTCGTCGCTTAATCTTGTTCTGAGCATTCCTTTCTTACTTCGGGAGTTCCGTCTCCTATCCAAAAATACAATTTTAGGTTACTAAAGTTTCAAGAACCTTCAAGTAACCTCCTAGTACAAACCCTAACTCTCGGGAATTTTATATAAATTTTTGAATGTAAACTACACGCTTTGGATACCCAAAACTACCCCGAGACAGTATCTAATTGACTCAAAACCTAGTCCTGTTAATTGGTTTGAAAAAGCCGACAGAAAACCCGCACTGAATCGGTATCGAACAAAAAAATACCGAACTGAAGAAAAATCGAGACTCAATTTTCAACATAAGAAAACCGAATCGAACCAAAAAAGATGGGAAACTCAAACCGAACAAGCACGAATTGAATAGGCCCGAACCGAAGTTGTTACTTATTTTACTAAAACAACATCATTTTATATGAAACCCTAGTTTATATATCTTCTTCTTCACTTCCCACTTTGGCGGCCACCATGACTTCAGTCCATGTCTCAAACTCAGAGTTTCACTCTCATCAAATAAGAGTCTTACTCTCAGACCCTCCTTCCTCCCATTCCTCCTTCGGTTCCATTTCTTTAATCTCTTCTCCTTAACCAGCCCTCTCTGTTATCTCAATCTCTTAGACCCTCACTAGCTAATGACTTCGCAGTGAAGGCGTCGAATAGTAGGAGTCACGTCCTCGCAATCACGGTGTTACAAACTCTCAATAGCCAAATGGTCTAAACTCTCTCTTCTCAGTCGATTCTAGACGTTGAACCATCGATTCCAGCCGCATCGCATCAAGCCGTGGATTGATCACGACCACATTGAAGCGGAAAGGTATGGGGTTATACTTTCACTACCCCATAACTTCTAACCTCAACTCAGTTAAGATATTTGCTCCGAAACTAAAGAATTTTATATGGGTTTCAAATAAGCCTACTGAGAAATGTTCAATTAAGAGCTTTCACTACCCAAAAAAAAAAAATGCATGTATATTGATATTGATTCCAAATATACACTCACATTGTGTGAAAATGCATACATATGGTAGTAGATAAATAAATAACTATCATATTTACATAGTAGAAATTCGAGATTATAGATTAGGAATCAAGATCGTGATGATGATTTCATGTGCACACTGCTTCTTGGTAAATGCATTGATATGGTCAGTGGGGATTCTATTTGTGGATATTCGCTTCATGTAATTAGTGTTTTGATTTTCCAGCTGGGGATTTTCCTGCCGCTATGGGGGAAGAGGGGGCGAATCTGGGATGAAGGGAGGAATCATATTGTATTTGAGCGGCAGAGATGTGAATACCGGTTTGAGGAGCAAGGTGTAAATTGGGAAGGATTGAATTTCATTTTTATTTCCTAATCTAGTAATCTAATTTAGAAGAGGAGTGGAATTAGGAGAAACTTTAAATTTAAAATTTCGGGACACATTTATTGTTTAGGAAAGTTGCATATCATATTTGATATTTTCCCATTCAATGTGCTCTAATCTAATGGTAGAGTAAGTGTTCAAATGTATGTAATGAACTTTACATTTAAATTTGATCTAACATCTAGATTGAAAGATAGTAAATCATCTACAAAGTTAGGAGATGTAAGATGGTTTGGTTCAGCCCATAGATTTGAGCTTTCATTAGTTATATTAGGAAAAATCATTAGTCAAATCGAAGAGAAAAATGGTAGACAATTAGGCAGGAGCCTATGCTGCTCGAGGCAGCTTTGGGTTGTGAGAGAGAGAAAAATACCGTGACGACTAGGATAAGGTCATTAAGTGCGAGTTGAAGTTGGATATCCCTTGCCCATCGCCCCAGTAGCACATAGGGTTCTTCTGAATATTGGTCGAAAGATAGGTTTTAATGTCCCCATTTAAGTTTTGAAACTTTGTATCACAACTTAAACCCTTGAACATTTCCTACAAGTGTTATCCCTTTTATTGAAGTTGAGCTGTTTTGGGATGATGTTAAAAGGAATGCTGTTTTTTTATGCTGTTAATCAATTTTTTGTATTTTTGTCATAACAGAGTATTTGAATGTTTGTCAGGTTTTAGGGTGTGGCAATAAACTTTGTGAAAAGTGATGATATCAAGATTTTCAGAGACATCAAACAGTATTGAACTTTGATTTTATTGTTTGTAATGTACATTCTCTATTGGACTTTGGTGCCATGATTTTATTATTGTTTGTAATGGACATTCTCTATTCGACTTTGATGCGGTGATTAGGTTGTTATATATCCCATATTTTCCTTTTTTTTATTTGAGCCTAATTTGTTGTAAATGTTTTTTAGTGAATAAAAAAAACCGGTTTACCTAAAAAACTAAACCGGATGGACTCAACCAGCTGGATCGAATTGAACCAAAAATAAGCCAGTTTAACTCGAAACCGAACGAAGGTGAATTGAATATTTCAATTTTGGTCCTAGTCAATTTTAAGTGGAAAACCGAACCGAAATCGGTTCAGTTTTAGTTTTTGTAAAAAAATCAAACTGAAAAAATAATTAACAGGGCTATCGAAACCTATGCCAAAATATCTGTAACATCAAAAGGAGTAAAACAATATGTTGGCCGCATCTCGAGACTCGTTGGCAGGCGCCCCCACGTGTCGCCTGAAGTGGCCATGCGTGAAGCCCACACACTGAGCTATAGTGTCGTCTCCTTTGCCAGATTATCTGGTTTTCTAGATTGCCCGACCCAGTGACCCAACCTGATCCTAACTCACTCAAAATTGGACCTTTTTCAATTTTGTTTCGACCAAACTATTCTACGTTCGCCCAAAAAGGGACTTGTATGATCAAAATGTAAAGAAACTTACCCAAAACGGTCACCTAATCTCTCAAGTTTCAGCCAAGGTTTGTTCTTCGGTCCTTGGTGATCTCGGCGTCCAAACTGATGAAATAGGGGCTTGTTGGGACCTCTTGGACTCCAAGAAGATGATATCGACCTTGTTTCCAATGTTCCCAGCCGAAAACTGGGTTAAGCAACCCCAAACCCAAAAATCACCTTCTCGATTTCATCCTTTCTCTTTCACAGTTCTAAGTTTGACTCATCTTCTCCTTAATTTCTTCCTCTCTTCCTCCTTCTCTTCCTTGAATTTCCTTCCTTTTTTTCTTCTCTCCTTCTCCCTCTTTAGGTTTTTTGTTCTTTCTCTCTCCCAGCCCAACCACTAAACACACAATACTTTTAAAAGCTTATCACAACCGATACAAAGAGTCCAAGTCGATGAACAACTCCATAAGAGATAAGTGACACTTGTCACTACCTCATTCAACCACAAGAAAAATCTCTCTAGGAAATTACTAAAATACCCCTTTTGGCTAAATTACCAAAATGCCTCTACATAATTTAGACCCAAAACGAAACTGTCTGAACTCTGTTTTTGGCATGCCGCCTGCCGACGTACTCGGGAGGCTGAGACCTTTACAACCGCATTTACGAAAAACCCATAATCCATCCCGGTAAAAAATTCAACATTTTAACTTTTGGTAAAAAGTCAACTCGTTGACTTCAAGGGCAAAATGGTGATTTCCAATTCTAGCTGAAAGTCCACGTTGTTACCTTCTCGGTTAGAGTGAGTATTTGAGATTTTGAGGTGACAAAAGACCTTCAATAGCATGTGATAGGTGTAGTGATCTTGGTACTAAGCATGCTGATAGTGGCATGGATTACAGAATATCAAATTAGGATTCGAATTGACAGGACCCATCCCAAGCCCCCCGGGATTAGTGCGGGATGACCCTGCTCCCGTCTGACACGAAGTGTCAGACAAGGGATATTTTCGTCCTTTGCCCTCCCGGGCTATCAGAGTACGCCAGGATCCGGAGGAGGCATGTGATATCTCGGTCTCTGCTACAGTCCACATTCGATGTCAACCTGAAGGGCAGTCAAAACATTAAAAACTGTGAGTGGACAAAACAAGAGTTTATAAAAACATTTTAACGAGAAGACATTTGTACCCTCCACTAAAAAGCATGCATGCATTCGAAAACCATTTATCCAAAACAAACCATATGTGGGACTAAGCCCAAAGCAGATATAAACCAAGGTCGAAAGGACCACAATGAAAACGACCATACGGGCCACAGCCCAAATCCATAAGGGACTCGGCCCCAAACCATAAAGAAACCAAGTACACGAGCCACTGCTCAAATCCTGTGCACACCTGTACACACCACATATCATATATCATATATACATCACATACATATATATAAGTCACACAACCAATCCTGTCACGGTATCCAAAGCTACGCGCATGCTACCCAGGTCTCAATCCGAGTCTTCTCAAAGTCAAGATCAATGTCCGTAGACCACTGACCCTACCCGAGGTAATAGTAATCATAGCCTTCCTGAGAGTAAGAAACCCAACTGGGGGGTGACTCCACTCAGTCGGTGCTCCGTGACTACTCCGGGGTCCACCCAGGCCAATGACCCTCCCCGGAGGAGATAATAGAAGTAAAGGAAGGTAGACGAACATATATATACATAACATAAACATTCATGACCGGTTCTCCTGAACCGTCATGATCCATAATATCCATAAGCAAGTAACATGCCGGTTCCCATAAACCGTCATGTACCGTAATAACATAACCAGGGTTCATGCCGGTCCCCATAAACCGTCATGAACCAGAATGACCTGACAAAGGTTCATGCCGGTTCCCATAAACCGTCATGAACCACAATGACCTTTCCAGAGTTCATGCCGGTTCCCATAAACCGTCATGAACTTGGAAATCCACGTAGGGTCCCTGACCCGAAATCATAAACCATAAAGTAACTGGGTCTCGTGCCCGAACATATGACTCAACTGGGCACCGTGCCCGATATCTAAGGGTCAGTCACGACTCCGATCATAGTGATGCGTGCAACCATCCATCCAGGACCGCCCTCAATCCTGGTATGTCGCCGTGAACGAATCAACCGACGCGACCATCGCAAGATCATGGTGCACTCATCACCGATCGCTATCCTGAACCGTCAGCACTCCGTAGTCGAGCTTCCCCAGGCTGCCCGACAACGAATCGTGCATCGTGACCTCTCCGGAAGGAACACATCCAAATCTGGAGGCGAGCGTCGTATCGTCGATCGCCGTGCACATAGCACCCGTCGCGACCACGATTTAGACCCGAAGGTCGTAAATAGTGTCATATGCCCGAGACAAAACCGAATGGGTCTCATACCCGAGTTTATCCATTTAGAAATCCAAAATCAAATCATTTAAATCAATAAAGAAATACAGACCCGTATAAGCACCATATAAGGCCGAAACCTCGAAATACGTGCTTATACGTAACCACATACAAATGCACCCATGGCATCATCAAACAAGTAATAAAACATATAATAAACATTTATGCATGCACCAATTTAGAAAACAAAGTCCACTCACAGACCGTCCGAGCTGCCGCCTCGATTTGCGTGCCATACGGCTTCCCGAGCCGATCACCGTCACCGGGACTCCCAAACCTGTCCAAATCGTAATAGAAGGTTACTAACTACTTAATTAACCTCCCACTAAAGCCCCGTAATTTTCCCGTATTTTTAACTATTTTTAATCCCGAACCTAAACCTTCCGATGCCCCGAAACATATCGAGACGGTGTCCGATCGACACGAAACCAGTCCCAAAATGTTCGTTACATCGAATAGAAGATTTCACATGTTGGAACCTTCCCCAGATTCCCTGCCACGCGCCCTCACGCGCCGCCTGAAGTGGCTGCGCGTGGGAGCCACGCGCCTGTGAACAGTGCTTCTCCTACCTCGATCAGACCGGTCCGAACCGACCGGTCCGGTCCGACCCCTGCAACTGGACCGGCGTAACCGGTCCAGGCCTCCTTCTCCCTCATTTTCGGTCCGATTTCTTCCATTCCAATTTCTAAATTTCTATTTTCAAGTTTCCTATCTAACCCAATTAACAAAACAACCTAAAACCCCCCTAAATCGATCCCTAAAAATTAACCCCCCACGGCCCTGTTTTCCGATTTCGTCCCCAGGCTTCACAGCCGTCAAACCCCCGTTCAAAACCATCTCTATACACCCTAAACAATCTAACAAACATTCCCTAATCAACCAAAACTATCCATAATGTAAAAATCGACAAAATGGGAGATTTGGGCCTAACCGGGTAACCGTTCGGGTTTGGGTCTCCACCGCGCACGGTGGCTTCGTCCTGGCCTGCCACCACGCTTCACCAGTCCTCCTCTCCCCCTCTGGTCTCTCTGTCATGATCATAGGGTGAGGGTTGGATGTTTGGGTCGCACAGATGAGAGGAATGGGATCGGGAAAATGGTTTGAAAATGAAGAATGATCGATGAAGAGGCAGGTGAGATGCATGAAGGAGAAATGATGTCCATTGGATGGGTGACACTTGTCACTCATCCATTGGGCATCAGGACAAATATCTGGGCCCACTAGAGACAAAACTGCACTTTTTGTCTCGTAAAACGTGCCGTCGTGAATAGTAACAGGGAACTTCCGTGAACCGTAACTTCGCCGTCGAACGTCCGAATTCGACGTGCCGCCTGTCTACGGATTCGTATCGTCCTTATCTACGTAACGGTCTTCGGCCCTCGGCCATCGGACCTCCCGATCAAAAAGTCAACTTTTGACCTCCTATTCACCCAAATTACCAAAATGCCCCTAAACTTCCGAACGTCATAACTTCTTCCTCGAACGTCGGAATTGAACGTGCCACCTGTCTATGAACTCGTGACGTCACGAACTACGTCACGGTCATCAGTCAAAGTCCATTTGACTGCCCGATTAAAAAGTCAACGTTTTGCCACCATCAGGGGCAAAACGGTCATTTCGCACCGTTCGTCCGATTTCGCTCTACTAATCACGGATTAGCCTCACTAATCGTGATTAGTCACTAATCTAATCTAGGAATTTGGGACGGGTCGTTACAACCTTCCCTCCTTAATTAATTTCGTCCTCGAAATTCCAACCGACCTAATCTAACCGTTCTTCCCTCCTTAATTAGTTCCGTTCTCGAAACTCCACTATCCTGATTCCACAACCTCCACCTCGTGGAAATAATTCGACCTACCATGCAACGCGTGTACGCTAGTACACCCACTAACCAGAACAATACTTACTCGTCTGCAGCCAGACGTACCGCTAACATCCATATCGTATCGACTACGTTCGACCACGTCGAATGACAGTAGTCATGCGTTCTGAATTGACACTACTTGCCAAATCTACCGTTTCGTTGACACAACCAACTAGACGGTTCCGTGCTCAACCGCTAACTATCCTGACATCTACTCCCACTGGGAGTCGCCAAAACTCACTAACCGATCCACGATGACACCTCCGACAAATTGTCACCACTTGACAGTCGTCAATCGAAATCTGTCACTATACTCACTCGTGGTTACACTAACCAACAATTCACCCGACCTGTGTGTAACTAGACCGATCAGAAATACCATGACCCAATGCACGGTATCCAATGTCCAGTTCACGACCTCGACTAATTCAATGGTATCGGACTAAGCCGACTATCAATACGCTCTCCAATGTACCACTGGTATACCCTATATATCGTCACCCGACATCACCAGTCTTCCTGGTATCATACCTCGAACAACGCACAAAGTACGTACATCTACCCATCGACATACCACAACAATAACCAGACCACCTAGGTCGTAGTCAAACACGTTTCAATTATGGAGTTCATTTGTCCAATCCCGGATTAGACAAATCAAAACTCCAATCCATCATCTATTTCCAAATCCGAATCCGCAATTTCGTAAGAAAGCCCGGATCCAAACCCAGAAATCATATCTATAATCATGTCCAAATTCGAATCCGAAATCATCATTCCGTAAACCGGCATTTGGAATAACCATTCCGAACCCAAATCCATAAAAGAAAATCTACAGTCAAGCTCTAGAATCAAATCCTGAATCGTCACCCAGAATCCGATTCCAAAACCCAAACCTAGAAATCCTTTTTCAAGTTCCAAAATCAAATCCTGAATCGTCATCCTGAAATCTGATTCCAAAACCTGAAATATCGTTCACGTCTACCGAGACGTACCAAAACCAAACCTATCGGTTACTCGCTCAACCGATTACCACAATACGATCGATTGACTTCATAGGGAAGTCAATCCCAACATCAACACAACACTAGGTCAGACAAAATCCGACCTCGTCAGACACCTACTCATCGGACAACTACTCAGGCGAGTAGTAAGCCATATGGGATTTACCTCGAAAAGAAGTTCAGTCCCAACATGCTCCACTCAACATCCAAGTAAGAGTAATAACTCTCCACCTATCTGGATATCCAAATCATGATCCAAATCCAACACTACGTCAAACGACTATAGACGTCACGATCCCCGATCGTCACGACGTCCAAAGTCCTCAACCATTTCCCACATCTAAATAGATTAGTCAACGACGAGACACGCCGAGACTGTGGGTTATCACTGATTACCTCGTATCATCCTTGTCATTCCACCGAGGAAAATCAAAGATGATACAAGACTGTGACATCAAAACTCATCCTATGTGAATACAACCAAGCTCGCTGCATTCACCACGCCACGTAATCCAACATCGTCTGCCACCATGCAGAAGATGAGAATCTCAGTCACCCGACTTCGATATACTCAATACCAACTGGTCGCTAGTCCCCCATGATAGTACTCGATCCTCACGTCTCAACTACCGTTGGATCCTATCCAGTCCGTCACTATCCGTGATTCACTCCCGAACCACAGATACCAATCATAAGCCCATCACGTCGGAATCACATCCCGACTCGTAACTCATCGTCATCACAATCACCGGCACCAGCACCCGCACTAGTACCAGTACACCAATGCATTATCACCTGCACTAGTATCAACACACAGGCATCCACACTAGTAGCAGCACACTAACACCAGTATCAGTATCAGCACACCGTGTGCAAACTGACAATCCTGGATCTCCGCTCATACCAAGCGACGATCGCGTACCTCTGCTCCATAGGAGAAACTCTGTCTCCCTCGTACCCAACACCTCTGGGTACAATCACCCTGACAACTCACACGAGAAAAGGAAACGTCCCCTGAACGTCCCCGATTCCCAACAACCACAGCTACAACCACTCTCGGTAGTAGTGCCTGCTACACACTTGTGCAGACCTAACTACTAGGCACCGCTATCGAGACCCCGCATCCAACGGAATCACTCGCCCGTACCAAATACTCCGTATCCCACTTAGGGATTCCATCGACAAGTACCAACCCTGGTAACCTGTCCAACCAAACTCTAACTAGTCGTAACTCGACTAACCCAGTGTCCTCTACCAGGTCACCAATGACCTTAGTTGTACCAACAGTCCATCACAACTGAAGTAGCACGACAACCAACTCGGTCTAACCGATACGTACAACTCTGACTGCGAAGTGCAGTCCCAACATAAGCTGACATGACTAGACCGACTAACAAATCCAAATTCGAATAGTCGTCCAAGTCAAACCACTCGTCAACTCACATTTCCGAACCATACACATACGGTAGGGTTCCACGATCACACCTAGAGTTTCCTAAACCCAACTGCATAAGACAATATATCCCACGATCTGACCGACCCCGCGGTCTTGACATCGTAATGACGTCAATCCAATCCTACCGTAAGTCCAACTAGGATTCCACAAATCCGACCGCTAACTACCAGAAGGTCAACTAGAGTTCCACGAACTCGACTGCTAATCGCCAATCGCAATGTAATCCACAACCCGACTGCTCCCAGCAGTAAATCCATCTAACCCAACCAAATCCGATAATTGGATAGTTACAACTCCCAACCAGTCGTCGGAACCGATCCTACGACATCGTGAAGACGATCCCAACTAACCGTCTCACGATCACACTCTAGAATACGAACACGTTAATCCTTCCGTAGGGTCCCACATTGTCAACCTTGACAGAACTATGGCAACCCCGGCCTCAAATGCCGAATCAAGGCATGCCAATCCTACTAACTATCGTACCGGCACCCCAACAATCAGGTTGACCACGAACTGCAGCCCATTGAGATATCACATCCTCGACCTGTGTACATACTCCAAGAGCTACACGGTTGCTCGAATAGAGACAACCCCGCTCTGATACCACGTTGATAGGACCCATCCCAAGCCCCCCGGGATTAGTGCGGGATGACCCTGCTCCCGTCTGACACGAAGTGTCAGACAAGGGATATTTTCGTCCTTTGCCCTCCCGGGCTATCAAAGTACGCCAGGATCCGGAGGAGGCATGTGATATCTCGGTCTCTGCTACAGTCCACATCCGATGTCAACCTGAAGGGCAGTCAAAACATTAAAAACTGTGAGTGGACAAAACAAGAGTTTATAAAAACATTTTAACGAGAAGACATTTGTACCCTCCACTAAAAAGCATGTATGCATTCGAAAACCATTTATCCAAAACAAACCATATGTGAGACTAAGCCCAAAGCAGATATAAACCAAGGTCGAAAGGACCACAATGAAAACGACCATACGGGCCACAGCCCAAATCCATAAGGGACTCGGCCCCAAACCATAAAGAAACCAAGTACACGAGCCACTGCTCAAATCCTGTGCACACTTGTACACACCACATATCATATATCATATATACATCACATACATATATATAAGTCACACAACCAATCCTGTCACGGTATCCAAAGCTACGCGCATGCTACCCAGGTCTCAATCCGAGTCTTCTCAAAGTCAAGATCAATGTCCGTAGACCACTGACCCTACCCGAGGTAATAGTAATCATAGCCTTCCTGAGAGTAAGGAACCCAACTGGGGGGTGACTCCACTCAGTCGGTGCTCCGTGACTACTCCGGGGTCCACCCAGGCCAATGACCCTCCCCGGAGGAGATAATAGAAGTAAAGGAAGGTAGACGAACATATATATACATAACATAAACATTCATGACCGGTTCCCCTGAACCGTCATGATCCATAATATCCATAATCAAGTAACATGCCGGTTCCCATAAACCGTCATGTACCATAATAACATAACCAGGGTTCATGCCGGTCCCCATAAACCGTCATGAACCAGAATGACCTGACAAAGGTTCATGCCGGTTCCCATAAACCGTCATGAACCACAATGACCTTTCCAGAGTTCATGCCGGTTCCCATAAACCGTCATGAACTTGGAAATCCACGTAGGGTCCCTGACCCGAAATCATAAACCATAAAGTAACTGGGTCTCGTGCCCGAACATATGACTCAACTGGGCACCGTGCCCGATATCTAAGGGTCAGTCACGACTCCGATCATAGTGATGCGTGCAACCATCCATCCAGGACCGCCCTCAATCCTGGTATGTCGCCGTGAACGAATCAACCGACGCGACCATCGCAAGATCATGGTGCACTCATCACCGATCGCTATCCTGAACCGTCAGCACTCCGTAGTCGAGCCTCCCCAGGCTGCCCGACAACGAATCGTGCATCGTGACCTCTCCGGAAGGAACACATCCAAATCCGGAGGCGAGCGTCGTATCGTCGATCGCCGTGCACATAGCACCCGTCGCGACCACGATTTAGACCCGAAGGTCGTAAATAGTGTCATATGCCCGAGACAAAACCGAATGGGTCTCATACCCGAGTTTATCCATTTAGAAATCCAAAATCAAATCATTTAAATCAATAAAGAAATACAGACCCGTATAAGCACCGTATAAGGCCGAAACCTCGAAATACGTGCTTATACGTAACCACATACAAATGCACCCATGGCATCATCAAACAAGTAATAAAACATATAATAAACATTTATGCATGCACCAATTTAGAAAACAAAGTCCACTCACAGACCGTCCGAGCTGCCGCCTCGATTTGCGTGCCATACGGCTTCCCGAGCCGATCACCGTCACCAGGACTCCCAAACCTGTCCAAATCGTAATAGAAGGTTACTAACTACTTAATTAACTTCCCACTAAAGCCCCGTAATTTTCCCGTATTTTTAACTATTTTTAATCCCGAACCTAAACCTTCCGATGCCCTGAAACATATCGAGACGGTGTCCGATCGACACGAAACCAGTCCCAAAATGTTCGTTACATCGAATAGAAGATTTCACATGTTGGAACCTTCCCCAGATTCCCTGCCACGCGCCCTCACACGCCGCCTGAAGTGGCTGCGTGTGGGAGCCACGCGCCTGTGAACAGTGCTTCTCCTACCTCGATCAGACCGGTCCGAACCGACCGGTCCGGTCCGACCCCTGCAACTGGACCGGCGTAACCGGTCCAGGCCTCCTTCTCCCTCATTTTCGGTCCGATTTCTTCCATTCCAATTTCTAAATTTCTATTTTCAAGTTTCCTATCTAACCCAATTAACAAAACAACCTAAAACCCCCTAAATCGATCCCTAAAAATTAACCCCCCACGACCCTGTTTTCCGATTTCGTCCCCAGGCTTCACAGCCGTCAACCCCCGTTCAAAACCATCTCTATACACCCTAAACAATCTAACAAACATTCCCTAATCAACCAAAACTATCCATAATGTAAAAATCGACAAAATGGGAGATTTGGGCCTAACCGGGTAACCGTTCGGGTTTGGGTCTCCACCGTGCATCAATAAAAACAATCACAAAACGATCCAAGTAGGGCCGGAACACTCGGTTCATAAGGTCCATAAAAGCTGCTGGGGCATTAGTCAAACCAAAAGGCATCACCACAAACTCATAGTGACCGTACCTGGTCCGGAAAGCTGTCTTCGGTATATCCTCCTCTTTAACCCGTAACTGGTGATAGCCGGAGCGAATGTCAATCTTCGAGAAATACTGTGCTCCCTTGAGCTGATCAAACAAATCATCAATCCGGGGTAGGGGGTACTTATTCCGAATAGTTACCTTATTCAGTTGCCTGTAATCCACACACAACCTCAACCCTCCGTCCTTTTTCTTGACAAACAAAACAGGTGCTCCCCAAGGTGACATACTCGGTCGAATAAATCCTATATCGACCAACTCTTGCAACTGGGCCTTAAGTTCCCTCAATTCGGCAGGTGCCATACGATAAGGAGTCTGAGAAATAGGCTGTGTACCTGGTAGAAGCGCAATCGTGAACTCAAGATCTCGGTGTGGGGGTAGTCCTGGCAACTCCTCGGGAAAAACATCGGGAAACTCCCGTACCACTGGTATATCCTCCGCCCTCTCTGGCGTAGCACGCGTATCCACCACATGAGCTAAGTAACCCTGGCACCCCTTCCGTAACAGTTTACTAGCCTCGAGTGCCGAAATAACTCCCGTAGGAAGTGCACGCTGATCCCCCTGAAATGTAGTCTCTGGTAATCCGGGACTCCGAAAAATCACTCTCCTATCGAAACATTCGATAGAAGCATGATGTCTCGTCAACCAGTCCATACCCAAGATCACATCAAAGTCCCGTAAATCTAAGAGTAACAAGTCTGCCAGTAACTCCACCTGGCCCACCAGTACCGGACACTCTCTCAAAACCTGAGTCACTACCAACACCTCCCCAGTAGGTGTACTCACTCCTAACGCACAATCCAAAGTAGACACCTCCCTTTCCTTAACCAGACTACAACTCCGAGCTATAAATGAATGGGTAGCCCCGGGATCTATCAAAGTAAAAACAGTGTGACCAAGTATGGTGAGTGTACCTGTCACCACTCCCGGTACTGACCTAGCCTCCTGCTGAGTCATAGCAAAAACTCGCGCCTGAGGTCCCGACGACCTACCGCGCCCTCTGGAACTGCTCGTGGCACCACCGCCACCCCTAGGGCCTGCCGCCCCGGATACTGATGCAGTACTCCGCCCGGGTTCTGCTGCACCCCTACCTGCTCCACCCTCCGTAGCTAACAATGGGCACTCCCGACGGAAATGTCCTCGCTCCCCACAGTAGAAGCAAGTGTCTCTACCGGGTCCACCGGTATGCCTTCCTGTCGAAGCCACTGAAGCCGCACTCGCCTGAGGAGTCGGCTGTGACCTAGCTCCTCGAAATCCTGAGCCCTGGAAACTGCCTGGTCTGCCATACCGGGCTCCACCAGCCGATAGTGATCCACCAAAATTACCCCGTTTCGGGGGCCTCTGACTCGATGCTCCTGGGAATGACTGCTCCCGGCGTCGAACACTGCCCGAATACTGTGGTCGAGTAGGTAAACTGGCCTCCACCCTGACAGCAGCATCAGACAACTCTCGGAAAGTAGCAAAAGAGCCGGCTGTCACTATGGCCCTGATCTCTCCCCGGAGACCCAACTCAAACCGGCGGCACTTCTCCGCCTCAGTCGCCACAAATGCCGGAGCAAAACGAGATAGCATCTGGAACCTCTGCTCATACTCAGCCACTGTCAAGTTTCCTTGCTTCAAGTGAAGGAATTCCGCTTCCTTCGCATCCCTGAAAGAACGGGGATAGTACTGATCTAGAAACCGCTCCCGGAAAGTCTCCCAAGTCACGGTATGTGCATCCCAGCCGGACAGTTCCAGCGTGTACCACCACTCGTAGGCAGCTCCATCCAACAGAAAAGTGGCTAACAATACCCGATCCTCGGGAGGACAGTGCATCACCCCAAAAATACGTTCGAGTCGGGTGATCCATCGGTGAGCTTCCTCGGGATCAGCCCCACCGCTGAACGTAGTAGCCCCAAGCCTCTGGGCTCTCTCGATCGAAGCACTCTCAGTCCCTCTCGCCGCTTCATCTTCAGGTCGTGGAGGGGGTTCACGTCTCGGAGGCATGATCTCGTACGCTGAAAGAGGCATAGAGTTAGTATAACAACCTAGACCCAACACAAATTGACACAACCTATGCTCTGATACCAATTGTCAGGACCCGTCCCAAATATCACCTCGATATTCGGGATGAACCCTGCTCCCGTCTGACAATCATACTTACAATACCAAAAAGAAAACTTAATACAACTATAAGCATAACCATCAGACGAAGGAGTAAATATATACAACAGTAAGTCAGAGCATAGTTCTACAAAATGGGCACCAAAAGTCCTACAAGTCTAAGTCCGCAACGGAAGAACGTCGGAAGCCCTATGCCTCGATATCTGCCTCAACGTTCACCCCAGCGCTATCACCACGACCTGGAGGGAAAATTAAAAACGACAGGTGTGAGTGGACCGAAAAGAATGAAAGTTTTAAAACCGTTTACCAGCAAATCGACGTAAGGAAATAAAATCATTTGTTCCCTCCGGTTTAAAACCAGGCATGCCAATGGAGTATTAGAAAATTCTAATAGGAAAAACATCATAAGAAACAGAGACACTATAAATACCATAAGAAACAGATACACTATAAAACATCATAAGAAACCAAATTATAACCCGATCAAACCTGCTGGACCTATCCGAGTCTTTAAACTCAACCAGGCCTCAACTACCGCTGGATCCTCTCCAGTCCGTCACTATCCGTGATTCACTCCCGAACCACAGATACCAATCATAAGCCCATCACGTCGGAGTCACATCCCGACTCGTAACTCACCGTTATCACAATCACCGGCACCAGCACCAGCACTAGTACCAGTACACCACCTGTCAGCATCAGCACAAAGTGTGCCAATCAGACAACTCTGGATCTCCGCTCATACCGAACGATGATCCCGTACCTTTGCTCAAATAGGAGAAACTCTGCCTCCTTCGTACCTAACACCTCTGGGTATAGTTACCCTGACAACTCATACGAGAAGAGGAAACGTCCCCCGTACGTCCCCGTCTCATTCTGCGATTGCACTCAGCCGTAACCGAGTCGAATCCAGAATCACTGCTCGTACATATGGGTTACTCACGCACCCCGTATCATCGTCACGACTGACAATCCCATCGTCACAATTGTCACGGTAACCTGAGTCTACTCGACCTGATAAGACTCGACTTCGTCCATCGATAGTAGCGTCTGCCCCAACCTCGTGCAGACCTAACTACCAGGAATCACGATATCCAAACTCCGCATCCAACGGAATCAACCGCTCGTACCAACCACTCCGTATCCCCGCTCCGGGATTCCATCGACAAGTACCAACCTTGATACCTTGTCCAACCAAACTCTAACCATTCGTAACTCGACTAAACCAATGTCGTCTACTAGATCGCCCATGACCTTAGTTGCGCCAAACCACAACTGAGTAGCACGACAACTAACTAGGTTTAACCGGTAAGTACAGCCCCGACTGCGAAGTGCAGTCCCAACACAAGCTGACATGATTAGACCGACTAACGAACCCCAAATCCGAATAGTCGTCCAAGTCAAACCACTCGTCAACTCCCATTTCCGAACCATACACATACGGTAGGGTTCCACGATCACACCTAGAGTTCCTTTGAACCCACCTGCGAAAGCAGTAAAATCAACAATCTGACCGACCCTGCGGTCCGACATCGTAAAGACGTCAACCCAATCCTACCAACAATCCAACTCGGATTCCTCGAATCCGGTTGCTAACTGCCAACTGCAGTAAATCCATTTAACTCAACATAATCTGACCATCTAATGGTCACAACTCCTAACCAGTCGTCGGAATCGATCCTACGACATCGTGAAGGACGATCCCAACTAACCGTCTCACGATCACACTCCGGAATACGAACACGTTAATCCCTTTGTAGGGTCCCACACTGCCAACCTTGACAGAACTATGGCAACCCCGGCATCGAGTGCCGAACCAAGGCTTGCCAATCCTACTAACTATCGTACCGGCACCCCAACAATCAGGTTGACCACGAACTGCAGCCCAATGAGATATCACATCCTCGACCAGCATACATACTCCAAGAGCTCCGCGGTTGCTCGAATAGAGACAACCCCGCTCTGATACCACGTTGACAGGACCCATCCCAATCCCCCGGGGATTAGTGCGAGATGACCCTGCTCCCGTCTGACACGGAGTGTCAGAGTCCCAATCCCCCGGGGATTAGTGCGAGATGACCCTGCTCCCGTCTGACACGGAGTGTCAGACAAGGGATATTTCCGACCTTTGCCCTCCCGGGCTATCAGAGTACGCCAGGATCCGGAGGAGGCATGTGATATCTCGGTCTCTGCTACAGTCCACATCCGATGTCAACCTGAAGGGCAGTCAAAACATTAAAAACTGTGAGTGGACAAAACAAGAGTTTATAAAAACATTTTAACGAGAAGACATTTGTACCCTCCACTAAAAAGCATGCATGCATTCGAAAACCATGTATCCAAAACAAACCATATGTAGGACTAAGCCCAAAGCAGATATAGACTAAGGTCGAAAGGACCACAATAAAAACGACCATACGGGCCACTGCCCAAATCCATAAAGGACTCGGCCCCAAACCATAAAGAAACCAAGTACACGAGCCACTGCTCAAATCCTGTGCACACCTGTACACACCACCTATCATATATCATATATACATCACATACATATATATAAGTCACACAACCAATCCTGTCACGGTATCCAAAGCCACGCGCGCGCTACCCAGGTCTCAATCCGAGTCTTCTCAAAGTCAAGATCAATGTCCGCAGACCACTGACCCTACCCGAGGTAATAGTAATCATAGCCTTCCTGAGAGTAAGGAACCCAACTAGGGGGTGACTCCACTCAGTCGGTGCTCCGTGACTACTCCGGGGTCCACCCAGGCCAACGACCCTCCCCGGAGGAGATAATAGAAGTAAAGGAAGGTAGACGAACATATATATACATAACATAAACATTCATGATCGGTTCCCCTGAACCGTCATGAATCCATAATACCCATAATCAGGTAACATACCGGTTCCCATAAACCGTCATGTACCGTAATAACCAACAAGGGTTCATGCCGGTTCCCATAAACCGTCTTAAACCATGATACCAGAACAAGGGTTCATGCCGGTTCCCATAAACCGTCATGAACCTGGGAATCCATTTAAGGTTCCCTGACCTGAAATCAAAACCGTAAAGTGACTGGGTCTCGTACCCGAACATAGGACTCCAACTGGGCACCGTGCCCGGAATCTGAGGTCATATGCCCGAGACAAAACCAAATGGGTCTCATACCCGAGTTTATCATTTTGAAATCCAAATTCAGTTCATTTAAATCAATAAAGAAATACAGACCCGTATAAGCACCGTATAGGGCCGAAACCTCGAAATACGTGCTTATACGTAACCACATACAAATGCACCCATGGCATCATCAAACAAGTAAATAAACATATAATAAACATTTATGCATGCACCAATTTAGAAAACAAGGTCCACTCACAGACCGTCCGAGCTGCCGCCTCGATTTGCGTGCCATACGGCTCCCCGAGCCGATCACCGTCACCGGGACTCCCAAACCTGTCCAAATCGTAATAGAAGGTTACTAACTACTTAATTAACCTCCCACTAAAGCCCCGTAATTTTCCCGTATTTTTAACTATTTTTAATCCCGAACCTAAACCTTCCGATGACCCGAAACATATCGAGACGGTGTCCGATCGACACGAAACCAGTCCCAAAAATGTTCGTTACATCGAATAGAAGATTTCACATGTTGGAACCTTCCCCAGATTCCCTGCCACGCGCCCTCACGCGCCGCCTGAAGTGGCTGCGCGTGGGAGCCACGCGCCGCTACAGTGTCACCTGCTTCCTTCGATCGAACCGGTCCGACCGGGCCGGTCCGGTTCTCTCTGCAATTCCGGTCCGCCTGGACCGGCGTGACCGGTCCAAGGCCCTACACTCTTCGTTTTTCGTCCGTTTTCTTCCATTTTAATTCCTAAATTCCTCTTTTCTCATTTCCTACCCATTCCAATTAACCAAACTAATCGAAACCGCCTAAAACCCCACCATGTACAAAGAGGCTCACGGCCTCTGTTTTTCCCGACCACCTTCCAGCCTTCCTCCGCCGTGAACCACCCTCCAAATCATCCTAAAATGTCCCTAGCAACTTAATAACCACTTCCTAATCATCCAAAAACAACTACAGCATTAAAATCGAATTAAAAGGGATAAAATGGGTAACCGGGTTACCTGTTCGGGTTTGGCCTCGGCCGTGCACGGTGGCGCCGTCCTGGGCCGGCCACCACGTCCTCACCATCCTCACTTCACTCTGTCCTCAGTCCTAGCCGCATGGGAGGGGTTAGATGGGTTTTGGATGGTTGGGTGAGATCGGGTAGTAGGGAGAAAGCATACGAAATGAAGATGATCGATGCAAATGGAAGGTGAGATGCATGAATATGTTTGGCTGGGAAATGGATGGGTGACAAGTGTCACTCATCCATTGGGCCTCCATGAAATATCTGGGCCCACTAGAGACAAAACTGCACTTTTTGTCTCGTAAAACGTGCCGTCATGAATAGTAACCGAGAGCTTCCGTGAACCGTAACTTCGCCGTCGAACGTCCGAATTCGACGTGCCGCCTGTCTACGGATTCGTATCGTCCTTATCTACGTAACGGTCTTTGGCCCTCGGCCATCGGACCTCCCGGTCAAAAAGTCAACTTTTGACCTCCTATTCACCCAAATTACCAAAATGCCCCTAAACTTCCGAACGTTATAACTTCCTCCCCGAACGTCGGAATTGAACGTGCCACCTGTCTATGAACTCGTGACGTCACGAACTACGTCACGGTCATCGGTCAAAGTCCATTTGACCGCCCGATTGAAAAGTCAACGTTTTGCCACCACCTGGGGCAAAACGGTCATTTCGCATCGTTCGTCCGATTTCGCTCTACTAATCACGGATTAGCCTCACTAATCGTGATTAGTCACTAATCTAATCATGAAATTCGGGACGGGTCGTTACAACCTTCCCTCCTTAATTAATTTCGTCCTCGAAATTCCAACCGACCTAATCTAACCGTTCTTCCCTCCTTAATTAGTTTCGTTCTTGAAACTCCACTATCCTGATTCCACAACCACCTCGTGGAAAGTAGAATCGACCGCAAAACACGTGTACCCTAGTACACCCACTAGTCAACATAAACCTCGTTTGTAACTAGACGTACCACTAACGCTCTCGTCGTATCGACTACATTCGACCACGTCGAATGACAGAAGTCGTACGCTCCGAACTGATCCCACTTATCAGATCTACCGTTTCGCTGACACAACCAACTAGACGGTTCCTTGCTCAACCACTAACTATCCTGACGTCTGCTCCCACTGGGAGTCACCAAAACTCACTAACCGATCCACGATGACACCTCCGACAAATTGTCACCACTTGACAGTCGTCAATCGAAATCTGTCACTATACTCACTCGTGGTTACACTAACCAACAATTCACCCGACCTGTGTGTAACTAGACCCATCAGAAATACCATGACCCAATGCACGGTATCCAATGTCCAGTTCACGTCCTCAACTAATCTGATGGTATCAGAACCAATCCGACTACCAATACGCTCTCCAAAGCACCACCGGTATCACCTATATACCGTCACCAGGCACGACAAGTCTGCCTAGTATCGTACCTTGAACAACGTACAAGGCACGTACATCTACCCATCAATCAGCCTACAACCACCTAGGTTGTAGTCAATCACGTTTCAATTATGGAGTCCATCTGTCCGATCTAGACAAATCGAAACTCCAACCCATTATCTATTTCCAAATCCGAATCCGAATCCGCAATTTCGTAAGAAATCCCGAATCCAAATCCAGAAATCATATCCATAATCATGTCCAAATTCAAATCCGAAATCATCATTCCGTAAACTAGTATTAGGAATAACCATTCCGAACCCAAATCCATAAAAAAAAAAATCTATAGTCAAGCTCTAGAATCAAATCCTGAATCGTCACCCAGAAATCTGATTCCAAAACCCAAATACAGAAATCCTCTTTCAAGTTCCAAAATCAAATCCTGAATCGTCATCCAGAAATCTGATTCCAAAACCCAAATACAGAAATCCTCTTTCAAGTTCCAAAATCAAATCCTGAATCGTCATCCAGAAATCTGATTCCAAAACCTGAAATATCGTTCACGTCTACCGAGACGTACCAAAACCAAACCTATCGGTTACCCACTCAACCGATTACTACCATACGATCGATTGACTTCATAGGGAAGTCAATCCCAACATCAACACAACACTAGGTCAGACAAAATCCGACCTCGTCAGACACCTACTCATCGGACAACTACTCAGGCGAGTAATAAGCCATATGGGATTTACCTCGAAAAGAAGTTCAGTCCCATCATGCTCCACTCAACATCCAAGTAAGAGTAATAAACTCTCCACCTATCTGGATACCCAAATCACGATCCAGATCCAACACTACGTCAACCGACCATAGACGTCACGATCGAGGATCGTCACGCCAACCAAAGTCCTTGACCATTTCCCACATCTTAAATAGATTAGTCTACGACGAGACACGCCGAGACTGTGGGTTCTCACTGATTACCTCGTATCGATCCTTGGCATTCCACCGTGGAAAACCAAGAACGATCCAACACGATGACACCAAAATTCATCATATGTGAATGCAACCAAAACTCGCTGCACTCACCACTCCACGTAATTCAACATCGTCTGCCACCAAGCAGAAATGAGAAATCTCAGTCACCTAACTTCGATATACTCAACTCCACTTAATGACCCAAAACAAATCCCGGGTCCACCAACCAATACAGGATCAGTGTACTAGTGATCCAACCATCATCTATATCATCAACGTCATCCAACATCATCATTTATGGTAGAACCTGAGAAGTCACCCAAAACGACTTCGACATACCCGTTACCAATGCGGAAAACCCGCATTCCACTCGTCACCTCAATCGCAACCTCTCGCGATTCCGAAGTTCCAACAAGATTGGAAACAACATACCCGGACATCAACCACGTGTCCCCGTTAGACTGGTTATGAACACATGCCCATTTACGACCGTATATGTACATCCAAAAGGATGTCAATTCATCCTAATCTGATGTACCACTCTACTGAAAAGTCACAACAGACCCCTGCTGTGATCTGCAGTCAAATCTCTGCAAACCACCTTATCTGACCAATCCTGACCAATTCTGACCAACTGGTCGCTAAACCCCGCGACAGAACGAGTCTGACCAACCGGTCACTAATCCGTCAGGATATTACTCGATCCTCACTCCTCAACTACCGCTGGATCCTCTCCAGTCCGTCACTATCCGTGATTCACTCCCGAACCACAGATACCAATCATAAGCCCATCACGTCGGAGTCACATCCCGACTCGTAACTCACCGTTATCACAATCACCGGCACCAGCACCAGCACTAGTACCAGTACACCACCTGTCAGCATCAGCACAAAGTGTGCCAATCAGACAACTCTGGATCTCCGCTCATACCGAACGATGATCCCGTACCTTTGCTCAAATAGGAGAAACTCTGCCTCCTTCGTACCTAACACCTCTGGGTATAGTTACCCTGACAACTCATACGAGAAGAGGAAACGTCCCCCGTACGTCCCCGTCTCATTCTGCGATTGCACTCAGCCGTAACCGAGTCGAATCCAGAATCACTGCTCGTACATATGGGTTACTCACGCACCCCGTATCATCGTCACGACTGACAATCCCATCGTCACAATTGTCACGGTAACCTGAGTCTACTCGACCTGATAAGACTCGACTTCGTCCATCGATAGTAGCGTCTGCCCCAACCTCGTGCAGACCTAACTACCAGGAATCACGATATCCAAACTCCGCATCCAACGGAATCAACCGCTCGTACCAACCACTCCGTATCCCCGCTCCGGGATTCCATCGACAAGTACCAACCTTGATACCTTGTCCAACCAAACTCTAACCATTCGTAACTCGACTAAACCAATGTCGTCTACTAGATCGCCCATGACCTTAGTTGCGCCAAACCACAACTGAGTAGCACGACAACTAACTAGGTTTAACCGGTAAGTACAGCCCCGACTGCGAAGTGCAGTCCCAACACAAGCTGACATGATTAGACCGACTAACGAACCCCAAATCCGAATAGTCGTCCAAGTCAAACCACTCGTCAACTCCCATTTCCGAACCATACACATACGGTAGGGTTCCACGATCACACCTAGAGTTCCTTTGAACCCACCTGCGAAAGCAGTAAAATCAACAATCTGACCGACCCTGCGGTCCGACATCGTAAAGACGTCAACCCAATCCTACCAACAATCCAACTCGGATTCCTCGAATCCGGTTGCTAACTGCCAACTGCAGTAAATCCATTTAACTCAACATAATCTGACCATCTAATGGTCACAACTCCTAACCAGTCGTCGGAATCGATCCTACGACATCGTGAAGGACGATCCCAACTAACCGTCTCACGATCACACTCCGGAATACGAACACGTTAATCCCTTTGTAGGGTCCCACACTGCCAACCTTGACAGAACTATGGCAACCCCGGCATCGAGTGCCGAACCAAGGCTTGCCAATCCTACTAACTATCGTACCGGCACCCCAACAATCAGGTTGACCACGAACTGCAGCCCAATGAGATATCACATCCTCGACCAGCATACATACTCCAAGAGCTCCGCGGTTGCTCGAATAGAGACAACCCCGCTCTGATACCACGTTGACAGGACCCATCCCAATCCCCCGGGGATTAGTGCGAGATGACCCTGCTCCCGTCTGACACGGAGTGTCAGAGTCCCAATCCCCCGGGGATTAGTGCGAGATGACCCTGCTCCCGTCTGACACGGAGTGTCAGACAAGGGATATTTCCGACCTTTGCCCTCCCGGGCTATCAGAGTACGCCAGGATCCGGAGGAGGCATGTGATATCTCGGTCTCTGCTACAGTCCACATCCGATGTCAACCTGAAGGGCAGTCAAAACATTAAAAACTGTGAGTGGACAAAACAAGAGTTTATAAAAACATTTTAACGAGAAGACATTTGTACCCTCCACTAAAAAGCATGCATGCATTCGAAAACCATGTATCCAAAACAAACCATATGTAGGACTAAGCCCAAAGCAGATATAGACTAAGGTCGAAAGGACCACAATAAAAACGACCATACGGGCCACTGCCCAAATCCATAAAGGACTCGGCCCCAAACCATAAAGAAACCAAGTACACGAGCCACTGCTCAAATCCTGTGCACACCTGTACACACCACCTATCATATATCATATATACATCACATACATATATATAAGTCACACAACCAATCCTGTCACGGTATCCAAAGCCACGCGCGCGCTACCCAGGTCTCAATCCGAGTCTTCTCAAAGTCAAGATCAATGTCCGCAGACCACTGACCCTACCCGAGGTAATAGTAATCATAGCCTTCCTGAGAGTAAGGAACCCAACTGGGGGGTGACTCCACTCAGTCGGTGCTCCGTGACTACTCCGGGGTCCACCCAGGCCAACGACCCTCCCCGGAGGAGATAATAGAAGTAAAGGAAGGTAGACGAACATATATATACATAACATAAACATTCATGATCGGTTCCCCTGAACCGTCATGAATCCATAATACCCATAATCAGGTAACATACCGGTTCCCATAAACCGTCATGTACCGTAATAACCAACAAGGGTTCATGCCGGTTCCCATAAACCGTCTTAAACCATGATACCAGAACAAGGGTTCATGCCGGTTCCCATAAACCGTCATGAACCTGGGAATCCATTTAAGGTTCCCTGACCTGAAATCAAAACCGTAAAGTGACTGGGTCTCGTACCCGAACATAGGACTCCAACTGGGCACCGTGCCCGGAATCTGAGGTCATATGCCCGAGACAAAACCAAATGGGTCTCATACCCGAGTTTATCATTTTGAAATCCAAATTCAGTTCATTTAAATCAATAAAGAAATACAGACCCGTATAAGCACCGTATAGGGCCGAAACCTCGAAATACGTGCTTATACGTAACCACATACAAATGCACCCATGGCATCATCAAACAAGTAAATAAACATATAATAAACATTTATGCATGCACCAATTTAGAAAACAAGGTCCACTCACAGACCGTCCGAGCTGCCGCCTCGATTTGCGTGCCATACGGCTCCCCGAGCCGATCACCGTCACCGGGACTCCCAAACCTGTCCAAATCGTAATAGAAGGTTACTAACTACTTAATTAACCTCCCACTAAAGCCCCGTAATTTTCCCGTATTTTTAACTATTTTTAATCCCGAACCTAAACCTTCCGATGACCCGAAACATATCGAGACGGTGTCCGATCGACACGAAACCAGTCCCAAAAATGTTCGTTACATCGAATAGAAGATTTCACATGTTGGAACCTTCCCCAGATTCCCTGCCACGCGCCCTCACGCGCCGCCTGAAGTGGCTGCGCGTGGAAGCCACGCGCCGCTACAGTGTCACCTGCTTCCTTCGATCGAACCGGTCCGACCGGGCCGGTCCGGTTCTCTCTGCAATTCCGGTCCGCCTGGACCGGCGTGACCGGTCCAAGGCCCTACACTCTTCGTTTTTCGTCCGTTTTCTTCCATTTTAATTCCTAAATTCCTCTTTTCTCATTTCCTACCCATTCCAATTAACCAAACTAATCGAAACCGCCTAAAACCCCACCATGTACAAAGAGGCTCACGGCCTCTGTTTTTCCCGACCACCTTCCAGCCTTCCTCCGCCGTGAACCACCCTCCAAATCATCCTAAAATGTCCCTAGCAACTTAATAACCACTTCCTAATCATCCAAAAACAACTACAGCATTAAAATCGAATTAAAAGGGATAAAATGGGTAACCGGGTTACCTGTTCGGGTTTGGCCTCGGCCGTGCACGGTGGCGCCGTCCTGGGCCGGCCACCACGTCCTCACCATCCTCACTTCACTCTGTCCTCAGTCCTAGCCGCATGGGAGGGGTTAGATGGGTTTTGGATGGTTGGGTGAGATCGGGTAGTAGGGAGAAAGCATACGAAATGAAGATGATCGATGCAAATGGAAGGTGAGATGCATGAATATGTTTGGCTGGGAAATGGATGGGTGACAAGTGTCACTCATCCATTGGGCCTCCATGAAATATCTGGGCCCACTAGAGACAAAACTGCACTTTTTGTCTCGTAAAACGTGCCGTCATGAATAGTAACCGAGAGCTTCCGTGAACCGTAACTTCGCCGTCGAACGTCCGAATTCGACGTGCCGCCTGTCTACGGATTCGTATCGTCCTTATCTACGTAACGGTCTTTGGCCCTCGGCCATCGGACCTCCCGGTCAAAAAGTCAACTTTTGACCTCCTATTCACCCAAATTACCAAAATGCCCCTAAACTTCCGAACGTTATAACTTCCTCCCCGAACGTCGGAATTGAACGTGCCACCTGTCTATGAACTCGTGACGTCACGAACTACGTCACGGTCATCGGTCAAAGTCCATTTGACCGCCCGATTGAAAAGTCAACGTTTTGCCACCACCTGGGGCAAAACGGTCATTTCGCATCGTTCGTCCGATTTCGCTCTACTAATCACGGATTAGCCTCACTAATCGTGATTAGTCACTAATCTAATCATGAAATTCGGGACGGGTCGTTACATTTCATAACCCATTTACCATCATCAGAAAACAGTTATAGGGTGAATTTCTCAAATATGGCATCAAAATCTGAAAATCGGCTTTTTCTCGAAAAGCGTGCAAAACCCCGAAAATATCTCGAAAAACGTGCAAACATCTCAATCACGTATAACCATCATTTAAAACATAAAAACACACATAGAATCATAAAACAGTAATTAAAACAGTTTGGCATGCTCGGAAATAAGAAAAGTCCACTCACAGTTTACGACACGTCACTCGCGCTCCGTGCGCTCCTCAACCGTCTCTGGTGTCTCCCGTCCTGTCAATAGATACCAAATAGGGTCACAATAACATCAAGAATACCTTCCCTATTTTCCCCAAATTTTCGGGAATTTAATAATATTTTAATCCTAAACCCTAAACCGTACGGATTCCCGAACCATTCCGTAACACCGTCCGATTAACCCGAAAACTATACCATTGGACTCCTTAGGACATTTAGAGTTAAACTCATGTTGGACGCTTAACCGGATTCCTCCCCACGCGCCCCCACGCGCCGCCCAAAGTGGCTGCGCGTGGGCCTCACGCGCCTGCTACAGTCACCTTCAACCTCGAGTCACCCGGTTCAACACAGTTGAACCGGCGTGACCGGTTCTCCGCCGTTCACCCACCGTTCTTCTCCATTTCAATCCCACTAGCTTCGTCCAGTTCCCTGCAATCAAACCCAGTCCTAAAATCCAGAAATCACGGCCTAGAACCCTTCGTCTTCAACCTCGAAAAAACCTTGCCCGTGGCTCTGTTTTCCTTCCCGGCCGTCCACAGCTTCCCCCTTCACGGTGGTGATACCAGCACCACCCTAGGACCTTACTTAGTCCTACCCAACTCACAGAATCCGTCGATTCATCCCCGAAGTCCACGACTTCAAGTTTGAAATCACGGCCAAAACAGAGTATTGGATACTCGCCGTCGAACCACCAGCCACCGTGATCCTCCCGTCACGGCAACCACCACAGTCGACGCCTAAGACCTCCCTGAACAACACCCTGACCTCCTAAACCCTCGACTCTAAGCCCATCATCACGACTTTGCAATTGAAAAAGCCACGAAAAACAGAGTAAACGGCTTACCTTTCGATTCCGGCGCCGCCGTGAGAACCGTCAACCACCACCGTGCTCGTGGGACTCCCCTCAACCTCCTGAGTTTCCTACCGCCCTGGTTTGCCTCACCACACGACACAACAGCCTCCACCGTCCACGGTCTCCCCTGTTTTCCTCAAACGTTCGCCGCACCACCACCGTGCCGCCGTGCACGATGCCAATCCCAAAACACGATCAGCACCTCACCCACGTCTCTCTGTCACTCTCACCAGTCACTCCTCACTCTCCCTAGCTTCCAGATCGATCACCGCCTCACTCAACCTTCTCTCTGTTTTCAGTTGCCTTCGAATTGGTGCACGGTTCAAAAATGTCCAAGTGTGGCCGTGCACACTTAAGTTCCTCCTGGAACCATCTAGGGTCCCCCACGTGTCCATCAGCAATTGGCCATCCCAAAATATCTGCCACTTGCCCTTATCTGATTGGGCTGAGGCAAAATGACCAAAATGCCCCTCCTGCACAAAATTACCATCTTGCCCTCAGACTTTCCAGACCCGTATCTTTTCCGTCCGACGTCCGATGACAGCGTGCCGCCTGTCGTTGAACTCAGGACGTCGAGACCTATCCAATGGTCCTCGGTCTACATGAAAATCACACATCCTCCAAAAAGTCAACATTCTCCCTTTTAGCTCAAAATTACGGTAACGCCCCCAACCTTCCGTACATCATATCTTTTCCTCCGGTTGTCCGAATCGAACCTGCCGCCTGTCTACGGACTCGTGACGTCCTAACCTACGTCACGGTCAAGGGCTAACACTCATCCAAACAATATTACAAAAAGTCAACTTTTCGGTTACTATTCACAAGGGCAAAATCGTCCTTTTTACAAAACTTCACAAAAATTACATTTTTACCCTTCCCGTAGGTACGGGTTGTTACACGGTGGCTTCGTCCTGGCCGGCCACCACGCTTCACCGGTCCTCCTCTCCCCCTCTGGTCTCTCTGTCATGATCATAGGGTGAGGGTTGGATGTTTGGGTCGCACAGATGAGAGGAATGGGATCGGGAAAATGGTTTGAAAATGAAGAATGATCGATGAAGAGGCAGGTGAGATGCATGAAGGAGAAATGATGTCCATTGGATGGGTGACACTTGTCACTCATCCATTGGGCATCAGGACAAATATCTGGGCCCACTAGAGACAAAACTGCACTTTTTGTCTCGTAAAACGTGCCGTCGTGAATAGTAATCGGGAACTTCCGTGAACCGTAACTTCGTCGTCGAACGTCCGAATTCGACGTGCCGCCTGTCTACGGATTCGTATCGTCCTTATCTACGTAACGGTCTTCGGCCCTCGGCCATCGGACCTCCCGATCAAAAAGTCAACTTTTGACCTCCTATTCACCCAAATTACCAAAATGCCCCTAAACTTCCGAACGTCATAACTTCTTCCTCGAACGTCGGAATTGAACGTGCCACCTGTCTATGAACTCGTGACGTCACGAACTACGTCACCGTCATCAGTCAAAGTCCATTTGACTGCCCGATTAAAAAGTCAACGTTTTGCCACCATTAGGGGCAAAACGGTCATTTCGCACCGTTCGTCCGATTTCGCTCTACTAATCACGGATTAGCCTCACTAATCGTGATTAGTCACTAATCTAATCTAGGAATTTGGGACGGGTCGTTACACGAATGGAGTCAGGATATTGGACTAGGACTCGAGAGGAGTCAAAATTGGAAACTAGGGCTTGGAAGGAGTTGGAAGGTGGAAATATCGGTTATAATTCTGAATACTGAATCAGGGTTTGGTTAGGAAACCCGCACGAGTAATTCCAGTTGTTAGACAAACAAGTTTGAATTTCGAGTAAAGGTGGAAATTTTTGATACACTTCGAAAACCACACGAGATTTATCCGGGTCAAACAACACGATTAAAATTTTGAGTCATTTTCGAGTCAACTCGTTATGACACGTTTAATAAATGGGTGGGTTTTAGGTCAATATGTCAACATGTATAATAACCTACTAACCTGTTTAATAAATGGGTAAATTTCGGGTTAACCTGTTAACCTGTATGTTGACTTTTGTATTGACCCATTTAATAAACATATCATTATTAAACCATATATCTCTCCATTTACCTACCTAAAAACCCATTAAATCTTATAGTTTAAATAGGTTAAATATGTTAAACGGGTTAAAAGTGTCAAACGGGTCATAGGTGAATTGGGTTTCGCGTGCGACTTGTTTATTAAATGGGTTACACGGGTTACCTGGGTCATTAACGAGTTGGGTTCGAGTTGGACATCCTTGACACGATTATTAAACGGGTCGGGTTTGGGTTTGGCATATTTGGGTAAAATAGAGCTCATGACACGACATGACCCATCACCAGCTCTAATTTCGAGGATGAAATTATTTAAGAAGGGTAGATTGTAATAACCTAGAAATTCAAAAAAAAAAATTCAGAAATTTAAAAAGGGAATTGACGAGTTTGCCCTTATAGGTCAACATTTGACTTTTTTTTCCAGGTACTTTTTTTACTTTCGCGAGTACCATTGCATTGGCCTCGGAGTCTTGAGTCCGTAGAAAAATGGTATGTTGGAAATAGAGGTTGGACCGATTTGTTATAGGTCTGAAATGACCAGAGATATTTTGGTAATTTTGACACTAGAGACATTTTGGTAATTTCACAAGTGGAGATATTTTGTGATGGTGGCAAGTATCCATCCTTATCCCTTCCCTTCCTTATCTTGTGTGTGCGTGTGCATCAACTTATTATGTGTGTGTGTGTGTGTGTGTGTGCGCGCGCGCGTGTGTGTTGTGGTGTGTATTGTGTGTTGAATAACCAAACCCGTGAGAAAAATCCTGAGGGAATGAGAGTATTAGAGAGAAGATAAGAGAGAAGAGAGGAATGAAAAACCAGGAAAGGAAGGAAAAACCAGGAAAGGAAGAAAAGAGAACCAACGAACCAGAAACCTGAAGTCTGAAAAGCCGAAAACTAAAAGTCAGTTGTTTGAGCCGTTAGAAGCTTCCTAGCGTGCAACTACACTCACTAATACTCTACTTGAGTTTTCGGGATTGAGTTGTGTTAGAAACATGAAGCTTTGGATGCAGGAAAAGCCTAGAACACAAAGCTTGGTTTTGGCCGAATCAGTCGAAGATTTTTCAGCAAAATCTAGGTGAGTTTTCGATGTTTAGACATAATAGAACTCTTTCTAAGATAGATTAGCTATATTTTGGTTATTATAACATGAAAATGGATGTGAAATGGTGATTTTATGGCCAAGTTGGGTAGCTCAGGTCAGGTTGGATTGTGCAGACCCACTGATGTTGAAGACGATTAATAGTGCAGACGCATGAGGCCACGCATAGGAAAGTTCATTCATTGACTTCCAACTCTATTAGAAAGGAAAGTTCATTCATTGACTTCCAACTCTATTAGAAAGGAAAGTTCATTCATTGACTCCCAGCTCTATAAAGATTCGGGAAATACCGGGATCCCGTATGGTCTTACTTACTCCATCAATCCATAATCAAACTCAACTCATTACTATCTCAAGTACCAATCATTTCACACAGCGGCAACATGCGTAGGCCATCATCACAGTGTCAATTGAACCAAATCTGAAAATAACATCAACATATCATCCAAACAACGTATTATTCCCCCGGGGGTATTTTTGCAACCACTCAGGAACCGGAGCCCAACTCGACGTTCAAGAGTAACTTCACTCCTCACTCAGGAACCGGAGCCATGCTCGATGTTTGAGTGAGAACTAACCTAGGAGTCGGAACCCTACTCGACGCCTGAGACTAACCAACCACTACCCACTCAGAAATCAGAGCCTAGCTCAACGACTAAGTGGTCACCACACAACACCAGTCTCAATAAATTACCAAAAAAATCATACACACAGATTCATAACAGAATATAGTCAACCCATCCTCGATTCTTACATAGCCACTCAAGGATACGTCATCCGATTGTATTCCGAGGAGGATTATTACTAATCAACACAGTCATCACAACATTTTCTATACCATGAATACCAAGAAACACATACTCATATCACATCACAATATCACAATTCATATCGACAATTAGAACATCGGACCTAGGCCCAAAACACAACTCAAACTCGAATCTCGTAAAATGTGCCATTGAAATAACTTCCGTAAAACCATCCAAAAATCATACAAAAACCACCAACGATCCAACAGAAATCTCGTGAAAAGTGCAATAAAATATTTTTCGTAAAATCATCAAATTCACAAGAAAACCCTAAAAAATCAAGTTATCAAATTGAATTTAGACTCTACATAATTTCCATTAAAATCGTAAACATAATCTCAAAATCATCCATAATCATTGCGTTCTCATAATTCATCAATAATCATTTGGAAAAACCAAATCTGAATCATTGTGACATAAATTACACCATCACCATAACTCTTAAATCAAATCGAATTTTCCAAACCGGGCATTAGTCCCAAACACCGTTTATACTAAACCTCGTAACATGTGAACTTCAAATATTTTCATAAGATTTATCAAATCCTCTTAAAATCACAATCAACCAATATATAAATCATGAAGTAAAACATTTAAAATTTCCGAAAATCCTCGATGATCGTCTAAAAGCCAAATTCAGTTTATTAGTAAAAACCAACTTTCGAAATTATCCGTCACCATTTAAATTCCAAATTGAAATGGTTGTCACATATATCGTTTAAGAACCTTAGGCTCGTATTTCAAGTCAAACCAATTTCCAATATGTAAAACATTTTTTTTTTCAAATAATTCCATAAATATGCTATGCACGGAGTTTGTACTTCATAACACAATTTTATTGATATCTTTATAATGAGTATTTCACTTAATTTATAAGTCTCAAAAGCATAAAAAATTATACGAAACCAAAATACAGTTTTATTACCCTACTAATCACATACTCACCTTAACTTATATTGCAAATTAACTCAAATTCCTAATGGATTTCAACTCAAGCTCTCTTCTATCCTTTAATAATAATAAGGCATTTAAAATGCATTATATAAATGGTTCACATTTTAAGAACGAAGTCTATAACTGTGCTCTGATACTAAGTTGACAAGACCGATCCCGGATCGATCTTACTCCCGCCTGAGACCTCTTGACAAACAAGGAATATTACTAATGTATCTACGCCCAAATCTTTTCAATTAAGCAAACTTAATCCCACTCTTGGGGGGTTATCGCCCACATCTAGCCCACTACCCCAACAAGTGGCAGTAATTACAAATTTAAACTTAATCAAGGTCTTACTTACTTTCGTAGTCATTATTAGTTGTTTCAATTATATAAACACATAAACATTACGATAACAAGTTGAAAATATATAATTTTTTACATATTCAAATCCACAAGGTAACTCTTGCCATATTCCTTATTCATATCCTCTTATCATGTGCACAAACAATCCACATCATTAGAACCACTTTAATATCCAAATACCATCATGGGTTTAGTATACCATTGTACATATTCCTTTTATTATCTAATTTGTCAAAACCTTTCTATGTAGTAATTTAGAAAGGTTTACTTGTCACATCATTGCATTATTACCTTACTATATGTGTCACTTTTGTTCCAATAACCCTATATTCATCTTATAAAAAGCTATCCATAATCAACATACATAACATTAGGCATAACCAACCTTAAAAAGAAGTCTCTTTAACTTAATAATATGCTAATTAACGTCTTCCTAATTATATGAAAATTACCATGCTAATCCACTAACCATTTGTGTCCAACTACCATAATAACTCCTTAATTACTCAAAATTCTAATCAATTTTAAAGTATATAATCACATATACAATCATCATAACATGTAAGCTTGCACATAATCATTCATTATTCAAGTTAGTATTAGGTTTAACTTCTCGAGTTCCTTAAGGTTAACCATGAATTATAACAAGAGCATAGAATCATACATTTAATGCCAAATCCTGAGTTTTCATCCATTCCATTTCATCTTTATAATCTTAAAATCAATTACACAATATTTGAGGATTTATTAAGGATTTTTAAGTAGAACATAAAATTTGAACCGTCATAATTGTCTCATACGATGTCCAATTAATCTCAAACTTGAACCATTAAACTCTAAATTTCACAAGGAATAACTTTCATGTTGAACATATCGAGAGATAAGGTTGGACACGCCGTCCCTTCCCTCTGTACGTGGTGACCACGTGTCACCACTGTTCATCTACAACTTTTGTTTTAAACCAGGTTTCCTACAACTTGGATGCCCGCGACTAGCGACATGGCCCGACTGAAATTTCATTGTTTCTTAATCATTTCTCATGTTTCAACCACTAAAATTCATTTAGTGATCTTCATGAGAACGTCTATGAGTTCAAAACAAAGAAAACTTACCTTGAAAGCATGGCCGAACATCTTAGGTTTCAGCCAAAGTTCCAAGGACTAGACATGCAACTTATCCACATCCAAACTCCGTCATTTTTGTCTTAAAATGAACTTAAGAACTCGAGGCAAACAAGAGATCACTTTTTTATCAGTTTTCATACCCAAGACCACGAAGCCGAAATAGGAACCCTACGGGTTACAAGTTTCTCCCTCACGACCTCTCTCTTCCTCACTATTTTCCCATCAGTTTTTCTCCCCTTTTCTCCATCATCTCTTTCTTTTCTTCTTCTCTTCTTTTTCTTTCCTCCTCCCTGGTTTTTCCTCTCATCTTCCTCACAGTTCAATTTTTTTTCTCTTTGGCCATCAACCATTGAATCACACACACACATGTTAGGACTCGACCCTCCTCGGTCAGGACCCGACTCATCTAGCACCATATTGTCCGCTTTGGGCCTCGCCCTCACGGTTTTATTTTCGGGAGCTCATGGTGAAACTTCCCAGGGGGTCACCCATTATGGAATGCCTTAAAGGTGTAGGCACACACCTATCTAGCACTAGGCCTTTTGGGAGCTCAAGTGGCTTTGGGAGGGATTGGAACCCCAAAGTTAAGCGAGTTGAGGCTGGTGCAATTCCATGATGGGTGACCCCCTAGGAAGTTGCACCATGAGCTCCTGAAAACAAAACTGTGAGGGCGAGGCTCAAAGCGGACAATATGGTGCTAGATGAGTCGGGTCCTGACCAAGGAGGGTCGGGTTCTGACAATTTGGTATCAGAGTCAGATCCCGACTGGGAAGTGTGCCAGCGAGGAAGCTGGGCCCTAAGGGGGGTGGATTGTAAGACCCGTGTCCTGGAGGGAACATTGAACAATCCCACATTCTTGCGAGGGGGAATGGTCTGGGAGAGGATGGTGGTGTGCCTTAAAGGTATAGGCACACACCTATCTAGCACTAGGCTTTTTGGGAGCTCAAGTGGCTTTGGGAGGGATTGGAACCCCAAAGTTAAGCGAGTTTTGTTTTATGAAATGTTTTGATCTTATTCTTTATTTTTGTCCACTCACAGTCTTTTCGTGTTTTTGATACCCTCCAGGTTGTTGCGGTGCGGGCTGTTGATCGACAATGACGAAGACATCACACCCGAAATTCACAGTAGTTTTGACGCACTCTAGGAAGTCTGAATACTTTGAGGATGAGTCGCTCGACAATCCCTTGTCCGACTTACGTGTCACATGGAGGTGGGACGTCTGTTTAACCTTCGTGTCATGCGTAAGTTAGACGGGAGCAGGGTTTAGCCCTTAATCCCGGGGGATTAGGGGTGGGCCCTGTCACACATGTTAATAAAATTAGTAGGTTGGTGAGGGGAAAAGGGAGGGAAAACACTAGAGGAGTCTAGACACTTGTCACCACTTCATATGATTCACATGCTTAAAATGAGAAATTACTAAATTACCCTTCATTACATAATTACCAAAATGACCTTGTCCTTCACATGCCCAAACCTACTCATCCGAACTCCATTTTTGGGATTACGCATGTTGACGTACTCAGTTGATCCAGACCTTCATAAAGGTCTTTTAGGGGCAAAATGGTTATTTTTCATTTTCTCAAATTTCTGAGACATTACAGATGATAAGCGGTACAACTTCCAAAATTATGGAGGAACGCTCAGTTCGCGATTGAGCTGTGAGGATGGTGTGTAAGTGGACTTTGTTTTTATAAATTAAGATTCATGCAAAGTTAAATTTTTAAATGCTTTATTGAATGATTATGTTGCAAGATTTGATATGATTTCTAAATGATTATTTGATGATTTTTTGGATTTGTCGGTTCGTTCTAGACATGAATTTTACGGTGTTTAGTAGAAATGGTATTTTGGGCTCATGACCAGTTTGAAAGTGTTTTGACTTGATTTTGAGTCAGTAAATAGCGTTAAATGAGTTGTTTGGTTTTGTGAACTGTTTTTCCACGGTCAACCATCCTCATATATGGTTAGCGCTCAAACTTCCAGAACTCGGCTCCACAGATTCTGTGGCTATGAGGATGGAGATATGATATCTTCCGGATGTGAGCAGCTTGAGCTTGGGGTGGCTTCCTAGACGTCACTGATTCCGGAGATGGGACTTAGACATCCAGAACTCGACTCTGCAAATCTTGAGGCTGTCTATGTAGTACATGACATCCAGCTTGCAAAGGCCAGGTTACTAAGGATTGGTTGGTTACTGATGTTTGTGTCCAGGTATTTTATGTCTAGGGTTTTAGGAAAATGTGGGGCACAGGTTGTTTATTGTGTTTCATGATTGATGTGGTCCCATGGTTTATGATTTGGTTTAATTGAAATTCGATTGCTTTGATTTTTTTTATATGCATGCATGTTTTAGAAATTGGAATGTAAATGTTTATTTTTCCTCGAAAAAAGCATTTTCAAATATTTATTTTTTCCACTCGCACTTTTTAATGTTTATGATGACCCTTCAGACCATTGCACGAAAATCGGCCCTAATCGAGAGGCAGAGATATAAGCGGTAGACTTGTACGATTATTCCTTTTATGATAAGTGTTGAGGGTAATATCAAAATTTTCAGATCGTTTGTTAGATGGGAGCAGGACCGGCATGATTATCAAAGTTTTTTTAGGAGTGGATCCAGTCATATTGTTCTTAGTTAAATTATAGGGTTATCTATTGATTAGTCATTGACAATACTTGTATTTATTCAAACCTCTCCTAATCATGTTTTTGAAACTTTCAAATCCCTAATCACCATAATAATTACTCAAAGACCCTTTAAAACTTGTAATCCCTATTTAGTAATTTTTTTCTTCTATTTTATGAAAACATTATTTCTAATTATAAAACTTTTCTTTTTCAATTATTATGACTTACGGTTTACGATTTAATTATTGAATTTTGGCACAAGTTTAAAATTTGAAGTTGAAAGATTTTTCAAATTTGAAGATTAAAAGTATGTTTGAATGTTTTTTTTGCTCCTAATTATCATGTTTTAAGTTGTATTATTTTTACATTACTCCTTAAAATGACCCTATCGAAACATGATAACAGTAGGTATGCATAGCTAAAAAAATAGTACAGGGACTTTGGAGTAAAAAAATGTCATATTTCAACTTTTAAATAAAGTAAAATTTTATTAAAAATTAATTAGTAGTTTAGTTTAAATTGTATCACAAAGCATTAGACGGAGGAATTAAACTAATTAGATGCAATGCATCATCACTACTCTTATCATGCTCTTGTAGGTATTTATACAAATCCCTCCATTTTAATAATATAATTTAAATTTCTTAGAGTTCTGTTTTTAATATAAATATGTTTCTTCCGAAGATTTCCATATATGCTAAATACAATGAACCAAATTGTAGCCAACCAAACGCATGCCAGCATTTTCCCAAACGCGAAAAACGGAAGGGGAAAAAAAAAACTGAAGAAGACAGTAGAAAGCTTGTGAGTTTTGACTGTACAACAAACTACACCAAACCAAACGTGTGTTGAATATTTTGAACATGATCATTCTGTTCTATCTTTTTTTTTTTTTTGATCGATCCTTCTATTCTCTCTTTGACCTTGGAATATTGGCAACTGGAAGTTGGAAAACCCCACGTGTTCAGGTGTTGAAAGGGAAAGCACTTCCCAACGACAAATTTATAATCCGACCGACACGACACATGAAACATTTTTACCGTGTGATTCACGCTTCCGTTTAGATGAAAATCCAAAGCCCATCAAAAAGTTCGGCCCATTAGGTCTCATCACATTTGGGCCCTTAATAAAATGCTAAGCCCATTGTAACCTAAGGTGTCTGGGAAGTATTATTATTCACTGTTCAATCTTCGCAGTAAGAGAGAGAGAGTGAGGAGGAAAGGAAATGGGGAAGAGATGGTGGACGATCGGAGCGGCGGTGGGGATAATTGGGATAGGGAGGGAGCTGAGCAAACATTATGGATGGAACAAGGACGCTTTGCCCGAGGTCTTTGTTCATTTGTCTGATCACCTTGGGGTTTGGGCCATCCCATTCTACGTTGCGATCCACACCCTCACTCTCGCTCTTTGCCTGCCCTACGCCGTCTTCTTTGAGGCCGCCGCTTCTCTTCTATTCGGCTTCTTCCCCCCGTCCTCTGCGTCTTTGCCGCCAAGCTGCTCGGTGCTTCCCTCTCTTTTTGGATTGGAAGGTAACACTCAAATTTTCAAAACTTTCCCTTTTTCGTATCACCAATTTGAAAAATGATTCGGAGGAGCATACTGTTAGATTTGGAATTAGACAGACTGATGGGGAAGGGATTATATTTTCAATTACTATAGAAGAAAGTTTAGTGCTTTTACTTTTGTCAGTGAAGGTTAAAATTCTGATGCAAAGTTGAAGAAATTACCTTTCAGAAAAACTTGTGGTTTCCTTTACTGTTTATACGGTGAGAGAATGCATGAAATTTGATAGTCTAGACAGTTTACTTAAAACAGATACATTGTTAATGCTCGTAGAGCTTGTTTCTGAAATGAGAATATTTGGGGGGGATGAATTGCATGTTTATTGTTTAAGCTCTTATAGAGGAATTAGATAAAGTTTTCATTGTTATCTTAGTAAGGACGATGAGGGCTTCTGCAGAAGAATTAACCTACTTTCAGTTGGGAATGCATATTAAATTTATTACCCTGAATAACCAGTATCAATGTCATTTACTATTATCACTAAAATAGCGGGTGCACACTAACGTCTAAGCGGCATTGCATGTAAAATCTCACATTTTTCATTGGACAACTAACTACCCAAACTCTAATTTTCGCTGTGGTAATCTGTTGGTATTCATGCTCGGTTGATTACGTTGCATTTTGCGTGTCTTTCTCAATAATTAATTTGGGGAATCTGCAGGTTAATATTTAAGAGATCAAGTTCAGCAATGGACTGGGTTCAGAAAAACAAGTACTTCGTTGTCCTCTCCAGAGGAGTTGAGCGAGATGGTTGGAGATTTGTCCTACTTGCCCGCTTCTCGCCGATGCCCTCCTACATTATAAATTATGCCCTTGCTGCAACAAGAGTTAGGTTTATTGTGGATTTTCTGCTGCCTACAGTTATTGGATGCATGCCAATGATCTTGCAAAACACATCCATTGGCAGCCTTGCTGGTGCTGCAGTTTCTTCAGCATCCAGCTCTCAGAAATCTCAAGTTTGGTCATACGTTTTTCCTTTACTAGGAATTGTGTCAAGCATTCTTAATTCCTTGAGAATTAAGAAGTACTCTACTGAGAAAATAGTGACTTAGTCCTCTCCTCGTGAGCACATTCATGACTCTACTAACAATGACCTGAAAAAAGGTCAACAATAGATATGTTAACTGTAAAACTCGACGGAATGTTTCTATCTATTCCAATTAATCAAGGTTTTTCTCTTTAGACTTATATTCCTTGTTGGATGATGTGATATTCTATTTTCTCCCGTTTGGTATTTCTTTCTTCTCTTATACTCCTCTAACCACATTGCAAAGTGTATTGAATGCTAACCAAAGGTTTGAGAAAGACCTATGATAGGAAGTGTGTTTAATGGTTTATTTTTATCACGAATCATGGTTAGCTAAATATAGTTAGATTGTGATTTGTGATCTTGTATTCCTGTGTTCTCATATATCTGTACACTGAAAGGTTTTTACATACCATGATTAAGGAACAATCACAATAGTTTCTGGAAAGTTGAAAGATCTCATGACATAAAGGATAACTAAGTTATATTTTTATTATTTCCTTCTGCAATAGTAAAGGTCTTATGTTGGCAAAGCTGCGAAGGTTTTGATTCTAGACAGTATATCTCCAGCTCCATTTATATCATTTTTGGGTTAGTGACAGTGAATGCTGACTAATGGTTTTTGTTTAAGGCAGGCTACTAGGAGAATCGCTTAAATTGACATGGGCCAGTTCTATTAGTGTTGTGCGTCACTGTCGATGATGGGGATGAAAGGTACGTTATTAACGGGACATGGCATCATACATTGATCATTGCTAGTTTGGCCTGCGTGTGCATTGACTATTATTATCCCTCTGCTCTTGTGATTCTTCCGCTTTTGATGAAGTGATCATGTATGCTGATTTTAAGGTTAGGAGAGGTAATTTCCATGAGTGCCATTAGATGTTGATTACAACTGTTAATTTCCACTCACAAACACGTACTTTCTTCCATAAAGCATCTAGAATTCCTCTTAATTAGATTAAACTGTTAAATAAAACACGCGAGTCTTCAGAGATTGATGGAGGTTGATTTTCTTTTTTAGCATTACTCTTAATTGAAGGAGGTTGATTTTCTTTTTTAGCATTACTCTTAATTGGTCCAATTTTTTTGCTGTTTTATTTGACCATTAGGCAATAAACGCCACAAAATTCAACACTAATTTCTTCCTGGATTCTTTTGTGGTCCAATTGCAATTGTCAGCATCACTCTTGGAACTTTATGTTCATGAATGACATATTTATGGATGTCAAAAAGATAGATCCTTGTTTTGAAATGTATATCATCTGGAAGATTTCAGCCCCTAGTAATACTTAGCAATACCAAACCACGTGTTGAAAAAACACAATGCCAGCTTGTCGTTTGACAATGGTATTTCAAACAAATACTATGTCTGTTTAACCAAATCTTCAAAATCAAATGAATATTTGAATATTTGGCCACATTACCAACCCATCATAGGCATTAGGCCACACTTCTCCCTTCCCCTTTTCCTTGGTATTCTGCCACTTGCAAACTTATGCATCATGCATGATTCATATCCGGTATTTAGAGAAAGTGCACGGTTCTTAGTCCTACCCCATTAGATGTTAGTGGAAACAGGATGACAATAAAGTAAAGATAAGTTGCTTTGAAAATTGTTGAGGACATGATCATGTTAAATCGTTGATGCCACACGTATTTACTTGCTTTGGAAATGGTTGAGTACATCATGATGTTAAATTATTGGTGTATAATTTAGCATCATGTTAAGCGGAAATTCTACAACATCATATTAATCGGTGTGTGATGCAGATCATTAGATCAAAATCTAACTCTTAGAAAATAAAGAGATATTTTTTTTTATTATTATTTATTATATCCTATTGAAAAAGTATGATATACTTAATACGGTGATATACTGTATCCATTCCCCATGTTAAGTTGCTAAGTACTTCCACGAGTGATTACTTTGGAAACTATTTCTCCGCATGTTTCATATACACAAATATCTAATGGTAAAAAAGAAGCCTACTGTTTGGGAGCCTAGGCGGCAGGTTAAGACTTAGGAACGAAGCACCATGATTGACCATGGAATAGAAAAATATTTGTCCGACTTCAACACCAGAATTGTTAGAGACCAAATTTTTTATTTTATTTAATTAATTTATTTATTTTTTGGGCGAAGTTGGTGATGTCAAAGGATGCAAATCGACTTCATACATAATCTACGGTATCCATAAGAATGTCTTTTAAGTGAAAGTGTCAATCAAGCGGGATCTCAACAATGGGATCCCCCGCTTGCAGAGGCTGTGATACGTAGAGACAAAACCGAAAACAATTAACTTTTTAAATTCAATATATTTTTTAATGTAAAAATAGATGCAATTTTATTGTAAAATGATTGTGTAAGATTCGACATAAAAGGAAAACTTACATTTTTAAATTCTGCTATTTTAAGAAGAGTGAATTGATAAGTTCTCTAATCCGCTACTATGGAAACATGCTCATTTTTACATTAAAAATACATTGAATTTGATCATTCAACCCCTTGAGCGTTTGACATCCTTAATTTAATACCTTCTGCATCAGATCAAACATATACAATAAATCTTGTAGAAGACTCTCATATTGTAACATACACTTCAATTCAAAGAATGAAATTTAATAAATAATGTATTGAAATGTTTGACAAAAACTCATCCACAAACCAAAGAGCATTCCCCTGTAGTCTATTAACTCTATATATGCAATTGGGTGGTGTTGACTGTTGACACCTAACAGGTGTGGCCATGAATCATCTATGATCCACGGCTGACATACTCATCTATGATATATCCATTATTCATGGTCACTACATGCGGCGGCTCCCATTTCCCTTCTTGTCCCCACTTTCCTCAAAGATGATACTTGGCACTTGACACTTGACACTTGACGCTTGACACTTGCGGTAGGTATTATTGCACCCACCATATGTGGTGGACCTCACCTTATTATAACTATTCCCCTTCGCACGTTTGGGTGTGACAAAAAATCTATAATCTCGATCACACACCCTAATATCATACACTTACATGTGCATGAGATCATCTAAAGCATATACAGGCTCTACCATAGAACTGATTAGTTAAAGATTAATAAATAAACTAATCAACTTTTAAGGTTGGATAATCATAACCTACTTTGTCCAATTAGAAGTTCTCTTTATGAAATTCGAACTTGGTGGTGGTCTTGTGTGAGAAGTGCAGAGCCAATTCCTTTAGGTCCTTTGTTAGTGCTGGTGCCCCACAGTAAAACACACCTGCATCATCATCATCATCATCATCATCATTATTCTCAGTTTCGTCACGATTACAGTGAATGGTGTAATTAATGATCATTTTAATTTAAGTGATACCATGGCCAGTGGCTCACACGTGTGAATGGTTTCTGACTCTTATCAAATGCATAGGAATCATTCACACGCGATGGAGGACCTGGACCGCAGCATTCTGGTTTAGCTGATTAGGAATTTTCAAACTATAATGTGGTAGTTGATGAAGGTGGGCTAAGGTAGTTGCACTCACCCACTCGACTGTCAGGATGGTGGCGAGCAATATCCTTGTAGACTTGGCGCCAATTAGGTTTGGCGAAGTGGGATTTGACACGTGTCCCAGACACCACGTCGACGCCGTTCTTGGCATGGTGAAGGGACTGAAGCATGGCAATGAGGGCTGACCTGGCATCTCCTTCCTCATACACACTGGTGCAGTAATTGTGCATCTCAATCACGCCCTTCTCGTCCATGTCAGCAACCTCATTCAAAATCCCTCTGAACCATTCGAAGGAGCCTTGTTCCCGCGTCACCCAATAGTAGTAGGCCTTTCTGGTCTTGAACCCCTTGTTGTTCTTGCTCTTGCCGCTGCTGCTGCCGCTTTCTAAGGCAGACTCTGAATCCTCGTCGTCCTTGCCCTTCATTTTCATGTTGTTGATGATGTCCTTCACAATGCTCACCATGGGAGTGGCTCCGATTCCAAGCCCGACTAGCAAGACAACGTCGTATTTCTTGTAATCTTGTGCTGGTGCCCCGTATGGACCGTCGATCAATATCTTAGGGAAGCTGTTGATCACCATTTGATTAACAAATCAAGCCAAATTCAATTCTAAATTACCAAAGAATTTATTTTTGTGTTGTGGTTAAGTACCTGGGATTGTTTCCTCCTTGCATGTTATCAGCTCTGAGTAGGCCACTCTTCCCTCCAGTTGAAGGCTGACATATCTAATTAACCAATAGAAAAAAATTAGAGGAAGATCTCGCACAAGTTTTTTAGCATTTGAAAGCAAGATTAAGAATGTTAAACAAACCTCAGAGAAAACGGTTTTGAGCTGCCGGGTCCAATCGCCCAGTGTTCGAATGTGGACGCTGAGGTAGTCATCTCCGGGTGCTGAGGTAATCGAAAATGGGTGCCTGTTAATGCAATAAGAACGTAAGTAATTAAACCGGTTTAGATTTTTCTAATCAGGCATGATGAGAAGACAATGTGAACCGGAGCAACTACCATTCGAAAGGAGAAACTGCGGCGCAATTGACGAACATGTACTGGCCGCTCTTGTACTTGAAGCCCTGAGGCTTCGACATATGCAGGGCAAGCACATTCCCCGGATAAACAGCAACCTTTAATATTGCATTTACAAAAATGATTAACCAAATTGATAATGTAAATTCAGCTCATAGCGAGCTAAGAATAACTTAATTAGTGAACTACCTTGAGAATCTTTACTGGCTTGATGCTTGATCGAAAAGCTCTAATCAGTCTTTCACAAGTGTAAAGAAGGACCGGGACAGCCAAATACATCCATGTCTGCAGCAATCACACAAAATATAAGTCGATCTCAGTACCATGTAACTCATTTTTATTTATCATTTTTTGGAAGATTAGACTGACCGTCTTTTGATACCATTCCTTGGTGAGGTAGAGTTTGATACCATGAACGATGAGGAAAGCGTAGACGATGACAAACAGGTGGTGGGAATACCAGAAGGCATTGAAGCCTGTGAGCTTCTTGAGGGGCTTTGGTAAGTTGAGCTTATTGCGCCTAAACCAAGGAGTCGCCAATGTGAAAGCTATGGTCATCATCACCACAATCGAAATGCCGGTCCACCCTTCCACTCCCTTCACAAACCACCAGTAGTTCGAGGGCTGATCCTCGCCAAAGTAAGGTATCATAGGCTCATACTCTTCTTCTGTTGCATGAATAATCCGTGGGAAATCGCACGTTAAATGCGCACCAGCGTGTAGTCCAACCCCAACCACAATGCCAGTGGCAATGACCTGCATGATCAAGTTCATTTCAGCAATCTCAATTTGAAAATTCACATACTGAATTGCCAAGTGAAATTTTTAGCTTTGTTACCTTGTGGAAGTTTAAATTGTCATCAAAGGGGACAACAACGCCTAATTTGGTCTTGTTTCGGAGCCAAGTAATGGTGTTTCGGCAGACAGGAAGTAGAATTAAGGCCATGTTGAATTTTAGTGTCTCTGCTCCTCCTTTGGCAATGCAGACGCAATAGCCCATCACCTCAAATGCTGCTTTTTCCTTGTACTGCAGAAACTTGTACACAAAGAGACCCGAGACAATGCCAAGCCACAGCATCATAACCCAGATTCTCTGCCAGTTGTCTAACACGAAGTACTTGACCTTCTCGTACCATCTTGTGATCGGATTGCTCTCCTGCGTGGGCTTCAGCTTCTGGCTTAGTAATTGACTCAGAACCCGGCTTTCATTTACGCTCACATTTTGGCTAACAGGAGCTTGTAACAGCAGAGTTTCCAAGTTTTCAACCTGTTTGTATTCTTATTGAATCAGCAACCAGAGAAAGAAATGTGCATTTGAAACAAAGTTTTAGGTGTTCCTTCTCACTGATCATGCAACACCAACATACCATGATATAGCCAACGTTATCCGGGTCTAATTCTTCCATGATCAAAGCTGCATATTCCTTGGCTTGTTTCTGAATGTTAGACAGCTTGTTTGCAGAAGCACTCATGCTTATAATCTGAAACAACATAACGTAAGAAAAATTCAACATGCCATCAATTTAATTTGGTTATAAAATTCAATCACATGCATGTTTAGTTAGGTGGTAAATTAAAAATTGCAACTTGAGGGCGGCAATATTCCACAATCGGCGGATCGCCTACCTCTCTGACTTCTTCTTCGGTGATTCTACCATCGGCGTCTCTATCCACCCTGCATGTAAACACATTGATTGTTTTTTATTAATTTAAGGTCCAATGTCCCAATTGATGGATATGAAGACCCAGCTAGTAAGCCTAGTAACATGAGCAAAATTAAAATAATCATCAAATTAATTAACGAAAATTAAATGGAAATCTAATGATAAATTACTAGAATAGTACATGTCAAAAAACGTTTGAAGCCTAGAGTCGAAGCTTTCGTCAGAAATCTGCTCCCAAAACTCTCGGAGCTGCAATTTGTTGACGAAATCACCAGTTATGTTACGCTTTCGAGCAAGCGCACGGAAAAGCTCTCCGGCAAACTCCTTAGACTCTTTGTTCATCCCTGCATCCACGTAACACCAATACAAAATTGAAACTTAACTAATTTAGCTTTGCCGTAGAAGTAGCAACGAAACTAATTAATGCAATTAGTTAATTTGAGTGAGAAAAAAATATCAAACAGTGAATGAATTAACAATATATGTACCAATGCATTCGCCAAAGAGGGAAGAAGGGAGGAGCCAGTTGGATTTGGCAGTAAGCTCGTCGAAGCGCTTGTCCACCGCCTCCCAGCCGGCAGTGGCTCCGCCGGTCTTGGCGGTGATGAACTTGAGGCTCTTCAAGGCGTGGGCGGTGGCGGACTTGGTGCGATCGAAGCGCCCCGCATTGGACGGCTTCTTCGAAAAGGACGCCAGACGCTTCAGCTCCTGAGAAACGTGCCGGATTTGCGATGACGTGTTGCGCAGAAGCGAAGACCGAAACGACGCCGATTTCTTCCCCTCAAGAGTCCGCTTCGCCAGCAGCGCCAGCTCCGGGTCTTCATTACTGGCTCCTCCGGCCGCCTGAACACTGTGTACGGCGACGGAGTCGTCCCGGATGTCGAGAGTGATCTCTACGTAAGCATCGTCGTCGTTTTGGTGGTCGGAATCGGCGGCGGACTTGTCGAACTTGGCGCTCTTATTTCGGCGCCAAGCTCTGGTGGAATTGGACGACAATGAAGTCGGAGCAAAGTTGTTTTGAGGCGTACCGAGCGGGCCGCTGAAAGCTCGCCTTTCGAACTCGGTAGAGCCGCCTCCCGCGGCTGACTGAGTTGATTCGGTGTCGGAATTGTCGTCGTCGGAGGTAATCATCCCTTCCTGGTGATGAGGATTCATGAAATCTTTCCCAGATATTCAAAACAAAATCAGTATAAAAACAGAGAGTAACACAAATGACCAAACAGAGATTGGAACTGGGAGTTTCTTTATTTTTGTTTTTTGGGGTTTAAAATATGGGGTGGGTGGGGAGGAGAGTATAAATAAGAGGGGCACTCGTTTGGAGCTGGTTCGCATGCAGTAACGGATAAAGAATAAAATAATAGAAAATGAAAATGAAAATGGAGAGCCAAATGGGAGATATTGGAATGGCTAGGAAAGGCAAAAGGCGAAGGCGAAGGCGACTTTGAATTTTGAGAAAAGTCAAGAGGATGGGAAAAGCGAAGAAGAAAAGTCAGGCAGGAAATTAGCGACGGTGGGCAGGGGTGTGGTTTTTTTTTTTTTGGTTTTGGCTGGGTTGGTTTTTGCTCTATGATGTATCTCAATTCTCAGAGACAGAGAGATTATAGAAACTGACACACATACACACCCAAGCTGAGATGATTTGATGATGCAGTTACTTATTATATTATTTTCAGAGCCGATAATATGGAAGGAAACTGGATCAGTAAAAAATGAGAAAGTTGTAGGAAAGAGAGGCCGATGCTGGTCAACTGCTTCCAATCTAGCCAAAAGATTTAGCGCCTTCTTTTTTACTGTTTTTTTTTTTTTTCCAAGGAGTCCTTCATGGTAAGTGAAATGATGAAACAAAATTTGAGCATGGTAATTAAGCTTATAACAGTCTTGTGAGAAGCGACACGGATTAATGTAAGACTGGTATAAATATATAATCCGGGAGGGGATCCACTGTCCCTAATTTGGTGTGTTGTCAGATCAAAGAAGTGAAGACAGATAAAAGAAGTTCAATAAGAAGTTCAAAATTTAAGTGTGTTGTCAGATGAGGAAAAAAATATTTTAAATTTTGATAAAAACTGTAATTATTTCTATGTACAAATTTTAGAAAATAATAATATTTATTTATACCTAGAACATATGTCACACGTTATTTATATTTCATATTCAATAATAGGGGTGATCACGGTGCGGTTCGATACGGATATTAGTAATATCCAAATTCAAATCGTTAAAATCTTAACGGTTCGATACGATTTGAATTTTCTAAAATTAGAAACGAAACCGTTTCGATACCCAAAAAACATCAAGTATATTAAAAAAACAATAAGGATATTAAAAAAGCAGCAACTATATTAAGAAAAGCAACTATATTTAAAAAACATCAAGTATATAAGAAAAACAGCATGGATATTAAAAAAACAGTAAGGAATTTTTTTTTTAAAAAAAAGTAAGGATACAAAAAAAAAATAATCAATATTCAAAATTTTGTATATTAATTTTGCAGAAAATTAGATTGCAAATATTATCACTATATTAAGATTTAGAAAACAAATATTACCACTTAATAATCTTTTATTATACTTTTTTCTAAATATACATATGTTTATCTAAGTATATTTGGGTATCTTTTTATTTTTAGTATTTTTATTTTGTATTAATACTAGATTTAAAAATTAATATATTTTTTAACGGTTCGATTTGTATTTAACGGATTTTTAAAATGAAAAATTCAAATCTAACTCGTTACTAACGGAGCGATTTGAATTTTCAAACCGTTTGACTTATATCCAATCGAACTTAAACCATTTGATAAATAACAATTTGAAGCAGATTAGTTATCGATTGTAACAGATTCATACCCATCACTATTCAATAATACAAGAGATTGTAATACATAATGTTCCGGGTGGCGGTACATTAAAGAATGACTCAACGTGCAATAATTGTGGGCAAGTGGTGAATGGTGAACCAAACAAAACATATGAGAGGGACATGCCAAAGAGAACATGACATTAAGACACATGTGCATTTACTGCTCGATCAATTTCATATTGCAACATTGCGAGCAACAATATACATATACATTATGCGCGTTTCTTTCATTCATTTTTTTTTTCTTTCTGAATTTTGATACGGGATCATACTATTCTAAGCAAAGTTTGCAATGGTTTTGTTGAGTTGTGATGCTGGTGCCTACGTACCAAATTTTAGACAAGTTTTCACCCCGCGGTCTATGTCCTTTGTTTTTTTGTTGGAAATGGATTTCATTGATGAAAAAAAAAAATAGAGAATAGAACAGTGATTGAGTGCAAGTGTTTGAGCCCATTAAAATCCTCATCATAAAACTCAACTAATTCGAGATAAATTCGATAATGGAAAAAGAGTATCCCAAAAACAAAACACGCAGTACAAATGCAATTAAGCCTCGAGGTCTTTCTCCAAGAGTGGCAACAACTAGAGAGGAAACACAAGCCTTGAGGTCTTTCGTGGGCAAGGCTTGTTTCCACCCCACGGTCTACGTACTTCGATTCATGAAATGCTATAATTTATTAAGTCTTGTATTTTAATTGAATATTGAAAATCTTGTTGAAGAATAATATATATATATATTTCTATGAATTTTAGATATATCGAAATAATTAGTTAAGAAAATATCATAGATACATCACACAACCATCAAAAAGGGTTAACTATGACTTGATGTCAATCATATTCTTCTGCAAATGGGTCTTGTAAGAGTTGAATATATGTACACATGTAAACAAATTAACTAATAATAATAATAACCCTAAGATTTGAAAGGTGGATTTAAAAGCTACGCGCGTAATTAAGAAACAAAAAATCATGGAGGGAGCATAATTTAGGCTTATTAATTACTTCAAATGTACTCTGAATAGGATACGACATCTCAATTTACATAAGGAATAAGAATTTGTGACACTTTAAACCTAAAAGAGGGCTTATGTAGTAGTAATATAACAAAACTTGTGTGGACAATTAAAAAATTTGTTGTATTTTCTTAAAATTTCAATTAAAGTTATTAAAAAAAAAAACTAAATTTAAAACCACCCAACCCACCCCAAGCAACCATCGACCTCTGCAAACTCAACACTCCCTCCTTCCCCTTCTCCTTCAAAACCCTTCCCATTTGCATTCGCAATTTTTATGATCAAGATTATTTTTAAATTACTGTAATAACGAGGTATTACCAAAGTCAAACACAGGACAACCATTTTAATTTTAATATAATTTTTTATTAACGTGATGATGAGAACTGAGAAGGGGAAGAATATTTGTTGTTTAATATTTCAAATATATATATATATACGTGTGTGTGTGTTGAAAATGAACGTATGTTGATGATGGAGGATTGGACGTACGTACGTAGCAAACAAGGTACAGCATCAGCAATTCATTCAGCAATTCAGACATTCAGCATGCATATATGACTTACTATGTGGCCAACTGGTGGACGTCCAAATTATACAAATTCGTGCGCTGATTTAGGAAGCAACAGTCAGTCATAATTAAATTCATTTTTAATGGGATATTTATATTCTTTATAGCATAAGTAATCCCAAACCCAAACCCATGGATTCATTTGGCTCCACCCATGCCACTGTCCGGCCACTACACAATTTCGTGTACAACAACAAAATTATTTGGCTTCACATCAACATTGGCCTATTAAATAAAGGTGGCATTCATGGTGTGTGCCACCTTTGTATCCGACGACATAAACAAACGATCGAAATTAAACAAGGGATTTGAACACAGCCCTTCACCCTAGCTACTTTTGGCACGAGGTATAAAATTACTTGATAGTTAATTAACACCGAACGGGTGTTTTATAGATTTACGTACTAAATAATCACTTCATCATTTTGAACGGTTCATCACTTTTACTAGACTCATATCCGTTAATCTCGTATGGTTGAAAATGACCGTACAATTTAATCGCTTTTTCTTTTTCGTATCTATGCCTCGACAATAATGGTTTATACATATGGCAGCTGGATTATACCCACTAATAATAATAATTTAAGTACATATTTTCCACCAAATACTAGAATACAATTATGTGAGTATAATATAATTGGGACTTTCATCCCGTAGAGCATCAAACTCATAATTATATACTTTATCTATCTGAATAAAATGATCGGTAAAATAAAACTTACAATATAAATAAAATACTCTTACTCGATAGCTTCACTTTATTATATTATACTATGTATTTACGATATTTTATCGAAATTGTGAAAGATAATAAGTAAAGACAAATTAGAATATAATAACTTGATCACGAATATGAATAAAAATCTCCAGTGACTTGTTTTGGTATATGTCAAAATGATTTAAGTGAATCACATACATACATAGTAGAATAAACTATATATAAGCCCCAAAACTATCGGAGTCACCATAAACGCATATCCAAACTATCAAAAGTTTCAAATAAGTACACAAAGTATATGATCACTAACATTTAACTACTTCCGTCAAGATTTCAATCAATTTGGTCGTTAAAATGTCACGTGTCAAAAATTTTGCCAGTCAGCGACTGATGTTGCAAAAAACTAAGGGGCATTTTTCGGGATTCCAAAAAGGCCAATTAGACCCATTTCAAACTTTGTCTAGAAACCCTAAAATCGAAAATATACTCCTCTCTGCTAACTCCCTTCGCCCCCCCAAATTCAAATTCCCAGCCCCGCCAAATCGAATTCCCAGCCCCCAAATCGAATTTGCAACCCCAAATGAAACCCTAAATTCGAAATTGAAAAGTTTCTCGTTCCCACGCAATCGCGCATGTAGCCACGATATCCCAAAGCAGCAACTAGTTCGAACTTGTTTAGCCCACCGTTTTCCTCCGAAGCAGCTTCCTCTTAATTGAATCTAGCTGCACCCACTATCAATTTGGGTAGAAACCCATTACTTGCAGTCAAAGTCGAAATCACATTCAAAATCGAAGGTGCATTCGAAGCCTTAAAATTTGAACGGGAATGAAGGAGTGGTGTTTGAGGCCGCGTTAACGAAGGGTACCCATATATGATAAGATTCCGCCCCATTTTATAAATGGATGCCCAAGTTTGTTTGTCTTGTTGTATTTTTTAGGTGTTAGTGTTTTGGGAAATGGAGTACGACCATGTGCTTTGCCTATAAATTGTTGGTGGATGCTTTATTGTGTTGTGGATACTTTATTGTTAGGGGCCATGTGTTGTATTTGTAGTGATGAATGTTAGGTCATATATTGCTGCCTTTGAGTTTCTTGTGAGGTAGTAGGAGATAAATGTGTTTGATTTTGTAGTGGATAAATGTGTTTGTTATTGTAGGGGATAAATGACACGACCCATCCCAATCCCCCTGGGATTAACACGGGATGTGCCATGCTCCTGTCCGATACGAAGTGTCGGACAAGTGATAACTCGAAACTTCAGCCCGAATGGAGCTTCCAGAGTGCGCCAGGATCAGTGGAGGAGTGTGATATCTCGGTCTCTACTATAACCCGCATCCGCGATCAACCTGAAGGACATTAAAAACAACAAAAGCTGTGAATGGACAAAAATAATAGTTTATAAAACACATTTCAATTAAAGACATTTATGCCCTTCTGACAGGACCCATCCCAATCCCCCCGGGATTAACGCGGGATGACCCTGCTCCCGTCTGACATAAAGTGTCAGACAAGGGATATTTCCGACCTTTGCCCTCCCGGGCTAACAGAGTACGCCAGGATCCGGAGGAGGCATGTGATATCTCGATCTCTGCTACAGTCCACATCCGCTGTCAACCTGAAGGGTATTAAAAACAGAAAGACTATGAGTGGACAAAAATAAAGAGTTTATAAAAACATTTCCTCAAAGACCTTTATACCCTCCACTAAAAAGCATGCATGCATAGTAAAACCCTTTATTCAAACACATATGTTAAAACATCCATAATTAGGGTCTCAGCCCCAAATTCTATAAATACAAGTTCTACAGGCTCCTGCCCAAAACCATTTACAGAAAACCATAACATAGTAAACATATGTGGGATCTCAGCCCAAAACCATTTATCATCATAAAACATAATTTCCCAAACCAATTTAAATCATGTTTATCCCTTATATTCATATCCAGAACCTGTCACGGTAAAATAGAGCTACACGTGTGCTAACCGGGGTCTCAACCCAAGTCTCTCCAGGGTCCACCCATGTCAATGTCCGTAGATCAATGACCCTCCCTGGAGGTAACGAACCATGCCCATCCTGAGAGTAAGGAACCCAACTGGGGGACGACTTCACTCAGTTAGTGCTCCGTGACTACTCCGGGTCCACCCAGGCCAACGACCCTCCCCGGAGGAGACAATCATATATAAAGGATGGAATATGAAAAACCTTTTGAAACCATTCTTGAAACCTTTCAAGGATTCATGCCCGGCCCCCATAAGCCGTCATGAACCATAAAATCCTTTCATGGGTTCATACCGGTTCCCATAAACCGTCATGACCCGTAAATCCATTTCAAAGGTTCATGCCGGTTCCCATAAACCGTCATGACCCATCAAAACCATTTGTAACACATAACTGGGCGCTAGGCCCGAATCCACATAGAAACTGGACCTCAAGTCCGATTCGTAAACCAATTGGGCCTCCGGCCTGATTCCGTAAATCAAATGGAACTCAAGTCCGAGAGTTACCTTTTCAAATCCAAAATCATTTCATGAAACTATTTTCAAACCATAAGAATGGAACATCGGAGTAAAACCGGAAAACCTCGATTTACGTGCAAGTACATAAATCGCCTCGAAATACGTGAAATCATATAATTCACAAGCATCCAAATCCACATCATAAAATCATATTCATAATCCATTTGGAAATCCAAAACCATTTCATTTAGACCAATAAAGACATACAACCCCGTATAGGCACCGTATAGGGCCGAAACCTTGAAATACGTGCCAATACGTAACCACACATCCAAATGAACTCATGGCGACACAAACAAGTATTTAAAACATATAATAAACATTTATGCATGCAACAATTTAGAAAACAAGGTCCACTCACAGACCGTCCGAGCCGCCGTCTCGATTTGCGTGCCATTCGGCTCCCCGAGCCGATCACCATTACCGGGACTCCCAAACCTGTCCAAATTTTAATAGAAGCTTAATAACTACTTAATTAACCTCCCATCAAAGCCCCGTAATTTTTTCGAACTTTTAACTATTTTTAAACCAACCCTAAACCTTCCGACACCCCGAAAACTATCGAAACGATGTCCGATTGACATGAGACCAGTCCCAAAATCTTCGTTACATCGGATAGAAGATTTCCCGTGTTTAACACTTTCCCAAATTATGGCCCACGTGCCCTCACGAGCCCCTAGAAAGTCAAAAACACTGTTCATCGGCATCAACCTCAAATTCCTGTTCATCGGCAAAAATACTGTTCACCATTACTGTTCATCTCGGTTTTTCTTCAATTTTCAGACCGATTCGTGGTCCGTTTGGTCCCATTTTAATCCCTAAATTCCTATTTCTTCATTTCCTATCTAACCCAATCCCTAAAACTAAGAAAAATCACCCGAAACCGAGCTTCCATCCGCCATCAATGGTGGCCGGATTTTCTCCGGCCGTTCACGGCCGTTTCCGGCCATCCCAAGCCACGAAATCAATCCTATTCTACTCCTAGGTTCCCCAGAAATGTTTCCAAATCCTTAGAATCGAACAAAAACTAACGAAACCGAAATTTGAATTTTTTGGGCATTTTCTTACCTCACGGGTTCACCCGCCGTGAGCCGCCACCGTGAGCCACCATGGCCGGCCGTCGTGTCCTCCTCATCATCCCAGTCCTGCCCTCACTCTCACACGGTCACACTTGATGGAGGTTTGTGGTGGTGTTGTGTGTGTGAAGAAAATGAAGAAATGAAGAAAATGGAGAAATATGGTGATGGTGTTCGGGTTTGAAGATGAAGAAGAATGAAGTGATGAAGTTTGATGGCTGATGAGAGAAGTGAGGATTAGATGAGTGGTGTCGATTGATTGAGGGATGGAATGGATGGCTAGGATTAGAAATGAGTTAATTGGATTAATTATAAAATATTAAATTAATATTATTTAATTACTTAGATCCACAAATTAGGAGTCTTGACCAATTGGATGAGTGACACTTGTCACTCATCCATGGGACCCACTAAAAATATCTGCCCAATCAGATTTCGCCAAATCATCTCCGTCTCGAAGTACGTGCATAGTGAAATCGAACTTCCGTGACCTATAACTCTCCCGTTCGAAGTCTTATTTCAGCGTGCCGCCTGTCTATGGATTCGTATCGTCCTTATCTACGTAATAGTCCTCGGCCCTCGGCCATCGGACATCCCGGTCAAAAAGTCAACTATTTGGCTCTTTTAACTAAAATTACCAAAATGCCCCTAAACTTCCGCACGTCATAACTTCTTCCTCGAATGTCGGAATTGAACGTGCCATCTGTCTATGAACTCGTGACGTCACGAACTACGTCACGGTCATCGGTCAAAGTCCATTTGACCGCCCGATTGAAAAGTCAACGTTTTGCCCACGCCCAAGGGCAAAAAGGCCATTACGTATCGTTCGTCCGATTTCGCTCTACTGATCACGGATTAGCCTCACTAATCGTGATTAGTCATTAATCTAATCATGGAATTTGGGACGGGTCGTTACAACCTTCCCTCCTTAATTAATTTCGTCCTCGAAATTCCAACCGACCTAAATCCAACCGTTCTTCCCTCTTTAATTTAGTTTCGTTCTCGAAACTCCAATTATCTTGATTCCACATCCACCCCGTGGAAAGTAGAATCGACCTTGAAACTAGTGTACACTCATACACCCACTAACCAGAACGATACTCGTCTGCAACCAGACGGACCATTAACGCTCTCGTCGTATCGACTACATTCGACCACGTCGAATGACAAAAGTCGTACGCTCCGAATTGACACCACTTGTCAAATCTACCATTTTCGCTGACACAACCAGCTCGACGGTTCCTTTCTCAAACACTAACTATCCCGACACCTACTCCCACTGGAAGTTACCAATCCCTCAATGATCCACGCTGACACCTCCGACAAACTGTCAGCACTTGACAGTTGTCAGTCGAAAACTAACACTATATCCACTTGTGGTTATACTAACCACCAACTCACTCAATCTGTGCGTACACTAACCAACAATTCACCCGACCTGTGTGTAACTAGACCCATCAGAAGTACCATGACCCAACGCACAGTATCCAATGTCTAGTCCAGGACCTCAACTAATCCAATGGTATCGGAACTAAGCCGACTACCTATACGCTCACCAACGTACCACTGGTATAACCTATATACCGTCACCAGACACCACAAGTCCGCCCAGTATCGTACCCCAAACAACGTACAGGGTACGTACATCTATCCATCAATCAGCCTACAACCATCTAGGTCGTAGCCAATCACGTTTCAATTATGGAGTTCACTTGTCTAATCCAGCATCAGACAAATCGAAACTCCAACTCAACAACTATTTCCAAGTCCGAATCCGAATCCGCAATTTCGAAAGAAATCCCGAATCCAAACCCAGAAATCATATCCATAATCATGTCCAAATCCGAATCCGAAATCATTATTCCGTAAGCTAGCATTTGGAATAACCATTCCGAACCCAAATCCATACAATAAAATCCATTGTCAAGCTCTAGAATCAAATCCTGAATCGTCACCCTGAATCCGATTCCAAAACCCAAATCCAGAAATCCTCTTTCAAGTTCCAAAATCAAATCCTGAATCGTCATCCAGAAATCTGATTCCAAAACCCGAAATCTCGTTCTCGTTTACCGAGACGCACCATATCCGAACCTATCGGATACCTGCTCCATCGATTACCACAATACAATCGATTGACTTCATAGGGAAGCCCATCCCAACATCAACACAACACTAGGTCTGATAATATCCGACCACGTCGGAAAACTACTCATCAGACAACTACTCAGGTGAGTAATAAGTCATATGGGATTTACCTCAAAAAGAAGTTCAGTCCCATCATGCTCCACTCAACATCCAAGTAAGAGTGATAAACTCTCTATCTATCTGGATCATCCAAATCACGATCCAGATCCAACACTACGTCAACCGACCATAGACGTCACGATCCCCGATCGTCACGTCGTCCAAAGTCCTCAACCATTTCCCACATCTAAATAGATTAGTCAACGACGAGACACGCCGAGACTGTGGGTTCTCACTGATTACCTCGTATTGATCCTTGTCATTCCACATAGGAAAACCAAAGATGATCCAACACGATGCCATCAAAACTCATCCTACATGAATGCAACCAAAACTTGTTGCACTCACCACGCCACGTAATCCAACATCGTCTGCCACCAAGTAGAAAATGAGAAATCTCAGTCATTTAACTTCGATATACTCATCTCCTCCTGATGATTCAGAACAAATCCCGGGTCCACCAACCAATACACGATCAGTGTACTAGTGGCAACCAACAACATCTATATCATCAACGTCATCTACCATCATCAATCATGGTAGAATCTGAGAATTCACCCAAAATGACTTCGACATACCCATTACCAATGCGGAAAACCCGCATTCCATTCGTCACCGCAATCGCACCCTCTCGCGATTTCGAAGTTCCAACAAGATTGGAAACAACATACCTGGACATCAACCACGTGTCCCCTAACCAATTTAGCTCTATCTGAGATCCACTCTGGGACCACAGATACCGAACATATGAGTAACTCTATGGAGTCACATTCCGACTCGTGACTTACCGTCATCACAATCACTGGCACCAGCACCAACGCTAGTACCACAATACTATCAGTACACGCAACCAACCTCAATATCGGCCCACCATGCGCAAAACTGACAACCCTGGATCTCCGCTCATACTGAACGACGATCCCGTACCTCTACTCATATTGGAGAAACTATGCCTCCCTCGTACCCAACAACTCTGGGTACAGTCACCCTGATAACTTATACGAGAAAAGGAAAACGTCCCCCGAACGTCCCCGATTCCCAATAATCGTAACTACAACCACACTAGGTAATAACGCCTTCCACACACTCGTGCAGACCTAACTACCAGGCACCACTATCGAGACCCCGCATCCAACGGAATCACTCGCCCGTACCAAATACTCCGTATCCCCGCTCCGGGATTCCATCGACAAGTACCAACCCTGGTAACTTGTCCAACAATCTCTATCCTGTCATAACTCGACTAAACCATTGTCGTCTACCAGGTCATCCACGACCTTAGTTGCACCAAACCACAACTAAGTAGCACGACAACCAACTCGGTCTAACTGATAAGTACAATCCCGACTGCGAAGTGCAGTCCCAACACAAGCTGATATGACTAGACCGACTAACGAACCCCAAATCCGAATAGTCGTCAAAGTCACACCATTCTCCAACTCACATTTCCGAACCATACACCCAAGGTAGGATTCCACAATCACACCTAGAGTCACTCTGAACCCAACTGCGAAAAGCAGTAAACTTAACAATCTGACCGACCCCGCGGTCTTGACATCGTAAAAACATCAATCAAATCCTACCGTCAATCAACTAGGATTCTCCGAATCCGGCTGCTAACTGCCGACTGCAGTAAATCCATTTAACTCAACATAATCCGACCATCTAATGGTCACAACATCGAACCAGTCGTCGGAACCGATCCTACGACATCATGAAAGACGATCCCAACTAACCGTCTCACGACAGAACTATGGCAACCCCGACATCGAATGCCGAACCAAGACGGTCCACAATCCAATCCTACTAACTATCGTACCGGCACCCCAACCTCAGGTTGATAACGAACTGTAGCCCCTTGAGATATCACATCCTCGACCAGCATACATACTCCAAGAGCTCCGCGGTTGCTCGAATCGAGACAACCCCGCTCTAATACCACGTTGACAGGACCGATCCCAATCCCGCCGGGATTAACGCGGGATGACCCTGCTCCCGTCTGACACGAAGTGTCAGACAAGGGATATTTCCGACCTTTGCCCTCCCGGGCTATCAGAGTACACCAGGATCCGGAGGAGGCATGTGATATCTCGATCTCTGCTACAGTCCACATCCGCTGTCAACCTGAAGGGTATTAAAAACAGAAAGACTGTGAGTGGACAAAAATAAAGAGTTTATAAAAACATTTTCTCAAAGACCTTTATACCCTCCACTAAAAAGCATGCATGCATAGTAAAACCCTTTATTCAAACACATATGTTAAAACATCCATAATTAGGGTCTCAACCCCAAATTTTATAAATACAAGTTCTACAGGCTCCTGCCCAAAACCATTTACAGAAAACCATAACATAGTAAACATATGTGGGATCTCAGCCCAAAACCATTTATCATCATAAAACATAATTTCCCAAACCAATTTAAATCATGTTTATCCCTTATATTCATATCCAGAACCTGTCACGGTAAAATAGAGCTACACGTGTGCTAACCGGGGTCTCAACCCAAGTCTCTCCAGGGTCCACCCAGGTCAATGTCCGTAGATCAATGACCCTCCCTGGAGGTATCGAACCATGCCCATCCTGAGAGTAAGGAACCCAACTGGGGGGCGACTCCACTCAGTCAGTGCTCCGTGACTACTCCGGGGTCCACCCAGGCCAACGACCCTCCCCGGAGGAGACAATCAATATGAAAAGCCTCTTGAAACCATTCTTGAAACCTTTCAAGGATTCATGCCCGGCCCCCATAAGCCGTCATGAACCATAAAATCCTTTCATGGGTTCATGCCGGTTCCCATAAACCGTCATGACCCGTAAATCCATTTCAAAGGTTCATGCCGGTTCCCATAAACCGTCATGACCCATCAAAACCATTTGTAACACATAACTGGGCGCTAGGCCCGAATCCACATAGAAACTGGACCTCAGGTCCGATTCGTAAACCAATTGGGCCTCCGGCCTGATTCCGTAAATCAAATGGAACTCAAGTCCGAGAGTTACCTTTTCAAATACAAAATCATTTCATGAAACTATTTTCAAACCATAAGAATGGAACATCGGAGTAAAACCGGAAAACCTCGATTTACGTGCAAGCACATAAATCGCCTCGAAATACGTGAAATCATATAATTCACAAGCATCCAAATCCACATCATAAAATCATATTCATCATCCATTTGGAAATCCAAAACCATTTCATTTAGACCAATAAAGACATACAGCCCCGTATAGGCACCGTATAGGGCCGAAACCTCGAAATTCGTGCCAATATGTAACCACACATCCAAATGAACTCATGGCGACAAAAACAAGTATTTAAAACATATAATAAACATTTATGCATGCACCAATTTAGAAAACAAGGTCCACTCACAGACCGTCCGAGCCGCCGCCTCGATTTGCGTGCCATTCGGCTCCCCGAGCCGATCACCATTACCGGGACTCCCAAACCTGTCCAAATTTTAATAGAAGGTTAATAACTACTTAATTAACCTCCCATCAAAGCCCCGTAATTTTTCCGAACTTTTAACTATTTTTAAACCGACCCTAAACCTTCCGACACCCTGAAACTATCGAAACGATGTCCGATTGACACGAGACCAGTCCCAAAATCTTCGTTACATCGGTTAGAAGATTTCCCGTGTTGAACACTTTCCCAAATTATGTCCCACGGGCCCTCACTAGCCCCTAAAAAGTCAAAACTAAATTCCTAAATTCCTATTTCTTCATTTCCTATCTAACCCAATCCCTAAAACTAAGAAAAACCACCCGAAACCGAGCTTCCATCCGCCATCAATGGTGGCCGGATTTTCTCCGGCCGTTCACGGCCATCCCAAGCCATGAAATCAATCCTATTCTACTCCTAGGTTCCCCAGAAATGTTTCTCAATCCTTAGAATCGAACAAAAACTAACGAAACCGAAATTTGAATTTTTTGGGCATTTTCTTACCTCACGGGTTCACCCGCCGTGAGCCGCCGCCGTGAGCCACCATGGCCGACCGTCGTGTCCTCCTCATCATCCCAATCCTGCCCTCACTCTCACACGGTCACACTTGATGGAGGTTTGTGGTGGTGTTGTGTGTGTGAAGAAAATGAAGAAATGAAGAAAATGGAGAAATATGGTGATGGTGTTCGGGTTTGAAGATGAAGAAGAATGAAGTGATGAAGTTTGATGGCTGATGAGAGAAGTGAGGATTAGATGAGTGGTGTGGATTGATTGAGGGATGGAATGGATGGCTAGGATTATAAATGAGTTAATTGGTTTAATTATAAAATATTAAATTAATATTATTTAATTACTTAGATCCACAAATTAGGGGTCTTGACCAATAGGATGAGTGACACTTGTCACTCATCCATGGGACCCATTAAAAATATCTGCCCAATCAGATTTCGCCAAATCATCTCCGTCTCGAAGTACGTGCATAGTGAAATCGAACTTCCGTGACCTATAACTCTCCCGTTCGAAGTCCTATTTCAGCGTGCCGCCTGTCTATGGATTCGTATCGTCCCTATCTACGTAATAGTCCTCGGCTCTCGGCCATCGGACATCCCGGTCAAAAAGTCAACTATTTGGCTCTTTTAACTAAAATTACCAAAATGACCCTAAACTTCCGCACGTCATAACTTCTTCCTCGAATGTCGGAATTGAACGTGCCACCTGTCTATGAACTCGTGACGTCACGAACTACGTCACGGTCATCGGTCAAAGTCCATTTGACCGTCCGATTGAAAAGTCAATGTTTTGCCCACGCCCAAGGGCAAAACGGTCATTTCGTATCGTTCGTCCGATTTCGCTCTACTAATCACGGATTAGGCTCAATAATCGTGATTAGTCATTAATCTAATCATGGAATTTGGGACGGGTCGTTACACCTTCACTAAAAAGCATGCATGCATTCAAAAACCATTTACTTAAATCAATTATTATTAGGGTCTTAGCCCAAAACCATGAATATCAACCATATGTGGGAACTCAACCTAAAACCGTAAACCAAAGTATGTGGTCCACTGCCCAAATTCATTTACTATTCACATAACACTATTTCATAAATCCAATAAATCATGTTTATCAAATACTGTATGACCAATCCTCGGCATCCCTGATGTCTGACATCCCTGATGTCACAATCAGTACTATCACGGTTTCCAAGCTACGCGAGCTACTCGGGGTCTCAAGTCCCAAACCTCCCCAGGGTCCACCCATGTCAATGTCTGTAGATCAATGACCCTCCCTAGAGGAGACAATCCATACATAAGGAAGGTATATGAAAAACATTTCGTAAATCATCTCAAACTGTTTGAAGGGTCTATGCCCGAGATTTCCATAAAACCATCGTAAACCATAATTGGGTCTCATGCCCGAAGTATAACTTTCATAAACCATTTCCACAATTCCAATTTCCAAATTCAAGGGACTCAGCCTGAAATTCCATTTCACAAACCAACTGGGCCCTAAGCCCGATCATGTAAATCAACTGGGCCTTCGGCCTGATGCCTTATTAAATCAAATGGATCCCAAGTCCGATAGTTTGTAAATCAAATGGGTCTCAAGCCCGGTTCCATATTTCCAAATTCGAAATCAGTTCATCAATCCATTATTGACATACAAGCACGTTTAAACATAGTATAAAACCATAAACCTCGAAATACGTGCAAATACGGAAATCACCTCGAAATAGGTGCAAATATGTAAATCACCAATACCACAATCATCATCATAGAAATCACATATATAAAACATATAAAACAGTTATGCATGCATCACAGTTTAGAAAACAAAGTCCACTCACAAACCGTCCATGTTGCGCCTCGATATCCGTGCCATAAGCCTTTCTTGGCTAATCCACAGTCACCAGACCTTCCGTGTTAAGACCCGACCCTCCTCTGTCAGGTCCCGACTCATCTAGCACGATATTGTCCGGTTTGGGCCTCCTTGCCCTTGCCATCACGGTTTTGTTTTCGGGTGCTCACGGTGCAACTTCCCAGGGGGTCACCCATCATGGAATTGCACCAGCCTCAACTCGCTTAACTTTGGGGTTCCAATCCCCCCCAAAGCCACTGAGCTCCCAAAAGGCCTCATGCTAGATAGGTGTGTGCCTACACCTTTAAGGCAGACCACCATTCCCTTCCCAGACTATTCCCCCCTCGCAGGAATGTGGGATTGTTCACCGTTCCCTCTAGGATACGGGTCTTACAATCCACCCCCCTTAGGGCCCAGCGTCCTCGCTGGCACACTTCCCGGTCGGGGTCTGGCTCTGATACCAATCTGTCAAGACCCGACCCTCCTCTGTCAGGTCCCGACTCATCTAGCACGATATTGTCCGCTTTGGGCCTCCTTGCCCTTGCCCTCACGGTTTTGTTTTCGGGAGCTCACGGTGCAACTTCCCAGGGGGTCACCCATCATGGAATTGCACCAGCCTCAACTCGCTTAACTTTGGGGTTCCAATCCCCCCCAAAGCCACTGAGCTCCCAAAAGGCCTCATGCTAGATAGGTGTGTGCCTACACCTTTAAGGCACACCACCATTCCCTTCCCAGACCATTCCCCCCTCGCAGGAATGTGGGATTGTTCACCGTTCCCTCCAGGACACGGGTCTTACATTCCGAGCCTGTCCATATCATACTAGAGGGTTACTAACTACCTTAATAACCTCTCATTAAAGCCCCTTAATTTTCCGGGATTTTAAAACGTATTTAAACTTGATCCTAAACCTTCGGACATCCTGAACTATATCGAAACGATGTCTGATTGACTCGAAACTAGTCTCAAAATGTTTGTTACATCGAAATGATGAAATTACATGTTGACCGTGCCTCGAAACTAGGGCCCACGCGCCCTCACCCACCTCCCAAAGCCACTGCGCTTGAAACCCACGCGCCTGGCTACAATGTCATCCCTATACTCTGTCAAACCCGGTCCAACCGGTTCTTTGTAAGTCCGGATTGATTGGACCGGCGAGACCGGTTCTCCCTCATTTTGACTCCTTTTTCAACCCCGTTTAATCCTACAGTTTTCTCTCATCGTGTACAATCTATCGATGGCCTCAAAATTGGAAAACCAGGGCTAGAAAGTACCTTCCCGATCGAAGATCAAACCGACCAATTTCCTCTGTTGAGTTCTCGCGATCCCAGCCACCGTTGGCCATGATTCCAAGCTCATTCAACTCTTTTCAACCTACAGAAGCTCACCTAATTAACCAATTCAATCAATAACTACCAAAACATGGTTTACCATTTTTGAATCAAAACAGGGCACTCTCGGGTTTCTCACTTACCTCGTCGTCGCGAGCACTGCCGTGGCCACCATCACGGTCGTCTCGGCCGCAAGAACATCATCCAAACCCCCAAAACTTTCAAAAGCCGTCAACATCATGTTTCCAATTTCGAAAACAAACACAAGCCATCCCTGTTCTCTGGCCACCGTCCACGACGGTCGACGCCGATGCCACCATCCTCATTGTCTCACTTCACTCTTTTTTTTTCATTCACACACCCAATGCTAATGATGGGGATTAGAGGGGTTGTAAGGGGTGGGGTTCACGGTTTTGAAGAAAACAAAACAAAGAAAAAGAAGAAGAAATGTGCACGAGAAGGAAGAGAGAGAGGTAATGAGGGAAAATAAATAAAATAATAAAATAATTATATTTTAATATAAAAGCTATCCAATCTGAATTGAGATCCACAATTTAGGGGAGATGGTCAATGGGATGAGTGACACTTGTCACTCATCCATTGGGCCTGAAACAATATCTGGGCCCACATGAGGACAAATGTCAACCTGTCTCGTAATCCATGTAATCGTTCCTCGAACCTTTCGTGACCCATAACTTTCCCGTCAAATGTTTGATTTCGACGTGCCACCTACCTACAGACTCGTGACGTCCCGATCTACGTCACGGTCATCGATCCTCGTACGTTTAACTCCCCGGGTCAAAAGTTAACATTTTACCCAATTCTAGGGGCAAAACAATCAATTTACGCCGTTCCTCTGTATTCACTCGTGTAACGACCCATCCCGGAATTTGGGATTAGAGTTGCAACTAATCATGATTAGCAGGGTTAATCGGTGATTAGTTGGGCGAAATCGGACGAACGGTGCGAAATGACCGTTTTGCCCCTATTCGTGGGTAAAACGTTGACTTTTAGTTCAGGCGGTCAAATGGAGTTTGACCAGTGACCGTGACGTAGTCTGGCACGTCACGAGTTCATAGACAGGTGGCACGTTCGATTCCGACGTTCGAGGTGAAAGTTGTGACGTTCGGAAGCCCAAGGGCATTTTTCGTAATTTGGACGAAATAAGGGATACTGTTGAATTTTTGATCGGGAGGTCCGATAGCCAAGGACCGAGGACCGTTAGGAAGGTCTCGATGCCCTGAGTCCGTAGACAGGCGGCACGCGTCGATCGGAGTACAATTGACCAAGTTACGGGTCTGGGACGCGTTAGGGGGCTTTTTGGTAATTTGCCAAGTGAGGGCAAAATGGTAATTTCCTGCAGGGGGACTGTTTGAACCGTGAAACAGGGGGCTGAGCACCCGTGCCGTGTGTGTGTTCTGAAATCCCACAATTGTTTAACCAATTCAGTGGCATTGGGGAGATTTATTTATCCCGTTAGTGGCATTGAGGACTGGGTGTGTGCTGGGCGTGCACGGGTGGTGTGTGTGTGGGAAACAAGTGATGGTGTTTGGAATTGAAAACAGAGTCTGGACTTGGGCGTGCACGGGTTGGATTTGTTTATACATTTGAGTGGAGGAACACAGAGCACTGAGGGAGATTTGTCTGTGCTGGTGAGTGACATTGGGTCAGTTGGGACTGGAGAATTTCAGAGCACGGGCAACCATTTTCTTTTTCGTTTTTGGGTCAGTGCGGGGGACAATTGACAGAGGAGCCAGAATGAATTCTCACGGGTGTTGGGGTCTTGTTCGATTATCAAAGTGCTGTGAGTGTTGCTGTGATTCATTTTGGAACCAGAGAGTGAGCTGTGAGTTGAGAGAACCAGCTCTAGGAAAAATTGAAAAATGGAGGGAAAATTCCAAATTTAATCTGTGAGCTGAGTTGAGCCAAACAGAGGTAAAGATTAGTCTTCTGAGTTCATTTCAAACTCGACCATATGAAAATTGAAGGGAACTGATCACCGTATGGCCATGAACGGAGGCCCTGGTTTCAGAGATTTTCGAGCTCGAAGTCGACAACCTCCAGGTAATATTCCCTGAAATTGACAGTGCTAAAGTGTTCGTTTAGGTCTCTGGAAACTCCTGTCTAAGTTAATTTGGGAATGGGGTCGATTTGGGTGAGTTTCGTACTTCGATCCGTTTGGATGTTCGAGTTCGAGTTGATCGATTTAAGGCTAATGGAAGATAATTAATGAATGAGAACCTAAATTAAAATGTAAAGGAATGATTTAGGTGGAATCAGGGAAGGAATAGAGTGAGAATTGATAGCTATCTAACCGGGTTATCAGGCGGGTTGCAGGACCCGTTTGCAGAGGAAACGGCCGAAGAATGCGAACTGTTCACCGTAACTGTAGCAGGCGCGTGGTTGTCACGCGTAGCCACTCACGGCGGCGCGTGACGGTCGTGGGTCTGATTTTCGAGGTAAGTCCAACATGACTTTTGTCCTACACATTGTAACGAACATTTTAACGTTGGTTTCGAAATTATCGGACACCATTTCGATGTTGTTTCGAGGGTCCGAAGGTCTAGGTTACGCTTTTAATTACCGATTAATTCCCGAAAATTTTTGGGGAAATTAGTATGTTGTTATTTGAGACCTTAATGGCCCTGGAATGTGATTTCAGACAGGATTCGGGTTTCCTGGAAAATGCCGGAAATTACAGGAACGCGTGCGGCGCGAAACTGAGCTTCAAGAATGGTGTGTGAGTGGAAGTTGCTTTCTAAATTTAATGCATGCATAAATATTTCTATGAGTTTATGTTAATAAATATGCTATTTCGGTTTTACGTGATTTCACGCTTTTCGAGATAATTATCGTATTTTACGTATTTCGAAGTTACGGTTTTCTCCTATGCGTGAATGATGTTTTGATGAAGTAATTAGATATGATTATGCATGTTACGTATTTATGATGTTTTGAGTATATCTGTGAAGTAACTTTATGAATGGTGATTGATTTCGATTTCCGTATTTATACGTATTTTTTATATGCTCACGAAATTGCACGTATTTCGAGATTATGGTTTTCCGTATGTTTTGGATGATGTTTTAACAAAAGAATTTATATGAAATGTGCGTATGATGTTTTAAGACTGTTGTTTATGATTGTGAGAGTGATTCACAGAGTCGACACGGTTTTCGAGATTTCTGCGGTTTTGCATATTTTACGAGGGTTTGGGTTTATTGTGATTTGATCACTGTTTGATGTTTGCATTTGGAATTTGAAATGAGATTTGTGACTTTGAGGATGTTAAAATGGATTTCGGAAAAGATGATTTTGGGCTCGAAGCTCGGGGCACAAAAGTAATTTTGAATAACGAGACTTCGATTTTCGGAAGTTTGAAAACGAATTCTTGGTTTAGGTTCGGGATGATGTTTCCGGATGCCGGCTTACGAAATCATTATTGCGAACTCGAATTCAGGAATGGAAAAGGATTTAATAAAGTAATTTGGTATGATTATACATGCCCCGTGTTTAATGATAATTTGATTATGTTTGTGAAGTATGATTTGGGGAATTGAATGTGGAAATTCGGACCATGGGTCCTGTTGTGAAAAATGTGATTTCGGGATGGATTCCCGCATTGTTGTGATTGAAAAATGTTTTGGGTTTAAAGACCCGCTGAAAACTGTTTTGGGTTTAAAGACCCGGGTGCTATTGCTGGAGCACGTTTTGAGTTTAAAGACTGGGTTATTGTGATACCCTCGAGGCCTATTGAATATGTTTTGAGTTTAAAGACTCGTTGTTATCCCGGGAAGGCCTGATTTATGCGCATGGTATTGAGTTTAAAGATCGGGCGCACTTGATATCTAGCAAAACGTTTGACTTGTGATTTATTGATGATTTCTGATGTTTCGGTTGAGTTGGGCAGTGGCCCGGTATGTGGTTGATGGTTTTGGATCATGTTGTGCATTTGGTTTTGATTCGTGGCTTGGGGCTGAGGCCCGGTGTTTATGATTGCGGGCTAAGACCCGATGGTGGAGAAAGGAAAAATGATTTTGAGTTTCATACAAGTTTTCCTAATGTGAAATTTGATACACAGTTTTTCTGATGTTGAAAATGTAACGGATTGCGAAACGACTTTTGTATGCGTGCATTGGTTTTTACTCGGAGGGTAAAAACGTCTTTCTGTAACTGTTTTATAAACTGATTCATTTTTGTCCACTCACACCTTTTGGTTTTTATTGACCCTCCAGGTCGTGGCGCGTTGTTCGAGGCTGATCGTGAGGCGGAGGCATGAGTAAGCACGTGTGGCTATCCCTAGTCTGGCACGTACTGAGGGTAACTTGGAAATTTTAGTCGTCTTGCCAGATGGGAGCAGGACTGGGCACGGTTAACAATGCCCTTTTCGGGGGCGGTCCTGTCAACTCGACTAATCAAAGATTAGTCACGATAACCCTAATTTAATTAGTAAATAAATCCCGAAATTCAGGACGGGTCGTTACAACCTTCCCTCCTTAAATAGTTTTGTCCTCGAAATTCAAACTACTCCGATTCCACATCCACATCGTGGAAAGTGAATTCGGCCTCACATTATGTGTACATGTGTACACCTACTAACCAACACAATACTTTTCTGCACCTAGACGTTCCACCAATACTCACGTCGCATCATCTACACTCGACCACTTCGAGTGAAATTGATCACATATCCCGAGTTTGATACCACCCGACAATTCTACCATTACGCTAACACTTTTAGCTGGCACATTCAGCTTGACGGTTCTTCTCAGTCACCAATCCACCCTGACATCTGCTCCTACTGGAAGTCACCAAATCTCACTCATCAATCCACGCTGACATATCCAGCCAACGGTCACCACTTTGCCAGTCGCAAATCAATCTGACATCTCTCCCACACCGAGAGTTATCAAATTTCACAATTTCCTGAATTTTACCACGTCAACATCACACGTCCCATAATGTCGAACTCAACCAGCACTCACGGCTCTATGGTCATAGTTCAAATCACCAACACAACTCTGACTCACTATAGAGTCGCACCAAGGTATCTTGTACCAACATTTCCTCATAAATCCATGCTGCCATTAGTGAGAGTCACAGAGTACTTGCTCCACACAAAGCAACCCGTGGTTACACTAACTAACAACTCACTCAACCTGAGTATACGTATACCAACATCTCACTCGACCAGTGTGTAACTGAACCCCATTGAATACCTGCCCAGCAGTGATAACATATCTCCGCTCTAGGATTCCACTAGCCATCCACGACTCTGAGCACCTGCTCATACAATTATTGAACCCATCAAAATCACTCTGGACCAGCGCACAATATCCAATGCCCAGTTCACGTCCACCACAAATTCGACGATATCAGAACCTATTTGATTACCATAACATACTAGATTGACTTCAAAAAGAAGCCAATCCCATCATTCACATATCCAACCTCTGTCTTGTATTCTCATAACATCATCACAACATCACCTGATCATCAATATCACGATCCTCGGTCGTCATAACACCCTATATCCTCGACATCACGATCTAGATCCACCTAGGATCCACACATGCTCACTCCGCTAACGACCAGATTTCAGGTCATGGGGTCTTACACCCTCTTTGAATCCTTATACTATCACATCGTTCTTTAACCGTTTCACATCTAATCTCTCCAATTACCTTATATCGATCCTTGTCATTCCACCTAGGAAAAATCAAGGATGATCCAAGATGATGACATCAAAATTCATCCTACGTGAGTGCAAACACAATCTCACTACACTCACCACACTATGTAACCCAACATCGTCTGCCACCAAGCAGAAAATGAGAAATCTCATTCACCTAACTTCGAAATGCCCAACTTCTCTTGATGACCTAAAACAAATCACGGGTCTACCAACCAATACACGATCAACGTGTTGGTGACAACGACCATCATCTGTCATGGGTGGAACATGAGAAGTCATCCTCAATGACTTCAGAAATACCCATCACCAATGCTGAATCAAGCACTCTTCTCATCATCTCAATCACAACTTCTCTTGATTCTAAAGTTCCAACCATGTTGGAACCAACTCACTCGGACCTTAACCACGTGTGCGTACCAAGCTAACTTGGTACCCTAACTCGCCTATTTGTTCATACCATTTCATTCATTTACCACTTACTCATTCCAATCACATCAGTTATCACACGCACGGTTGGGTTAGAGTCCCAACACATCTTATCCACTGTTGGATCCCATCCAGTCCATCACTATCTGGGATCCAATGCTGGATCCCATCCAGTCCAACTCATCCACTACCGAATCTCAGATACCGAACGTATGCCCATCACAATGGAGTCACATCCCAACTCGTGGCTCATCGTTATCATGATCACCAGCACACAGTGTATGAATCAGACCACCCTGGGTCTTTACTCATACCGAGCAACGACCCCGTACCTCTGCTCAAATTGGAGGAACTCTGCCTCCCTCGTACCCAACAACTCTGGATACAGTCACCTTGACAACCCATACAAGAAAATGAATGTTCCTTGAACATCCCCCGATTCTTAACAACCACAACTACATCCACCCTCGATAGTAGTGCCTGCCACAGACTTGTACAAACCCAACTACCAGAAATTGCTATCGAGACTCCGCATCCAACTAGAATCAACCGCCAATACTCACTACTATGTATCCCCACTTTGGGATTCCATCGACAAGTATCACACCTTGGTAACTTATCCAACCAATCTCTAACCAATCTTTAACTAGTATCAACTCGACTCAACCAGTGTCGTCCGCCAGGTCATCCCCAACCTCAGCTGAACTCTAAAACACAATCACCAAAGCTGACATAACATGCCCGTCCAATGGTCGCCAAAGTCAAACCACTCGCCGACTCACATTTCCAAACCATCTATCACAGCTAGGGTTCGAGAAACCCGGCTGCTCTCAGCAGCACCACTATCCAACTACACATAACCTGACCATGTAATGGCCACAACTCCACACTATCATCATATCCAATTTTTCACTATCGTGATAGAAGATCCCGACATAACCGTCCCACGGTCAAAACTCTAAACCACTGTTACGTTCATCCCTCAGTAGGGTCCCACACTGCTAAACCACGACATAACTATGGCATACTCAGGCATCAACTGCCTAACCAAACTGTCCACGATTTATTCCCACTAACTATCATACCAACATCCTAACTATTAGGTTGATAATGAACTGCAGCCCATATAGACATCACATCCTCGACTTGCGTATAACACAAGAGCAAACCGTGCTCTGATACCACACTAACACGACCCATCCCAATCCCCCTAGGATTAACACGGGATGTGCCATACTCTCGTTCGACGAAAAGTGTCAAACAAGGGATAACTCAAAACCTCAACCTGAACGGGGCTTCCAGAGTGCGCCAAGATCAGTGGAGGAGTGTAATGTCTCGGTCTCTGCTACAGCTCGTATCCACGATCAACCTGAAGGACATTAAAAACAACAAAAGCTGTGAGTGGACAAAAATAATAGTTTATAAAAAATATTTCAATTAAAGACATTTATGCCCTTTACTAAAAAGTATGCATGCATTCAAAAACCATTTACTTAAATCAATTATTATTAAGGTCTTAGCCCAAAACCATGAATATCAACCATATGTGGGAACTCCGCCCAAAATCGTAAACCAAAGTATGTGGTTCACTACCCAAATCTATTTACTATTCCCGTAACACTATTTCATAAATCCAATAAATCATGTTTACCAAATACCATATAACCAATCCTCGGCATCCTTGATGTCACAATAAGTACTGTCACGGTTTCCAAGCTACGCGTGCTACTCGGGGTCTCAAGTCCCAAACCTCCACAGGGTCCACCCAGGTCAATGTTTGCAGATCAATGACCTTCCCTGGGGGTTATCATCCATAAATGCCTTTCTGATAGGGAGCCACCCCACGGGGGCAGTCCCTTTCAGGTAGTGCGTTGTGACTACTCCAGGGTCCACCCAGGTCAATGTTCGCAGATTAATGACCCTCTCTAGAGGAGACAATCCATACATAAGGATGGTATATGATAAACCCCATTCAAAGGGTCTATGCCCAAGATTTCCATAAAACCATCGTAAACCATAATTGGGTCTCGTGCCCGAAGTATAACTTTCATAAACCATTTACACAATTCCAATTTCCAAATTCAAGGGACTCAGCCCGAAATTCCATTTCACAAACCAACTGGGCCCCAAGCCCGATCATGTAAACCAAATGGGCCTTTGGCCCTATACCTCATTAAATCAAATGGACCCCAAGTCCGATAGTTCGTAAATCAAATGGGTCTCAAGCCCAATTCCATATTTCCAAATCCGAAATCAGTTCATCAATCCATTATTGACATACAAGCATGTATAAACACAATATAAAATCGTAAACCTCGAAATACATGCAAATACAAAAATCACCTCTAAATACATGCAAATATGTAAATCACCAATACCACAATCAACATCATAGAAATCACATATGTAAAACATATAAAACAATTATGCATGCATCACAGTGTAGAAAACAAAGTCCACTCACAGACCGTCCATGATGCGCCTCGATATGCGTTTCATAAGCCTTTCCCAGCTAATTCACCTTTATTGGACCTTCCAGAGCTGTCCATATCATACTAGAGGCTTACTAACTACCTCAATAACCTCTCATTAAAGCCCCCTAATTTTTTGGGATTTTGAAACATATTTAAACGTGATCCTAAACCTTTGGACATCCCGAACTATATCAAAACGATGTCTGATGGACTCGAAACCAGTCCCAAAATGTTCGTTACATCCAAAGGATGAAATTACATGTTGACCGTGCCTCAAAACTAGGCCCCACGCGCCCTCATGCGTCGTCCAAAGCCACTGCGCGTGAAACCTACGCGCCTGGCTACATTGTCACCCCTGTCCTTTGTCAAACCCGGTCCAGCCAGTTCTCAACAAGTCCGGTTTGACTGGACCGGCGAGACCGATTCTCCTCATTTTGAATCTTTTTCAACCCCGTTTAATCCTACAGTTTCGTCTCGTCGTGTACAATCTATCTATGGCCTCAAAACTTGAAAACCAAGGCTAGAAAGTACCTTCCCGATCGAAGAACAAACCAGCCAATTTCCTCCGTCGAGTTCTCGCGATCCCTGCCACCATTGGCCGTGATTCCAAGCTCATTCAACCTCCAGAAGATCACCTAATTAACCAATTCGATTAATAACTACCAAAACATGGTTTACCATTTTTGAATCAAAACAGGACACTCTCGGGTTTCTCACTTACCTCGCCGTCGCGAGCACTACTGTGGCCACCATCACGGTTGCCTCGACCGCAGGAACATCATCTAAATCTCCAAAAAGTTCAAAAGCTGTCAACACCAAGTTTCCAATTTCGTACACAAACACAGGCCGTCCTTGTTCTCTGGCCACCGTCCACTACTGTCGACGCCGCTGGCACCATCCTCATCATCTCACTTCACTCTCTCTTTTCGATTCACACACCCAATGCTAATGATGAGAATTAAAGGGGTTGCAAGATGTGGGGTTCACAGTTTTTCAGAAAACAAAACAAAGAAGAAGAAGAAGAAGAAGAAATGTGCACGGGAAGGAAGAGAAAGAGATAAGGAGGGAAAAGAAATAAAATAATAAAATAATTATATTTTAATATAAAAGCTATCCAATCAAAATTGAGATCCGCAATTTAGGGGAGTTGGCCAATGACACTTGTCACTCATCCATTGGGCCTGAAACAAATATCTGGGCCTACATGAGGACAAATGTCAACCCGTCTCGTAATCCGTGCAATCATTCCTCGAACCTTTCGTGACCCGTAACTTTCCCGTCGAATGTTTGATTTCAACGTGCCATATGTCTATGGACTCGTGACGTCCCGATCGACGTCATAATCATCGATCCTCGTACGTTTGACTCCCCGATCAAAAGTTAACATTTTACCTAATTCCATTGGCAAAACGTTCATTTTGCGTCGTTCGTCCGTATTAACTCGACTAATCGCGGATTAGTCACGATAACCCTAATTTAATTAGTAAATAAATCCCAAAATTCAGAACGGGTCATTACAATAAATGTGTTTGCTGCTGGTCATAAAAATGTATTTGTTTTTCTTAATTGTAGAATATTTGTGTTACTTTACAATCAATTAGTTCGATGGTGGAACGTGGGATGTTGACTGATATAAAGATGGAGATGTTGACTATTTTGATTATTGTGAGAAGGTCATTATGACAGGACCATTCCCTAATTTCAAGGAAATCGGACGATCCTGCTCCTATCTGATACATTCTTGTGAGACACGGGGATTTTATAACTTTTAATTTGATTCGAATCCTTATTAAATAAACCAAATTAAATCCACCTGAGTGGTGAAACTTAAGGTATGTAACTGTTTACATCATTAAGCTCACTCTATATAAATCCTTAAATGATTAGTAATAATCTTTGTTTCTAACATAAACTATAATTCCATTGATTAATCTACCTTAAAAGTAATTTACCATGACCCACGATAATTATAAAATAATACCATATTTATTTCTTATTAACATTATATATTTTTACTTGCATAGAACTCTTCTTAGGCACTTCAAGCATGGCCCAATTGATCAAAAGTTGAACCCTTAAGTTTTAGTATTACTTAAAGACATTTAAATAATCATATAAACTTTGAACAAATATAACTCCTTCATTATATGTCCAATTAATCTAAACCCTATATCATTGCACTCAGAATTAAACAAGGAATATTTTTTGTGTTGGAAACTTCCCCAAAACCCCTCATGCGCCCCTACGCTCCGCCTAAAGTGGATGTGCATGGGAGCCATGCGCCAACTACAGTGTTTTAATGAAAATCACTTTTCATCTTCATCTAACTTCAACCAACCCATTTTGCTGGTTTTCTGGTCACCCGATCCAGCGACCCAACCTAGTTCTCAAACACACGTTTCACATTCGTTTTTCACATTCTACTAGCCTAAGTTTAACTACTCAAGCTTAGTAATCGACCTATGAACTCAAAACTAAGATTCCTTAGCAGATTCCTTAGCTCAAACGTCTAGCTCAAGCTTCGACCTTCTTGGCCATGGTGTCCAGGGCTTGTCTAGGGACTTCTCTACGTTCAAAGCCTATGGTTCTCATCTCAGTGACATCGCACGAGCTCCAGGAAGCCATTGGGACATCTCAATCTTGACTTTATGCCTTCGAATGAAAAACTCGAAGAAGATCCTCACGAGTCCATGTCTTCGTTCACGTCTGCACCCTCTCTTGTCACCATTTTCCTTTTTTTTCTCAGCCAAGTTCACTCTTACTATTTCCTGAATGATTTTGTAGCCTTCCTTCTATTCTCTCTCACGTTTTCTTTCTTTCTTTCCTTTCTCCCATTTTTGGCCTTCCATGCCCTCACACACCCTCACACACTTGTACACACACATATATTATTTCTATATGTCGGTGAAGGAATTGGGGGAAAATGGGAGAATGTTCTAGATTAAAAAATATGAATCACATGTCGAAAGTCAAATTACCATTTTACCCTTTATCACATAAATGACCAAAATGCCCTTAGGGGTTTTTGACCCGTAACGACCTCATACATTTTCCAATTTTGGCGTGCCGTCTGTCTACAAACTCAGCGTCCTGAGACCTTCACAACGATCTTCCCAGAATTTTGAAAAGACGTCCTCAACAAAAAGTCAACATTTTGACTTTTTTAGGAGCAAAATCGTCATTTTTTATTTTTTTTTTGAATATCCGGGGTGTTACAATCTCCTCTCCTTAAAAAAAATTCGTTCTCGAAATTTCAAACTAGCTTAGAATTAGATATAGAGACTTAATCTCGACTATAACCAATTACCAAATTTGATCAAAACTATAACATATCCTATTATAGATTATTTTCATGTAATGCCACAGTAGCATACCTTAATTTAACATCCTAGATTCTAAGCACAACCCTTTGTACCTTAGAGATCAATTTCATCCTATAAGACATCACAAAAAAAAAAATCTTTGAAAGCCACACAAGTTTTAATCAGGTTATAGATGACCTTAATGGTTTGCTGGTCCTTTAGGTATCCAATTAATAACTAACATTTAATTGAATGTCTATTCAAAATTTCTATTGAATCTTATACAAGATTTTTTTACCATCTCAGTGTGTCACGACCCGACACATCTAGCACAATATTATCCGCTTTGGGCCCAGCCCTCACGATTTTGTTTCTAGGAACTCACGTGCAACTTCCCAGTAGGTCACCAATTTTGGGATTGCACCAACATCAACTCGCTTAACTTTGGAGTTCCCAAGGAATCCAAAGCTAGTGAACTCCCAAAAAGCCTTGTGTTAGATAGATGCGTGCCCACACATATAAGACACTTCACCTTTCCCTTTCCGAGCGATGTGTGATTGTTTACCGATCTTGACAGGACCCACCCTGATTATCGCCTCGATAACTGGGAAGAATCCTGCTCCCGTCTGACAATTGAACACAAATAACAAAAATAACCACACAGTAATACATTACACGTACTGTCAGACCAGGGAGAAAGTACTATACAACCAACGGTACAACCAGTCAACCGTGTCACAGAGCATGGTTACAAAACAAGATAAGGATAAAACCCTACTCTGTGAACTAGCTACACAGCAACGGGAAAACTTTATGCCTCTGCCTCTGCCTCGGCGTTAGCCCCCAAAACTTGTACCACGACCTTGTAACGACCCGTCCCGAATTTCATGATTAGATTAGTGACTAATCATGATTAGTGAGGCTAATCCGTGATTAGTAGAGCAGAATCGGACGAACGATGCGAAATGACCGTTTTGCCCCTGGTGGTGGCAAAATATTAACTTTTCAATCGGGCAGTCAAATGGACTTTGACCGATGACCGTGACGTAGTTCGTGACGTCACGAGTTCATAGACAGGTGGCACGTTCAATTCCGACGTTCGAGGAGGAAGTTATGACGTTCGGAAGTTTAGGGGCATTTTGGTAGTTTTGGTTAAATGGGGGTCAAGTGTTGACTTTTTGACCGGGAGGTCCGATGGCCGAGGGCTAAAGACCGTTACGTAGATAAGGACGATACGAATCCATAGACAGGCGGCACGTCGAATTCGGACGTTCGACGGCGAAGTTACGGTTCACGGAAGTTCCCGGTTACTATTCACAACGGCACGTTTTACGAGACAAAAGTGCAGTTTTGTCTCTAGTGGGCCCAGATATTTAATGGAGGCCCAATGGATGAGTGACACTTGTCACCCATCCACTGGCCAACCTCACCCACTCTTGCACCAAACCCATTCACCGTGCATCCATTTCTTCCATTTTTCCTCCAACCATTACCCGATCCCATTTCAAAATCCAACCCAGCCAACCCGACCCCATTTCGGCTAGGATTGAGGACAGAGTGAAGTGAGGATGGTGAGGACGTGGTGGCCGGCCCAGGACGGCGCCACCGTGTACGGCCGAGGCCAAACCCGAACAGGTAACCCGGTTACCCATTTTCTCCCTTTTAATTTGATTTTGATGTTATGGTTGCTTTTGGACGATTAGGATGAGTTAGTTAGGTTGCTAGTATGATTTTAGGATGGTTTGGAGGGTGCTTCACAGCGGAGGAAGCCGTGAGGGTGGTCGGGAAAAACAGGGCCGTGAGACCCTTTAATTTTGGTTAGGATTTAGGAGGTTTTGATTAGTTTGGTTGATTGGGATAGATTGGAAATGAGAAAATAGGAATTTAGGAATTGGAATGGAGGAAATCGGACCGAAAATGAGGGAGAAGGAGGCCTGGACCGGTTACGCCGGTCCAGTTGCAGAGGTCGGACCGGACCGGCCTACCCAGACCGGTTAGATCGCTGGGAACGACGCACTGTTCACCGGTGCGTGAGCCCACGCGCAGGGGCCTTTGGGCGGCGCGTGGCAGCGCGTGGTGGGGTTTCTATGGATGTGTTCAACATACGAAATTATCTATTCGATGTAACGAAGATTTTGGGACTGGTTTCGAGTCGATCGGACACCGTCTCGATATGTTTCGGGGCTTCGGAAGGTTTAGGTTCGAGATTAAAAATAGTTAAAAATACGGGAAAATTACGGGGCTTTAGTGAGGGGTTATATAAGTAGTTAGTAACCCTCTAAATTAATTTGGACAGGTTTGGAAGTCCCGGTGACGGTGATCGGCTCGGGGAGCCGTATGGCACGCGTATCGTGGCGCGGCTTCGGACGGTCTGTGAGTGGACCTTGTTTTCTAAATTGGTGCATGCATAAATGTTTATTATATGTTTTAAATACTTATTTGTTATGCCCCGAGTGCATTTGGATGTGTGGTTACGTATAGGCACGTATTTCGAGGTTTCGGCCCTATACGGTTCCTATACGGGGCTGTATGTCTTTATTGGTCTAAATGAAATGGTTTTGGATTTCCAAATGGATTATGCATATGATTTTATGATGTTGATTTAGATGCTTGTGAATTATATGGTTTCACGTATTTCGAGGCGATTTACGTGCTTGCACGTAAATCGAGGTTTTCCGGTTTTACACTGATTTTCGATTCTTGTGGTTTTGGATATGATTTCATGAAATGGTTTTGGATTTGAAAAGGTAATTCTCGGACTTGAGGTCCATTTGATTTACGGAATCGGGCCAGAGGCCCAATTGGTTTACGATTCGGACCGGGGGTCCAGTTTCTATGTGGATCTTACTCTCAGGATGGGCATGGTTCGTTACCTCCAGGGAGGGTCATTGATCTACGGACATTGACCTGGGTGGACCCTGGAGAGACTTGGGTTTGAGACCCCGGTTAGCACACGTGTAGCTCTATTTTACCGTGACAGGTTCTGGATATGAATATAAGGGATAAACATTATTTAAATTGGTTTGGGAAATTATGTTTTATGATGATAAATGGTTTTGGGCTGAGATCCCTCATATGTTCACTGTGTTATGGTTTTCTGTAAATGGTTTTGGGCAGGAGCCCGTATAACTTGTATTTACAGAATTTTGGGGCTGAGACCCTAATTGTGGATGTTTTAACATATGTGTTTGGATAAATGGTTTTACTATGCATGCATGCTTTTTAGTGGAGGGTATAAAGGTCTTTGATTAAATGTTTTTATAAATTCTTTATTTTTGTCCACTCACAGTCTTTCTGTTTTTAATACCCTTCAGGTTGACAGCGGATGTGGACTGTAGCAGAGATCGAGATATCACATGCCTCCTCCGGATCCTGGCGTACTCTGATAGCCCAGGAGGGCAAAGGTCGGAAATATCCCTTGTCTGACACTTCGTGTCAGACGGGAGTAGGGTCATCCCGCACTAATCCCGGGGGGGATTGGGATGGGTCCTGTCAACGAGGTATCAGAGCGGGGTTGTCTCTATTCGAGCAACCGTGCAGCTCTTGGAGAATGTACGCAGGTCGAGGATGTGATATCTCAATGGGCTGCAGTTCGTGGTCAACCTGATGTTGAGATGCCGGTACGATAGTTAGTCGGATTGGCATGCCTTGGTTCGGCATTTGAGGCCGGGGTTGCCATAGTTCTGTCAAGGTTGACAGTGTGGGACCCTACGGAAGGATTAACGTGTTCGTTTTCTGGAGTGTGATCGTGAGACGGTTAGTTGGGATCGTCTTCACGATGTCGTGGGATCGGTTCCGACGACTGATTCGATGTTGTGACCATTAGATGGTCGGATTATGTTGAGTTAAATGGATTTACTGCAGTCGAAAGTTAGCAGCTGGAATCGGAGAATCCTAGTTGATTGACGGTAGGATTTGATTGACGTTTTTACGATGTCAAGACCGCGGAGTCGGTCAGATTGTTGATTTTACTGCCTTATGCGGTTGGGTTCAGGGGAACTCTAGGTGTGATCGTGGAACCCTACCGTATGTGTATGGTTCGGGAATGTGAGTTGACGAGTGGTTTGACTTGGACGACTATTCAGATTTGGATTCGTTAGTCGGTCTAGTCATGTCAGCTTGTGTTGGGACTGCACTTCGCAGTCAGGGTTGTACTTATCGGTTAGACCGAGTTGGTTGTCGTGCTACTTCAGTTGTGATGGACTGCTGCTGCAACTAAGGTCGTGGGCGACCTGGTAGACGACGTTTGGGTTAGTCGGAGTACGGCTGGTTAGTGATTGGTGGGACAAGTTATCAAGGTTGGTACTTGTCGATGGAATCCCGGAGCGGGGATACAGAGTGGTTGGTACGAGCGGTTGATTCCGTTGGATGCGGGATTTGTATATAGTGATTCCTGGTAGTTAGGTCTGCACGAGGTTGGGGTAGACACTACTATCGATGGACGTAGTCGAGTCTTATCAGGTCGAGTAGACTCAGGTTACCGTGACGATTGTGACGATGGGATTGTCAGTCGTGACGATGATACGGGGTGCGTGAGTAACCCATATGTACGAGCAGTGATTCTGGATTCGACTCGGTTACGGCTGAGTGCAATCGCAGAATGAGACGGGGACGTTCAGGGGATGTTTCCTCTTCTCGTATGAGTTGTCAGGGTAACTGTACCCAGAGGTGTTGGGTACGAAGGAGGCAGAGTTTCTCCTATTCGAGCAAAGGTACAGGATCATCGTTCGATATGAGCGGAGATCTAGGGTTGTCCGTTTGCACACGGGGTGCTAATACTGATACTGATGTCTGTGTACCGATGCTGATACTAACACTAGTGTTGGTGATGGTGACGACGATGAGTCACGAGTCGGGATGTGACCCCATCGAGATACGTATATGTTCGGTGACAGGACCCGCCCCGACCCCACAGGGACCACAAGGGGACGTGCCCTGCTCCCGTCTGACACCCAATAATTCATACCAATTTTAACCTCAAAACATCAAATGCATAAATAACCAAATTAAAGTTATACATCAAATCCGAATTAAACGAATGTCAGACAAGGGATGAAAATCCGAATTACAAGTTGCGAGCACGACAATATAATATGGAAGGATCTATACAGTGCAGTACCAAATACATTTTATTGATATCCACATGCAAGGCATATATATACCTAGATAAAATCCGAGTCAATCATTAAGTTTCATCAAACGGGTCTCAAGCCCAAATACCGTGAAACGTGCCATAACCATATTTTCCATATCATCAAAACCATCATTGTTTTTAGCATGTGAATAAGTAGAATAAACCAGAAAACATTTTTGCACGCAAGGGTTTAAGAAAATGGCCCACTCACAGTACAGTCCTGCTGAAAACCGAGCGTTTACCCTCGATCAGGTACAATTACAAAATTCCTGTCACATCCAAAGTATACGTAAGGGTAAATACAAACCCCTAACATTTAACCATGAAACCCTAGACCGAAACTGGTCCGGATAAGCCGCCTGAACGCGCTTTCCAAGGCAATAACTCTCATTTTGACCAACTTAATGATCTCCGATCGACCCGAAACCACCGCCATTGGATCCGGATCGTCGAAACCTAAAGAATGGTGGTGGTCCCACCAAAATTACTGTTCACACGCGCCCTCACGCGCCTGGTCAACCCTCTGGTCAACTGTGCTACAGTATTGCTGACGTCAGCATGACGTCACTGCTGACGTCAGCATGACATCATCACTGACAGTGTCAGAGGACACGTGTCAGCAGTCCATTGGTCCCTGGTCTGACTGAATTCTGACATGATGACGTCATCATGACGTCACTGCTGACGTCAGCATGATGACGTCATCAGCTACAGTAACCGGGTCTGAGAACCGGGTCACCGCAGACCCACGGTTCGACCCGATCAGTTCTCAACAACCCGACCACCATTTCTGATGGGATTTGTTCCTATGAACTTGTCACAATGTGTTCTATGGTTCCGTGGACTCAAAACTAGTTTCTAGGTTCAAAAATCTACCTGAAAATCGACAGGAAACCGGCTGCCGGCTCTGGTTCGTCTTCTCCGGCGAGTCGTCAAGCTTCCAGCCGCGAACCTTGGTTTAAATTGGTCGTCTGGGTCCCTTAAGTGTGTCTTAGAAGCAACCAAACAAATTCAACGTCAAAAACGGTCGTTTCGAAGAAGGGTAGAAAATCGGGTCTCTCGGGTTTTTCAACCTACCGCCGCCGTGTCACCGCCGTACGTCGTCCAGTCCAGCTCAGGGTCGTCCTGCCGTCACAGTGAACCCAACCGTACGTTGGTTCGAGTCCCAGAGTGAAGGTTTGGATGGTTTGGTGACTTGGGCTGTTCGGGTTTCCTTCTCGGGTCTAGGAGGATTTCCGGCCGTGCAGGTGGCTGTGGGGTGGTGGCCGGCGCCTGAGGGTGGCAGTTGGCCGCCTGGTGTTGCCGTGAGTGTGAGGTTGAGAGGTGAGGTGCTGAAGTGTTTGTTCGAAGGGTAGCCGTGCTCACGGTTTGAGAGAATGAAATGTGAGAGTGAAAAATCTGAGAATTATTAAACAGATGGCTGGATGGAATGAAGGGCTGAGATTCAATCTCAGCATAGGATCAATGGTGAGGATTTAAGGAAAATAAAACAATAAACTAACCTATTGGCCAACACAGATCCTTAATTTGGGGAATGTAGGGGATGAGTGACACTTGTCACTCATCCAAGGGTCCAGATTGAGTTGATTAAAGTAATCAGATCCCATAATAAAATATTAATTTAATCCGGTTCTCGGTTGGTTCGGTTAAACGCGAAATACTTCCGTGACCATAACTTCCTCGTACGAAGTCCGATTTCGGCGTGCCGCCTGTCTACGGACTCAGGACGTCGAGACCTACCCAACGGTCATTGGGTCAACTGAAAATTATTTTCCAAGAGAAAAGTCAACATTTCCACCCCCAAATGTCCAAATTACGGTAATGCCCCTGAACTTCCAATAGTCATAACTTTTTCCCTGATCGTCCGAAATGGACGTGCCACCTGTCTATGAACTCGTGACGTCCCGAACTACGTCACGGTCATAGGTCAAAGTTGATTTAATTTATAAATCAAAAAGTCAACAATTGGCCATACCCAACGCAAGGGTAAAAGCGTCAATTCAAACATTAATTTACAATATTAAAATCCTCGAATTTCCGGGGTGTTACATTCGGTATCTGTGGTTCGGGAGTGAATCACGGATAGTGACGGACTGGATAGGATCCAGCGGTAGTTGAGGAGTGAGGATAGAGTATTATCATGACGGATTAGTGACCGGTTGGTCAGACTCGATCTGTCGCGGGGTTTAGCGACTAGTTGGTCAGAATTGGTCAGGATTGGTCAGATATGGTGGTTTGCAGAGATTTGACTGCAGATCACAGCAGGGGGCTGTTGTGACTTTTCAGTCGAGTGGTACATCAAATTAAGATGAATTGACATCCTTTTGGATGTACATATACGGTCGTAAATGGGCATGTGTCCATAACCAGTCTAACGGGGACACGTGGTTGATGTCCGAGTATGTTGTTTCTGACGTAGTTGGAACTTCGGAATCGCGAGAGGTTGCGAGTGAGGTGACGAGGGGAATGCGGGTTTTCCGCATCGGTAATGAGTATTTCGAAGTCATTTTGGGTGACTTCTCAGGTTCTACCATGGTATATGATGGTAGATGATATTGATGATGTAGATGTTGTTGGTTACCACTAGTACATTGGTCGTGTATTGGTTGGTGGACCCGGATTTGTTTTGGGGCATCGAGAGGAATCGAGTATATCGAAGTTAGGTGACTGAGATTTCTCATTTTCTGCTTGGTGGCAGACGATGTTGGTTTACGTGACGTGGTGAGTGCAACGGGGTTTTGGTTGCATTCACATAGGATGATTTTTGATGTCATAGTCTTGTATCATCTTTGATTTTCCTCGGTGGAATGACAAGGATCGATGCGAGGTAATCAGTGAGAACCCACAGTCTCGGCGTGTCTCGTCGTTGACTAATCTATTTAAATGTGGGAAATGGTTGAGGACTTTGGACGTCGTGACGATCGGGGATCGTGACGTCTATGGTCGGTTGACGTAGTGTTGGATCTGGATCGTGATTTGGATGATCCAGATATGTGGAGAGTTTATCACTCTTACTTGGATGTTGAGTGGAGCATGATGGGACTGAACTTCTTTTCGAGGTAAATCTCATATGGCTTACTACTCGCCTGAGTAGTTGTCCGATGAGTATTTTTCTGACGTGGTCGGATATGGTCAGTCTTAGAGATGTGTGGATGTTGGGATTGATTTCTCTATGAAGTCAATCTAATGTATGGTGTGTAATCGCTTGATCAGGTAACCGATAGGTTCGGTTTTGATACGTCTCGGTAGACGTGAACGATATTTCGAGTTTTGGAATCAGATTTCTGGATGACGATTCAGGATTTGATTTTGGAACTTGAAAAAGGATTTCTAGACTTGGGTTTTGGAATCGGATTCTGGGTGACGATTCAGGATTTGATTTTAGAGCTTGACTGTAGATTTTCTTTTATGGATTTGGGTTCGGAATGGTTATTCCAAATACTAGTTTACGGAATGATGATTTTGGATTCGAATTTGGGAAATGGTTAGGGATATGATTTCTGAGTTTGGATTCGGGATTTCTTACGAAGTTGCGGATTCAGATTCAGAATTGGGAATAGATGATGGGTTGGAGTCTCGATTTGTCTAATACTGGATTGGACAGATGGACTCCATTATTGAAACGTGATTGGCTACAACCTAGGTGGTCGTAGACTGATTGATGGGTAGGTGTATGTACCTTGTACGTTGTTCGAGGTACGATACTGGATAGGCTTGTGGTGTCTGGCAGCGGTATTCTGGGTATACCAGTGATACGTTGGAGAACTTGTTGGTAGTCGGATTGGTTCCGATACCATCGGATTAGTTGAGGTCGTGGACTGGACATTGGATACTGTGCGTGGGGTCATAGTATTTCTGATGGGTCCAGTTACACGCAGGTCGAGTTAGATGTTGGTATACGTATACTCAGGATGAGTATGTTGGTGGTTAGTGTAACCACAAGTGGGTATAGTGATAGTTTTTGACTGACGACTGTCAAGTGGTGACAGTTTGTCGGAGGTGTCAACATAGATCGTTGAGTGCGGTCTGATGACTTCCGGTGGGAGTAGACATCAGGATTGTTGGGTGATTGAGGAAGGAACCTTCGAGTGTTTGTGTCAGTGACTTGGTAGATTTGACAGGTAGTGTCAATTCAGAACGTATGACTACTGTCATTCGACGTGGTCGAACGTAGTCGATACGACATGGATGTTAGCGGTACGTTTGGCTGCAGACGAGTAAGGATTGTTCTGGTTAGTGGGTGTACTAGCGTACACGTGTTGCATGGTAGATCGAATTATTTCCACGAGGTGGACGTGGAATCAGAATAGTTGGCGTTTCGAGAACGGAACAAATTAAGGAGGGAAACACGGTTAGATTAGGTCGGTTGGAATTTCGAGGACGAAATTAATTAAGGAGGGAAGGTTGTAACGACCCGTCCCAAATTTCATGATTAGATTAGTGACTAATCACGATTAGTGAGGCTAAGCCGTGATTAGTAGAGCGGAATCAGACGAACGATGCGAAATGACCGTTTTGCCCATAGTGTTGGCAAAACGTTGACTTTTCAATCGGGCAGTCAAATGGACTTTGACCGATGACCGTAACGTAGTTCGTGACGTCACGAGTTCATAGACAGGTGACACGTTCAATTCCGACGTTCGAGGAGGAAGTTATGACGTTCGGAAGTTTAGGGGCATTTTGGTAGTTTTGGTTAAATGGGGGTCAAGTGTTGACTTTTTGATCGGGAGGTCCGATGGCCGAGGGCCAAAGACCGTTACGTAGATAAGGACGATACGAATCCGTAGACAGGCAGCACGTCGAATTCGGACGTTCGACGGCGAAGTTACGGTTCACAGAAGTTCCCGGTTACAATTCACGACGGCACGTTTTACGAGACAAAAAGTGCAGTTTTGTCTCTAGTGGGCCCAGATATTTAATGGAGGCCCAATGGATGAGTTACACTTGTCACCCATCCACTGGCCAACCTCACCCACTCATGCACCAAACCCATTCACCGTGCATCCATTTCTTCCATTTTTCCTCCAACCATTACCCGATCCCATTTCCAAATCCAACCCAGCCAACCCAACCCCATTTCGGCTAGGACTGAGGACAGAGTGAAGTGAGGATGGTGAGGACGTGGTGGCCGGCCCAGGACGGCGCCACCGTGCACGGCCGAGGCCAAACCCGAACAGGTAACCCAGTTACCCATTTTCTCCCTTTTAATTTGATTTTGATGTTATGGTTGCTTTTGGACGATTAGGATGAGTTAGTTAGGTTGCTAGTATGATTTTAGGATGGTTTGGAGGGTGCTTCACGGCGGAGGAAGCCGTGAGGGTGGTCGGGAAAAACAGGGCCGTGAGACCCTTTAATTTTGGTTAGGATTTAGGAGGTTTTGATTAGTTTGGTTGATTGGGATAGATTGGAACTGAGAAAATAGGAATTTAGGAATTGGAATGGAGGAAATCGGACCGAAAGTGAGGGAGAAGGAGGCCTGGACCGGTTACGCTGGTCCAGTTGCAGAGGTCGGACCGGACCGGCCGGCCGAGACCAGTTCGATCGCTGAGAACGACGCACTGTTCACCGGCGCGTGAGCCCACGCGCAGGGGCCTTTGGGCAGCGCGTGGCAATGCGTGGTGGGGTTTCTGGGGATGTGTTCAACATACGAAATTATCTATTCGATGTAACGAAGATTTTGGGACTGGTTTCGAGTCGATTGGACACCGTCTCGATATGTTTCGGGGCATCGGAAGGTTTAGGTTCGAGATTAAAAATAGTTAAAAATACGGGAAATTTACGGGGCTTTAGTGAGGGGTTATATAAGTAGTTAGTAGCCCTCTAAATTAATTTGGACAGGTTTGGAAGTCCCGGTGACGGTGATCGGCTCGGGGAGCCGTATGGCACGCGTATCGTGGCGCGGCTTCGGACGGTCTGTGAGTGGACCTTGTTTTCTAAATTGGTGCATGCATAAATGTTTATTATATGTTTTAAATACTTATTTGTTATGCCATGAGTGCATTTGGATATATGGTTACGTATAGGCACGTATTTCGAGGTTTCGGCCCTATACGGTTCCTATACGGGGCTGTATGTCTTTATTGGTCTAAATGAAATGGTTTTGGATTTCCAAATGGATTATGCATATGATTTTATGATGTTGATTTAGATGCTTGTGAATTATATGGTTTCACGTATTTCGAGGCGATTTACGTGCTTGCACGTAAATCGAGGTTTTCCGATTTTACACTGATTTTCCATTCTTGTGGTTTTGGATATGATTTCATGAAATGGTTTTGGATTTGAAAAGGTAATTCTCGGACTTGAGGTCCATTTGATTTACGGAATCGGGCCAGAGGCCCAATTGGTTTACGATTCGGACCGGGGGTCCAGTTTCTATGTGGATTCGGGCCTAGGGCCCAGTTATGTGTTACAAATGGTTTTTATGGTTCATGACGGTTTATGGGAACCGGCATGAACCCTTGAAATGGATTTACGGGTCATGACGGTTTATGGGAACCGGCATGAACCCATGAAAGGATTTTATGGTTCATGACGGCTTATGGGGGCCGGGCATGAATCCTTGAAAGGTTTCAAGAATGATTTCCAAAGGTTTTTAATATTCCATCCTATATATATGATTGTCTCCTCCGGGGAGGGTCGTTGGCCTGGGTGGACCCCGGAGTAGTCACGGAGCACTGACTGAGTGGAGTCGCCCCCCAGTTGGGTTCCTTACTCTCAGGATGGGCATGGTTCGTTACCTCCAGGGAGGGTCATTGATCTACGAACATTGACCTGGGTGGACCATGGAGAGACTTGGGTTTGAGACCCCGGTTAGCACACGTGTAGCTCTATTTTACCGTGACAGGTTCTGGATATGAGTATAAGGGATAAACATTATTTAAATTGGTTTGGGAAATTATGTTTTATGATGATAAATGGTTTTGGGCTGAGATCCCTCATATGTTCATTGTGTTATGGTTTTCTGTAAATGGTTTTGGGCAGGAGCCCGTATAACTTGTATTTACAGAATTTTGGGGCTGAGACCCTAATTGTGGATGTTTAACATATGTGTTTGGATAAATGGTTTTACTATGCATGCATGCTTTTTAGTGGAGGGTATAAAGGTCTTTGATGAAATGTTTTTATAAATTCTTTATTTTTGTCCACTCACAGTCTTTCTGTTTTTAATACCCTTCAGGTTGACAGCGGATGTGGACTGTAGCAGAGATCGAGATATCACATGCCTCCTCCGGATCCTGGCATACTCTGATAGCCCGGGAGGGCAAAGGTCGGAAATATCCCTTGTCTGACACTTCGTGTCAGACGGGAGCAGGGTCATCCCGCACTAATCCCGGGGGGGATTGGGATGGGTCCTGTCAACCTGGAGGGTATTAAAATAGAAAAGTGTAAGTGGACTAAAACTAATGGTTCTGGAAAACAGTTTTAATGAAATCGGGGTTCACCCTCCAGTTTCAAAACACGCATGCATAACTAAGTATCCGAAAAACACTTATATAAACAGTATGGAAACCGTTACAGTAGATAACTATAAAACCATGTAAAACCGAATGTAACATCAACGAATCAAATCTGCTGGATCCATCCGAGTCTTTAAACTCATATATCAGGCCTTCCCGGGATATCAACGAGTCTTTAAACTCAAAACACAATCAATAGGCCTCGAGGGACATCACAGTAACCGAGTCTTTAAACTCAACATGTCTCAATCAAGGGCCCTCCCCCGTCATCAATTAACCGGGACTTTAAACCCAAAACCAGATCCAGCAATTGTACTGGGTCTTTAAACCCAAAATCATGTGTAAATCATAACAAATCCAGGATCCATCGTGAATCCAAATTCCAAAACAATTCGAAATCACATTTTATCAAAATAGGACTTATGTCCGAATTTCCCGTTCAAGTCCCGAATCTTACTCACAAATTATAATCAAATCATCATTAAAATGTAATATGCACAGATCATATAAAATCACTCATCAAAGCATCATCAAAGTATCGGAGAAACCATAGTCTCGAAATACGTAAAATGCGATAAATCACATCAAAAAACGTGCAATCACGTAAAGCAGAAATATCATAATTATACACATAAAATCATATATAGAAACATAAAACAAGTGAGTAAAAACAGTTATGCATGCTCGGTTAGAAATCAAAAGTCCACTCACGAAGTTCGAACGCGTCAGTCGCGCCCCGTACGCTCCTCGGCTGTCTCGGGGATGTTCTGGCTTGTCAAAGATCACAATTTGGGTCACAAACACGTTCATTAAGCTTATTTTAATTTCCCCAATTTTTTCGGGATTTTTCAACGTAATTAAATTAAAATCCTAAACCTTCAAACACTCAAAACTATCATGAACGACGTCCGATCGACTCGAAACTTAACTGAAAATGTTCGTTACATTGAAAGGATCAAATCACATGTTGTACCATCTAAATTACCATTTTACCCTTCCTTCACAAAATTACCAAAATGGCCTTCCTCGTTCTAGAATCATAACTTATCCGTCCGAGGTCCGTTTTCAGCGTGCCGCCTGTCTACAGACTCAGGGCATCGAGACCTACCTAATGGTCCTTGAAGTTCGTGAAAAACACGTGTCACGTAAAAAGTCAACTTTTGACTTTACTATTCTCAAGGGTAAAAACGTCATTTCATACATTATTTTACAAATTTACATTCTTTGAGTTTCCGGGGCGTTACAGATCTTTCCTTTCCAAGCTTACGGGTCTTGCTCTCCATTCTTCTTTCAAGACCGGGTCTTACAAATCACCCCCCTTGGGGCCCAGCGTCCTCGCTGGTAGACTTCCGGTCGTGGTCTGGCTCTGATACCATTCTGTCACGACCCAACCCATCTAGCACAACATTGTCCGCTTTTGCCCCATCCCTCACTATTTTGTTTCTGGGAACTCACATGCAACTTCCCAGTATATCACCCATCTTGGGATTGCAATAGCCTCAACTCCCTTTACTTTGGAGTTCCCAAGGAATCCAAAGCTAGTGAGCTCCCAAAAGGCCTTGTGTTAGATAGATGCGTGCCCACACATATAAGGTACTTCACATTTCCCTCTCCGAGCGATATGAGATTGTTCACCGATCTTACCTTTCCAAGCTCACGTGTCTTGCTCGCCATTCTTTCTTCTCAAGCTCACATGTCTTGCTCACCGTTCTTTCTTCTCAAGCTCACGGGTCTTGCTCACCGTTCTTTCTTCTCAAGCTCACGGGCCTTTATTGTTAACTTTATTCAAAACTAGTTTAATCATTAACGCTAGGTTCAATTCACTAATAATTACAATAGTTTTCATTCTCAGTCTTACGTGATTTTATTTTCTCACCAAACTTGTCCAACTAACAATTTCCCTCAGAATCTTATTGCATGTATCAAACCATCATCTAGGCAGTTATTATTACATTCCAATACACTATCGAGGAACACATACTTACATCATATCTTAACCAAACCAAATCTATAATCAAGACCTTGGTCCTGAGCCCAAAAACATAGCTCGACTACAAATTCCGTAAAGTGTGTCATCTGATACATTTGAATTATCAAGTAATCAAATGAAAACCACCATAACTCATCACAATAATTAACCCATAATTCACATAGCAATCACCACGATAGTCAATGTGAAAGCATCACAATAAAGACACATAACAGAATCATATCCATTGTCACCTAGAACCCACACATATCGCAATTACCAATCCTCAATGCATAATAACAATCAACAATTACTTCCTCACTGATAGGCACACCATAGACTCACGTACAACCAGTTCATCACTAAACACACTAGCACCATATCAATCATCACATCAAAAGTCCACAACTAGTAGGCGTATCATATTTTCGCTCGGAAATTGGAGCCCCAGGCTCGACGTCTAAATCATCACGCATCAGACTCTATCTTCAAAAACTTTCCCCGATGGTTACATTTATTCAACTGGTAGATTAATACTCACGAATTACAGAGCCCTTTTTAACGTCCGAGTGTGAACCAGCTTAGGAAGTACGGAGCTCGGCTCGACGTCTGAGTCACGGTCCAAGTCTCAAGAATTACGGAGCCCAGCTCAACGTTTGAGACTACTCATCAGCCTCGGGAATAACGGTCCTAGTCGCAAAATGTACATCTAATCATTTTTTTATTTTCAAAATAGCTATCACATACAGAGTTAAGGCTTAAGGTCAATTGTTTCATCATGAACTTGTTCTTAATGTTCCATACAATGTTTTGAAATCCATAACTAAATCCCACTCCTTTCACAAAAGTAATCAACTTAAAATCACAATCGACTTATAGCCCACAAAATAACTTTTAAAATTTTGGTGAAGTATTGATAATTATATAAATACCAAATTCCATAACCCAAATTAAAATAAGAACTTGAATCAAATTGCAAAACCAAATTTTAAATTCTTAATATTTAAACCAACACATCGGGTGAGGCTTGGAACAATACCAATATGGGTGACCCACTAGGACGTTGAGCATGAATTCCAGGAAACAAAGTTGTGAGGGTTGGGCCTAAAGCGGACAATATCATGCTAGAGGGTCGGGTCGTGATAGAATGGTATCAGAGCTGGACTCCAACCGGAAGTGTGCTAGCGAGGATGCTAGGCCCTAAGGGGGTGGATTGTATGACTCGTGTCTTAGGAAGAATGAAGGAATGGTGAAGTGTAATGGCCGGGAAAGGCAAAATATGTAAATTCGGAAAATTTAGTGTAAAAATGACATTTTTACCCTTATATATTGTGGTCAAAGTCGAATTTTCTTATGACATACTTTTTGCACGTATTTCGAGGACCATTGTGTAGGTCTCGATATCCCGAGTACATCGACGGGCGGTACGCTGGCAACAGAGTTCATATGGATCGGTTTTTGGTCTAAAAGTCGTAGGGACAATTTGGTAATTTTTGTGCAAGGGCATTTTGGTACATTCACCTTGCATTTAATTGTGGACAAATTGGATAGGGACATCTGTCCCTTATCTTCTGGAACCTTGTGCTGCCGCCTTACTTATTACAATTAAAAAAATGGTTGTGTGATATTTGTGAAAACATGTTGAACGGTTTTGGTCGTGAAGAAAACGTGAGAGTGTGTGTGAGTGACAACGGCAGAGAGCAGGTGTGTGAGTGAAAACAACAGAGAGTAGAGAGAGGAAAGAAAAGAAAAGAGAAGAGAAAGGAAGAGGGAGAGATCGAGCTGAAGACGTGCGGTGGTGAACCCGTGAAAATTTTCGGGCCTGAGTGTTTGAATCGGTTTGTGGACAGGTAAGCTAGAATCTAAGCTCACAAACACGTTCTTAAGGTCCCTACGATCTTAACTAGGTTGTTAGGATGCAGGTTTGGACGTAAGAAGTGCCCAGAAGGTGAGGTCAAACTTCAGCTGTGGGTGTTTGAAGAACGACCAAGTTTTAGGTGAGTTTTGCTTGATTTGATTGTATAGAACTCTTCTTAAGTAGATTAGAGTAGATTAGTTGAAGAAGGAAGGAAAAAGGTTGAGAAATGATGAAGTTTGTACTGGGTTGGGTCGCCGGGTCCACCGACCCGAATACTAGTGAACCGAGTCGCGACGGAGGTTGAAGATTACAATATTCATGGCGCGTGGCTCCCACGCGCAGCGCCTTTGGGCGGAGCGTGAGGGCACGTGAACACAAATTTGGAGACAAGGTCAACACGTGTTTTCATCCTTTCGATGTAACGAACATTTTGGTACAAATTTCTAGTCTATCGGACACCGTTTCGAGGTAGTTTTGAGTGTCCAAAGGTTTAGGGTTTATTTTAAATACGTTTAAAAATCCCAAAAAATTAGTGTAACGACCCCTCCCGAAAACTGGGATTAGAATAGTGATTAATGATAGATTAGTAAAGTTAATCGATGATTAGTTGGGTGCTTTCGGACGGACGGTGCGAAATGACGATTTTGCCCCTGGAATGGGCAAAACTGTTGACTTTTTGTTCGGGTGACGTAGTTCGGGACGTCACGAGTTCATAGACAGGTGGCACGTCCGATTCCGACATCCGAGGAAGAAGTTATTCCGTTCGGAAGGTCGAGGGCATTTTGGTAAATTGGTTGAAATAGGGCAAATGGTTGACTTTTTAGACGACAAGTGATTTTCATGCATTTCGAGGACCATTAGGTAGGTCTCGATCCCCTGAGTACAACGACATGCGGCACATTGCCATTGGACGTGGGACGATTTAGTTCTTGGTCTAAACGAACGAGGGGCAAAATGGTAATTTGTGCGATAAAGGGGCCATTTGGTCAAATTGAGGTAGATTGGGACATGTGGCAGTCTTGGGAATTGTGCCCTCAAGATTGTGGACACCTGGCCTGTCCTAGATGGTGGTGGAACATTCTCACCGCCTTCAAATCAGTTTAAACCAAAATATCTATGTGCACGGTGTAGAAAAAAAAAAATAGAGTTCTAGTGTGTGTGAGTAAACCAGTGAGAAACTAACCGTGCAAACACCTTCAAACTGACCTCGTTGCCCCATGTTTTGAACATAAACTTTGAAGAGGTGCCTTAGACGATAAGGTTGGGAACATTGGGAAGGACCGTCGTGGACGGTGGTCCTAAAGCCGTGGACCAGCCTACCTCTCCAAATCCTTTTATCTTTCTTCTTTGGCCATGAAGTACGATTGGAAGTTAGATAGGGGGTCGAGTAGTTGATGGTGGTGGCCGTGGCGGTGGCCCACGACGGCGAAAAGAGGTAAAACCCGTGAGCCTTTGTTTAAAGTCTAAAATGGCAGCTTATGAATTATTGGTTGTTAATTGATTTGATTAATTGGGTGATGATCTGGAAGGTCAAGTGAGTTCATAGGATTTGAAACGAGGGCCAACGGTGGCCGGAGAAGCAAGAACACAGAGGAGGAAGAACGTGGATTTAATCCTTGCTTTGAAAGGTAACTTCTGGACCTAAAGTTCAAGGTTTAAGGTGATAAATTGATAGGAAAGACTTAGAAGAAACTATAGGATTGATTAGAATTGGATCGAAAACAAAGGAATTACAGGGTTGAACCGCCCACACCGGTTCAGTTGAACCAGCTGACCTGCTGAACCGGTCTGAACCAGTCGATCGCAGCTTGAAGACAGTGAACAGTGGGCGCGTGACTCACCTGTTGGGGAAAGTTCCAACATTACTTTTAAAGTATTCGATGTAACGAACATTTTGACACTAGTTTCGAGTCGATCGGACATCGTCTCGATATGTTTCGGGATGTCCGAAGATTTTTGCGCTAGTTTAAAAATAGTTAAAAATTCGGGAAAATTACGAGATTTTATTAGAAACTTAATGATGTAGTTAGTGACCTTATTATGGGATTTGGACAGGTTGGGGAAAGCCGGTGATAGTGGATTAGCCGGGAAAGCATAAGTGTGCGCGTATCGAGGCAGCAACGCTAATGGTCTGTGAGTGGACTTTGCTTTCTAACTTATGATGCATGCATATATGTTTTTATATGTTTTCTCTATGTAGTTCTTTGATTTTGATTATGGTCTTGATGATTTACGGTTTTGCACGTATTTCGAGATATTTACGTATTTGTACGTTTTACGAGATTACGATTTATGTTGTGATTTTACCATGGTTTTGATAATTTGATTTCGGGATTTGAAATATGATTTGATTTCAATGATTTACGATGGATTTTGAAAAAGTGATTTCGGGCTCAAAGCCCTGTTCATGTGATTTCGATAAACGAGATTTTGATTTTGGAATCGGATTTTGAAAAGATGATTCTTAATTCGGTTTTGGAACATTAAAAGCTGTGAGTGGACAAAACAAGAGTTTATAAAAACATTTTATAAGACATTTGTACCCTTCACTAAAAAACATGCATGCATTTGAAAACCATTTAACCGAAAGAACCATATGTGGGAACTAAGCCCAAAACCATAATGAAAACGACCGTACGGGCCACTCCCCAAATCCTGTGTAACCACACATCACATATCATATATCATATTTATATCATATACACATATAATTCACACAACCAATCCTGTCACGGTTTCCAAAGCTATGCGCGTGCTACCTAGGTCTCAATCCGAGTCTTCTCAAAGTCAAGATCAATGTCCGCAGACCACTGACCCTACCCGAGGTAATAGTAATCATAGCCTTCCTGAGAGTAAGGAACCCAACTAGGGGGTGACTCCACTCAGTCGGTGCTCCGTGACTACTCCGGGGTCCACCCAGGCCAACGACCCTCCTCGGAGGAGATAATAGAACAAGTAAAGGAAGGTAGATGAACATATATATACATAACATAATATCCATGCCCGGTTCCCCTGAATCGTCATGATCCATAATATCCATAACCAAGGTAACATGCCGGTTCCCATAAACCTTCATGTACCATAATAACCAACAAGGGTTCATGCCGGTTCCCATAAACCGTCATGAACCACGATACCATAACAAGGGTTCATGCCGGTTCCCATAAACCGTAATGAACCGGGAAATCCAATTAAGGTTCCCTGACCTGAAATCAAAACCGTAAAGTAACCTGGGTCTCGTGCCCGAACATAGGACATCAGCTGGGCACCGTGCCCGATATCTGAGGTCATATGCCCGAGACAAAACCAAATGGGTCTCATACCCGAGTTTATCCTTTTAGAAATCCAAAACCATTTCATTAAAACCAATAAAGAAATACAGACCTGTATAAGCACCGTATAAGGCCGAAACCTCGAAATACGTGCTTATACGTAACCACATACAAATGCACCCATGGCATCATCAAACAAGTAATAAAACATATAATAAACATTTATGCATGCACCAATTTTGAAAACAAGGTCCACTCACAGACCGTCCGAGCTGCCGCCTCGATTTGCGTGCCATTCGGCTCCGCGAGCCGATCACCATTACTGGGACTCCCAAACCTGTCCAAATTTTAATGGAAGGTTAATAACTAATTAATTAACCTCCCATCAAATCCCCGTAATTTTCCCGAACTTTTAACTATTTTTAAGCTGACTCTAAACCTTCCGACACCCCGAAAACTATCGAAACGATGTCCGATTGACGCAAGACCAGTCCCAAAATCTAGTTATATTGAATAGAAGATTTCCCGTGTTGAACACTTTCCAAAAATTATGGCCCACGCGTCCTCACGAGCCCCTAGAAAGTCAAAAACACTGTTCATCTGCACTAACCTCCAGCAGACCGGTTTTACTGTTCATGGCCGGTTCACCTGGTTTGGCCGGTCCAACTTGACCGGCGTGACTGGTTCACAGCCCTAGACACCCTATTTTTCATCCTAGTTCTTCCTTTTTGGTTCCTTTCATCCTATTTTGGTGTTTTCTATCCATTCCAATCCTTAAAACAACCTAAAAACCGCCTAAACCCGTGGTTCGATTTTGAACCAAACGGTTCAAAGTTCCCAAAACTCTCCCATGGCTGCCCAGCCATCCCAAGCTTCCTTAAACCTTCCTAACATGTCCCTAGCAACCTAATGGACTCATTAAAACCATTAAAAACCAACCATAACAACAAAAATGGAAAAATGGATCAAATGGACTTACCGTGAACCCCACGGGTTCTTCCTCCTTCTAGCCGCCGTGGACGGCGGTTCAGGCCGCCCAGCAACCTCCTCAGTCTCCCTGGTCCTCTGCCTGGTCATGGGTGAAGAGTGGATGGGTTTTGGGTTGCACGGATGGGAGGAAAATGGGTGAGATCGGGTGGGTGTTTTGTGTGTGTTTGAAATGGAGAATGGAAATGCACGGTGCATGAAGGAAAAGGAATGGCCTGTGAATGGGTGACACTTGTCACTCATCCATAGGGCAGGGATTAAATATCTGGGCCCCCACTAAGTCCAAAAGTTAACTCGTTTCGTAATTCGTGCAATAGTGCACTTGAACTTCCGTGAACCGTAACTTCGCCGTCGAACGTCCGAATTCGACGTGCCGCCTGTCTATAGATTCGTATCGTCCTTATCTACGTAACGGTCTTCGGCCCTCGGCGATCGGACCTCTTGGTCAAAAAGTCAACATTTGACTCCTCTTTAACCAAAATTACCAAAATACCCCTAAACTTCTGAACGTCATAACTTCCTCCTCGAACGTCGGAATTGAACGTGCCACCTGTCTATGAACTCGTGACGTCACGAACTACGTCACGGTCATCTGTCAAAGTCCGTTTGACCGCCCGAATGAAAAGTCAACATTTTGCCACGACTAGGGGCAAAACGGTCATTTTGCATCGTTCGTCCGATTTCGCTCTACTAATCACGGATTAGCCTCACTAATCGTGATTAGTCACTAATCTAATCATGGAATTTGGGACGGGTCGTTACAGAAGGCCCTGGATTGATATGTTTTGAATTTAAAGACTTTTTGTATATGTTTTGAGTTTAAAGACTCAGTCATTATGATATCACCCGAGGCATGTTTATTGTGTTTTGAGTTTAAAGACTCGTTGATATCCCGGGAAGGCCTGATTATGCGCATGTGTTTTGATTTTAAAGACTCGGACGCACTTGAGATCCAGCAACTCGATTGATTGATGTTTTTCACTGGTTTTCAGATGTTTTGGGCAATGGCCCGGATGATTTGGATTTGATGAGTTTTGGGCTGAGTTCCCGTACCTTGATGAGGTTTTATGCTTTTGGCTGAGGCCCTGGATTTTGAGACACGAAGTTGAGACAAAGAAATGATTCCGGTTTTTCATTGATGGTTTTGGATATGAAATGCTTTTGTGATTTTGGTTTTCATATGCATGCATTGGCTTTAGCGTGGAGGGTATAAATGTAATTTCTTATGTACTGTTTTCTGAACTTACTATTTTTTTTGTCCACTCACGGTCTTTTATGTTTTCGATACCCTTCAGGTTGTTGCGGTGCGGGCTGTTAGTAGAGAGAGACGGAGACATTACACACGCGATCCACAGTAGATTCTACGCGCTCTGGGAAGTCCGGTACTTGTGGATGGTTCATTTTGGAAATCCCTGGTCCGGCTTACGTGTTACATGGAGGTTGGACGTCGGTTTAGCCTTTGTGTCACGCATAAGTTAGACGGGAGCATGACTTAGCCCTTAATCCCGAGGGATTGGGGTCGTGTCAATTAGGGGATTTAATGTTAGGTTATTTAATGTAATAGTGACCCATAATTGTGATATTTGACAGGCCAGGACATTCCCGAGACGTCGTACGGGTCACGATTGAAGTGTTCAGACTTAGTAAGTGGACTTTTGTTTTCTAACTATGCATGCATAATTGTTTTTACATATTTATTTATATGATTTGCATTAAAATGATTTGCTTGATGATGCTGAATTTTCATGATTTAATATGGTTATGAATTTCTGATTAGTATTTTTCGGATTTACGTGAAAATGATGCTTTGGGCCTGAAACCCTATTGGAATTTGATTTTGACTAAGTTTGTGAATCCTTTGGACTTTTGATGCTAGATTTTGATTCAATATTGTTTGATATGGTTGGAAAACCTTGGATTTCTACTATGTACTGAATACTAGTGATGATAGTTTGTTTTGATGAAACTATACTCGGAATTATTCTATTTGATTTTGACTTGAAACATGAATGATTTTAAATTGAATTTTCTGGATCCGATGTTATTTTATTGAGTTTAAAGACTCGCTGATTAACCCGGGGGGCTTGATATGATTTGAGTTTAAAGACTCGTTGTTACCCGGGAGGCCTGTTATTGAGTTTAAAGACTCGAGAGTTTAAAGACCCATCCCTGTTATGCTATTGAGTTTAAAGACTCGTTGATATGTGATCTAGGAGGTTCGATGCATAAATGTCGTATTCAGATTTACATTATATCATGATTGTTTTCATATTGTTTTCAGATGTTATGTTATGCATGCGTGGTTGAGCAAAAAACAGGGTGAACTTTGATTTTCTTTAAAAGTGTTTTCACAAACATTATTTTTAGTCGACTCACACCTTTCTTGTTTTTTAACACCCTCTAGGTCGTGGTGTAGATTTTGGGGCTAACGCCGAGGCAGAGGCAGAGGCAGAGGCATAAAGTTTACCGTTGCACACGTAGTTGTCTCACAGAGTAGGCTTTTGTTTCTTTTCTTGTATCGTTACCTATGCTCTGTGATACACTGATTTGTTGTACTGTGAAATGTATCGTGAGTTATCCCTGGTCTGAAAATGGGTGTCTGTTGTTTGTTACGGTTACTTTTGGTAGTTTATGGTCGGTTGTCAGACGGGAGTATGATTCATCCCGATTATCGGGGTGTTAATAGTGGTGGGTCCTGTCAATTGGTATCAGAGCATTAGGTTGATTGTTTGTACACAAGTCATGGATCATAAGGCCATAGCAACCATTACACATTCTTTACCAAACCTACGCTAACAACCACACATTAGTAAATATGGGCCCCAAAGCCCGAAGAAATCCATTGGTATGGCCCATTATCAAGCTTATGTGTAACAACCCAAAATTTTTAAGGAAAATGTAAATTCGGAAATTAAATATGAAATGACTATTTTACCCCTAGGAAGGGAAAATGCTAACTTTTGACCCGGGAGGTTATTCCGACTTTGACCAAGACCCATTACATAGATCGAGACATCACGAGTCCATAGACAGGCGACACGCCGAGATCAAACGTTGGACGGGGAAGTTACGGGTCACGGACGAATTTATGAACTATTCATGTTTTACGAGACGTTGACCATTGGTAGGTTATAATTAGGTAAAAATATCCAAAACTGACCAATGAGTGAGTGACACTTGTCACTCATCCCATTGGCCCTTGTCCGTAAGTTCATGCATCTCCTTCCTTCTTCTTCTCTATTTACTCGAACACCCAAACCACCTACAAACCCCATTTCCTTCATCCTTTCGTGTACCTGAGAGAGACAGAGTGAGTGAGAGTGGACTGCGACATGAGGGAAGGCTGAGACAGCGAGGACAACCGCGTAGGGTGGCCAGAGAACACAAAACAAGTAAGCCGTGAATCCTTCAATCTTGTTTTTAAGTTTTGAGGCTTGGTGACATAAACTGAGGCCAGGATGGTGTCTTTGGTATTTGTACGAGTCTGTAGGAACCAAAAGGAAGAAAAATGGACCACTAGACTAGCCAGGAAACAAGTTCGAAGTTCAGCTGTGAAGGATCAAGCTTGAGAGGTGAGATTCATGTCCTTTTTCATAATTTTAAGGTCGTAAAACTCCTTCTGGGTTGATTACGATCAATTGGGTGAAATAATGGAGTGAAAAGAATAAGAATTGAGGGAGATATGGCCGGGTCGAGATCGCAGGTCTGTTGACCCCTTATAGGGTCGCGAGTCGACCCGTCTGAAGGTATGAGACAATGACGTGGTAGTCCACGTCATCGCTATCAGTTCACGTGGTAGGGTGTCAGGTACAGTCAGTAGTGACGTGGTAGTGCCACATCAGACATGTCAGACCACGTGGACCAGTTGGGTGGCGCCACATGGCAACATGTCAGAGGGTGTCAAAATGATGAGGTAGATGCATGGCAATCCACGTCATCCTGTCAGACCATGTGGACTAGTGGGGTGGTGTCACGTGTCAGGGTGTTAAAGATGTTAGAGCTGACGTGGTTGTTGAGTGGCAAACTGTCAGAGGTTGTCAGACATGTCAGATGTTAGGCTAATGTCAGCATGACATCAGCGTTGACCGGTGTTGACCACCGTGGACCGCCGTTGACCGGTGATGACCATCGTTGACCGAACTTTGACCAGCGCGTGAGGGCGCGTGGGCACAAATTTCAAGGTCAAATATGTCTTACTTGAAAGGTTTTGACGATCTGAATCTAATGGTGATAGTTTTTGATCGATTAGAGGTCATTCGAGTGGAGTTTGGATGGGTTTTAACCTTGAGTTACGCGTTCGGGTTGCGTTTACTATTCCGGTGTTTTGGGTTTTCTATCCTAACGTATTGTACTGGTCTAGTGTCCATTACTCCTTGTGTTTGACAAGCAGTAGCAATCCCAAGACTTCCGAGGGACGTCCAGCTAGCAGCTTGGACCGAGTGTGAGTGGACTTTGACTTTTGAACTGATGCATGCATAGTATGATTTGAAATACAAGTTTTTACATGATTTACAATGATGAATTGATTACATGTTTATGTAATGATTTGAGCATGATTTGGTGAAATAAATACTGGACGCCGTTTTACGATATTGCGGAGACTATGTTTTGAGCTGAGACCCTATGCAAAACAACTATTTGGTTTTGAAAATACATCTGTTTGTGAAATGTATTTCCATTGTTTTCATTGTGACTATTCCTTGTGAGTATTGGGGTTGTATGTATAATATTGATGCTCACCTCCAGGATGTGATAAGTTCCCCCCCTCCCCCCTCCCCCGAGAGAGGTCACGATGCATGACAGGACCCATCCCAATCCCCCCGGGATTAGTGCGGGATGACCCTGCTCCCGTCTGACACGAAGTGTCAGACAAGGGATATTTCCGACCTTTGCCCTCCCGGGCTATCAGAGTACGCCAGGATCCGGAGGAGGCATGTGATATCTCGATCTCTGCTACAGTCCACATCCGCTGTCAACCTGAAAGGTATTAAAACAGAAAGGCTGTGAGTGGACAAAAATAAAGAATTTATAAAAACATTTCCATCAAAGACATTTATACCCTCCACTAAAACGCATGCATGCATAGTAAAACCATTTATCCAATAATATATGTTAAAACATCCACAATTAGGGTCTCAGCCCCAAATTCTGTAAATACAAGTCACACGGGCTCCTGCCCAAAACCAATTTACAGAAAACCAGAACATAGTAAACATGTGTGGGATCTCAGCCCAAATCCATTTATCACCATAAAACACAGTTTTCCCAAACCAATTGAAACCGTGTTTATCCAATATATTCATATCCAGAACCTGTCACGGTAAAATAAAGGTACACGTGTGCTAACCGGGGTCTCAAACCCAAGTCTCTCCAGGGTCCACCCAGGTCAATGTCCGTAGATCAATGACCCTCCCTGGAGGTAACGAACCATGCCCATCCTGAGAGTAAGGAACCCAACTGGGGGGCGACTCCACTCAGTCAGTGCTCCGTGACTACTCTGGGGTCCACCCAAGCCAACGACCCTCCCCGGAGGAGACAATCATATATATAGGATGGAATATGAAAAACCTTTTGAAACTATTCTTGAAACCTTTTCAGGATTCATGCCCAGCCCCCATAAGCCGTCATAATCCATAAAATCCTTTCCGAGGGTTCATGCCGGTTCCCATAAACCGTCATGACCCGTAAATCCATTTCAAGGGTTCATGCCGGTTCCCATAAACCGTTATGAACCATAAAAACCATTTGTAATACATAACTGGGCCCTAGGCCCGAATACACATAGAAACTGGACCTAAAGTCCGAATCGTAAACCAATTGGGCCTCCGGCCTGATTCCGTAAATCAAATGGACCTCAAGTCCGAGAGTTACCTTTTCAAATCCAAAATCATTTCATGAAACTATTTTCAAACCATAAGAATGGAACATCGGAGTAAAACCGGAAAACCTCGATTTACGTGCAAGCACGTAAATCGCCTCGAAATACGTGAAACCATATAATTCACAAGCATCCAAATCAACATCATAAAATCATATTCATAATCCATTTGGAAATCCAAAACCATTTCATTTAGACCAATAAAGACATACAGCCCCGTATAGGCACCGTATGGGGCCGAAACCTCGAAATACGTGCCAATACGTAACCACACATCCAAATGAACTCATGGCAACACAAACAAGTATTTAAAACATATAATAAACATTTATGCGTGCACCAATTTAGAAAACAAGGTCCACTCACAGACTTTCCGAAGCCGCGTCTCAATACGCGTGCCATACGGCTCCCCGAGCCGATCACCGTCACCGGGACTTCCAAACCTGTCCAAATTAATTTAGAGTGTTACTAACTACTTATATAACCCCTCACTAAAGCCCCGTAATTTTCCCGTATTTTTAACTATTTTTAATCCCGAACCTAAACCTTCCGATGCCCCGAAACATATCGAGACGGTGTCCGATTGACACAAAACCAGTCCCAAAATGTTCATTACATCGAATAGATGATTTCGTATGTTGGAACCTTCCTCAAATTGTGTGCCACCCGCCCTCACGTGCCCCAAGAAGCCACTGCGCGTGGGCCTCACGCGCCCTGCACAGTGTCACCTGCTCCAGCGATCGAACCGGTCTGGGCCGGCCGGTCCGGTCCAACCTCTGCAACTGGACCGGCGTAACCGGTCCAGGCCTCCTTCTCCCTCATTTTCGGTCCGATTTCCTCCATTCCAATTCCTAAATTCCTATTTTCTCATTTCCAATCTATCCCAATCAACCAAACTAATCAAAACCTCCTAAATCCTAACCAAAATTAAAGGGTCTCACGGCCCTGTTTTTCCCGACCACCCTCACGGCTTCCTCCGCCGTGAAGCACCCTCCAAACCGTCCTAAAATGTCCCTAGCAACCTAATAACCACTTCCTAATCATCCAAAAACAACTACAACATTAAAATCGAATTAAAATGGAGAAAATGGGTAACCGGGTTACCTGTTCGGGTTTGGCCTCGGCCGTGCCCGGTGGCGCCGTCCGGGGCCGGCCACCACGTCCTCACCATCCTCACTTCACTCTGTCCTCAGTCCTAGCCGCTTGGGAGGGGTTGGATGGGTTTTGGATGGTTGGGTGAGATCGGGTAGTAGGGAGAAAGCAAAAGAAATGAAGATGATCGATGCAAATGGAAGGTGAGATGCATGAATATGTTTGGCTGGGAAATGGATGGGTGACAAGTGTCACTCATCCATTGGGCCTCCATGAAATATCTGGGCCCACTAAAGACAAACGGTCCTCGTAAAACGTGTCACCGGGAATAGTATCCCGAAACTTTCGTGAACCGTAACCTCGCCGTCGAACGTCCAAATTCGACGTGCCGCCTGTCTATGGATTCGTATCGTCCTTATCTACGTAACGGTCTTCGGCCCTCGGCCATCAGACCTCCCGGTCAAAAAGTCAACATTTGACCCCCCTTTTATCCAAAATTACCAAAATACCCCTAAACTTCCGAACGTCATAACTTCCTCCTCGAACGTCGGAATTGAACGTGCCACCTGCCTATGAACTCGTGACGTCACGAACTACTTCACGGTCATCGGTCAAAGTCCATTTGACCGCCCGATTGAAAAGTCAACATTTTGCCACCACTAGGGGCAAAACGGTCATTTCGCATCGTTCGTCCGATTTCGCCCAACTAATCACGGATTAGCCTCACTAATCGTGATTAGTCACTAACCTAATCCTGGAATTTGGTACGGGTCGTTACAACCTTCCCTCCTTAATTAATTTCGTCCTCGAATTCCAACCGACCTAATCTAACCGTTCTTCCCTCCTTAATTTGTTCCGTTCTCGAAACGCCAACTATTCTGATTCCACATCCACCTCGTGGAAATAATTCAATCTACCACGCAACACGTGTACGCTAGTACCCAATAGCCAACACAATACTTGTCTGCAACCAGACGTACCACCCACACTCACGTCGTATCGACTACACTCGACCACGTCAAATGACAGAAGTGTTACGCTCCGAACTGACACCACCTGTCAGTCTCAGAGTAACCCAAGTATCCAATGATCGACCCACTTGTCAAATCTACCCTTTCACTGACGTAAACAACTCTACGGTTCCTTCCTCAATCTCTAACCTATCCTGACGTCTGCTCCCACTGGGAGTCACCAAACCGCACTCAACGATCTACGTTGACACCTCCGACAAACTGTCACCACTTGACAGTCGTCAATCGCAAACTGATATGACACACACTCGTGGTTACACTAACCACAAGCATTTCACTCGACCTGTGTGTAACTAGACCCATTAGAAATACCATGACCCAATGCACAGTATCCAATGTCCAGTCCACGACTTCAACTAATCCAGTGGTATCGGAACCAATCCGACTACCAACACACTCACCAACATACTACCGGTATAACCTATATACCGTCACCTGACACGACAAGTACAACCAGTATCGTATCTCGAATAACACACAAGGTACGTACATCTACCCATCAATTAGCTTACAACCACCTAGGTCATAGCCAATCACGTTTCTATAATGGAGTTCATCTCTCCAATCCAACATTAGACAAATCGAAACTCCAACCCCTCATCTATTTCCAAATCCGAATTCGAATCCGCAATTTCGTAAGAAATTCCGAATCCAAACTCAGAAATCATATCCATAACCATGTCCAAATTCGAATCCGAAATCATCATTCCGTAAGGTAGCATTTGGAATAACCATTCCGAACCCAAATCCATAAAAGAAAATCCACAGTCAAGCTTTAGAATCCAATCCTGAATCGTCACCCAGAATCCGATTCCAAAACCCAAATCCAGAAATCCTCTTTCAAGTTCCAAAATCAAATCCTGAATGGTCATCCAGAAATCTGATTCCAAAACTCGAAATATCTTTCACGTCTACCAAGACGCACCATATCCGAACCTATCAAATACCTGTTCAAACGATTACCTCAATACGTTTGATTGACTTCATAGGGAAGCCAATCCCAACATCAACACATCTAGGTTGACCATATCCGACCACGTCGGAAAAATACTCATCGGACAACTACTCAGGCGCGTAGTAAGCCATATGGGATTTACCTCGAAAAGAAGTTCAGTCCCATCATGCTTCACTCAACATCCAAGTAAGAGTAATAAACTCTCCACCTATCTGGATATCCAAATCACGATCCAGATCCAACACTACGTCAACCGACCATAGACGTCACGATCCCCGATCGTCACGACGTCCAAAGTCCTCAACCATTTCCCACATCTAAATAGATTAGTCAACGACGAGACACGCCGAGACCGTGGGTTCTCACTGATTACCTCGTATCGATCCTTGTCATTCCACCTAGGAAAACCAAAGATGATCCAACACGATGACATCAAAACTCATCCTACGTGAATGCAACCAAAACTTGCTGCACTCACCACGCCACGTAATCCAACATCGTCTGCCACCAAGAAGAAAATGAGAAATCTCAGTCACCTAACTTCGATATACTCGATTCCTCTTGATGACCCAAAACAAATCTGGGTCCACCAACCAATACACGACCAATGTACTAGTGGTAACCAACAACATCTACATCATTAATATCATCTACCATCATATACCATGGTAGAACCTGAGAAGTCACCCAAAATGACTTCGAAATACTCATTACCGATGCGGAAAACCCGCATTCCCCTCGTCACCTCACTCGCGACATCTCGCGATTCCGAAGTTCCAACTACGTCGGAAACAACATACTCGGACATCAACCACGTGTCCCCATTAGACTGGTTATGGGCACATGCCCATTTATGACCGTATATGTACATCCGAAAGGATGTCAATTCATCTTAATTTGATGTACCACTCGACTGAAAAGTCACAACAGCCCCCTGCTGTGATCTGCAGTCAAATCTCTGCAAACCACCATATCTGACCAATCCTGACCAATTCTGACCAACTGGTCGCTAAACCCCGCGACAGATCGAGTCTGACCAACCGGTCACTAATTCGTCATGATAATACTCGATCCTCACTCCTCAACTACCGCTGGATCCTATCCAGTCCGTCACTATCCGTGATTCACTCCCGAACCACAGATACCGAACATATACGTATCTTGATGGGGTCCCGACTCGTGACTTATCGTCGTCACCATCACCAACACTAGTGTCAGTATCAGCATCGGCACACAGACATCAGTATCAGTATTAGCACCCCGTGTGCAAATGGACAACCCTAGATCTCCGCTCATACCGAACGATGATCCCGTACCTTTGCTCGAATAGGAGAAACTCTGCCTCCTTCGTACCCAACACCTCTGGGTACAGTTACCCTGACAACTCATACGAGAAGAGGAAACGTCCCCTGAACGTCCCCGTCTCATTCTGCGATTGCACTCAGCCGTAACCGAGTCGAATCCAGAATCACTGCTCGTACATATGGGTACTCACGCACCCCGTATCATCGTCACGACTGACAATCCCATCGTCACAATCGTCACCGTAACCTGAGTCTACTCGACCTGATAAGACTCGACTTCGTCCATCGATAGTAGCGTCTGCCCCAACCTCGTGCAGACCTAACTACCAGGAATCACGATATACAAACTCCGCATCCAACGGAATCAACCGCTCGTACCAACCACTCCGTATCCCCGCTCCGGGATTCCATCGACAAGTACCAACCTTGATACCTTGTCCAACCAAACTCTAACCATTCGTAACTCGACTAAACCAATGTCGTCTACTAGGTCGCCCATGACCTTAGTTGCGCCAAACCACAACTGAGTAGCACGACAACCCACTAGGTTTAACTGGTAAGTACAGCCCCGACTGCGAAGTGCAGTCCCAACACAAGCTGACATGACTAGACCGACTAACGAACCCAAATCCGAATAGTCGTCAAAGTCACACCACTCGTCAACTCACATTTCTGAACCATACACCCAAGGTAGGGTTCCACGATCACACCTATGGTCACGCTGACCCCAACTGCGAAAAGCAGTAAAATCCACGCTCTGACCGATCCCGAGGTCTTGACATCGTAAAGACGTCAATCCAATCCTACCATCAAGCCAACAAGGATTCCGCGAATCCGGCTGCCAACTGCCGACTGCAGTAAATCCATTCAACTCAACATAATCTGACCATCTAATGGTCACAACATCGAATCAGTCGTCGGAACCGATCCTACAACATCGTGAAGACTATCCCAACTAACCGTCTCACGATCACACTCCAGAATACGAACACGTTAATCCTTCCGTAGGGTCCCACACTGTCAACCTTGACAGAACTATGGCAACCCCGGCCTCAAATGCCGAACCAAGGCATGCCAATCCTACTAACTATCGTACCGGCACCCCAACAATCAGGTTGACCACGAACTGCAGCCCCTTGAGATATCACATCCTCGACTTGCGTACATACTCCAAAAGCTGCACGGTTGCTCGAATAGAGACAACCCCGCTCTGATACCACGTTGACAGGACCCATCCCAATCCCCCCGGGATTAGTGCGGGATGACCCTGCTCCCGTCTGACACGAAGTGTCAGACAAGGGATATTTCCGACCTTTGCCCTCCCGGGCTATCAAAGTACGCCAGGATCCGGAGGAGGCATGTGATATCTCGATCTCTGCTACAGTCCACATCCGCTGTCAACCTGAAGGGTATTAAAACAGAAAGGCTGTGAGTGGACAAAAATAAAGAATTTATAAAAACATTTCCATCAAAGACATTTATACCCTCCACTAAAAAGCATGCATGCATAGTAAAACCATTTATCCAATAATATATGTTAAAACATCCACAATTAGGGTCTCAGCCCCAAATTCTGTAAATACAAGTCACACGGGCTCCTGCCCAAAACCAATTTACAGAAACCAGAACATAGTAAACATGTGTGGGTTCTCAGCCCAAATCCATTTATCACCATAAAACACAGTTTTCCCAAACCAATTGAAACCGTGTTTATCCAATATATTCATATCCAGAACCTGTCACGGTAAAATAAAGCTACACGTGTGCTAACCGGGGTCTCAAACCCAAGTCTCTCCAGGGTCCACCCAGGTCAATGTCCGTAGATCAATGACCCTCCCTGGAGTTAACGAACCATGCCCATCCTGAGAGTAAGGAACCCAACTGGGGGGCGACTCCACTCAGTCAGTGCTCCGTGACTACTCCGGGGTCCACCCAGGCCAACGACCCTCCCCGGAGGAGACAATCATATATATAGGATGGAATATGAAAAACCTTTTGAAACCATTCTTGAAACCTTTTCAGGATTCATGCCCGGCCCCCATAAGCCGTCATAATCCATAAAATCCTTTCCGAGGGTTCATGCCGGTTCCCATAAACCGTCATGACCCGTAAATCCATTTCAAGGGTTCATGCCGGTTCCCATAAACCGTTATGAATCATAAAAACCATTTGTAATACATAACTGGGCCCTAGGCCCGAATCCACATAGAAACTGGACCTCAAGTCCGAATCGTAAACCAATTGGGCCTCCGGCCTGATTCCGTAAATCAAATGGACCTCAAGTCCGAGAGTTACCTTTTCAAATCCAAAATCATTTCATGAAACTATTTTCAAACCATAAGAATGGAACATCGGAGTAAAACCGGAAAACCTCGATTTACGTGCAAGCACGTAAATCGCCTCGAAATACGTGAAACCATATAATTCACAAGCATCCAAATCAACATCATAAAATCATATTCATAATCCATTTGGAAATCCAAAACCATTTCATTTAGACCAATAAAGACATACAGCCCCGTATAGGCACCGTATAGGGCCGAAACCTCGAAATACGTGCCAATACGTAACCACACATCCAAATGAACTCATGGCAACACAAACAAGTATTTAAAACATATAATAAACATTTATGCGTGCACCAATTTAGAAAACAAGGTCCACTCACAGACTTTCCGAAGCCGCGTCTCGATACGCGTGCCATACTGCTCCCCGAGCCGATCACCGTCACCGGGACTTCCAAACCTGTCCAAATTAATTTAGAGTGTTACTAACTACTTATATAACCCCTCACTAAAGCCCCGTAATTTTCCCGTATTTTTAACTATTTTTAATCCCGAACCTAAACCTTCCGATGCCCCGAAACATATCGAGACGGTGTCCGATTGACACGAAACCAGTCCCAAAATGCTCATTACATCGAATAGATGATTTTGTATGTTGGAACCTTCCTCAAATTGTGTGCCACGCGCCCTCACGCGCCCCAAGAAGCCACTGCGCGTGGGCCTCACGCGCCCTGCACAGTGTCACCTGCTCCAGCGATCGAACCGGTCTGGGCCGGCCGGTCCGGTCCAACCTCTGCAACTGGACCGGCGTAACCGGTCCAGGCCTCCTTCTCCCTCATTTTCGGTCCGATTTCCTCCATTCCAATTCCTAAATTCCTATTTTCTCATTTCCAATCTATCCCAATCAACCAAACTAATCAAAACCTCCTAAATCCTAACCAAAATTAAAGGGTCTCACGGCCCTGTTTTTCCCGACCACCCTCACGGCTTCCTCCGCCGTGAAGCACCCTCCAAACCGTCCTAAAATGTCCCTGGCAACCTAATAACCACTTCCTAATCATCCAAAAACAACTACAACATTAAAATCGAATTAAAATGGAGAAAATGGGTAACCGGGTTACCTGTTCGGGTTTGGCCTCGGCCGTGCCCGGTGGCGCCGTCCTGGGCCGGCCACCACGTCCTCACCATCCTCACTTCACTCTGTCCTCAGTCCTAGCCGCTTGGGAGGGGTTGGATGGGTTTTGGATGGTTGGGTGAGATCGGGTAGTAGGGAGAAAGCAAAAGAAATGAAGATGATCGATGCAAATGGAAGGTGAGATGCATGAATATGTTTGGCTGGGAAATGGATGGGTGACAAGTGTCACTCATCCATTGGGCCTCCATGAAATATCTGGGCCCACTAAAGACAAACGGTCCTCGTAAAACGTGTCGCCGGAAATAGTATCCCGAAACTTTCGTGAACCGTAACCTCGCCGTCGAACGTCCAAATTCGACGTGCCGCCTGTCTATGGATTCGTATCTTCCTTATCTACGTAACGGTCTTCGGCCCTCGGCCATCAGACCTCCCGGTCAAAAAGTCAACATTTGACCCCCCTTTTATCCAAAATTACCAAAATGCCCCTAAACTTCCGAACGTCATAACTTCCTCCTCGAACGTCGGAATTGAACGTGCCACCTGCCTATGAACTCGTGACGTCACGAACTACTTCACGGTCATCGGTCAAAGTTCATTTGACCGCCCGATTGAAAAGTCAACATTTTGCCACCACTAGGGGCAAAACGGTCATTTCGCATCGTTCGTCCGATTTCGCCCAACTAATCACGGATTAGCCTCACTAATCGTGATTAGTCACTAACCTAATCCTGGAATTTGGGACGGGTCGTTACAACCTTCCCTCCTTAATTAATTTCGTCCTCGAAATTCCAACCGACCTAATCTAATCGTTCTTCCCTCCTTAATTTGTTTCGTTCTCGAAACGCCAACTATTCTGATTCCACATCCACCTCGTCGAAATAATTCAATCTACCACGCAACACGTGTACGCTAGTACCCAATAGCCAACACAATACTTGTTTACAACCAGACGTACCACCCACACTCACGTCGTATCGACTACACTCGACCACGTCAAAAGACAGAAGTCTTACGCTCCGAACTGACACCACCTGTCAGTCTCAGAGTAACCCAAGTATCCTATGATCGACCCACTTGTCAAATCTACCCTTTCACTGACATAAACAACTCTATGGTTCCTTCCTCAATCTCTAACCTATCCTGAAGTCTGCTCCCACTGGGAGTCACCAAACCGCACTCAACGATCTACGTTGACACCTCCGACAAACTGTCACCACTTGACAGTCGTCAGTCGCAAACTGATATGACACACACTCGTGGTTACATTAACCACAAGCATTTCACTCGACCTGTGTGTAACTAGACCCATTAGAAATACCATGACCCAATGCACAGTATCCAATGTCCAGTCCACGACTTCAACTAATCCAGTGGTATCGGAACCAATCCGACTACCAACACACTCACCAACATACTACCGGTATAACCTATATACCGTCACCTGACACGACAACCCATCAATTAGCTTACAACCACCTAGGTCATAGCCAATCACGTTTCTATAATGGAGTTCATCTCTCCAATCCAACATTAGACAAATCGAAACTCCAACCCCTCATCTATTTCCAAATCCGAATTCGAATCCGCAATTTCGTAAGAAATTCCAAATCCAAACTCAGAAATCATATCCATAACCATGTCCAAATTCGAATCCGAAATCATCATTCCGTAAGGTAGCATTTGGAATAACCATTCCGAACCCAAATCCATAAAAGAAAATCCACAGTCAAGCTTTAGAATCCAATCCTGAATCGTCACCCAGAATCCGATTCCAAAACCCAAATCCAGAAATCCTCTTTCAAGTTCCAAAATCAAATCCTGAATGGTCATCCAGAAATCTGATTCCAAAACTCGAAATATCTTTCACGTCTACCAAGACGCACCATATCCGAACCTATCAAATACCTGTTCAAACGATTACCTCAATACGTTTGATTGACTTCATAGGGAAGCCAATCCCAACATCAACACATCTAGGTTGACCATATCCGACCACGTCGGAAAAATACTCATCGGACAACTACTCAGGCGAGTAGTAAGCCATATGGGATTTACCTCGAAAAGAAGTTCAGTCCCATCATGCTTCACTCAACATCCAAGTAAGAGTAATAAACTCTCCACCTATCTGGATATCCAAATCACGATCCAGATCCAACACTACGTCAACCGACCATAGACGTCACGATCCCCGATCGTCACGACGTCCAAAGTCCTCAACCATTTCCCACATCTAAATAGATTAGTCAACGACGAGACACGCCGAGACCGTGGGTTCTCACTGATTACCTCGTATCGATCCTTGTCATTCCACCTAGGAAAACCAAAGATGATCCAACACGATGACATCAAAACTCATCCTACGTGAATGCAACCAAAACTTGCTGCACTCACCACGCCACGTAATCCAACATCGTCTGCCACCAAGAAGAAAATGAGAAATCTCAGTCACCTAACTTCGATATACTCGATTCCTCTTAAAACGTGTCGCCGGGAATAGTATCCCGAAACTTTCGTGAACCGTAACCTCGCCGTCGAACGTCCAAATTCGGCGTACCGCCTGTCTATGGATTCGTATCGTCCTTATCTACGTAACGGTCTTCGGCCCTCGGCCATCAGACCTCCCAGTCAAAAAGTCAACATTTGACCCCCCTTTTATCCAAAATTACCAAAATTCCCCTAAACTTCCGAACGTCATAACTTCCTCCTCGAACGTCGGAATTGAACGTGCCACCTGCCTATGAACTCGTGACGTCACGAACTACGTCACGGTCATCGGTCAAAGTCCATTTGACCGCCCGATTAAAAAGTCAACATTTTGCCACCACTAGGGGCAAAACGGTCATTTCGCATCGTTCATCCGATTTCGCCCAACTAATCACGGATTAGCCTCACTAATCGTGATTAGTCACTAACCTAATCCTGGAATTTGGGACGGGTCGTTACGATGCACTACCTATTGACGAGCAGTCGTGGGAAGCTTAGTCTCAGGAGTATTGATAGATAACATCGGTCACTGACGAGTTCACGACGATATGAACGTCGACCGTTGATTGTTCATGGCGACGTGATTGGATGTGAGTTGTCCTAGAGCCTATTTGCACGTGTTGCACGGAGATCGTGATAGGTTATGATGGGATTGAGACTTGAATTTGGAATGAGAATGAGTCACAAATGCTTTTAAATATTTTTTGTGTCCAGAAGTTTATTATATATTGTTTTACTTAAAACAAATGATTTTACTGGTTATGCGTGTATGTTTTATAAACTGAGGGGTAAACTATGGATTTCGAAAAATGAGTTTATAACTTATTTATTTTTGTCCACTCACACTTTTGATGTTTTACTGACCCTCCAAGCCGGTTGCATAGGCGTTGGGACTAGTCTACGGAGAGGGGCATATCATATCCGCTGCCATTTATTCTTGTTTACCAGAGTAGGTTCTTTTGTTGATGTAACATATTGTATAGTCATGACTGCTCTGTATTACTGTTAACTGGTTGGACTGGTTTAATTATAGTATATGTATGTCTTCTTATCCCTAGTCTGGTATATTATCGTGTATGTGTCAGACGGGAGCAGGACCAACACGACTACCAAGGGGTAGTCGGGACGAGTCCTGTCATTATGAACCTACCGACTTCTGGATTTCATTTCCTTCAAAGTTCTCTCTGTCCAGATCTTTTTATTTTTTTCTTATTTTTTAGTTTCCCCATCAACGGACATTACGCTGTCATCGTATAACCTTTCTGCACCAATCCCAAAGAATTACATTACCAATTTAGATGAACACCTATCAAATGTGCATACAACGGATCCTTTCATTAGGGTAATGATCCTTATCACAAGCCAAGTCAAGAACGGCCAAAATATCCTTATTAAATACCTAAGTATTGCAAGGGCATGAGTTAACCCAAACAACATCACTAACAACTTATCATGGCCCTATCTCATATGGAAGAATATTTCGGGGATCTTATCCTTCTTTACTCCACTTATGAATCACAAATCAAGTGTCAGAAATTGTCTAACCTTTCTTAACTACTTAAGCATATCACTTATCCAAGGCAGGGGTTATTTCCTTCCATCCTAATTTAATCAAACTACACAATTTCATTTTATACAGTCCAACAACAATTACATCTTATTCACTTGATATTCACAACCACCCAAGTACTGATACCTAAGCATTAACCAAGACATTATGACACACGTTGGATCCGACAAAAGGCTTTTCCTCACATTAATCCTCAAACAATTATTCTAAACTTATTCCATTGTCTCATCCGAGTTCAAAACACCGAAAATTACCCTGGCGTTCACTAGTGAGCTCACTTACTATCTGGAGTCATACAACTGTTTCCCTTTATCAGTACGTGATATCCACTAGTCACACCGCTAATCCAATCCAGCATCACGAATATCAAGGAAACACACTTTCATACTACATATACAACACCTCAATTAATCCAGGTGAGTCGCACTAACAACACGTATCACATACAACCAATTGAAGTCCAAACTTAAAACTATCACGGGGTTCCTATTCTCGTCTCACTACCAGACCGTGCACGAGGCTCACATCTCGAAGGCATGATAATTTCAAAAACATATTAGAACCCAAGCTCTAATACCAAGTTGACAGGACCCAACCTTGAAATACCTTATAAACTACACCCGAGCCCTGCTCCTATCCAACAAGTAAACCCAGAAACCAAGTTTACCCTCAAGACCTAGTCAGACAAGGGATACTTGTATACTCGTTAGTTCATACTCCACTCCGTAACCAGCCTTGATTCATGTGCAAAGGTCCTGGACGGTTTTAAAATCAAGAAAAAGTGAGTGGACGGAAATAAAAGCTTTAAAATCATAGTTCAAAACTTACGTAGTTCCCTCAGTTTTAGAAAAGATATGCATGCATCAGACTTATTAATAAAACAACAATCTCAAAATACATGCAGTAATCATAAAACCAATAATTTCAAAAATATGTCCAATATAAATTAATATCAAAGTACCAATACATATACGAACATACCAATGCACAATCATAACAATCAAATTGAACCTACCAATCATACTGAACCAACCAATTATATTGAATAACCTATCCTCGATGTCAGAATCTCAATCAACACATCATATCCACACTAGAGGTAAGCCAATACCACTAAGGATAACAGAGCCCCGCTTTGGACGTCTGAGTGCCCGGAAAAATAGAGCCCAGCCCTGGACGTTTCGATGCCACCTTGGGAAACAGAGCCCAACTTTGGACGTCTGGGTGTGGACCGATCCCAGGAAAACAGAGCCTGACTCTAGACGTCTGGGTACTAGTCCAAGTAACCATCTCAGGAAAACAGAGCCTTGCTTCGGACGTCTAAGACTCATCAATCATACCATAACTCGAGGAGGGTTGTTCATCACACATCGCAATCCACCTATATCCCAACCTCGTCCCAAACCACACATATGTGCAACAATCATATCCAATCATACCACATGTATCTAGAAATCACATAATCAACTTATTTATATAACCAAAACTCAGTTTAGAAATCAACACCAAACCTCGAAACCCGAGCCTAAGCTCAAATTATATTTTATGTCAAAACCTAATAAATCGTGACATTAAAATAAGCCATAAAAGCATAAAAAAATCATATAAAATTTTCATTAATCAAATATCACCAAAATCGCGTGGGAAAATCATATCAAGTCTAAAACCACTTCCCAAAAGCCATTACAAAGTCAGAATACGAATTAGGCAAAATCCTCGTAAAACATGTAAAGTAGCAATTTGCGTAAAATCACCAAAAATGGTATAAAATCATAGTTACATAACCATCAACCAAATCACATAATAAAGCATGTAAAAGATGTAAATGTGCATGCATAGAATTTTTAGGGAAAAGAAAGTCCACTCACACGTACCGTACACGTAATCGAACCGCATTGCATGTTTTCCCGTAAAATCCGAGAACGCCACCTCCTATTAAAAATCACCACGAAGGGTCACTAACCATCTTAATTAACTCACACTTTAATCCCATAATTTTATGGGATTTTTTAAACCAATTAAAAAAACCCTAAACATTTGGATAGTTAAAATTATCCTAAGACGATGTCTAGTCTCCTCAAAATTGTACTGTTGGATTCATAACATCAAGTACTATAACTTTCATGTTGGATAAACCCCCAAATGGTGTGGCACACACCCCCATGCACCGATCACAGTTGCTGCGCGTGGTGGCCATGTGCTACACTGTTCATCGTCTTCAACTCAGGGTATGTGACCCGGTTTCCTGCAAACTTGGTCGTCCTGACTTGTGACATAGATCCATTTAGAAATCCTCCATATTACGTCTATTTTTCTTTCTTCCTTCACCAAACATCTTCATCTTAATCCCAGAAACATATGTATGGCCTTTAAACTAAGCAAAACACATTAAAGGTCAAAGTCTCATACCTCAACCTTCAACCATGGCTACTAGTTCCTGCCCACGATGATCCAACGACCAAACCTCCATTATCTTGAGCTCAGGACAATCACGGGGACTCTAGAAAGACACGGGGATGCTCATCTTCGTTGTCCCTATCCCAGAACCAAAACTAGATTTTCATGCTCACGGGTCCAAGGATTTTGCTCACTGTTTTGTCCATCTCTTCTCATAGTTCCCACACCATTTTATCCTCAACTTCTTCTTCTTCTCATCCCAGGTTCACTCCCTAATTTTTCTCCTTCATTTTCTAGCCTTCCCTCTCTCATTTCCCTATTTTCTTATTTTTAGCCAACACCATTCATTGTGTTTGGCCATGTCCCACCGAAAAACTCACAATGCTAACACACGCATCAATATATAAGGCAGTAAGTAGGTGGAAGGAGAAAAATATCTGATCCTTCTAGAGCTTCGCACTTGTCAACATTCAATAGGTTCTCATTGCACAATGACCAAAATGCCTTTCAAGCACAAATTACCAAAATTCCCATGCCCTTTTTTGACCCATAACTAACTCATCCGATTTTTGGTTTTATCGTGCTGCGTCTACAGACTCAGGAGTCAGATACATTCGTAACAGTCTTTGTAGAATGTCCAACAGATGCATGGGATAAAAAAAAAATCAATATTTGACCATCTTAAGGGCAAAATTGTCATTTCCACAAAAATATTCCAATTTTTTTTTCCTCAGATTTTCAGGTCGTTACATATGTGGTTATTGTTAAATAAAAGTTATTAACTTAATTACTATATGGTTACGTATTACAGGAAGTAATATGAGGTTTAATGGATGGATTAGTATTTTTAAGTTTATGGTTAGTTAATGTTTTTACCATAGAATTGCAATTTCAAATTAGGATAAATATATTAGAAGTAAAATCGATTATAGTCGTATAATACACTCTAATAACTGCGGTTAGACGTGGGTGGTTACCCTGCAGGAGTGAACATATTATGGTTAATCTAATAAGCTATGGACATGAATGAAATTAGTGATATCCCTTATCTCACAATAAATGTCATACGGGATCAAGATCAATATGACTTTCAATGAAATTAGGGATGGGTCATGTCAGGCCAGGCGCCAAAACGAGTCGTAAGGCCTCGATTGAGGCCTTGGGTCCAACTTGAGACCATCTCTTCGTTCTGACTCCGATTTTGACCGTTCTTTTTGCATTATCATCAAAATTGACTTCACTTTCATATTTTACACAATCCTCACAACATAGATCATTTTCTACCATTGATTATACAAATATAATCAAAAGGCAAGTAACATGGATATGAGTTGACAACGAAATGATGCATAAATAATGACTTATCATGTAACGACCCGTCCCGGATTTCGGAATTAGATTAGTGATTAATGAAGGATTAGTGAGATTAATCAGTGATTAGTTGGGTGATTTCGGACAGACGGTGCGAAGTGACCGTTTTGCTCTTGGAATGGGCGAATTGTCGACTTTTAGTTCAGTTGGTCAAATGGGCTTTGGCTGATGACGGTGACGTAGTTCGGGACATCACGAGTCCGTAGACAGGCAGCACGTCTGATTCTGACATTCGAGGAAGAAGTTGAGGGGCATTTTGGTAATTGGCCATGCAAGGGCATTTTGGTCTTTTGACAATTTATTGGGATCTGTGCCAATGGGATTGTGACACCTGTTACCTTGGGATTTGTGCCCACCAGATTTGGGACACTTGTCCCTTACTGGAAGGCCGTGGAAGCCTCCCTTAGCCGCCTCAAAATGGTTTTAAAAAAAAGGGATGATATTTGTGCACGGTTTTGGGAAACACTGAAAACATAGCACAGGGGAACCGTGAAACCACTTACACAATTACCTTTGATCTTCATCATTTTTCCATGATGTGTGAATAAAAAAGAGAGTGTAGACAATGAGGAACATGGTGGTGCCACCGTGGAAGGTTGGCGTGTACGGTGGTAGAAGCTAGAAGGTAAGCTGTCTACCTTGTTTTTGGAATTCGAAAATGAGGTTTTCGTTTGGGCACCTATTAACAATTTTAATCGATTGGAAAATGATCCTGAAGATGAGACGAGTCTGAGGAGCTGGGAATAGGGGCCTGCCGTGGACGGTGGCCGTGCAACTCGTAAAAAGGTAAGTTGGATTCAAAAATGGTAAGTTGAGAGTTGACGATTGGAATATGTTTCTAAAGGTTCTAGAGGTCGATTGGGACTAAAACCAGAGCTCGAGATGGTCAGGAACATTGGCAGAACATGGTTGCCAGAGACGGGTTTGATCACGGATCGGGAAGGTACTTTCTCGTTCTTAATTTCATGTTCTAAGTAGTTAGATCGATCATAAATGTTGGGAAAAAGGTGTAGGATGAAATAGGAACGAAAATGGTTGAGAAATGGACGAAAATTCGCCTCGCCGATTCGGGTTAGACCAGGCTGAACCAGACCGGTCTGAACCGGGTTTCCCGAGGTTAAAGATAATGAATAGTGCCACGCGTGGCTTTCATGCGCAGGGCGTTTGGACAGCGCGTGAGGGCACGTGGGCCCTCTTTTCAAGGCACATTTAACACGAATTTTAATGTATTCGATGTAACGAACATTTTGGGACTGGTTTCGAGTCGATCGGATATTGTTTCGATATGATTCGGGATGTCCGAAGGTTTAGGATCGCTTCTAAAAATAGTTAAAAATTCAAGAAAATTACGGGGAATTAGTAAAAGCATATTGAAGTAGTTAGTAACCTTAGAATGTGATATGGACAAGTTTGGGAAGTCCAGTGGTAGTGGATTAGCTGGGAGTGGCGTCATGCAAGGGTATCGAGGTGGTAGCGCGGATGGTCTGTGAGTGGACTTTGTTTTCTAAATTATGATGCATGCATAAATGTTTTATATGTTTTTTATATATGATTTCGATGATTATGATTATGATATTGCTGATTTATGATTTGCACGTATTTCGAGATGGTTTCCATATTTATACGTATTTCGTGATTATGCTTTTATGCTATATTTTGATAATGAATTTGTTAGCATGATTTTGGAATTTGAATTATGAATTGATTTTAATGGTTTATAAATGGATTTGGAAAAGTGATTTCGAAAAATATGATTTCTGGATTTGGAGGCCCAAAAGCCCATGGGCTTATGGGGGCCCGATAAGCCCGATGGACAAAAGCCCGGCCCGACCCGCTATGGGTCGTGGGCCAGCCCGGCCCGAGAGTTAGCGGGCTGGGCTTGGGCTTATGGTGTTCAAACCCGATAGGCCCGAGCCCGATAAAACCCGATAAGCCCAGCCCGACCCGCCCGTAATAAACCCGACCCATAAGCCCGAAAATATAAAATATTTATTATTTAAAAATTAATACTCAACTCATTCTTAATACTAATATTTCAACCCAAACCCAAATCTCAGCCCCAAGTCCACCTAATTTATTTTAAAAAACCCAATACTCAATATTCAATACCCAATACCCAATACAAACCATACCCACTCATCCACGTACTTAATAAGCCCAACGTTTTTGGACCCTTGAGTATTTTATTTTAACGAGACCACATTTTTGCACCCTTGTGTATTTTTTTTCATTATTAATATTTTTTTGTAATTTTAAAATTTGAGACATAATTTATTGCAAAAGCCCCCGTAAGCCCGATCCAAGTGGGCTTAATAGGCCCGACCCGAAAAGCCCGATATAAACCCGGCCCAATAAAAGCCTGTGGGCTCTTTTTTATGTCATTAAGCCCGTCCGGCCCGGCCCGCAAATTTAAAAATTATTTAATAAGCCCAGCCCGGCCTGGCCCAAGCCCAAAAAATTTGGGCCGGGCTTGCCCGGCCCGGCCCAATGCCGAACCCTATTCGGAATAATGATTCCGGATTTGGACGTATTCAGAATGATGATTTCGGATTCGGAAATGGATTTATGGATTTGGATTTGATAAAATGGTTTTGGATTAGATTTTCTAGATCTGGTATTAGGTTTCAAGACCCGTATATGATATGTGACGGGGGCGGGCCCAGATATGTGATTTGCGTTTAAAGACCCGGTGAGTTTAAAGACTCGGCAGTTTAAAGACTCGGATATTGTGATTTCCCCTGAAGGCCTATTGAGTTTAAAGACTCGGGAGTTTAAAGACTCAGATTGATATTGAGGCATGTTGAGTTTAAAGACTCGGATATATATATATATATATATATTGAGTTTAAAGAATCGGATAGATACAAAAGGTTCGATTGATGGAAATGTGTTTGAAATGGTTTTCGGATTTATGTGAAACAATAATGGTTTTCAAATGGTTTTCAGATGTTTTGGACTGTGGCCCGAATGATTTGGATTTTATGAATTTTTGGGCTGAGTTCTCGTCTTTTGATTTTGATTTATGATTTTGGACTGAGGCCTGAGGTTTGATAAAGGAAATGATTTTTGGTTTTCATAAACAGTTTTCAGTATCTTGGAAAATAAATGGTTTTTGAATGCATGCATTAGTTTTACGTTGAGGGTATAAATGTCTTTTCTTATAAAATTTTTTCTGAACTTATTATTTATTTTTGTCCACTCACAGTCTTTTCTGTTTTTCGATACCCTCCAGGTTGTTGATGCAGTGCGGGCTATTATTGGCGAGACTGAGACATCACACACGATCCATAGTGGTTCTGCGCACTCTGAGAAGTCGGAAGTTAGTTTTGGACGGTTCTTCTGGGAATCCCTTTTCTGGCTTGCATGTTCCATGGGGGTTAAACGGGTGTTTAGCCTTCATGTCACACGAGGGTTAGACGGGAGTATGACTTATCCCTTAATCTCGGGGGATTGGGGGTGAGTCGTGTCATATTAGATACCTACATGAAGTGTTACAACAATACCATTGAGGATATAAATGGACAAAAACTATGGGAAAAACTGGCCAGCAACCTATTAAGCCACTTGTAAATAAGTGGTAACGGGGACGACCTAGAAAAGTGAGAATAAAGGAACCACATGAAATCATCGATAAAAGTGGGAAGAAGAAATAGGGAAAATAGGGCATTGCTATGAGGTGCAATATTTGTTGGTCACAAACTCATAATATAAGAACCCATCATCAACACTTACCTGGAAAGGAGAAGACAACACCAAGGCAATTAGGCAAGTCAAGGAAGAACAAAGAAGATAACTATGCTGTCAAAGAACCAACTCGTAAGAGGCATGCATGAAATCAAGTATATAGAAGAATCCTACCATTTGTTAATTTTCTCTACATCTTCATTTGTATGACTCAAGTCAACACTCCACAAGCTCTGGTGGTAGTGAGAATGCTTTAAGACGAAGTACAGGAACAAAAAAAAGAATGACCTAGCTAGAGAGGATGGAAACCTGTTGAACTGAGTTCTTTATGTATGTTTTGGTTGGAAATCAGATTTTGGTGTTAAAATAGCTAGTTTTTGGGCATGTTCATTTTGGATTAGATTTCAACAAATTTTGACAGATTAAATAGCTAGTCTTAGTGTTGTCATGCTATTTTGAAACAGTTCATGTTATGCTTGAAAAGCTATTGAAATGGTTGAAAATGAAAAACAAATTATTGAAAAAATCTGGATTGATATTGGATTAAATTGAATTAGTTTTTGCAAAATGACTGAAATTAGGTTGTGATTAGATTTGATATTGACATATTTTCAAGTACTCACAATCTTTTGATTTGAAAATTCTTAATTGATATTGAATTTGAATTAGATTTTCTCATGAAAAATATTTTCTCATGGAAAATGTTTGAAATCAGGTCGTAATGGAATTTGAATTGGATTTCCAGGTACTCAAAATTTGCCATACTTTAACAACATTCATACCCATCCATTAATGCATCACTATTCATATTACAAACATGATGACCCAACTGCATACTACAATTCAAACTCTAGAGTTAGGTTGACATTCTTATTTAACCCCATTTCAGGTCCTCCTCCAACGATTATCATTCCGACCATCAAACAAACCAAAAACCATAAAATTACAATAAAAATGAACAAACACCTCTGCCTTTTCTCACATTCTTTAATCTTCTTCTTAAAAAAATAGGATTTCTTCATTTTTCAACTGCAATTTTGTCAACAAACTAGGAATATGACCAGGAGACTTCTGATTTAGCTTTGGGTCGCACCATCCAAGAAAATTGCACCCACGACCTCCTTCTTTTCTTCGATTTCTCTGATACCTAGTTTCAAATCAAAATAGAAATAAAAATTCGAACTTTATATAGCAGATTCAAATCTAAAAATCAATCATCAAATACAATAATCTTACTCCATAACCAGAATATCCCCAAAATCTTCGCCAAGGATTTTTGTCGGTGAATGATATCGTCAATTTCGATTATTTACCACAGTGGAAAATGGGGACTTCTAAAGTCGTCGCAGATGGGAGGAAGAGCGCATGTCATTGAAGAAGAAAGAAGAGGGTGAAGTCTGTGTCGAAGATGAAGGAACAGGTTGTCGACAGTCGACAACCACAAATGGAATTGGGGGGCTGGGAATTCGATTTGGGTGGAGGGGGCTAGGAACATGAATGAGGAGAATGCGTTTCGCATTTAGGGTTTCTAGGTGGGTCTTGATTGGTTTTTTAGAATCCTGAAAATGCCCTTCTGTTTTTTGCCACATCAGTCGTTAACTGGGCCAAGTTTTTGACATGTGGCATTTTAACTACTAAATGGATGAGAATCTTGGCAAAGGTAGTTAAATATTAGTGGTCATATAGTGTGGGTGTAACAATCCGTCCCGGAAACCGGGATTAGATTAGTGGTTAATGATGGATTATTAAAGTTAATCGGTGATTAGTTGGATGCTTTCGGACGGACGGTGCAAAATGACGGTTTTGCCCCTAGAATTGGGTAAACGGTTGAATTTTGGTTCGAACAGTCAAATGGACTTTGATCAATGACTGTGATGTAGTTCGGGACGTGACGAGTTCATAGACAGGTGGCACGTCTGATTCCGACATCCGAGGAGGAAGTTATGACGTTCGGAAGTTCGAGGGTAATTTGGTAATTTGGTTGAATAAGGGCCAATGGTTGAGTTTTTGGACGACAAGTTCGTTTCATGTAATTCGAGGACAGTTAGGTAGGTCTCGATCTCATGAATATAACGACAGGCGGTACGTGTCAATTGGAGTTTGGATGACAACGTTATGGGTCTAGGAACATGAAGGGCAAAATGGTAAATTTGGAAGGCAGGGGTAAAATGGTCTTTTGCTCTCTAGGGATCTGTGCCCAGCAGGATGAGGACATCTGTCCCTACTGTAGTGGATATTTTGCACCAGATATTGGGAGATTGGGACACGTGGGGAGGTTCTGGTTGGTTCCAGCCAAATCTCACTTATTTGATCAATTAAATGGAAAACAGAGATAGAGAAGGAGTTTGGCAAATCGTGCAGTTAGCTCCATTGTGTGCCGTGTGTGAGTTTAGAATTGTTGAGTGAGAAATCAAAGGGCGTGTTGTGACCTATGTGAGTGTGTCGACTGAGTGAAGAGTGTGTGAGAAGTGAATAAACACAGAAAACAGAGAAGGAAACCGTGAACAGCCGTGAGCTTCAAACGATCAACCCTTCATGAATCTTGTATGTGGTTGTGTTTACTGAGAAGAAGTGAGCCTAGGACGTTAAGAGAGGACGGTGGAAGCCACGGCGGAGGACAGAGGGCAGGTAAGCCATCTCGACTGCCCTATTTTTCTGAACTTATTCAAAATGAAAATCGAGAGGTTTAGTGAGTTTTTGTGCATCTGTGATGATTATTAGCTTCCTAGAAGGTTGCTCTTGAACTCAGGGACTCAAAACCGTGATCGGAAAAGCCTGTGGTGGCCGGGAACAGAGGAGGAAGACTGGTCGGTTTTTCTTCGATTTTGGATGGTGAGATTTTGATTGGTTTATTAGCGTTTTGGTTAGATAAAATGAGTGAGGAGAGTGAGATGAAAACATTGGTGGAAACCCCGTTGATTTTGGTTGAGGAATCGTGGAGAACCAGCTCGAACCCGGTTCAACTCAAGGTCAGGGATGATGAACAGTGCCGCGCGTGGCACCCACACGCAGCCCCTTTGGACGGCGCGTGGGGCCTCTTTTGGGCAAGTTTCCAACACAACTTTTAAAGTTTTCGATATAACGAACATTTTGGCACTGGTTTCGAGTCGATCGGACATCATCTCGATATGTTTTGGGATGTCCGAAGGTTTTAGGGCTCGGTTTAAAATAGTTAAAAATTCGAGAAAATTACGGGGTTTTAGTAGAAACTTAATAAAGTAGTTAGTGACCTTATTATGAGATTTGGACAGTTTCGGGGAAGCCGGTGATAACGGCTTAGCCGGGAACGTCTTAAGTGCACGCGTATCGATGCAGCGGCATAACGGTCTGTGAGTGGACTTTGCTTTCAAACTTATGATGCAAGTATATATGTTTTATATGTTTTCTATACGTGATTTCTATATTTGTGAATTGATATTGATGATTTATGGTTTTGCACGTATTTCGAGATATTTACGAAATTGCACGTTTTACGAGATATAGTTTTATGTTGTGATTTGATAAAGGTTTCGATACCACGATTTTGGGATTTGAAATATGATTTGATTTCAATGATTTAAAATGGATTTTGAAAAATTGTTTTCGGGCTTGAAGACCAGTTCATAAAAGTGGGTTTGATGAACGTGATTTCAGGTTTTGAAATCGGATTTCAGGATGACGATTCAGGATTTGATTTTGAAACTTGAAAGTGGATTTCCGGATTTGGGTTCGGAATGGTTATTCCGGATGTTGACTTACGGAATGATGGTTTCAGATTCGGATTTGGAAATGGATATGATTCTGGATTTGGACTCGGGATGATGATTTCGGAATCGGCTTGGAATTCGAAATGGTGATTTTGAATTTGAATTTGGACATGGATTGGAAAATGGTTTTAAAATGGTTTTTGGATTGGATTTTCTGGATCTGGTTATTGGGTTTAAAGACCCGGATATGATTATGACGGGGGCGGACCCAGATTGGGTTTAAAGACCCAGATTGAGTTCAAAGACTCGGGAGTTTAAAGACTCGGATATTGTGATTTCCCCCGTAGGCCTATTGAGTTTAAAGACTGGAGATTAAAGACTCGGATTATATTGAGGCCTGGATTGAGTTTAAAGACTGGAGTTTAAAGACTAGGATTATATTGAGCCCTGGATTGAGTTTAAAGACTCGGATAGATCCAGCAGGTTCGATGGATGGAAACGTGTTTTCAAATGTGTTTTGGGATTTCAAAGATACCTTCATGATGTTTAATAATGATGGTTTTCACTAATGCTTTTCCAGTGATTTGGGCTATGACCCAAATGAGGTGGCTTTTGATGGTTTTGGGCTGAGGCCCGGGACTTAAGAAAAAGTAAATGATTTCGGTTTGCATAAATGGTTATGATTATCACGGAAATGAACTGGTTTTATATGCATGCATTAGTTTTTTAAACGGAGGGTAGAAATGTCTTTTCTTATGAACGGTTTTCTAAACTTATCCTTGGTTTTTTGGTCCACTCACAGTATTTTATGTTTTTGATACCCTCCAGCTTGTTGCGGAGCGGGCTATTGCTAGTTAGAGACGGAGACATCACACACGTGATCCACAGTAGACTCTGTGCGCTCTGGGAAGTTTGAAACTTTCAGACGGTTCGAGTAGGAAATCCCTTGTCAGGCTTACGTGTTACATGGAGGTTGGATGTCGGTTTAGCCTTCGTGTCAGGACCGTTCCCAAATCACTCGGGATTAACGTGGGACACGCCTGATCCCGTCTGACACGAAGTGTCAGACCAGGGAAAATTCCGTCTCTAGCCCTCATCGGGCTTCCAGTGTACGCCAAGAGCGTGGGAGGAGGAGTGTGATGTCTTGTCTCTGCTACAGCCCGCATCCGCTGTCAACATGAAGGGCATTAAAACATCAAAAGTCGTGAGTGGACAAAATAATATTTCATTAAAAACATTTTCACAATAAGACATTTATGCCTTTCACTAAAAAGCATATGCATGCATTCAAAAACCATTTATCAAAACATTCATAAAACCATTTGTCAACATTCTCAAAACCTTTCAACGGTTCATGCCCGGTTCCCATAAACCGTCATGACCCATCAAAACCTTTCAAAGGTTCATGCCGGTCCCCATAAACCGTCATGAACCATAAATCCATTTATGGATCCCCGACCCGAAATCATAAACTTGAAAACCATAAATCAATACATGGGAACTCAGCCCAAATCACGTCACGTGGGTCTCAGCCCAAAACCATTCTCAATGAAATACCAAAACACAGAATACGGGGTCTCCGCCTCAAACCATTTCCAAAGTATCAAATACGGGGTCTCCGCCCCAAATCACTTTCTAAAACATGGAACACGGGGTCTCTACCCCCAAATCACTTTCCATAAAACCTTATACGTATCGACATACGTATAACTTATCCGTGGCACTTCCGAGAAGATGCCAACTCGGGGCACACAGCCCCTAGGGAACACATCCCCGATATATGTCACGATTAATCATCTCTATACTAGTGTGCACACTACTCGGGGTCTCACTTCGAGTCTTCTCCCAGGAATTCTCCATCTGGGAGGCTCTATCTTCGGACCTAGTCCGATCATCTCTCCGGAATCTGGTCCGGGACCACAACATAAATCATAACTCCCACTCCTGGAACGGGATCTCTATGGGGATACCCACTCTGGTCTGTGGATCGTGACTCTCCAGGTCGACGTCTGGAGGAGACCGTATAATCATATGGAGGGTTTCATACATTTCAAATACTTTCTTTCTTTCTCAAAACATATTTCAATTGGGTCTCATACCCGATTCATCTCAACAGGATTCCTCGAATCCGATTCAAATCCATTTCACAAGCCTCGGCCTAAATCCATAGTTCAACAGGGTCTCATGCCCGAATTCTTATTTTACAAACTGAACTGGGACTCAAGCCCAATGTTACAATGAACAGGGCCTCAAGCCCGATACCACAGCTAACTGGGCCTCAAGTCCGAACCATAAAGCAACAGGACCTCAAGTTCGATTTTACAACCAACAGGACCTCACGCCCGATACTACAGTCAAATGGGTCTCAAGCCCGAGATTACAACCAACTGGGCCTCAAGTCGGAACTCGCAAACTAACGGGACCCTCGGTCCGATCGTATAACTCAAATGGACCCTCGGTCCAATTTCTCGTCAAATCAAATGGACTCCAAGTCCGAGAGTTTGTAAATCAAATGGGTCTCATGCCCAATTTCCTATTTCCAAGTCCAAAATCCATTCATCAAACCATCATTGAAAACGATGTAAGCAAAGGTACGACATAAAGCCGAAAACCTCGAAAAATGTGCAAATATGTCGATCCTAAGCTTCCACAATCAAATACACTCATGGCATCAGAAAACATATATTAAAACACTCATAAAACATTTATACATGCATCAAGTTCGAAAGAAAGGTTCACTCACAGACCGTCTGAAGCCGCGCCTCGATACGCGTGCCAAAATGTCTTCCCGGGCCAATCGTCGCCTCCGGGATTCCCAAACTTGTCCATTAATTAAGAGGGTTACTAACTACTTAAATAACACCTCACTAAAGTCCCGTAATTTTTCAGTATTTCTAACTATTTTTAAACACGAACCTAAACCTTCGGACGTCCCGAACTATATCGAAACGATGTCCGATTGACACGAAACCCATCCCAAAATGTTCGTTACATCGAATAGATGATTTCACACGTTGAAAGCATCCTCAAAATCCTTACCACGCGCTCGTACGCGGCCCAAGGATGGCCTGGCCGTGGGCCTCACGCGCCGGCCACTGTTCATCTTCCTTGGCTAGTGAACCGCTCCAGACCAGCCGGTTCGGTTCAAGTTTTGCAACTGGACCGGCGTGACCGGTCCAGACCTCTCCAATCCTCATTTTTCGTCCAATATTCTCTTTTTCAATCCCAATCTTCCTATTTTCTCATTTCCTACCATTTCCAATCATCAAACCTAATCAAAACACCCTAAATCCTATCCATGTTCAAAGGGCCTCACGACCTAACTTTTTATTTTCCTCTCACAACTTCCACAGTCGTCCAACCACGACCAAAAACTCCTCTAAACCATCTTAACAACCTAATAAACTCATCCTAATCATCCAAAACAATCCATAATGCATAAATAAAAAAATATGGGAAAAAAGGATAAACCGAGTACCTCTCGGGTTTGGGCCTCAGCCGTGCACGGCGGTGCCAACCTGGCCGGTCACCACCATCATCTTGTCCTCTCTTCCTTCCCTTGTTCTCTGTCATGGCCATAAGGGAGATTGGTTTGGGTTTGGGGTGGAAAGGAGATCGGGTTTGGGGTTTGGAAATGAAGAAAAATGATCGATGAAGAAAGGGGAGGATATGCATGAAGAGAAACTGATGGCCAGTGGATGGGTGACACTTTTCACTCATCCATTGGTCTAATAACAAATATCTGGGCCCCACTTAATTCCAAAAGTAATCTGTTTCATAATTCGTGCAATAGTACTTTCGAACTTCCGTGAACTGTAACTTCTCCGTCGAACGTCCGAATTCGGCGTGCTGCCTGTCTACGGATTCGTATCGTCTTGATATGCCCTCGGCCATCTGACCTCCCGTGTCAAAAGTCAACTATTTGCTCCTTTTTTACTAAATTACCAAAATGCCCCCCGAACTTCCTTAAATCGTAACTTCTTCCTCGAACGTCGGAATCAAGCGTGCCACCTGTCTATGAACTTATGATGTCCCGAACTACGTCACAGTCATTGAACAAAATCCATTTGACCAGCTGAACAAAAAGTCAACGATTCACCCATTCTAGGAGTAAAATCGTCATTTCGTCCGAACGTCCGCTAATCCTCGTCTAATCCCTGATTAGTCTTGCTAATCTATATTTAATCCTTAATTAATCTAGTTAATTCAGGGCGGGTCGTCACATTCGTGTCACGCGTAAGTTAGACAGGAGCATGACTTAGCCCTTAATCCCAGGGGATTGCGGGTGGGTCGTGTCAAATTGGTATCAGTGCAGGTTTTATGTGCTCTGCGTGAGGTTTGGCTCCCAGAGTCGTTGGTTCATCGACTTGGGTATTAGGATTCTACTGTGGATGTGATGTCTCAACGCGGAACAACCCGTCATCAACCTGGATACGTGAGTGATAGTGCGTAATCGTACGCTAGTTAGTGGCGTATTGTGTAGTAGTGACTGGGTGATGTGTTGCCCGATACGCGATTAAAGGTGTTACTGGTCGGCTTTGGGTCGAAAAGGATAGTGTGTTTGACGGTGGATATGCTCGATAGTCAGTTGGCCTTAAGGGTCAGATAGAGTAGCGCCTATAGATGGTCGGTTGTGTGTTAGGGTGCTTCACCCTGATAGTGAGATACGCTTGATGGTCGACTGGTCAACATGTGGAGCCTGATGACAGTTTGTTGCGCTGGTGGTATATGTGGGCCGAGGAGGCCGGTGACGGCGGCTTGTTAGGCCAGATGACGAAAGTATGGATTGGTGACCTTTTGGTCAGTTTGGATGAGATTGGACTTATGCGGCTACGAGTAGCTGGATGCCTCGAGTGATGGGGTATAGGAAACTACTTGAGGATTTGAGGGATTCCCCCCCCCCCCTGGTTACTAGTTGACATTCGTGTGTAGACTTTAGCTGGGTGTGACGACCCGAGTGGGGGCTATTGTGAGCTAATGGATGTTGTGGGTTCCGATAACCCGTATGTCGAGGATGATTTGAGGAACCCTGTTGTGAGGCTAGCTTGTCACTGTGGGTTCCTTGGTGAGAAACCCAGAGTAAATGTTTAGTTTGGGAAACCTGAGTTGGGGTTTGTGGTTAAGGAGTTTTTGTGGTTGGGCCGATTTACGGCTGGTGGAGATAGTGCTGCTAGGTGTAGCCGAGGTAGTTGATGGTTTGTAGATGACTCTGAGATGGTGGTATTTGCTTGAGCATTGAGTTTCTCAGAGTTGTGGATGTCAGTTTCCCGACCCGAGCGTAGGTTGAGGGTTTTGGCTCAGTAAGAGCGGAGATTTGAGACTAGTGTGCTGTGAGTCGAGATAGGAAATGTTGTGCCACGAGCTGGGATGCTTGTCATAGTTGGATGGGCACATTGAGTTGAGTTTGTGGTCAATTGTGATGTGCCGGTGTCTGATGGGAACCTTTAACTGAGTGGGGATAGGTGATGACCATTAGTTTGATCAGAGTAGCACAGAGGAAGCGCGGTGGACCTATGCTTCGTGTTGGATTGGGCTAGGTTGGTATGATTGGGTTTGACAGTTCGTGGGGTTGGTTTTAGTGGACTCCCCTTGATGTGTTGGTATATGTCGGTATATGCGGAAGTTGGCATATGGTGATGTCGAGGTTGGCACTTGGAGATTGACAACTTCGAGGGTGGTAACTGGGGAGTCCGATGACAGGACCCATCGCAAACCCCTCGGGATTAACGCGGGATGACCCTGCTCCCGTTTGACAGGAAGTGTCAGACAAGGGATATTTCCGACCTTTGCCCTCTCGAGCTATCAGAGTACGCCAGGATCCGGAGGAGGTATGTGATATCTCGGTCTCTGCTATAGTCCACATCCGTTGTCAACCTGAAGGGCAGTAAAACATTTAACAGCTGTGAGTGGACAAAATAAGAGTTTGTAAAAACATTTCATAAGAAAGACATTTGTACCCTTCACTAAAAAGCATGCATGCATTCGAAAACCATTTAACCAAATGGAACCATATGTGGGAACTAAGCCCAAAACCATAATCAAAAGAACCATAAAGATTCAACCATACGGGCCACTGTCCAAAACCATGTGGGACTTAGCCCAAACCATAATGAAAGAATCATAAAGAATCAACCGTACGGGCCACTGCCCAAATCAATATGGGACTCAGCCCAAAACCATAATGAAACCAGGTACACGTGCCACTGCCTAAAACCTATGCATATCACATATCATATATCATATATACATATAATTCACACAACCAATCCTGTCATGGTTTCCAATGCTACGCGCGTGCTACCCGGGGTCTCAAACTCAAGTCTTCTCAAAGTCAAAGTCAATGTCCGTAAACCAATGACCCTACCCGAGGTTATAGTAACCGTAACCTTTCTGAGAGTAAGGAACCTAACGGGGGCGACTCCCACTCAGTTAGTGCTCCGTGACTACTCCAGGGTCCACCCAGGCCAACGACACTCCTCAGAGGAGATAGTACAAGTAAAGGAAGGTATATGAATACATATATATATATATATATATACATACCATAAACACTCATGCCCGATCCCCGTGAACCGTCATGTATTATAAAATCCTTTTAAGGGTGTATGTCCGGTTCCCATAAACCGTCATGTACCAGAATAACCTTTCCAGGGTTCATGCCCGGATCCCATAAACCGTCATGAACTTGGAAATCCATCTAGGGTCCCTGACCCGAAATCATAACCACAAAGCAACAGGGTCTCACGCCCAAACATATGACATCAGCTGGGCACCGTGCCAGATATCTAAGGGTCAGTCACGACTCCGATCATAGTGATGCGTGCAACCATCCATCCAGGACCACCCTCAATCCTGGTATGTCGCCGTGAACGTATCAACCAACGCGACCACCACAAGATCATGGTGCACTCATCACCGATCGATATCCTGAACCGTCAGCACTCTGAATTCGAGCCTCCATCGGCTACCCGACCACAGATCGTGCATCGTGACCTCTCCGGAAGGAACTCATCCCAATCCGGAGGCGAGCGTCGTATCGTCTGTCGCCGTGCACATAGCACCCGTCGCGACCACGATTTAGACCCGTAGGTCATCAATAGCATCATATGCCCGAGACCAAACCAAATGGGTCTCATACCCGAGTTTATCCTTTTGGAAATCCAAAACCATTTCATTTAAACCATCAAAGAAATACAGACCCGTATAGACACCGTATAAGGCCAAAACCTCGAAATACGTACCTATACGTAACCACAACCAAAATGCACTCATGGCATCACCAAACATGTATTAAAACATATAATAAACATTTATGCATGCACCAATTTAGAAAACAAGGTCCACTCATAGACCGTCTGAGCTGCCGCCTTGATTTACGTGCCATACGGTTCTCCCGAGCCAATCACCGTCACCGGGACTCCCAAACCTATCTAAATCGTAAGAGAAGGTTACTAACTACTTAATTAACCTCCCATTAAAGCCCCGTAATTTTTCAAAATTTTTAACTATATTTAATCCAGATCCGAAACCTTCCGATGCCCCGAACATTATCGAAACGGTGTCCGATCGACACGAAACCAGTCCCAAAATGTTCGTTACATCGAATAGAAGATTTCACGTGTTGAAAACATCCCCAAATAGTTGGACACGCGCCCCCACGAGCCCTAGGAAGGTGCTGCGCATGAGATCACGCGAGGCACTGTTCATCGTCACTAAGCTCTGTCGAACCGGGTTTGACTGGTGTGAACCGGCCGAACCGGTCTGGATTGGTTCAAGGCCTAAACCCGTCCATCTTCGGTCCATTTCATCCCATTTTAATCCTATTATCTTCCTAATCCTATTTCCTATCTTTTAAACATTAAAAACGGAAGAAAACCATAAAACCCGTACCTCCAAGAATCAACCATGGTGGTGGCGGGTTCCTCCGCCGTCCACCGTCCTTCCCGGCTGTCCAACGCCTCGAAATTAATCCTATTAGTCTCCTATGGTCCCCAGAAACATTACCCAATCGATAGAATTAGCTAAAAACCTATAAATCTCAAACTTGAATTTTTAAAAGCTTACCCAAGCTTCGGGTTTCCCCCCGCCGTGAGCCGCCGTGGCTCTGGCTGTCGTGTTCAGTCCATCAGCCTCTCATCACTCCTCACACGGTCATGTTGATGTAAGTAGAGTGATGGTGTGATGGGTGGTGTTTGTGTTTTGAAGAAAAATGGAGAAATATGGGTTATGGGATTTCGGGTTATGAAGAAAAGAGAAGAAGAAATGTTGTCTGATGAGAGAAGAGAGATAGATGAGATGAGTGGTGAGGATTGAGAGATTAAGTTGAAATGGATGGCTAGGATTTAATGTTGAAAGATTAGATTATAAAATAATTAATTTAATATTATTTTATTAGTGAGATCCACAATTTAGGGGAATTGGCCAATGGGATGAGTGACACTTGTCACTCATCCATGGGTCCCATTTAAAATATCTGGCCAATCAGATATTTCCAAATCATCATCGTATCGAAGTACGTGCATAGTGAAATCAACCTTCCGTGACCCATAACTTCCCCGTTCGAAGTCCGATTTCAGCGTGCCACCTGTCTATGGATTCGTATCATCCTGATCTGCGTAACGGTCCTTGGCCCTCGGCCATCGGACATCCTAGTCAAAAAGTCAATATTTTGCCCCTTTTAACCAAAATTACCAAAATGCCCTTAAGCTTCCGAACGTCATAACTTTTTCCTCGAACGTTGAAATTGAATGTGCCACCTGTCTATGAACTCGTGACGTCACAAACTACGTCACGGTTATCGGTCAAAGACTGTTTGACCGCCAGAATGAAAATTCAACGTTTTGCCCACGCCCAAGGGAAAAACGGTCATTTTGCATCGTTCGTCCGATTTCGCCCAACTAATCACGAATTAACCTCACTAATCATGATTAATCACTAATCTAATCCCAGAATTCGGGACGGGTCGTTACATCCGAGGTCAGTGATTGAGGATTCCGAGAGTTGGTGACTCGTATTTTAGCAGGTGCTCGGAGTTAAACTTCAGAAAGGTTGAGATGCGATCATCAGAAGGAGTGATGATTGACATCCTTTTGGATGCGCATAAACGGTGTTAACCGAAAGGCGAGTTGGTGGGTGAGTTGGTTGGTTACGGACAAGTGGTTGTGATCCGTAGGAGTTGTGGATCGCCTAAGTGTAGCGGAGTTGACGTTTGGACGGTTGGTCCAATGGTGGTATTCGTGTTGCGGATTGAGTTCCATGGTTGGAATCTCGAAATCAGGAGCTGTTGTAGTTTGGACAATGAGATGTGTGTTGATTCGGATTTGGTGTTAGGTGTCGAGTATGAGAGATGAATACTTTGGAGTCGATTTGGGGATTCATTGAAGGAACATCAGGAATTGTGAACCCCCTTACTTGTGGACACTTGGGGTTGTGCTCAGGAGTAGAGAGAGGGCTTAGTAACGCCATGTTTGGCATGTGTGGCGAGTGTCATGAGTTCGTGTTAAGTTAGCTTAAAGTAGGATGACTTGCGCTGTCATAGTGTTGGATTGATGTGATCTCCGTTGTAGGATGACGGAAGGAAGCGAATAAGGAGTGACTATAACTGATCGATATGGGGTTGTTGAAGAAAACCCCCAATCTAGACATGTGGTATTCTGGCTTGATTTAATTGGATGTGATGGTCTGATGGTAAGAGTTGTATGGACGAGAAATGGGATCCACTTAGGAGTGAATGGATCGGGACTGGATTGCTTCTGACTCCGGATTGGATTATTGTGTATTAGGAGGATAAGATGACAAGATAGAGGTTGGATATTTGGACATGCAAATGAGGAGATTGCTCTGTCTTGTAGGAGTGGAAGTGGTTGAATATCTTGACCATCTTGGAGATGTGTAGGACGCGTGTGGTCCGTCTTGCATACGTATGGTATGGGACTTGGACCTGGTACTGGGTCTGCTCTGTGTTCGTAGTTGAGATGCGATTCGATTTCATAGGGGTTAGGAAACCTAGGAGACTGGGGGACTCGAAATAGACTTAAGCTGGTGTTGTTTTTAGAAGACGTATTGGGCCTGACGTGTTGGCCTAGTATTGGATTGGACAGATGGACTTTGGGTGTAGTAGAGCTCGGCTAATGCCGATGTGGTTGAATGGTGGACTTACCGTAGGATGTCGTTGGAAGTACCTGAGGATGTACTCTACGAGCTGTGTTGAGGTATTCTAGCTATCTTTGTTTTATTCAAGTTTATAGGGTTGTTGTCACGTGGGATTGGTGGTATGCACCGTGCTTTTGGTTGGTTGTGATTAGTGTATGTGTTTGAGATGTGTCCCGGTGCATTAGGACGTGCATCGTGATGTTCTGGTAGGGGTGTTGGTGATCGGCTTGGTGCTGGGGTTTGTTTTTGGTTGACTTGCTAATCCGATGTGATTGACTAGTTGTGTTGTGGATTGGATCCGAGTGATCCCGAGTGAGCTGACTGGTTGGCAAGAGTTAGTACTGATGTGAGCTGGACGCTCCGAGCCATGAGTGGCTCGTGGGACCCTGACATTGAGATGTTTAATCACGGTTAAACTGGTTTGTGATAAGGTTCAGTTATAGAGATATTGTATGGAATGTGGATGGTGTTTCCCCAGGTTGACTGTGTGAGTGGTTGGTGGAACCACTGGTGAAATGATTGACTGAATTAGGGGTATAGATGAGTACATTGTGACTTCAGTAAGGTCGGCGCGGATCGCTGACGGAAGTAATAGGGAACGTTGCACGAATCTTGATGCATAGGTGTACCGAGGCCGATAGATGTCGTCTTATGAATGGGTGTACTTGAGATTTGTGTTTTTTGACGGCGAGCTCGCATGATGTACAAATACATTGCTACGAGGTACGCTCGACTCGGAAAGGAGTCGGAAGTGTTGGAATTGGTAGCAGTGGTGTTGTGGCATACCTAGGGTTAGTTGAGCCGTGAGTGTCGGCTGGCGTGACGTTAGAAGTATCACGGGGATGAATTGGAATGTGTTGACCGCGGTAAGAATGAGATGCTCGTCAGATGGACCGTAAGTTGGTTGAGTTGGTTCGCTTGGCCGAGTTGGGGTGACAGCTTGGGAACTATCAGGATACGTTGGATTGGCAGGTGCTGGACATGGGGTAGGATACCCAAGTGTGAGATCAGTTGGATTCCCCCAGTTAGTCACCGAAGTACGAGATGCGAAATTTCGGGGACGAAATTCTTTAAGGGGGACCCGTCCCAGAAACCGAGATTAGATTAGTGGTTAATGACGGATTAGTGAAGTTAATCGGTGATTAGTTGGATGCTTTCGGATGGACGGTGCGAAATGACGGTTTTGCCCCTAGAATTTGGCGAACGGTTGACTTTTGGTTCGAGCAGTCAACCGGACTTTGACCAATGACTGTGACGTAGTTCGGGACGTCACGAGTTGATAAACAGGTGGCACGGCCGATTTCGACATCCGACGAGGAAGTTATGACGTTCGGAAGTTCGAGGGTAATTTGGTAATTTGGTTGAATAAGGGCCAATGGTTGACTCTTTGGACTACAAGTTCGTTTCACGTAATTCGAGGACCGTTAGGTAGGTCTCGATATCCTGAATATAAAGACAGGCAGCACGTGTCAATTGGAGTTTGGATGACAACGTTATGGGTCTAGGAACATGAGGGGCAAAATGGTAAATTTAGAAGGTAGGGGTAAAATGGTCTTTTGCTATCTAGGGATCTGTGCCCAGAAGGATGAGGACATCTGTCACTACTGTAGTGGATATTTTGCACCGGATATTGGGAGATTGGGACACGTGGGGAGGTTCTGGTTGGTTCCAACCAAATCTCACTTGTTTGATCGATTAAATGGAAAACAGACACAGAGAAGGAGTTTGGAAAATCGTGCAGCTGGTTCCATTGTGTTCCATGTGTGAGTTCAGAATTGTTGAGTGAGAAATCAAAGGGCGTGTTGTGACCTATGTGAGTGTGTCGACTGAGTGAAGAGTGTGTGAGAAGTGAATAAACACAGAAAACAGAGAATGAAACCGTGAACAGCCGTGAGCTTCAAACGATCAACCCTTCATGAATCTTGTCTGCGGTGGTGTTTAGTGAGCAGAAGTGAGCCTAGGACGTTAACAGAACACGGTGGAAGCCACGGCGGAGGACAGAGGGCAGGTAAGCCATCTCGACTGCCCTGTTTTTCTGAACTTATTCAAAATGAAAATCGAGAGGTTTAGTGAGTTGTTGTGCATCTGTGATGATTATTACCATCTTAGAAGGTTGTTCTCGAACTCAGGGACTCAAAATCGTGTTCGAAATGGTGGCCGGGAACAAAGGAGGAAGACTGGTCGGTTTTTCTTCGATTTTGGATGGTGAGATTTTGATTGGTTTATTAGTGTTTTGGTTAGATAAAATGAGTGAGGAGAGTGAGATGAAAACATTGGTTGAAACCCCGTTGATTTTGCTTGAGGAATCGTGGAGAACCGGTCTCGCTGGTCCGGTCCAGCCGGAAACCAGAGAACCGGCTTGAACCCTGTTCAACTCAAGGTCAGGGATGATGAACAGTGCCGTGCGTGGCTCCCACGCACAGCCCCTTTGGGCGGCGCGTGAGGGCGCGTGGAGCCCCTTTTGGGGAGGTTTCTAACACGACTTTTAAAGTATTCGATATAACAAACATTTTGGCACTGGTTTCGAGTCGATCGGACATCGTCTCGATATGTTTTGGAATGTCCGAAGGTTTTAGGGCTCGGTTTAAAATAGTTAAAAATTCGGAAAAATTACGGGGTTTTAGTAGAAGCTTAATAAAGTTGTTTTTGACCTGATTATGGGATTTGGACAGGTTCGGGGAAGCCGATGATAATGGATTAACTGGGAACGGCTTAAGCGCACGCGTATCGAGGCAGCGGGTAACAGTCTGTGAGTGGACTTTGCTTTCAAACTTATGTGCATGCATATATGTTTTATATGTTTTCTATCCGTGATTTCTATATTCATGAATTGATATTGATGATTTATGGTTTTGAACGTATTTCGAGATATTTACAAAATTGCACGTTTTATGAGATATGGTTTTATGCTGTGATTTGATAAAGGTTCCGATACCATGATTTTGGGATTTGAAATATGATTTGATTTCAATGATTTAAAATGGATTTTGGAAAAGTGATTTCGGGCTTGAAGCCCAGTTCATAAAAGTGGTTTTGATGAATGTGATTTCAGGTTTTGAAATCGGATTTCAGGATGACGATTCGGGATTTGATTTTGGAACTTGAAAGTGAATTTCCGGATTTGGGTTCAGAATGGTTATTCCGGATGCCGGCTTACGGAATGATAGTTTCGGATTCGTATTTGGAAATGGATATGATTCTGGATTTGGATTCGGGATGATGATTTCGGATTCGGCTTGGAATTCGAAATGGTGATTTCGAATTCGGATTTGGACATGGATTGGAAAATGGTTTAAAAATGGTTTTTGGATTGGATTTGCTGGATCTGGTTATTGGGTTTAAAGACCCGGATATGATTATGATGGGGGCGGGCCCGGATTGGGTTTAAAGACCCGGATTGAGTTCAAAGACTCGAGAGTTTAAAGACTCGGATATTGTGATTTCCCCCGTAGGCCTATTGAGTTTAAAGACTCGGGAGTTTAAAGACTCGGATTATATTGAGGCCTGGATTGAGTTTAAAGACTCAGGAGTTTAAAGACTTGGACAGATCCAGCAGGTTCGATGGATGGAAATGTGTTTTCAAATGTGTTTTGGGTTTTCAAAGATAACTTGATGATGTTTAATAATGATGGTTTTCACTAATGGTTTTCTAGTGATTTGGGCTATGACCCAAATGAGGTGGCTTTTGATGGTTTTGGGCTCAGACCCGGGATTTAAGAAAAAGCAAATGATTTCGGTTTGCATACATGGTTTTGATTATCACGGAAATGAACTGGTTTTATATGCATGCATTAGTTTTTAAACGGAGGGTAGAAATGTCTTTTCTTATGAACGGTTTTCTAAACTTATCCTTGGTTTTTTGGTCCACTCACAGTATTTTATGTTTTTGATACCCTCCAGGTTGTTGCGGAGTGGGCTGTTGGTAGTTAGAGACGGATACATCATACACACGATCCATAGTAGACTCTGCGCGCTCTGGGAAGTCCGGAACTTTCGGACAGTTCGAGTAGGAAATCCCTTGTTAGGCTTACGTGTTACATGGAGGTTGGACGTCGGTTTAGCCTTCGTGTCACACGTAAGTTAGACGGGAGCATGACTTAGCCCTTAATTCGGGGGGATTGGGGGTGAGTCGTGTCAATGGGTACTTATTTGAAATTTTTAATAGTTTGAATAAATGTTTGTGCTGACCCTTATAATTTGGGGACTTATATGTAGTTTTTCCAACTCAAAATCCCCTATGTACTATCAAAGCCATTACAAACAAACAACTAATCTTTACAATTCCAAATTATGGGAAAACCAATTAACACGATAAATAGCTCAATAAGAGGCTAAATTTATTTGAACAAACCAAACAAAAATAAAACAAACCCAAAAAAAGGCACAAATAGGAAACTACCACTACTGCTATCGCTGCCCATCACTATTATGGCCGCATCCTCAGCAGAATTTGGAAGACGATGAGAAATCTCGTACATAACCATATCACATATGCTTTGACCCACCACGAGCAACACTACCACTGCGACTGGAGAGTTGTGACCGCTCGATCAAACCTCATAGGCTGCACCACAAGCGTAACTCGCATGAAGGAAAATTAGCCCATGCATCAAGACCATCATCAGGAATCTAACCCACTAAAACTAGCGAGCATTACAACCATTATCGCAATCAAAGAAGATTTCATTTATGACTTATCAAATCGATCACACATGCAAAATCATACTTCCACACGGAACATTAATTATTTGTGATGATAGAATGAGAAAAAGAAGGTTGATAATGAACAAACTCTAACGATTGCAATACAAATAAGGCTTGTTGGATATTATTGGGATTTATGAATGTTACATTCATATGGATCGCAAGAAAAGCTCCTTGAACACTAAAAAAAGCAGTCAAATACATGAAATTTGGTTTTGAAAGAGGAGATTTCCAAGAGGAGGAGACGAATATGGTTTTCGGGAGATCAGGATTCGTTGCTTCACTTTAAGCTACAATTCCATTGCCATATATATACATGAAATTTGTATGTGTACTTGTAAGACATGCCGTCAAGTAAGTATAACATGTGCATTTAGTTTAAAAAATGATTATTTATAATAGTTTAAAGTAAATATGAATTTAAATGGAAATTATAGTGAAATTAACATTGATGAATCCATGAATAAAAATATCGGTAATTTCGTTGAAATTTCGGTAATTTCGGAAGATGCACTATTAATTCGTGAAAATCGGATGTAAAAAGAAGGAGATTGAGTCGGGTTATGCCGTCAGATCGGAAAACCCGAGTTACAGACTCGGCTAGAGGTAGGAGATGACTGTTAGTTTTTATACTTATATATTAGACGTTGGTTAAACTTACAAAAATGCTAGCTAGTAGAGTTGATTTTGAGTTTTATTTCTCATTTGGGGGGTCTTGGATTCAACCCCCCTTGTCCAATTTTTCAACAAAGTTTGGTTTTTTTTCCAATTTTTCAACAAAGTTTGGTTTTTTTTTTTCCATTTTTTGTCAAATTTTAAATATATCCATTACTTCCAAATTTTTAACAATGTTTGGTCTTATTTTTTCATCTATTTTTTTTTCTTTCCAATTTTAAATATATTTAAACTTATTTTATCATTTTTCTTACATTGAATTTTTGTATGTTTATTGTTATGTTTTTAACTATATTAACATTCAATTATAATAACTTACTTCAATTTATGTTTATATTTAAGATTTTATATTATTAGTTATTGTCGGAATCATATTAATTACATCATATATTTATTATATCAAAGTTATTTTATAATTTTATTAGTCATATATAACCATTATTAGGTACTTAAGTTTTTCCCAAAGTTTCATTAAAAATTTCTAACTTTTAAACTAAATTTCCATCATTTTTGTTGACTGTAAACGATATCGATATCGATATTTAGAGCGAAATATTCATAAATTTGTTTAGCGATATATTCATCTATATCGATATTTCAATTTTTGAATAGAATCCCAAAAATGAAATCCGGTATAATTAATTTGGGATAAAATGAGAGTATGGATGTTCTATGTATGTGAGATGCACATGAGCAGATGACACGTGTAAAAGTGTACGCGGCCCCTTATCTCGATCAGTCATCACAACAATAAAAAGTGAGGTCATGGTCGTAGACAGAAATGCACATGCAATATTGAAGGTTCTTGGATTGACCGGGAAAGACTCTAGAGATGTATTTCCGTTATTAATGGAGTCTGTCGGTCTGGGAATGGGCATGTAAATTAGCCACTTAAACGTACGAAGCGGAATGGGAATGGCTTGACCGAATCCGCATGCATGGACGGCCGGAGGGGGTCCAGCAGTGAGCGACGCGGCTGGAGGTTTGAACGTGGAATCACTCTAAAATAAAGACAAAGGAATGACCTTATTTACTTTGACTAAAATAATTACCTACAAGATATTATTTGGTCTATATATCCAACCATGCTTTCCACCTTGTATTTATTCATTCCATCAAACAAATCCTCGTCATTGATTACTTAAACCCAATTAACAAGGAGCTACCTTAAGAGAGATAAGAAAGAAAACGGAACCATTTGCAAGCAGCAAGATCGATAATACGTGCAGCGTATATAAATCCAATTTCAAAATGCCTAGTTGCTTACTTCAAATTATAAAGATTTAACATCTACAAAATTCAGTGAATTGAGGGCGTACATTTAAAATCATACTAATACTTATAGGGACTTGGGATTTCTCCAAAAAAAATAAATTAATTAATATTGATTATTGAACAAGTACCCTTGATGGTTGTTGATGGTCGTTGGAGGATTGGAAATTAAAGAATTTGCTTTGTTTGATAAATTATATTTTAGCTATACACCTAGACTTGACTACCTTAATTACTATTTGGGGTTGTTGTCGTTGGGATCTCTGTGCTTCTGCAATAGTTGCAATCTAGCATAAAACTTTGAGTTTGAGGCCTTTTATGTGTGGAATATTTGACAGTTCAACTATTTGGTTGGCTTATTCACCATTCGAAATAAGTTTATAAACCAATTATTGAATTCAGATTGAGTTCAAATTCAGTTTGTACTTAATTTAATCCATATGTAAAGACGGATCAATCTCAAAAAAAAATCACTTGGCCTTCGATGGCTAGCAATGCCACAAGGCTGACCATCCTAATTAAGCTCGGTCGACCAACTCGTTGACTAATCAGATTGTAATTGACACGAGAGCTATGACCATCGGGACATGTGTCAATACCAAGGAACATTAATTCACATCGAAATTTTCCACAAAAAATATTCAATGTTATTATAAATATAATGACATCTCCTGTAAAAAAAGGTCATGATCCATCAACAAAGAAAACTAGAAAATCGAGCTTAGCGAGGAAAATCTAACTTGATCCATCTTTTACATCACCAAATTCAAACTCTTGTATTGAAAAAAAAAAAATGCATTATAGGAACAAGTATTAAAAACATTGACAACTCAAGGAAATAACTCTGTCCTTCTAGTTTTTTTTTTTTTGGGTCTGTTCTTTGTTCCAAAGCATAAACACAAGAGGAGGAGATACTGCTTTTTCTTTTCCCTTAATAATAAGTGTGTGTTGCCGTTACCTTTTGGTTTGAATTAGGCTGATATGTAAGTTACCTATCATTCTTATTTTGCTGTTTTTCTTAATCAAATTCCACCTTCAAAGTCTTCCCTTTAAAATTTATTTTCCTTCAAGTTGGTTCTATCTAAGTTGCTTTTGGTCATTTGGTCATCTTTGTAAATGACCTACGTTGGAGATCAGGTTTTTTTCATATTCGCTCCATGGTCTTCAGATTCTTCAAAACCATATATAGATGTCCTATTAAGTCTAAAACGTAATCAAATTAAGACATTTGGTCATCTTTGTTAAGATTTTTCCGCAATTCTAATGTCCTATTAATGTGATTGCATTATTGTCCGTGATTATAGTTGAAATTTCATTTTGTTAAAAAAAAAAAAGGAACAAGTAGTAAAATAAAACTCTTAACAAAATAAGTAATAAGAATCAATTATAAATTAATCCACTTTTGAGGCATAACATATAAATTAGTACATATGATTTACTAGATTCCTTTTAAAGATTTGACCTTTTTTTTCAAAAATTTAATTGCTTTTTTTTTTAAAAAAAATTTCCTACTACTCTAGCCGACTACTTACCTACCATACTTATTTTTTGGGAGTCCGTTTATCAGATGTGGTTTCAAATTTTAACTATTCTATATTTGATTTTTAATTTTAATATTAATTTTGATAGGATAATTATTTCAAATAAATTTCCTAAATAACCTTCATAATTCACCTAATGAATAAAAAATTATAAATAACTTAAAATGGTAATGATTTTAATTTTTTTTTTTAATAACGAACTAAACAAATGACACAAATTAAAGAACAATAAAAATGAGTAAAGTGATTTCCTCTAAATATCGATTCATCTTTTATTGATTGTGTCAAATTCGGATCAACGCCCAACCCATTGACATTACTAAATCAATTGTAATATGGTATAAATTTGAAGAAGGTTGGATAAGCCCAACTCGTTACAGCCCAAGTTGTAAGAGAAGAATGAATGATGCCATGAGCCCATGATGATTGTAAATCGAGTTCAAACTTAAAGTTAGGGTTCCACTTCAGTTCAGCATTCAAGCAGATCGAGTTCAGAGGAAGAGTTTTTCTTACCTAAAAAATATTCAGAGGAAGATTCAACTGTGGCTTCGCCCCTATAGCCCATTCCATGTCTTGTACGAGCTTTGTCAATATTCTGTCTTTCAAACCTGATTTTCACTCCATTTTTTTCACTTTCTGCACTCCTTTCTTTGTTTTTGTCCATTGAACTTTTTTGATTTATTCAATCTCACAGCCAAACAAATTAGAGAACGTGAGGACAAAAAGAGTGAAAATCAATTTCATGCACGAGTATGCGCACAACTTAAGCATAAGAAAACAGAAGTAATTTAAAGCTGTTTGCTCCTGCCCATGCACTCTTCTATTCTTTCTAACATCCAACTAAGCATATTGTTTCATTCTAAAATGGATCCAACGGGATATGGTCTTGCTTGATACTAGTATGCCTTCTTTTTGTCTGGATACCTACGAGACAATAAAAAAAAGTACTTGATACTAGTAGGATTTTGACCTAATAGACTCCGATACTTAAATCTGCAAGCAAGAGGGAGATCTGACATAAATTAGTCATCATAGAACTAAGGAGTTGTTACCTTTGTGCGACTGTTTGACTTGTACTTATAGTAGCAATAAATGTGGTGGTTACAACCCTAATGGTGTGAGGTTCAAGTCAGCTCAGGAGATGTTGATACGTGTCTTAAGAATTCGGAATGTTGAGCATGTGGTGGCAGGGTTGTTAATCGATTTTATAAGTTTGATATTGTCCAAACTGAAACGGAACTTATGGGATGAATTAGTGTTGGTATCAGTCCAGTACCAGCCACTTTCCCAATTAGGACTATAAACTGGACAAACTATCGGTTCAATTCAGGATGGATTTTTCCCGATAAGAAAGTGGGAGAGATGAAGATGGACACGGAGAGATAGAGCAGTCCGTCTAGTTTAGGATTGATTTTTCGATAAGAAAGAGGGAGAGACAAATATGGAGAGAGCGAGAGAGGGGAGAGAGGGGGGAGAAAGAGAGATAAGGAGAGAGAGAGAGAGGGAGGGAGAGAGAGAAAGAGAGAGAGGGAGGGAGAGAGAGAAAGAGAGAGAGAGAGAGAGAGAGAGAGAGAGAGAGAGAGAGAGAGAAAGAAAGAAAGAAAGACTCGTAATGGGTTCGAGGAAATGATTGCTAGGCGATGGATTCGAGAATTTGGGTTTGAGGAACGATGTGTGATTAAGGGAGAGAGTTGGAGATGAGGGAGATGAAGTACGATTGGGGGAGATACGAGGGAGGTGAGAGTAGTGAGGTGGTGATGCATGAAGTTTTTGAGAGTTGAGATGGTGGATGATGGCTGGTGCGACATGACTCTCGTGAGGGCGGAGAAAGGTAGTGAACAAAGACTTCGATAAAATCAAAGAGGTGAAGTGAAAGAGATGATATGGTGAAGGCCGTTCTCATCTTTACTATCGAAGAGCCAAGAAGAGTTGTGAATTATGTGGACAAAACAACATCATTTGAAACAAAATAAGGGTTTCTAGTTCGTTCCAGTCCAATCCGGTTCTAGGATGCTGAAAACCAAAACTGAACCGCTTTTGGTTTGGTTCGATTCGGTTTTCTTGGTTCCATTTGGTTTTCTTTTCAGTTCGATTTTTTTACGGTTAAATACAATTTGATTTTTCGGTCAAATTTTTTTATCAATTAATATCCCTAGGTAATGATGGACCTATGTGTGTACTAGGGTGTTATTCTCTTTCTTTTTGTGTTATTCTATCTTTCGTACCAGTTCTTTTGTCAATTCTGATGAGGGTGTTATTCTCTCTTTACATGGTCGGTCAATATGGAACCAACACAAATCAAATAAGAATCAAGTCAAATTTCAATGCACCACACACCCACTTAACCAAATTTATTCTCATATTGTATTTCAAGTGTTTCATGTTATTGATGGAGAATTCTCCTACTGCCTAACAAGCTAAACTCATATTCAAACAAGTCTCATATTTTGCGCAGAAATCCCGAATCTATGAGCTGTTGTGTATGCCACCAAATTAGTGCATGTTCCAGGCATAACATATTACAATATGAATTTGTTTGTATACGCTTCTAAGGCCCAAAACTTCAGATAGACCCAACAATGTAGAATAAGAGACTAGTAAGTACTATGCTCGGTTTAGAATTGTGGGCTGATAGACCTAGTTTAGAATTGCGAGCTGATACGCCCAGTTTAGATGTGCTTCCTTTCGTGCCCAATTAGTTTTATTTGTCTTTTGTGTGTTCCTAGTTATTGTTCTAAAAATAAAAGCAAAATGTGTGTGGATTTTTTTTTTCTTATTCCTAAGTGATTAAAAGGAAAAAAAAATAATAATAACGAAGAAGGCTGTGTGATAGGACCCAACCCAGCTAACACTATATACGACACATCCGGATCCTGCTTCCGTCTGACAGGTGACTTAAGTTACCAAAAGTACCCTTAAAGCCCCATTGGACCATGGAACTTGTCCGCATGCGAGTTCATGTGACAGGACCCATCCCAATCCCCCCGGGATTAACGAGGGATGACCCTGCTCCCGTCTGACACGAAGTGTCAGACAAGGGATATTTCCGACCTTTGCCCTCCCAGGCTATCATAGTACGCCAAGATCCGGAGGAGGTATGTGATATCTCGATCCCTGCTACAGTCCACATCCGATGTCAACCTGAAGGGTATTAAAAACAGAAAGACTGTGAGTGGACAAAAATAAAGAGTTTATAAAAACATTTCCTCAAAGACCTTTATACCCTCCACTAAAAAGCATGCATGCATAGTAAAACCCTTTATTCAAACACATATGTTAAAACATCCATAATTAGGGTCTCAACCCCAAATTCTATAAATACAAGTTCTACGGGCTCCTGCCCAAAACCATTTACAGAAAACCATAACATAGTAAACATATGTGGGATCTCAGCCCAAAACCATTTATCATCATAAAACATAATTTCCCAAACCAATTTAAATCATGTTTATCCCTTATATTCATATCCAGAACCTGTCACGGTAAAATAGAGCTACACGTGTGCTAACCGGGGTCTCAACCCAAGTCTCTCCAGGGTCCACCCAGGTCAATGTCCGTAGATCAATGACCCTCCCTGGAGGTAACGAACCATGCCCATCCTGATAGTAAGGAACCCAACTGGGGGGGCGACTCCACTCAGTCAGTGCTCCGTGACTACTCCGGGGTCCACCCAGGCCAACGACCCTCCCCGGAGGAGACAATCATATATAAAGGATGGAATATGAAAAACCTTTTGAAATCATTCTTTAAACCTTTCAAGAATTCATGCCCGGCCCCCATAAGCCGTCATGAACCATAAAATCCTTTTATGGGTTCATGTCGGTTCCCATAAACCGTCATGACCCGTAAATCCATTTCAGGAGTTCATGCCGGTTCTCATAAACCGTCATGACCCATAAAAAATATTTGTAATACATAACTGGGCCCTAGGCCCGAATCCACATAGAAACTGGACCTCCTGTCCGAAACATAAACCAACTGGGCCTCCGGCCCGATGCCTCGTTAAATCAAATGGACCTCAAGTCCGAGAGTTACCTTTTCAAATCCAAAATCATTTCATTTAACTATTTTCAAAACCATAAGAATGGAAAATCAGAATAAAACTAGAAAACCTCGATTTACGTGCAAGCACGTAAATCGCCTCGAAATACGTGAAACCATATAGTTTACAAATATCCAAATAAAAATCATCAAATCACATTCATTATCCTTTTGGAAATCGAAAACCATTTCATTCAGAGCAATAAAGACGTACGGACCCATATAGGCACCGTATAGGGCCGAAACCTCGAAATACGTGCCTATACGTAACCAAACATCCAAATGCACTCATGGCATCACAAACAAGTATTTAAAACATATAATAAACATTTATGCATGCACCAATTTAGAAAACAAGGTCCACTCATAGACCGTCCGAAGCCGCGTCTCGATACGCGTGCCATACGGCTCCCCGAGCTGATCACCGTCACCGGGAATTCCAAACCAGTCCAAATTAATTTAGAGGGTTACTAACTACTTATATAACCCCTCACTAAAGCCCCGTAATTTTCCCGTATTTTTAACTATTTTTAATCTCTAACCTAAACCTTCCGATGCCCCGAAACATATCGAGACGGTGTCCGATCGACTCGAAACCAGTCCCAAAATGTTCGTTACATCGAATAGATGATTTCGTATGTTGGAACCATCCCCATAAACCCCACCACGTGCTGCCACGCGCCGCCCAAAGGCCCCTGCGCGTGGGCTCACGCACCGGTGAACAGTGCGTCGTTCCCAGCGATCGAACCGGGTCTGGCCGGTTCACTGGTTCTCCTGGACCGGCGTAACCGGTCCGGCCTGGTTTCTCCCTCAAATCTCGTCCGTTTTGTCCCATTTCAATCCTAAAAATCCTATTTTGTCATTTCCTATCCATTCCAATTAACACAACTAACCAAAACCTCCTAAATCCTAACCAAAATTAAAGGGTCTCACGGCCCTGTTTTTCCCGACCACCCTCACGGCTTCCTCCGCCGTGAAGCACCCTCCAAATCCTCTTAAAATCATCCTAGCAACCCAATAATCATTCCCTAATCATTCAAAACCAACCCTAACATCAAAATGGAAAAATGGGTTAAAATGGTTTAATCGATTACCTTCCGGGTTTCGGGCCTCCGCCGTGCACGGTGGCTCTGTCCTGGCCGGCACCATTGTCCACCTATATCTCCTCCCTCTCTGGTCCTCTCAGTCATGGTCAAGGGTTGAAGGTTGGAATGGGTTTGGGGTCCCCTGAGATCGGGTTTGGTTTGTGTTTGGAGGAAGAATGAAAATGCACGGGGAAGTTTGGTGCATGTATGAAAATGATGGGGAATGGATGAATGACATCTGTCATTCATCCATTGGGTCTGAGAAAAAGCTGGGGTCCACTAAAGTCAAATTACGCGTCCGTCTCGAAAAATGTGCAATAGTGCACTCAAACTTCTGTGAACCGTAACTTCGCCGTCGAACTTTCGAATTCGACGTGCCGCCTGTCTACGGATTCGTATCGTCCTTATCTACGTAACGGTCTTTGGCCCTCGGCCATCGGACCTCCTGGTCAAAAAGTCAACATTTGACCCCTTTTATCCAAAATTACCAAAATACCCCTAAACTTCCGAACGTCATAACTCCCTCCTCGAACGTCGGAATTGAACGTGCCACCTGTCTATGAACTCGTGGCGTCACGAACTACGTCACGGTCATCAGTCAAAGTCCATTTGACCGCCCGAATGAAAAGTCAACGTTTTGCCACCACTAGGGGCAAAACGGTCATTTTGCATCGTTCGTCCGATTTCGCCTAACTAATCACCGATTAGCCTCACTTGTCAGGACCCGACCCTCTTCTGTCAGGTCCCGATTCATCTAGCACGATATTGTCCGCTTTGGGCCTTCTTGCCCTTGCCCTCACGGTTTTGTTTTCGGGAGCTCACGGTGCAACTTCCCCGGGGGTCACCCATCTGGAATTGCACCAGCCTCAACTCGCTTAACTTTGGGGTTCCAATCCCCCCCAAAGCCACTGAGCTCCCAAAAGGCCTCATGCTAAATAGGTGTGTGCCTACACCTTTAAGGCACACCACCATTCCCTTCCCAGACCATTCCCCCCTCGCAGGAATGTGGGATTGTTCATCGTTCCCTCCAGGACACGGGTCTTACAATCCACCCCCCTTAGGGCCCAGCGTCCTCGCTGGCACACTTCCCGGTCGGGGTCTGGCTCTGATACCAAATTGTCAGGACCCGACCCTCTTCTGTCAGGTCCCGATTCATCTAGCACGATATTGTCCGCTTTGGGCCTCCTTGCCCTTGCCCTCACGGTTTTGTTTTCGGGAGCTCACGGTGCAACTTCCCAGGGGGTCACCCATCTGGAATTGCACCAGCCTCAACTCGCTTAACTTTGGGGTTCCAATCCCCCCCAAAGCCACTGAGCTCCCAAAAGGCCTCATGCTAAATAGGTGTGTGCCTACACCTTTAAGGCACACCACCATTCCCTTCCCAGACCATTCCCCCCTCGCAGGAATGTGGGATTGTTCATCGTTCCCTCCAGGACACGGGTCTTACATCACTAATCATGATTAGTCGCTAATCTAATCTAGGAATTTAGGACGGGTTGTTACAACCTTCCCTCCTTAATTAATTTCGTCCTCGAAATTCCAACCGACCTAAATCCAATCGTTCTTCCCTCCTTAATTTAGTTTCGCTCTCGAAACTCCAACTATCCTGATTCCACAACCACCCCGTGGAAAGTAGAATCGACCTCGAATGTCGTGCACACTAGTACACCCACTAACCAAAACAATACTTACTCGTACCCAAGCGTACCACTAACACTCACGTCGTATCGACTACACTCGACCACGTCGAATGATAGTAGCCATATGTTCTGAATTGACATCACTTGTCAAATCTACCGTTTTCGTTGACACCACAACTCGACGGTTCCCTTTCTCAATCTCTAACATATCCCGACGTCTGCTCCCACTAGGAGTCACCAAACCGCACTCAACGATCTACATTTACACCTCCGACAAACTGTCACCACTTGACAGCCGTCAGTCGACAACTAACACTATACACACTCGTGGTTACACTAACCTCCAACTTACTCAACTTGAGTATACATCTACCCTCAAACACTCGACTTGTGTGTAACTGGACCCACCAGAAATACTATGACCCAATGCACAGGATCCAATGTCCAGTTCATGACCTCAACTAATCCCATGGTATCGGAACTAAGCCGACTACCAACACGCTCACCAATGTACTACCGGTATAACCTATATACCGTCACTAGGCACCACAAGTATGCCCAGTATTGTACCTCGAACAACGTACCAGGTACGTACATCTATCCATCAACCAAACTACAACCACCTAGGTCATAGCCAATCACGTTTCAATTATGGAGTTTACTTGTCCAATCCAGTACTAGACAAATCAAAACTCCGACCCATTATCAATTTCCAAATCCGAATCCGCAATTTCGTAAGAAATCCCGAATCCAAACCCAGAAATCATATCCATAGCCATGTTCAAATCTGAATCCGAAATCATTATTCCGTAAGCTAGCATTTGGAATAACCATTCCGAACCCAAATCCATAAAAGAAAATCCACAGTCAAGCTTTAGAATCAAATCTTGAATCGTCATCCAGAAATCTGATTCCAAAACTCGAAATCTCGTTCTCATCTACCGAGACGCACTATATCCGAACCTATCGGATACCTGTTAGACCGATTACCACAATACAATCGATTGACTTCATATGGAAGCCAATCACAACATCACACACAACACTAAGTCTGACAAAACCCGACTTCGTCAGACACCTACTCACCTGAGGAATATACCATACGGGATTCACCCCGAAAAGGAGTTCATTCCCAACGTCCTCAACTCAACATCCAAGTAAGAGCGATAAACTCTCCATCCATCTGGATCATCAAGATCACGATCTAGATCCATTACTATATCAACCGACCATAGACGTCACGATCGAGGATCGTCACGACGTCCAAAGTCCTCAACATCAAAATCCGGATCCACCTAGGATCACACAGCTCACTCAGCTAACAATCCACCTGAGATCCGATCATAGGGTCTTACACCCTCAACGAATCAGCATACTGACACATCGTTCTTCAACCAATTCCCACATCTTAAATAGATCAGTCAACGACGAGACACGTCGAGACTGTGGGTTCTCCCCAATTACCTCGTATCAATCCTTGACATTCCACCTAGGAGAATCAAGGATGATCCAAGACTATGACATCAAAAATCATCCTATGTGAATACAACCAAACTCGTTGCATTCACCACGACACGTAAACCAACATCGTCTGCCACAAGGCAGAAAATGAGAAATCTCAGTCACCTAACCGTGATATACTCAACTCCTCATGATGACCCAAAACAAATCCTGGGTCCACCAACTAATACACGATCGGCGTACTAGTGGCAACCAACAATATCTACATCATCAACATCATCTACCATCATCAATCATGGTAGAATCTGAGAAGTCACCCAAAACGACTTCGAAATATCCAATACTAATGCGGAAAACCCGCATTCGATTCGTCACCTCAATTGCAACCTCTTGTGATTCCGAAGTTCCAACAAAATTGGAAACAACATACCCGGACATCAACCACGTGTCCCCGTTAGACTGGTTATGGACACATGCCCATTTACGACCGTATATGTACATCCAAAAGGATGTCAATTCATCCTAATCTGATGTACCACTCTACTGAAAAGTCACAAAATGACCCCTGCTGTGATCTGCAGTCAAATCTCTGCAAACCACCATATCTAACCAATTCTGACCAATCCTGACTAATTCTGACCAACTGGTCGCTAAACCCCGCGACAGATCGAGTCTGACCAACCGGTCACTAATCCGTCATGATAATACTCGATCCTCACTCCTCAACTACCGCTGGATCCTATCTAGTCCGTCACTATCCGTGAATCACTCCCGAACCACAGATACCGAACATATACGTATCTCGATGGGGTCACATCCCGACTCGTGACTCATCGTCGTCACCATCACCAACACTAGTGTCAGTATCAACATCGGCACACAGACATCAGTATCAGTATTAGCACCCCGTGTGCAAACGGACAACCCTAGATCTCCGCTCATACCGAACGATGATCTCGTACCTCTGGGTACAGTTACCTTGACAACTCATACGAGAAGAGGAAACGTCCCCTGAACGTCCCCGTCTCATTCTGCGATTGCACTCAGCCGTAACCGAGTCGAATCCAGAATCACTGCTCGTACATATGGGTTACTCACGCACCCCGTATTTTCGTCACGACTGACAATCCCATCGTCACAATCGTCACTGTAACCTGAGTCTACTCTACCTGATAAGATTCGACTACGTCCATCGATAGTAGCGTCTGCCCCAACCTCGTGCAGACCTAACTACCAGGAATCACGATATACAAACTCCGCATCCAACGGAATCAACCGCTCGTACCAACCACTCCGTATCCCCGCTCCGGGATTCCATCGACAAGTACCAACCTTGATACCTTGTCCAACCAAACTCTAACCATTCGTAACTCGACTAAACCAATGTCGTCTACTAGGTCGCCCATGACCTTAGTTGCGCCAAACCACAACTGAGTAGCACGACAACCCACTAGGTTTAACTGGTAAGTACAGCCCCAACTGCGAAGTGCAGTCCCAACACAAGCTGACATGACTAGACCGACTAACGAACCCAAATCCGAATAGTCGTCAAAGTCACACCACTCGTCAACTCACATTTCTGAACCATAAACCCAAGGTAGGGTTCCACGATCACACCTATGGTCACGCTGACCCCAACTGCGAAAAGCAGTAAAATCCACGCTCTGACCGACCCCGCGGTCTTGACATCGTAAAGACGTCAATCCAATCCTACCATCAAGCCAACAAGGATTCCCTGAATCCGGCTGCCAACTGCCGACTGCAGTAAATCCATTTAACTCAACATAATCTGACCATCTAATGGTCACAACATCGAATCAGTCGTCGGAACCGATCCTACGACATCGTGAAGACGATCCCAACTAACCGTCTCACGATCACACTCCAGAATACGAACACGTTAATCCTTCCGTAGGGTCCCACACTGTCAACCTTGACAGAACTATGGCAACCCCGGCCTCAAATGTCGAACCAAGGCATGCCAATCCTACTAACTATCGTACCGGCTCCCCAACAATCAGGTTGACCACGAACTGCAGCCCCTTGAGATATCACATCCTCGACCTGCGTACATACTCCAAGAGCTACACGGTTGCTCGAATAGAGACAACCCCGCTCTGATACCACGTTGACAGGACCCATCCCAATCCCCCCGGGATTAACGAGCGATGACCCTGCTCCCGTCTGACACAAAGTGTCAGACAATGGATATTTCCGACCTTTGCCCTCCCAGGCTATCAGAGTACGCCAGGATCCGGAGGAGGTATGTGATATCTCGATCCCTGCTACAGTCCACATCCGATGTCAACCTGAAGGGTATTAAAAACAGAAAGACTGTGTGTGGACAAAAATAAAGAGTTTATAAAAACAATTCCTCAAAGACCTTTATACCCTCCACTAAAAAGCATGCATGCATAGTAAAACCCTTTATTCAAACACATATGTTAAAACATCCATAATTAGGGTCTTAGCCCCAAATTCTATAAATACAAGTTCTACGGGCTCCTGCCCAAAACCATTTACAGAAAACCATAACATAGTAAAAATATGTGGGATCTCAGCCCAAAACCATTTATCATCATAAAACATAATTTCCCAAACCAATTTAAATCATGTTTATCCCTTATATTCATATCCAGAACCTGTCACGGTAAAATAGAGCTACACGTGTGCTAACCGGGGTCGCAACCCAAGTCTCTCCAGGGTCCACCCAGTTCAATGTCCGTAGATCAATGACCCTCCCTGGAGGTAACGAACCATGCCCATCCTGAGAGTAAGGAACCCAACTGGGGGGCGACTCCACTCAGTCAGTGCTCCGTGACTACTCCGGGGTCCACCCAGGCCAACGACCCTCCCCGGAGGAGACAATCATATATAAAGGATGGAATATGAAAAACCTTTTGAAATCATTCTTTAAACCTTTCAATTCAAGAATTCATGCCCGGCCCCCATAAGCCGTCATGAACCATAAAATCCTTTTATGGGTTCATGTCGGTTCCCATAAACCGTCATGACCCGTAAATCCATTTCAGGAGTTCATGCCGGTTCCCATAAACCGTCATGACCCATAAAAAATATTTGTAATACATAACTGGGCCCTAGGCCCGAATCCACATAGAAACTGGACCTCCTGTCCGAAACGTAAACCAACTGGGCCTCCGGCCCAATGCCTCGTTAAATCAAATGGACCTTAAGTCCGAGAGTTACCTTTTCAAATCCAAAATCATTTCATTTAACTATTTTCAAAACCATAAGAATGGAAAATCAGAATAAAACTGGAAAACCTCGATTTACGTGCAAGCACGTAAATCGCCTCGAAATACGTGAAACCATATAGTTTACAAATATCCAAATAAAAATCATCAAATCACATTCATTATCCTTTTGGAAATCGAAAACCATTTCATTCAGAGCAATAAAGACGTACGGACCCATATAGGCACCATATAGGGCCGAAACCTCGAAATACGTGCCTATACGTAACCAAACATCCAAATGCACTCATGGCATCACAAACAAGTATTTAAAACATATAATAAACATTTATGCATGCACCAATTTAGAAAACAAGGTCCACTCACAGACCGTCCGAAGCCGCGTCTCGATACACGTGCCATACGGCTCCCCGAGCCGATCACCGTCACCGGGACTTCCAAACCTATCCAAATTAATTTAGAGGGTTACTAACTACTTATATAACCCCTCACTAAAGCCCCGTATTTTTCCCGTATTTTTAACTATTTTTAATCTCGAACCTAAACCTTCCGATGCCCCGAAACATATCGAGACGGTATCCGATCGACTCGAAACCAGTCCCAAAATGTTCGTTACATCGAATAGATGATTTCGTATGTTGGAACCATCCCCATAAACCCCACCACGCGCTGCCGCGCGCCGCCCAAAGGCCCCTGCGCTTGGGCTCACGCGCCGGTGAACAGTGCGTCGTTCCCAGCGATCGAACCGGGTCTGGCCGGTTCACTGGTTCTCCTGGACCGGCGTAACCGGTCCGGCCTGGTTTCTCCCTCAAATCTCGTCCGTTTTGTCCCATTTCAATCCTAAAAATCCTATTTTCTCATTTCCTATCCATTCCAATTAACACAACTAACCAAAACCTCCTAAATCCTAACCAAAATTAAAGGGTCTCACGGCCCTGTTTTTCCCGACCACCCTCACGGCTTCCTCCGCCGTGAAGCACCCTCCAAATCCTCTTAAAATCATCCTAGCAACCCAATAATCATTCCCTAATCATTCAAAACCAACCCTAACATCAAAATGGAAAAATGGGTTAAAATGGTTTAATCGATTACCTTCCGGGTTTCGGGCCTCCGCCGTGCACGGTAGCTCTGTCCTGGCCGGCACCATTGTCCACCTATATCTCCTCCCTCTCTGGTCCTCTCAGTCATGGTCAAGGGTTGAAGGTTGGAATGGGTTTGGGGTCCCCTGAGATCGGGTTTGGTTTGTGTTTGGAGGAAGAATGAAAATGCACGGGGAAGTTTGGTGCATGTATGAAAATGATGGGGAATGGATGAATGACATCTGTCATTCATCCATTGGGTCTGAGAAAAAGCTGGGGTCCACTAAAGTCAAATTACGCGTCCGTCTCGAAAAACGTGCAATAGTGCACTCAAACTTCTGTGAACCGTAACTTCGCCGTCGAACGTCCGAATTCGACGTGCCGCCTGTCTATGGATTCGTATCGTCCTTATCTACGTAACGGTCTTTGGCCCTCGGCCATCGGACCTCCCGGTCAAAAAGTCAACATTTGACCCCTTTTATCCAAAATTACCAAAATGCCCCTAAACTGCCGAACGTCATAACTCCCTCCTCGAACGTCGGAATTGAACGTGCCACCTGTCTATGAACTCGTGGCGTCACGAACTACGTCACGGTCATCGGTCAAAGTCCATTTGACCGCCTGAATGAAAAGTCAACGTTTTGCCACCACTAGGGGCAAAACGGTCATTTTGCATCGTTCGTCCGATTTCGCCTAACTAATCACCGATTAGCCTTACTAATCGTGATTAGTCGCTAATATAATCTAGGAATTTGGGACGGGTCGTTACATCATGCCTCCCTCCCTCGAGCAATTTCAATTCTCGTGCAACGGCGCTAGAGGGTTTCACAAACACAAAAACCGTGTGAGTGGACAAAATAAAGGTTTATAAAAAACATATATTCGAAAAAATATGATAGGTCATCACTTAAGCATTATTTTATACCTTTTATACTTGACTTTTAATATTAAAATAATAAAAAAATTGGAGAAAATAATATATTTTGTGGGATTTTTGTAAAAATAAATAAAACATGGAATTCTGAGCATTTTGGCAAAAGAATCATCCCAATTGGAGTTTTAACGAAAAATATATGACTAAAAGAAGGGAGGCCACTGAAAATAACTTGGAATTTCGGTGGAAAGCTGCTGGAGCCCAAAGAAACTAGCCCAAAAACAGCCCAATCCATTATTAAGAAGCCCAGCCCGCATCCAAGTTCCTCAGCCCATTGTCACAGCCCAATTGTAGAAGCCCAGAGCCGAAGGCACACGCCTAGACCCGCATTGCAGGCGTTGACAGGCCCTGATCCCGTCGGCAGACATGCGTCGAAGTCTGCTTCTCTGTGCCAGCACGTGTCTACCGTTTCTCTCCTTCACTTTTCGACGCGCGTGTGTTGATCATCACCTCAAGTCTTTCTTCGGCCAAGCGAACAAAGGACCGAGCTGTCCTTCCCTGACCAGCCTCTGACTGCCAAACCTACTCCTCCCCTGTCAGTGCACGCATGCTGACATCCAGTCTCCCTTCAGCGCCTGGCAGTTGACTGCCCCAGCCTTTCCAGCTGCTTTCTAGCCGTAATGATTAACTGAAATTCAGTAGGTCCAAGCCAAGTCTTGTCCTGAAAATTTCTGCATCAAAACTACTCATACCTGCCACTTTTTAGGCAGGTTTTCACCATGATTACCACCCAAATCAGACACTAAACCATCATTTCTCCATTTAATATTTTATTGTAATTTTTATTTATTTTATTTTATTTTTTAAGAGTTTTTTTTAGCTTTTTCTCCTTATAAATAAAGGTTCATTTTCCTTGTTTAGGGACACTTCTTTGAGGCACACATTTGAGTCTTCCTTGAGAGAAACTATGGCAAAATATTTCCAATACAAAGTTTAGAGTTTAAGTCTGCATTTCTCGTGTTTTATTTCCACCATCTTCACTAGGTTCCGTCCGCTGTCGGAGAACTGTGTGAATAACAATCCATTGTTTTCATCCACCTTGAAAGGGTAACAATTGCTCTTCATTTACTTAAACTCTTATTTTTGTTATTGGTTTTATTTATATTTCAACATATGTGTGGTATTTTCTTGCTACTACTTGTAAGTGTTAAATACAATCTTCATGAGTCTTACTTTATGAATCTTAGTTATTTTATACATTTTAGTGCTTCATATTTCAATTTGATGTTATGTGTTTTATCCGTTGTCGGTAAATTTAGAGTAGAATTGAAGAGACTTAATGTTGATCAATGACGACGCATTCAGTCAAAAACGAAAGGTAAATCATATTGTAAGTGTCGGTTGATGTCGGTGCATGTATAAGATTGAAAAATGTATGAAGCTAATTGAGATGATTAAGGTAAAATTTCATGATTGTTTTAATATTTGCAATTACTAGAGTGTTGGTAAGATGTGTGTTTGAAGAAATTCACTTGTACATATGTTAAAGTAGAAGTAGAATTAATTTTATACTTTTTTTTTTCATGCATTTTTATGATCACACTTTACTCAAAACTCCCCCATCTCATTCTTTTATTCTTTTTCACTAACCATTATTAATATTCCCTAATTTCCCCGGTTAAGAACGATCTCTATTTATCAATACTAAAATGACACTAAATGGGTTTAAAATATGTATATACTTGAATTACGGGTTTAATTAAATGCACAGTTTAAGCGTATCAATTTGGCTTATTACATTGTTTGCACCAGGAACACACCACAAATTCTCAAAATGCACCAGGAACGGAAATTTGCCTCAGTATGCTGCGGAAATAGTAACACTGTCAATACCGTTGCACCATTTCATTGACGCCGTCCTTGACGACGTTTATGTTTGCAGACGTGGAGCACTGTTTGCTGAGTAGATGAGGACCTGTAAAATGAGGTGTACCAGGGACATCAAAACATTGAGAGAATTTGAATTGGGGATAATTCCTCTGCCAGGGTTTCAAAATTTTGGGGGAATTGCTAGGATTGAATTCGTGGGAAGTTGCGTTGGGAGTGCGACTTGAAAGAGGGGGTTTGAAGCGATATTGAACAGTGGCAGAAATGAAGACTTCGTGGGAAGGTGGCAGTATGGAAGAGAGTCGAGGAACGAAAGATTATCGAAGATGCTTTTGTGGGAAGGTGGCCACAATGAAGACTTCGTGGACAGATGATAACCCAGGGAGGAGGTTTCTCGTTTGTGCAGATACTCGAGTAAGAAGGCTATCCCTCTCAATTTGGTTTGCATTTCTGGGTTTCCATTTTTGGGTTTGCATTGCTGGATTTGAATTTCTGAGTTTGAATTTCCGAGTTTGAATTTCTAGATTTGAATTTCTGGGTTTGAATTTTTGGGTCTACAGATAATGTGGATGGTTTGAATTTCTGGTTTTACTAATGGTTAGAGATTAGGAATTGTTGAAATTAATTGATAATTGATTGGTTTGTAACCATTTGATACTTGTTGCAAATTAATTGATAATTGTTGGAATTTTTGGAATGAATTCATAAATTCTGGGTTAGAGATTAGGAATTGTTGGAATTAATTGATAATTGTTGGAATTTTTGGAATGAATTCATAAATTCTGAGTTTGTAGCCGTTTGATACTTGGGTAACTGATTTGTTTGATAATGCAGGTTCGGTGACAGAGATCTTGTGGCAAAGGGTGTGACTTTTGGGAGTGGTTGGACCCAAAAATGTGCAAAAGGTCGACGAAAATAATTCCCGGGCTGCTTCGGAAGCTTGACGTTGGAGAATATAAATTTTTTAAAGAGAAGAGAAATTTTTGAATGAGAAGAGGAAGGTGTTTAGGCTTAGAATTGCCTTAAGGTGACTTGGGTTGTACTGATTGGCTTTATCCTAGGGCTTATATATGTTTAGGCTTAGGATTGCCTTAAGGTGACTTTCAGCTTGGACTGAATTGTTATGTATGAGTTAGATTGGTAGAGCTAGTGGATAGTGCAAATGTGAACTTCTTTTGGCAGATTGGTATGAGGTAGATTGGTAGAACTTCTTTTGTAAGATAAGAACTTCTTTTGTAAGATATGAACTTCTTTTGCAAGATATGAACTTCTTTTGTAAGATATGAACTTTTGTGATGAATGTGAATGTTATGAATGTTTGTGATGAGTGTATGTGATCTTGGTTTGGGAATGTGATGAATGTGTGTCACTAGTGCAAATGTGATGAACTTGGAATATGTGATGAACTTCATTTGGAGGTTAGAACTAAATACTTTCACCATTACGATTCCAAACGAAGGCACTGCAAATACTTGACCATTACATTAAATGGTTCAAATGTCTATCAATACAGCACCATTACAAAAGATTCGAACTTCTAGTAAACAAATGGTCCAAACACCATAAGCTTCTAAAGTCTACTAATGATGCTAATCGGGTAGCAATTCCTATGCTTGCTTGAGCCAATCTTTGTTGGCTTTCTTTGCCTTTGGAGGTGGCATTCTCTTTGTCATCTCTTTTGCATTTGCAGGTGACTAGATCCTTCTTCCCTTGGAACTAGCAATTGGACTTTGTTCTTGCAGCTGGGCTTCATGCACAGGTAGGCTAATATGGGTACTGACTTTCCTTGTAAACCTTTTTTGTCTTGTTCTAGTTGGGGTTGTAGCAGGTGAAGAGGTATGTACAGCTGGAATTTGGCTTGCTAGAACTTCACTTGCAATTGGAACTTCACTTGCTGCTGGAACTTGGCCAGTTGCTGGACCTTCACTTGCTGCTGGAACTTATTCACACTATATATACAAGCAAAATCAGTACAAATACCCAAAAGTAGCACATATACATCCAATATACATCCTAACAGGCCCACAACAAATATACAACTCATATATAACCTAAACAGAAACATATACATCAAATGGCATCAAATGAAGGACATCTAATCACAAACATATATACATCACTCCTCATACCCTAAACACAAACATATACATCAAATGAAGGACATCTAATCACAAACATAAACACTCCTCATACCTTAATCACTAATCACAAACATATACATCAAACATAAATACAAACATATACATCAAACATAAATACAAACATATACATCAAACATAAATACAAATATATACATCAAATCCATCAAACCTACATCTAATACAGTTAATATACATCTAATACAACAGATATACATGTGCATCGGCCACATTCCCAGCATGTGCTTTTCTGTCTGCGTCTCTCTTTTTCCTTTGTTCTTGCTTTCACTTGAACTTTGCTTCCTTAGTAGGATCTACCGAATATGTGCATGCAGGATGCTTGTGTCCGTCAGACCCACAATTGCCACACCTTAAAGTGGAATGGTATCTAGGCAACTTCGTAGGATTTGATGATGCCTCCTCAGTCTGACTTCTCTTCTTTTTCATCTTCGGCCTTGCGGGCTGCTTGTGATATTTAGGAGGCTTGAGTGGTGGAGCCCCAACCTTTTCCATTGGTCTTCACTAGGCAATGGTGTAATGATCCCCTCATATGCATTCGTATACGCATCATGATTATAACAATGATGGACAAACATCTCTGGATTTTCCTTAAACCAGCTTATTGCACTGTATGCATGAGCACATAGGATTCCACTAAGGTCATATCTTCGGCAGGAGCAGGTTTGGAGATTTTAGTCCACTGAAAATCTTCGTCCGAATGGATGAATGATCTCGAAAATGTTATTCCCACAATGAGTGGGAATCAACCTCTTCCCTTTCAACTTATGATCTTCTAACAGGGCTTGGATCCTTTTGCCCACTAGGTGGCCATGCCACAATTGACCTTGATCACGTCTCCTAGTCCGCAAGGCAGTGATGTGCCTCAATTTGTCCAAGACAGACAAAACGGGTTTGGCTCTATACGGTACAATAGCCTTATTGAATGCCTTAGATAGATTGTTTAGGAGAATGTCACACTTGAAATCAGTCCTGAAGTGAGATCTGCACCACTGCTTAGCATCACGTTCTTTTGGCCATCTAGCTGCACCAAGGCTCATATCTTCCATCTTCCTCATCTCTTCCTGAAACCAAGGAATGGTTGTGGCTCTTCAATTGCATCCATTTGTTCTTTAAGGGCCATCCCCTTATATGTCTAGTTGAAGTTTTCATACATATGCCTTAAGCAATGGCGGTGCTCTGCATTAGGAAAAGTCTGACTAACTTCCTCAATCAGTCCCTTCTACTTGTCTTTCATAACTAACAACCCCCTACTATCTCGAATGTTCAAATTGTCTTGAAAAATCTCCAAAAACCACCTCCAGCTACGGTAATTTTCCACCTCACATATAGCATATGCCACGGGAAACATCCCATTGTTGGCATCGACTCCTACTGCTGACAGAAGTTGGCCTGGGTGAATCCCTTTTATATGGCATGCATCTAACCCTATAAACGGTCTACAACTGTTCACCCATCCATCTTTGCAAGCTTTGAAGCAAAACTCATTTAACAACAAGGCCTCCTTCAAAACTAATTGAATAACTTATAGTTCCAACCAGAAAAACAGCAAAACTAATTGAACAACAAAGCCTCGAATCAAAATACAGTTCAATTTGATTAAAGCAAGAAAACCGACTTCACCCTACCTTAACGACACTAGGAAACTAAGAAAACACCACAGACATAACCCCATAAAAAGGAAACCGTTTCAAAACATATCATAACCAGGTTGTTCTGCACCAGGTTCTCGACGAATGGGCATCCTTCAACTCCAATTCTTCTCAGCTCGCCTCTCCCTCCGATTTAAACCCCTGTAATCCCCCGCGATTCTATAGCCAAATTCTGCCCCAAATCCCACCTTCCTTGAAACCCTAGCGGACAAAATTTAGCCCTAATTCGAATTCTCAATGTTTCGATTTCCATTTTCCCACACATGTGGTCATCAAATTGGGTCCTACTGAGCCATGATGACTCCACCTAAGCAAACAGTCATCTACTCAGCAAACAGTGCTCCATGTCTGCAAAGAGTGACAGGACCCATCCCAATCCCCCCGGGATTAACGCGGGATGACCCTGCTCCCGTCTGACACGAAGTGTCAGACAAGGGATATTTTTGACCTTTGCCCTCCTGGGCTATCAGAGTACGCCAGGATCCGGAGGAGGTATGTGATATCTAGGTCTCTGCTACAGTCCACACCGTATTCAACCTAAAGGGTATTAAAAACAGAAAGACTGTGAGTGGACAAAAAGTAATAAGTTTATAAAAACATTTCAACGAGAAAGACCTCTATGCCCTTCACTAAAAAGCATGCATGCATAATTAATACCATTTATCCAATCACATATGTTAAAACAACCATCATTAGGGTCTCAGCCCCAAATTCCGTAAATCCAAGTCACACGGGCTCCTGCCCAAAACCATTTACAAAAAACCATAACATAGTAAACATACGTGGGATCTCAGCCCAAATCCATTTATCATCATAAAACACAATTTCCCAAACCAATTGAAATCATGTTTATCCATTATATTTCATATCCAAGAACCTGTCACGGTAAAATAAAGCTACGCGCGTGCTAACCGGGGTCTCAAACCCAAGTCTCTCCAGGGTCCACCCAGGTCAATGTCCGTAGATCAACGACCCTCCCTGGAGGTAACGAACCATGCCCATCCTGAGAGTAAGGAACCCAACTGGGGGGCGACTCCACTCAGTCAGTGCTCCGAGACTATTCCGGGGTCCACCCAGGCCAACGACCCTCCCCGGAGGAGACACTCATGTATAAAGGATGGAATATGAAAAACCTTTTGAAATCATTCTTTAAACCTTTCCAGGATTCATGTCTGGCCCCTCATAAGCCGTCATGAACCATAAAATCCTTTTCGAGGGTTCATGCCGGTTCCCATAAACCGTCATGACCCGTAAAAACCATTTCTAGGGTCCCTGACCCGAAATCATCATCATAACACATAACTGGGCCCTAGGCCCGAATCCACATCCAAACTGGACCTCCGGTCCGAATCGTAAACCAATTGGGCCTCCAGCCCGATGCCTCGTTAAATCAACTGGACCTCAAGTCCGAGAGTTCGTAATTCAAAAGGGTCTCATACCTGAGTTTACCTTTTCAAATCCAAAATCATTTCATTAAACCATTTCCAAAACCATAAGAATGGAAAATCAAAGTAAAACCGGAAAACCTCGATTTACGTGCAAGCACGTAAATCGCCTCGAAATACGTGAAAACATATAATTCACAAATATCCAAATCAACATCATCAAATCACATTCATAATCCATATAAAACATTTATGCATGCATCACAGTTTAGAAATCAAGGTCCACTCACAGACCGTCCGAGCTGCCGTCTTGATTTGCGTGCCATAGGCTCTCCGAAGCCAATCGCTATCACCGGGACTCCCAAACCTGTCCAAATTTTAATAGAAGGTTACTAACTACTTAATTAACCTCCCATTAATGCCCTGTAATTTTCCCGAAGTTTTAACTATTTTTAAACTGACCCTAAACCTTCGGAAAGACCGAAACCTATCGAAACGATGTCCGATTGACGCGAGACCAGTCCCAAAATCTTCGTTACATCGAATAGAAGATTTCATATGTTGAACACTTCCCCAAGTTATGGCCCACGCTCCCTCACGCACCCCAAGAAGGCTCAGAATACTATTCATCATCATCAAGCTTAGGTGAATCGGTTTTCTGGACCGGTTACTGTTCATTGGTACTGTGCTGAACCGGCGTGACCGGTTCAGCAGTTTTACTCCTCCATTTTGGTCCGATTTCAACCCCAATTAATCCTATAATTCCTATTTCTTCATTCCCTATCAATTCCAATCATTAAAACAACCTAAAAACACCTAAAACTCATTGTTTAATCTTTGAACCATACGGTTAAAACTTCCCAAAACTCTCCCATGGCTGCACAACCATCCTAAGCTTCCTAAAAACGGGAAAAATGGCCTTACCGTGAACCTCTCAGGTTTCTCCCCCTCTCGCCGCCGTTGACGGCGGTTCAGGCTTCCAGCAGCCTCCTCAGTCTCTCACTCACTCTCTGGGTCTCATAGGTGATCATATGGGGTTGGGTTGGATGGGTTTGAGTTGCACAGAGATGGAGAGAAATGGTGAGATCGGGGAAATGGTTTGTGTTTTTGAATGGAAGAAAGAATGATCGATGCATGTATGTGAAGGAATGTCCAGTGGATAGGTGACACTTGTCACTCATCCATTGGGCCTCCATTAAATATTTGGGCCCCACTAAAGTCCAAAATTTAGGTCGTTTCGTAATTCGTGCAATAGTGCACTTGAACTTCCGTGAACTGTAACTTCGCCGTCGAACGTCCGAATTTGACGTGCCGCCTGTCTATGGATTTGTATCGCCCCGATCTACGTAATGGTCCTCGGCCCTCGGCCATCGGACATCTCGGTCAAAAAGTCAACTATTTGCTCCTTTTTAACCAAAATTACTAAAATGCCCCTAAACTTCCGAACGTCATAACTTCCTCCTCGAACGTCGGAATTGAACATGCCACCTGTCTATGAACTCGTGATGTCACAAACTACTTCACGGTCATTGGTCAAAGTCCATTTGACCGCACGAACGAAAAGTCAACGTTTTACCCACGCTAGGGGCAAAACGGTCATTTTGCTTCGTTCGTCCGATTTCGCCCAACTAATCACGGATTAGCCTCACTAATCGTGATTAGTCACTAATCTAATCATGGAATTCGGGACGGGTCGTTACAAAGAATGCTCCACGTCTGCAAACATAAACGTCGTCAAGGACGGCGTCAATGAAATGGTGTAACGGTATTGGCGGTGCTACCGTTTCCGCAGCACACTGAGGCAAATTTCTGTTTCCGGAGCATTTTGAGAATTCGTGGCGTGTTTTTAGTGCAAACAGTGTAATAAGCCTATCAGTTTTTGGCGCCGTTGCTGGGGAAATTAAAAATCATTCTTAGTGTGTTAGCATGATCAAATTGTTTATATGTAAAATGTTCATACTTGTGAATAAAGTGTACATATTTTAAATGTTCTTAACTTTTTTTTTAACACTTGATTCCATTATACTTGTTTATATTTTTCTACTTGTTCATATTTTACTTATAGTTGTTCATATTTTATTTGTTTACTTTCATTGTTATACATGTATATTACTTGTTCACAATTTTTTTATTTGATTCTTATTTATTTGTTTATTTATTGTTTTGTTAAACTCTAAATTTAAATAATAAAATAAATAAATCGGAATAATAAAATAAATAATAAAATTCGAAAAAAAAAACAGAAAAGAAAAAAAATAGTCTTGATTTAATTTGTTTATAATTGTGCATACTTGATTTGATAATGTATAAATGTTATATATATATATATATATATATTAAATGTTCATATTTACTATGTTTATAAATGTTCCTACTTGTTTATAATTGCCTATACATAAAAATGTTCATACTTTTTCTTTTGTGTTAGCATAAAAATATTTATACATGTTCATGTGATACTTGTTTAGGTAAAGTTAAACTCCTATCATACTTGTTTATTTTTGTACTTGTTCATATTCTACGTGTGCATACTTGATTCATATTGTTCATACTTGTATATACATTTTTGTTCATAACTTTTATTTTTATGCTTGCCATATTATATTAGTTCACAATGTTCATAATATACTTGTTCGTAAATTGTACTTAATGCCCATATTGTATTAGTTCATGAATTTTATATTACGCTTGTTCATTTTATTTTATTCTATAGTTATTTTCTATTTATTACTTATTTGTTTTTGTAAACTAAAAAAAAAAACCAAAAAAAGAAGAAGAAGAGAGCAACTAATTATATCTTTGACTTTCCCAACATGTAAATATTGTTTCTTATTAAATGTTTTAGAGTTGCATGAATTTTAAGACCTCTTTTTCTTCAAAATTTTACTTTCGGGAACAAGTAGCGCCCTTCTTATTTACTTTCTCCTTAACCCTTCATGATGTGTGGATTTCATCACCACACACCGTAGACTCGGTCATGGTGTCTAGGAGCGCTATGACTGGTGAAAAGTTTTGGATTAAGAAAGGGAACACCAATATAGTATATGCCCTGGCCAAGCTAGTCTCGGGGTGCTCTCGAAATTATCCTTGTTTCTCGTGTTACATCTATCCCAACTAGCCATGATTAACGTTGAATGGTGGAAGAGTGGTTATCAGTATGTGCAGGTCGTACGCCCAGGAAAGTACTATTAGAAGCGGAAGGGGAAAGTTATTCATGACACTTTAAAGCTCTACTTATTGCATTATTAGATTGCATACCCTCCCTGAGATTTCATGATGCTCGGATTTCTTCACCGGCCCCCCTAGACTAAGTGAATCTAGGGAAGTGAGATCGAAGGTGTAGGCCATTCTTTCATGAATTGTCACGTAACTCTTATGTCTTGTGTAGGTTCTAACAATTTCTCTCTTATGCATTCACACCATTCTTCATGTAGATATTTTTGTGTTGCATTAGCTTAGATGAATTTGGAACTTGTGCACTTTCTTGCTATTACCGTGACTTTTTGTTAATTATGACTTCCATTTATGTCATACTTTATGTTATTTGGGGACTGATTGTTTCTTTTTTTTTTTACTTCAAATTATGTCATATTTTGTGCAATCTATAATTTCTCATAATCTTATTATCTCTTACTCGTCTTTATGTTAATTCCGGCTTAAATTTATGTCAGTTATACTTGGTTATACTTCACATTTTCGTGCTAATTGTGATTTCCTTAACTTATATTCCTAATACTAACCCTAACTTTTGTAACATTTATCTTGTTTTAATTAATTTTCACTAGCTACTTACTTGTGTATACTTGCCATCTAACTTAGTGTTTTTTTACAATACAAGTACGTACTTATGAATGCGCGCTCATCAATCTAAGCTTGATCGGTTGAGAAAGCAACTTGACATCTCACAAAGCAACACAACATTTAGAGACGCACTTAAGCAAACCGGTTCATCTAGACCTCCATCCCCAATACTCGGTGATTCCATAAGTAAGAAAAGTAATTTAGAAGAGAAACAGACTTTCGAAACACCATCAGCCATGACACGAAATCTGAGTATCCGTGAGCAGACCTGTTCAAACACAAACGACACTACAAACTTCTGTATCCAGTATCTCCAGCCTAGAGCCAACAAGAAAGATATTGAACTTAAGAGTGGAGTCCTTCATCAGCTACCCAAGTTCCATGGAATCAGAAACAAAGATCCACACAAACACTTAACAGAGTTCCAATTCATTATTAGTAGTATGTGTCCCGATGATGCGGACTTGGAAATCATGAAGCTCAAGGCTTTCCCGTTGTCCTTGGAAGATAGAGCACGTGCATGGCTTTTTGATCTCCCACCCAATCATATTGACTCTTGGGAGAAGTTGGTTCAGGAATTTCTTGCCAAGTATTTCCCTGCCTCAAAGATTACAGTCTTAAGAAAAGAGATCATTGGAATCAAGCAAAAAGAGCACGATGAGAATTTCAGCCAGTACTACGAGAGGTTTAAGGAACTTTGTGCTTCATGCCCTACTGGCGAGATCACCGAAGGCTATCTCGTAACCTACTTCTACAAAGAACTCAAGGGTTGGGATAGAGGACTACTTGATGCTGCAGCTAACAGAAGTTTCGTAACTCGAAGTTTAGTAGACGGTCGTGCACTACTTGAAAGCCGTGCACTCAATGATGCACAATACGAAGGTGCCGAGCCTATTCCAAGAAAGTTACATGAGGTGAGTTCCCATGTTATAAATGATTCTAAGTTAGATAAGATCACCTCTATGCTTTGAAATGTGTTGGAACTAAAGAAACAGGTAGCCCCATTTTGTTCCATATGCTCTCAAGGCCATCTTGAGGACCAATGCCCCTACATTGCAAGGGAGGAAGACCCCGGAACTGAAATGGCACACGCCATTGGAGGTTTTCAAGGAGGGCCATGGACCCAAGGTTACAGTTGGAGATACCCAAAGAATGTCCTAAACCCTCAGCACATGTCGACAGGCCCAAACCATGCCTTGAACCATTTCCAAAGACCCACATGGAAACCTAGGCCCCCGGTTCTATTCTCTAACTTTTCTCATAATCTTTCAAATAATCATATCTATTCTCTAACCTAGGCCCCCGACTCTATGCTCTTTCCCAAGGACAGCAAACACTAATGGCTTCGAATCAAACTCTTATCACAGGTCAAAATCAGCAAAAAGAAATCACTGATCTCAAGGACCACATGGGCAAGGTCGTGGCCTTCATGGGTAAGATCCAAGCTAGCTGGGTGCTTCCACCTCAACCTACTCCCAACCCAAATGCAAGACCTAAAGCCAATGCGATTATCACTCGAAGTGGTAAAGTGCTCAGTGAAATAGAGCCAGATCCAGCCGTTTCTAAGGCTGAAAAGCATAAGGTGGAAACTAAGATCACCATGGCACAACCGCCAATTCAACCTTCCCACACACAAGGTAATGACCCTATCCCTTCAAGTTCGGTTGTTACTAATTCTCTGTTTGTGCATGCACTATTTCCAAGTAGGCTTTCCAAATCTAAAAAGGATGAATCCGATGAGGAAATCTTCAAAAGGATGCAAATCAACATGCCCTTGATCGAGTGCATCAAGCCAGTGCAGAAATACACAAAGTTTCTGAAAGAGTTATGCACTCCAAGGCGCCAAACGAGGGATAAAGAGGCTGTGATGGTGTGAGAAATAGTTTCTACTGTAATCCAATGTGAGCTACCCCTAAAGTTGAAGGATCCGGGGAGTATTTCTATTCCCTGCATGATTGGTAGCAAATCTTTTGATAAAGTCATGCTAGACTTAGGTGCATCCATTAATGTTATGCCATATTCTTTATATGTTTCCCTAGGTTTAGGTAAGCTTAAGCATGACGATGTTATCATTCAATTAGCCAATCGTTCTAACGTGTATCCTAAGGGATACATTGAAGATGTTCTTGTGTAGGTTAACTAGCTCATCTTTCGTGCAGATTTTTATGTCCTAGACATGGAGGATTCCTCTACGAATCAAGCTCCACTGATGTTGTTGGGACGACCATTCATGAGAACTACCAAAACAAAGATTGATGTATTCAATGACACAATAACTATGGAAGTCGATGGAGATGAAATGACAGGACCCATCCCAATCCCCCCGGGATTAGTGCGGGATGACCCTGCTCCCGTCTGACACGAAGTGTCAGACAAGGGATATTTTCGTCCTTTGCCCTCCCGGGCTATCAGAGTATGCCAGGATCCGGAGGAGGTATGTGATATCTCGATCTCTGCTACAGTCCACATCCGATGTCAACCTGAAGGGCAGTCAAAACATTAAAAGCTGTGAGTGGACAAAACAAGAGTTTATAAAACATTTCATAAGGAAGACATTTGTACCCTTCACTAAAAAGCATGCATGCATTCGAAAACCATTTATCCAAAACAAACCATATGTGGGACTAAGCCCAAAGTAGATATAAACCAAGGTCGAAAGGACCACAATGAAAACGACCATACGGGCCACTGCCCAAATCCATAAGGGACTCGGCCTCAAACCATAAAGAAACCAAGTACACGAGCCACTGCTCAGATCCTGTGCACACCTGTGCACACCACATATCATATATATATATATATATATATATATATATATATATATAAGTCACACAACCAATCCTGTCACGGTATCCAAAGCTACGCGCGTGCTACCCGGGTCTCAATCCGAGTCATCTCAAAGTCAAGGTCAATGTCCGCAGACCACTGACCCTACCCGAGATAATAGTAACCATAGCCTTCCTGAGAGTAAGGAACCCAACTGGGGGTGACTCCACTCAGTCGGTGCTCCGTGACTACTCCGGGGTCCACCTAGGCCAACGACCCTCCCCGGAGGAGATAATAGAAGTAAAGGAAGGTAGATGAACATATATATACATAACATAAACATTCATGACCGGTTCCCCTGAACCGTCATGATCCATAATATCCATAATCAGGTAACATGCCGGTTCCCATAAACCGTCATGTACCGTAATAACATAACCGAGGTAACATGCCGGTTCCCATAAACCGTCATGTAACGTAATAACCAACAAGGGTTCATGCCGGTTCCCATAAACCTTCATGAACCACGATACCATAACAAGGGTTCATGCCGGTTCCCATAAATCGTTCTGAACCTGGGAATCCATTTAAGGTTCCCTGACCTGAAATCAAAACCGTAAAGTGACTGGGTCTCGTGCCCGAACATAGGACATCAACTGGGCACCGTGCCCGAAATCCGAGGTCATATGCCCGAGACAAAACCAAATGGGTCTCATACCCGAGTTTATCCTTTTGAAATTCAAATCCAGTTCATTTAAATCAATATAGAAATACAGACCCGTACAAGCACCGTATAAGGCCAAAACCTTGAAATACGTGCTTATACGTAACCACATACAAATGCACCCATGGAATTACAAACAAGCATTTAAAACATATAATAAACATTTATGCATGCACCAATTTAGAAAATAAGGTCCACTCACAGACCGTCCGAGCTGCCGCCTCGATTTGCGTGCCATACGGCTCCCCGAGCCGATCACCATCACCGGGACTCCCAAACCTGTCCAAATCGTAATAGAAGGTTACTAACTACTTAATTAACCTCCCACTAAAGCCCCGTAATCTTCCCGTATTTTTAACTATTTTTAAAACCGAACCTAAACCTTCCGATGCCCCGAAACATATCGAAACGGTGTCCGATTGACACGAAACCAGTCCCAAAATGTTCGTTACATCGAATAGATGATTTCGTATGTTGGAACCTTCCCCAGATTCCCTGACACGCGCCCTCACGCGCCGCCTGAAATGGTTGCGCGTGGGCTTCACGCGCCAGGTACAGTACCTGCTGACGTCATCGCTGACATCGGCATGACGTCATCACTATCAGCCCCTGACAGTGACACGTGTCACGCTCCCATTGGCCCACTGTCTGACATGTCAGTCTGACATTGTCAGATCTGACATGATGACGTCATCCCTGACATGATGACGTTATCAGGATGACGTCATCAGTCATCCCTGCCTCCTCGCGGGTCGACCCGAATGACTGCAACCGGGTCGCCATGACCCGCGGCTTGACCCGGCCGGTTCTCCGCCGTCCAGCCACCAAAATCGTTCCCGTTTGTCCCATTCTCCTCGTATCAATCTAACCTAGAGTTCTATGGGTTCAAAACTAGGAAAAACATCAAAACCCGTACCTTCCAAGCTCATCAATGGCGGCCGTGACTTCCTCCGCCGTTCCCGGTTGATCCAGGCCGTCCCCATCCCCAACACTAATCCTATTCGACTCCTAGGACTACCAGCAACCTAACCTAAGCCTTAGAATCGAATAAAAAGCAATGAAACAGAGTTTTGAATTTTTTGAATATTTTTACCTCTCGGGTTCTCTCCGCCGTGGCCTTCACCGTGGGCCACCGTCCAGCCTCTCGGTCCTCAACCCTTCACACTCCTCCCACGGTCACTCCCAGCTCACACAAGTGATGAATGGTGAAGTGTGTTTGTGTGTTTTGATTTTTGAAGAAATGAAGAAAAATGGGGTTATGGGTTTCGGGTTGGAGGATGAACAAAGATGAAGGAGGATGGGTGATGAGAGAAAGAGAGATGGATGGTGGGGATTAAAAGATGAGATTGAAATGGATGGTTAAGATTGAATGGTGGGTGGGTTTGGTTTATAAAAGTAATTAAATAATATTAATTAATCATATAGATCCACATTTTGGGGGTCTAAGCCAATGGGATGAGTGACACTTGTCACTCATCCATGGGGCCCACCAAAATATCCACCCAATCAGATTTCGCCAAAACGTCCCCGTCTCGGAGTTCGTGCATAGTGAAATCGAACTTCCGTGACCCATAACTCTCCCGTTCGAAGTCCGATTTCAGTGTGCCGCCTGCCTATGGATTCGTATCGTCCTTATCTACGTAACGGTCTTCGGCCCTCGGCCATCGGACCTCCCTGTCAAAAAGTCAACATTTGACCCCCCCCATTTAACCAAAATTACCAAAATGCCCCTAAACTTCCGAACGTCATAACTTCCTCCTCGAACGTCGGAATTGAACGTGCCACCTGTCTATGAACTCGTGACGTCAGGAACTACGTCACGGTCATCGGGCAAAGTCCATTTGACCGCCCGATTGAAAAGTCAACGTTTTGCCACCACCAGGGGCAAAACGGTCATTTTGCATCGTTCGTCCGATTTCGCCCAACTAATCACGGATTAGCCTCACTAATCGTGATTAGTCACTAATCTAATCCTGGAATTTGGGACGGGTCGTTACATGAAATAAGCTTCAACATTTTTTATGCCATGAGGTACCCTAGTTCCACTACTCAAATGACTTTTTTCTATTGATGTGTGCACTTCTTTTGTAGAGAAACATATTGAGTCAATTCGAGAAGACACACTCAATATGGTAATTCAGGAAGGAGTTAGCCTAACTCAACCGGGGACGCCTTGGTTGAAGACATGAATTATGAACTAGAGCCTCGGATTTGGGAAGAAGTCATGACCCTCAATGAGGCCCCCAGAATGGTAAATGCTCATACACCTTTGTCACTTTTAGTTAGTACTGATGAAACTTTTCCTTTAGTAGTTCAAGCCCCTATTCTCGAGCTTAAGGTTTTACCTGACCATTTGAAGTACGCCTATCTCGGCCTTAATGACACTTTTCCCGTCATAGTGTCTTCTGCACTAACTGAATCATAGGAAGAAAGATTGGTACGTGTTTTGACGAAGTATAAGACAACCATTGGATGGAATTTGTCAGACATCAAGGGAATCAGCTCTACAACCTGTGTGCATCGAATCCTATTGGAAGATGATGCAAAACCCTCTCGCAAAGCTCAACGTCGCCTCCATCCTCTGATGATGGATGTCGTGAAGAAAGAGGTAATCAAACTCTTGGACTGTGGTGTCATCTACTTGATTTTAGACAGTAAATGGGTCTCACCAATCCAAGAAGTTCCGAAGAAAAGTGGAGTCACATCTATTGAGAACAGTGAAGGTGAGCTTGTACACCAGAGAACAGTGACCGGATACAGAGTCTGCATAGATTATCGGCACCTTAACAAAGAAACTAGGAAGGACCATTTCCCTTTGCCCTTCATCGATCAAATGCTTGAAGGGTTAGCCAGTCACTCTTATTATTGTTTTCTTGATGGTTATTTTGAGTACAATCAAATCTATATTGCTCAAAATGATCAAGAAAAAACAACTTTCACTTGTCCTTTTGGCACTTTTGCCTATCAAAGAATGCCCTTCGGTTTATGCAACGCCCCATGTACATTCCAAAGATGCATGCTTTCTATTTTCTCTGGATATGTCGAAAAAATAATTTAAGTATTTATGGACGATGTCAGTGTCTTTGGGGATAGTTTTGACGCATGTTTAGAACACCTAGAGCTTATCTTACAAAGATGTGTTGAAACTAATCTAGTGCATAGCTGGGAAAAATGTCATTTCATGGTTAGACAAGGGATAGTCGTAGGCCATATTTTCTATGAGAGAGGAATCGAAGTTGATAAATTTAACGTTGATATTGTGCGCCACTTACCCTCTCCCACTTCTGTGAGAGAGATTCATTCATTTCTTGGTCACATAGGTTTTTATAGAAGATTGATTAAGGAATTTTCCCACATTGCAAGGCCTTTGTGCCAATTGCTTCAGAAGGAGACACCCTGATAGGACCCATCCCAACTGGACTTTGATAACTGCGCCCAATCCTACTCCTGCCACCACGTCGCTTACCAGTCAAATGGATTGAAGCCCCACTTGACTGAACTAATGACTGGGGTCGCGATACAAGAGAGTGATGACTAACTCTCTTTGATGTTTCTTGACTTATCAATTCAGTATCCTGATGCTCTCGACGTCGTCTAGAGCTCAAAGATTGTTCTCGCACAGGTAAACTAGCCTCCACTCGGATAGCAGCATCTGATAGCTCTCGGAGGGTGGAATATGATCCCACAGTTACAGTGGCTCGAATGTCATCTCGTAATCCAAGTTCAAAACCTCTGCAATTATTAACCTCTTTAGTAACAAACATTGGGGCAAACGATCCAGATCCAGAAATCGTTGTTCATATTTTGCCACTGTCATATCCTTCTGTTGTAATCGGAGGAATTCAATTTCTTTTGTATCACGGTATGAGCGAGGGTAAAACTGATTCAAAAATCGCTCTCGGAATGTTTCCCATGACAGCGTACGGGTATCCCATCTAGTCAAGTGTAAACCATGCCACCAGCGGTATGCATAGCCATCCAAAAGAAAAGTGGCTAATAACACCATGTCTTCCAGGGGACATCTCATAACTTCAAAGATCCGTTCCAAATGAGTAATCTAATGATCGGCACCATCCGGGCCTGACTCACCACTGTGGCTGAATCATCCAATGGACAGCCGTCCAACCCAAAATTAATAGTTTTTCCTTTCCTCGTAAAATTACCATAATGCCCCTGACCGTTCTAGACCTATAACTAGTCCGTAAAAACTCCAATTTATGTGTGCCGCTTGTCTACGGACTCAGTGTCTCGAGACCTACGCATCTGTCTTCGTAAAATGTGCAAAAAGTATTCCAAACCAAAAGTCAACTTTAACCACCACATTTACAAGGGTAAAAACGTTATTTTACATTTAAATTTCCAAATTTGTATTTCTCGAATTTCCGAGGCGTCACACACCTTTCGTCTTTGATGCTGATTTTTAGGAAGCTTTTGATAAGCTTAAAAATCTTTTAACCACTGCTCTTATTCTTTGTGCCCCAGATTGGTCCCTACCCTTTGAACTAATGTGTGATGCCTCTGATTATGCAGTTGGTGCCATGCTTGAACAAAGGCAAGACAAAAAGCCCTACGCCATATACTATACATCCAGAACTTTGAATGATGCCCAAATGAACTACACCACTACTGAGAAAGAGCTGCTTGCCGTTGTATTTACTTTAGATAAGTTTCATTCTTATTTACTTCGAACAAAAGTAATTATTTAAACTGATCATGCAACACTAAAGTATCTCCTAGCCAAGAAGGAAGCTAAACCAAGGATAATCCGATGGATTCTTCTTCTTCTTCAAGAGTTTGACATCGAGATTAGGGACAAGAAAGGTGTAGAAAACGTGGTAGATGACCACTTGAGCCGTATGGTACATGAGCGAGATCCTGTGCCGATTCAAGAGATGTTTCCGGATGAAAACTATAACGACCCGTCCCAAATTTTTTGGGATTAATTAAGAATCGATTATGGATTAGCGAGGCTAATCGGGGATTAGTCGAGGATTATAAGACCTTTAGGGCAAAATTATGATTTTTCCCCTAGACGATGGAAAAAAGTTAACTTTTGGCCTGGGAGGTCCTTTACACGTGGACCGAGTACCATTACGTAGATCAAGTCGATATGAGTTCGTAGACAGATGTCACATGTAAATCGGACATTCGATGGGAAAGTTATGGTTCACGGAAGTTCCGAGGTACTATTACACGATTTACGAGACGAGTACCATTTGTCATTAAGTGGGGCCCAGATATTTTGGAACATGCCCAATGGATGAGTGATAAGTGTCACCCATCCATTGCTAACCTAACACAAATACATGCATCTGCACCTTCTCATTTCATTTGATCCAAACTGAGACCCTTCCCCATTTTTAATCTATCCTCACCCCATCATCTACTTGAGGAACCCTGTGAGACTGAGAGTGAGGCTGAGGGTGAGACTGTGACGGTGTGGAGGTGGCTGAGCCGCCGTGGACGGCGGGGGGATCGGGGGAAACAGGTAACCCAAACCACCTTTTAATTTTGAAATTTGAATTTCCCGATTTGGATGTTAAGGATGTTTGCTGATGATTTGGGGGTGTTTGCTGCGTTTGTATGAATGTGAGGGGACAGTTTTGGACGGAGGTTGAAGGCTGAGCAGCCCAGACAAATGACTGGAAAACTGGGTCGTGAAGATCAATCATGGAAGGTAAATTCTTAGCCTTGTTTCATGTTTTAGAGTCCGTGGATTGATAGGGTAGGATTGGATGAACCTATAGGAATGAACTTGGTAAATAGTTAGCCGGTTCAACTGAACCGGAAAAGCAAAAAATCGGGTTTGAACCAATTCGACAGAGGTTGAAGGTGACACTGTTCATTGGCGCGTGGGTTTCACGCGCAGGGCCTTTGGACAAAGAGTGAGGGAGTGTGGGCCCAATTTTTGAGGCACGATCAACATGTGTCTTCATCCTTTCAATGTAACAAACATTCTGGCACAAGTTTCGAGTCGATCAGACACCGTTTCAAGGTAGTTTTGGATGTCCGAAGGTTTAGGGGGTATTTTTAATACGTTTAAAAATCCTGAAAAATTGGGGGATTCAATGTTAGCCTATTTGAAGTAGTTAGTAACCTTCGAGTATGATTTGAACAGGTCCGGGAATTCCGGAGATGGTTGGATTAGCCCAGAGAGGCTTATGACACGTATTTCGAGGCGCAGCTTGGACGGTCTTTGAGTGGACTTTGTTTTAGGAATTGATGCATGCATAAATGTTTTATACGTGTTTATGAACATGTTTTGAGATTCCATGAGTGCATGTGATTTAATATGATTTTTTGGGCATTTTCGGAGGTAAATGCATTATTGCATGTAGTTCGAGATTTCTGTTTTATCTGTTGTTTGGGCTTCGGCCGAGTATACTACACGCATGAGTATATGTGGTTCTGAAGGTTTCACGGAGAGGCGTGAAACCGAGGAATTGGGTTACGTTTTTTAGGATTTCACGGGGATGCTTGAAATCGAGATTCGGGCGCGAAACCTATTTGAAAGACCCTGACTTAGCAGGAAGTCAAGGATGATTGGAAAGCATTTTGGAAATGAGAAATGGTTTTCATACATGGAAATATCTTTCGGGCGTAGGGCCCAGTTGATTTGAAGTTTGACTTAAAGTATAGTCAAACGTGATATAAGTCGGGAGGTGACCTAGTTGTGAGTTTTATGAAAGATATTTCGATCATGAGACCTAATTTTGGATTTGATAGGATTCGAGGAATCCTGGGATATGAAGTGTCATAGGACATTGGCTTTCGGGCTGTGACCAATTTGATGATGTTCCATGTTTGAGGCCCTATGTATGATGATAACATTGGGTTCGTCCTGGGTGTTACGGCACTCGCCTCCAGACTGCGATGTGTTCCTTTGAGAGAGATCACGGTGCACTGCCTATTGTCGAGCAGCCACAGGAAGCAATGACCGAGGGAGGCTCGACTTAGGATTGCTGATGAGATATTCTGAGATATATCGACAATGTGTTCGCGACGATCTAGAGACAGTCACGGCAAGTGATGTGTTCACTACGACATGCTAGGATTGTGAGTGGTCCTGAGCTATATGCACATGTGCTAAGATGGGAATCGTGACTGATATTGGATGAGTTCCCATGGGATGTGTTCCCATGTGTTCTTTGGTTTGGGCCGAGGTTCTGTTTGTGTTTCTAGTTTTGGGCTGAGTCCCTGTATGATCTGGTTTAGGGCTGAGACCCTACTGAGGTACTGGCTTCGATTGAGGAGCAATTTTCATTGTGTTTTGATTTTGGGAAGCAATACACCTTGCTTCTGAGAAAGGATTAGAAATAACTGTTTTATGATGCATACATGCTTTTACGTAAAGGTATAAATATATTTTTGATATAAATGATTTTATAAAATGTTGTTTTATCCACTCACAGCTTTTAATGGTTTTAATACCCTTCAGGTTGATCGCGGATGCGGGCTGTAGCAGAGTTCTAGACATCACATGCCACCGCCGATCCTTGTGTACTTTGATGGACCCCGAGCGGGTGACGAGTTTATCCCTGGTCTAACACACGGTGTCAGACGGGAGCAGGCACGTCCCACGATAATCCAATGGGATTTGGACGGGTCCTGTCAAAAACTCTTTGGAATCGAGGTAAGTACTCCTTGGTATGGTGATATTGTCAATTACATAGTCACCAAGCAGTTGCCCACCACTCTCACTCGTGCACAAAAAGATAAACTCAAGAAGCATGCTAGGTATTATGTTTGGGATGAACCTTATTTATGGAAACACTGTGCAGATTTACTAATTAGGAGATGTGTCGAAAATATTGAACATATGTCAGTCCTAGAATTATGTCATAACCATGCTTGTGGAGGTCACTTTGGATCTAGAAAAACTGCACTTAAAATTTTTGAATCTGGATTATATGGCCCATACTGTTTAAAGATGCACATTCATTCTGCTTAGCCTGTAATAAATGCCAAAAATCAAGAAACCTAGGACGAAGGGATGAAATGCCACAACATTATGTTTTAACTGTTGAAATATTTGATGTTTAGGGTATAGATTTTATGGGTCCATTTTCTCAATCTAATGGCTATCTCTATATCTTACTTGTTGTTGATTATGTATCGAAATGGGTGGAAGCTAAGGTCACCAGGACTAATGACTCTAACACTGTTGCAAATTTCCTCAGAACTAACATTATTTCCAGGTTTGGGATCCCACGGATCCTAATAAGTGATAGTGGAAGTCATTTCTGCAATAAGACCATTAAAGCTTTAATGAAACGGTATGGTGTCACTCACAGATTCTCTACACCTTACCATCCTCAAACGAGTGGAATGGCTGAAGCCAACGGTTGGATGATGCACTTTGGGACCTAATTGTAAGGTTTGGAGCCAACGATTGGATGATGCACTTTGGACATACAGGACGACATACAAAATGGCATGCCACCTTCCGGTGGAACTAGAGCACAAAGCATGGTGGGCTGTCAAGACTTTCAACATCAAGCTGGATGATGTCGGGTTACATCAAAAGCTCCAACTGAGTGAGCTTGAGGAGATCAGAAATGATGCATTCAAAAATGCTCTGATCTACAAGGAAAAGACTAAGGCATTTCATGACAAACAGATCAAGAATAAAACATTTGACATTGGCCAGAAAGTTTTGCTGTTCAATTCCCGGCATAGACTCTTTCTAGGTAAATTATTTTCCATATGGGTAGGTCATTTTGTTGTTACTAATGTGTTTGCACATGAGGCCATACAGATCAAAAGCATTGAAACGGGAAAAGAGTTCAAAGTCAATGGCCACAGATTGAAGCCTTACATTGAGGCAATTGGAGAACATGTTGTGGAGTCTGAAAGAATGATACGTCTCACATCATATGAGTTAATCACTTGGTCTAGGCTAGATGGACGTTAAACTTCAAGTGCTTGTTGGGAGGCAACCCAATGTGTTTCCGAGTTGTGAAGGAGTCATCAACGCAAATTCGCTCTCTTTTACTTTGTTTATTTCATGTTTTCTTGCCTCATTTTTGTAAATTATCTTCCTTACTTTGATTCTATGTTCAATTACTTTCTAATTGCTTACATTGAGGACAATGTAGGATTTAAATGTGGGGGAATGTTTTACAATTTTAATTATGCAATTAAATTGTTTTATAAAGATTAAAAAAAAAATGGCTTTCTTGAGTCTTTTCATTTCTATTTAGTGTCTCTACGAGTCTTAAGTTGCCCCTTAATCTGTCAATGATAATAATGAAGGGAAATAAATATGTTATGGATATAAAAATGATCACTACAACTTGAATTCGTTTGTTAATACTTTGTGATTAAGTGTTATAACTTGTAGATAATGCATGTAAATTGGTACATAAATGAGCATGATAAGATAAGTATGAATCATTTGTTTAAATTAATAAGTATGAACCTTATGTGAGATTTAAAACTTTATATACATCTTTGATGAGTGATTCATACGTTCTTTGTTTAAATTGATATACAAATGCCTCATAACTACTTGCCATAGCTTTTAATGAACTCTAGAGTACTAGAACATATTCTTTATGATTTTCAAAGCTTTTAAGTCAATAAACTCTCTAATTTTGGACATGATTAAGGCATTAGGGTTAATACCACAATTCCTACATCCATGTTCCCTATTTTGTGCGCACAGGTTGCGACCCCCTTAGTTTTACCCCCTTTGAGCCCACATTAAGCCTTTCTTTCATCACCATGATTATCTAAACACTTGAGCTTAGTATAGACATCCTTCACCCTTGTTCCAAGGACTAGGTTGAAGACATGAAATTAGTGTGAAGAGAAAATGATGATATTTTGAAGACTTTTATGTGTATTTACTTACTCAAACTTTATTATATTATTGACACATGTTATTATCTTGGTATTAAAAAAACAAATTTGTTTCCATCAAGATAATGAGGTTTGATTATGTAATGTTTGAGTTAAGTCCTTTACATTTGAGGCCCAACATGATAAAATTTGGCCTATGTTCATAGGGATGGATTACTGACATCATTACACTAAGGTTGGGAAGTTATGATACGTTTTGGGAGTCTATTGAGTCTTGGAACGAATTTGAGCACCCCTTGTCCTATATTTTCCTTGCCTATAAACTTAGCCCCATTACAACCTTCATAAAGACTTTATGATCCTTAAGATGGTAAACTTTGATTAGTTGAGTCAATCACTTGAGTATGCTTATGGTTTTAGTTCATTTGAGCAAGTATGTTTTATTTTTATCTAGAGATGTTTATTTGAGATTTTGCAAAAGTACTTCATTTCTATTATGTGAACATCTTTTCTCACATACTTTGAGTGCAAACACAAACCCTTACAAAATTGAGTGAATTTTTTAGTGCATATCCTCGTCAGTTGATTCATACTTGTTTTATTCATGTTGAGATTCATTTCACCATATTTACTCATTAACTTACTTGTTGAAACATTTTGTTACCATTTATTAACTCTTGAATTTCATACGCTTAAATGCCTTATAGTTAAAATCTGTTATGCCATGATAATGATGAAATTTTGAGACAAATGGTTAAGAACTTACTTGTTTTTAATTCGTAGTTTAAAATAATATATTATTTAAGTTAGGGACTAGCAAAGTTTAAGTGTGGAGGTATTTGATAGGTCATCAATTAAGCATTTTTTATATTATTTTATTCCCTTTATACATGACTTTTAATATTAAAATAATAAACAATTGGAGAAAATAATATATTTTGTGGGATTTTTGCAGAAATAAATAAAACATGGAATTCTGAGCATTTTTTGGAAAGAATCATCCCAATCAGAGTTTTAACGAAAAAGATATGATTGAAAAAAAGGAGGCCACCGAAAATAACTTGGAATTTCGGTGGAAAGCTACTGGAGCCCAAAGAAACTAGCCCAAAAACAGCCCAATCCATTATTAAGAAGCCCAGCCCGCGTCCAACTTCCTCAGCCCATTGTCACAGCCCAATTGTAGAAGCCCACACCTGAAGGCACACGCCCAGACCCGCGTTACAGGCGTTGACAGGCCCTGATCCCTTCAGCAGACATGCGTCGAAGTTTGCTTCTCCATGCCAGCACGAGTCTAGCGTTTCTCTCCTTCGCTTCTCGATGCCCGTGTGTTGATCATCACCTCAAGTCTCTCTTCGGTTCAGCGAACAAAGAACCGAGCTGTCCTTCGTTGACCAGCCGCTGACTGCCAAACCTACTCCTCCGCTGTCAGCGCACGCCTGCTGACATTCAGTCTCCCTTTAGCACCTAGTAGCTGACTGCCCCAGCCTTTCCAACTGCTTTCTAGCCGTAATGATTAACTGAAATTTAGCAGGTCCAAGCCAAGTCTTGTCCTGAAAGTTTTCTACATCAAAAATACTCATACCTGCCCCTTTTTAGGCAGGTTTTCACCATGATTACCACCCAAATCAGACACTAAACCATCATTTCTCCATTTAATATTTTATTGTAATTTTTATTTATTTTATTTTTTTTAAGAGTTTTTTTAGCTTTTTCTCCCTATAAATAAATATTCATTTTCCTTGTTTAGGGACACTTCTTTGAGGCACACATTTGAGCCTTCTTTGAGAGAAACTATGACAAAATATTTCCAATACAAAGTTTAGAGTGTAAGTCCGCATTTCCCGTGTTTTATTTCCACCATCTTCACTAGGTTCCGTCCGCTGTCGGAGAACCGTGTGAATAACAATCCATTGTTTTCATCCACCTTGAAAGGGTAACAATTTCTCTCCATTTACTTAAACTCTTATTTTTGTTATTGGTTTTATTTATATTTCAACATATGTGTGGTATTTTCTTGCTACTACTTGTAAGTGTTAAATACAGTCTTCATGAGTCTTACTTTATGAATCTTACTTATTTTATACATTTTAGTGCTTCATACTTCAATTTGATGCTATGTGTTTTATCTGTTGTCGGTGCACTTAGAGTAGAATTGAAGAGACTTAATGTTGATGGCTGTTGACGCATTCAATCAAAAACGAAAGGTAAATCATATTGTAATTGCCAGTCGCTATCGGTGCATTTATAATATTGACAAATGTATGAAGGTAATTGAGATGATTAAGGTAAAATTTCGTGATTGTTTTAATATTTGCAATTACTAGAGTTTTGGTAAGATGTGTGTTTGAAGAAAGTCACTTGTACATATGTTAAAGTAGAAGTAGAATTAATTTTATACTTGTTTTTTTTTTTCATGTATTTTTATGATTACTTTACTCAAAACTTCTCAATCTCATAATTTTATTCTTTTCAATAACCATTATTAATATTCCCTAATTTTCTCAATTAGGAATGATCGCTATTTACCAATACTAAAATGACACAATGAGAGTTTAAAATATGTATATACTTGAATTATGGGTTTAATTAAATGCACAGTTTAAGCATATCAACATACTATTTACCCTCCATTTTCTAAAACTATGCATGCATCAGAAAAGTTCTTAGAGCTCAGAAAAACAACAAGAACCAAGTAAAACCAGAATACCTATAACCACCAAAAAACATAACCATATAATACTGTATGGAAATACCAACACCTGTATGAATATAACCATGTAACCATACCAAGTAAGCATCAAAAGCTGAAAAACCCATCCTTGATGCTTGCCAAATCATCATATCACAAAGCCACTTGAAGATACAACATCTCAGGGCCCACCTAGGGATACCGCATCCAGGTGTCCAAACACGTGTATCATACTGCACTACCAGTAGGCCAAATCCTAATACAGAACCACTCGACAAGTACGTTGTAACGACCCGTCCCGGAAATCGGGATTAGATTACTTGTTAATGACGGATTAGTGAAGTTAAACGGTGATTAGTTGGTTGTGTTTGGACGGACGGTGCGAAATGACGATTTTACCCCTAGAATGGGCAAAAATATTGACTTTTTATTTGGGCGGTCAAATGGACCTTGACTAATGATCATGACGTAGTTTGGGACGTCACGAGTTCATAGACAGGTGGCATGTCCGATTCCGACATTCGAGGAAAAAGTTATGGTGTTCGGAAGGTCAAGGGCATTTTCGTAAATTGGTTTAAAAGGGAGAATTTGTTGACTTTTCATCAATAAGCATTCTTCACGCAAATCGAGAAACGTTAGATAGGACTCGATTTTTTGAGTACAACAACAGGTGGCACGATGTCATGGGAGTTCGAACGACATAGTTAAGGTCCAAACGCACGAGGGACATTTTGGTAATTTTGCCTCAAGGGAATTTTGGTCAATCGACTGGCCTTGGAATTAGTGCCCAGTGCTCAATGAACACTTGGCTGAAAATTAAAGATGGTGCCACAGAATTGTTGACACATGGCTGAGTCTAGATGGTGGTGGAACATTTGACAACCGCCTTATTGGTTTTTAAATCGAATTGTGTACGGGCTGGAAAACAGAGTGTGTGCCTTTGTGCGTGTGACCGTGGAACTTAATTAGTTGTGAGAGATGTGTGAAGATAAGTGAGAGAGCATAGGAGGAGGCTGATGGTGGTGATGCCATGGATGGCCGTCGCACACGGCGGTGGTCGACGGCGAGAGGCAAGCAGTGTGCCATATTTTGAGAGTTGACAATGGGTCTTCGTTCAAGCACGTATTAGCCTTTCTAATGAATTGGATGATGCTTTTGGGATGTCTAGGAGTTTTTTGCGCTGAACATTATGGCTCGCCGTAGGTGGAAGCCGCAAAATCACCAAGGTAAGAAGTGTAATTTAAAAATGCTAACTATTGTTTTAGCGCCTGACTTTCGATTTAAGTATTTGGGAATTGTTTCTGGAGGTTATAGGGATGGATTGTGGCCAGAATCCCAACAGCTGGACGACGAACAGGGGGTGGTTTTCGATTTGGAGGTAATCTCTAGCTCCAGTTTTCACGAATTACCTATGTGGAATTATTGGAAATGAAGGGACGAACGTATTAGATTAATTAGGATTGAAAAATGGATTGAAATTGCTAAAAACCGCTCACGCCGGTTCAACAGTTGGACCGGATTTGCAAACCGGTCGACCGAGGAAGACGATGAACAATAACATAGGCGTGTGAGGCACACATGCAGCCCCTTTGGGCGTCGTGTGTGGGCGCGCGGCAAGTGTTTCGAGGATGATTCCAACATGACTTTTAAAGTATTCGATGTAACGAACGTTTTGGCGTTGGTTTCGAGTCAATCGGACATCGTATCGATATGTTTCGGGATGTCCGAACGTTTTAGGGCTCGTTGAAAATAGTTAAAAATTTGGGAAAATTACGGGGCTTAGATATGAACATTATGAAGTAGTTAGTGACCTTATTATGGGATTTGAATAGGTTTTGGAAACCCGGTGATAGTGGATTGGCCGAGAACGGCATAGGTGCACGCGTATCGAGGAGACATCGGAATGGTCTGTGAGTAGACTTTATTTTCTAACTCTTGATGCATGCATATATGTTTTTATATGTTTTCTATACGCGATTCTATGAATTGATTTATGATCTTGATGTTTTACAGTTTTGTACGTTTTACGAGATAATTACGGAATTACACGTTTTACGAGGTTTCGGTCTATCTTGTGATTTGACGATGGTTTTAATGATTTGATTTCGGGATTTGAAATATAAATTGATTTGAATGATTTGAAATGGATTTTAGAAATGAGATTTCGGGCTTGGAGCCCTATTCATGTTATTGAGATTTCGGATTTGGTTTTCGAGTTTTGGAAAGGGAATCTGGATTTGGGTTCGGGACAGTGGTTCCGGATACCGGCTTACGGAATCAGTGTTGCGAATTCGAAGATGGATTGTCTATGGTTTTCCATGTGATTGGTAAAATGGTTTTGGGTTTAAAGACCCGGTAAAGAAAAGAAAAACCCGCTGGATCTGGTTTTGAGTTTAAAGACTCGGATTGATTGACGGGGGGAGGGCCCTGGATTGATATGTTTTGAGTTTTAAGACTCGGTATATGTTTTGAGTTTAAAGACTCGGTTATTGTGATCCCCCCCGAGGCCTGTGATTTTGTTTTGAGTTTAAAGACTAGGGCGCTCTTGAGATCCAGCAAACTAGTATGATTGATATTTTCATTGGTTTTTCTCGGGTTTTCCAATGTTTTGGGCAATGGCCCGGATGAATTGGATTTGATGAGTTTTGGGACTGAGTTCCCGTACTTTGATCTTGATTTATGACTTGAGGATGAGGCTTGGATTTGAATGACGAATTTGATTCTGGTTTTCGATAATGGTTTTCGTTCATGGTTTTTGATGTGAAACGATTTCATAACATGAACTGATATGCATGCATTGGTTTTTGCGTGGAGGGTAAAATGTAATTGTTTTAGTGAAATGTTTTTGAACTCATTATTTATTTTGTCCACACACAGTCTTTTCGTGTTTTTGATACCCTCCAGGTTGTTGCGGTGCGGGCTGTTGGTCGAGAGAGACGGGGACATCACATTTACGATCCACAGTAGATTCGGTGCACTCTGGGAAGTCCGGAAGCTTTTGGACAGTCGGATCGAGAATCCTTTGTCCGACTTACGTGTCACATGGAGGTTAGACGTCAGTTTCGCCTTCGTGTCATGCGTAAGTTTGACGGGAGTAGGATTTAGCCCTTAATCCTGGGGATTAGGGGTGGGTTCTGTTAATTGGTATCAGAGCAGGTTTCGTGTGCTCTGCGCGAGGTTTGGTTCCCAGAGTCGTTGGTCCATCGACCTGGGTGTTGTGATGCTACTCTGGATGTGATGTCTTGACGCGGAATAGCCCATCATCAACCTGGACGCGAGAGTGGTAGTACGTTCGCTAGTGGTTAGTTAGTGGAAATTGTTAGTCGCAGGGTGATAGTCGCTCGATACGCGGTGTAAGGTATGACGTATGACTGCTTAGAGCCGAAGTAGTTAGCGTAAGTGGCCCTGGGTTTTGCTTGATGGTTGGACCATAGGGTCGGAGGTATGCCAGCGGTTAACCTGGATGATAGCCAGTGAGCTACGTTTGAGTAGGCTGGTCGGCCTGTGAGGCCGATAGTAGTCTGCTAGGCTGGTGGTATACATGGGCCGAGGAGGCCGGTTGACGGTGGTCTGTTGGACCGAATGGTGATTGGATGACGAAAGTATGGACTTGAGACCATTAGGGTCAGATTTTTTGAGCTTGCATTTGTATGGTTACGAGTAGCGGATGCCTCGAGTGGCGAGGTACAGTAAACTACTTTGTGGATTTGAGGGAATTCCCCTAGTATTGGATACCAGTAGATGTTGGTGAGTAGAGTCACGATAAGGAATGGTCTTAGTCGGGTGTGACGACCTGAGTGGTAAGGTTGTAGTGACCCAGTGGCTGTCAGGGGTTTAGGATAACCCGCACGGCGAGGATGAGTTGAGGAACCCCGTGAGATGACTGGTTTGGAACCCGTGAGTTGGGGTTTGTGGTTAGGAAGTTGTTGTGATTGGGCCGCTTTACGGCTGGCTTCGAAATGGTGCTGCTAGGAGCAGCCGAGGTAGTGATTGGTTGGTGGATAACTCTAGACGAGTCCTGTAAGACCCGTGTCCTGGAGGGAACGGTGAACGATCCCACATTCCTACGAGGGGGAATGGTCTGGGAAGGGAATAGTGGTGTGCCTTAAAGGTGTCGGCCCATACCTATCTAGCACTAGGCCTTTTGGGAGCTCAAATAGCTTTGAGGGGGATTGGAACCCCAAAGTTAAGCGAGTTGAGGCTGGTGTAATTCCATGATGGGTGACCCCCTAGGAAGTTGCACCATGAGCTCCCGAAAACAAAACCGCGAGGGCGATGCCCAAAGCGGACAATATGGTGCTAGATGAGTGGGGTCCTAACCGAGGAGGGTCGGGTCCTGACCATTTTGTATCAGAGCCAGACCCTGACCGGGAATTGTGCAAGCAAGGACGCTGGGCCCTAAGGGGGGTGGATTGTAAGACCCGTGTCCTGGAGGGAACGGTGAACGATCCCACATTCCTGCGAGGGGGAATGGTCTGGGAAGGGAATAGTGGTGTGCCTTAAAGGTGTAGGCACACACCTATCTAGCACTAGGCCTTTTGGGAGCTCAAGTGGCTTTGAGGAGGATTGGAACCCCAAAGTTAAGTGAGTTGAGGCTGGTGCAATTCCATGATGGGTGACTCCCTGGGAAGTTGCACCATGAGCTCCCGAAAACAAAACCGTGAGGCGAGGCCCAAAGCGGAAAATATGGTGCTAGATGAGTCGGGTCCTGACCGAGGAGGGTCGGGTCCTGACAAATCAGATGTTAATTATTATTTTATTCGGATCCCGAGACGTAAATCCCCGATTTCGCTCCCTTGACCATAACTTTCTTGTCGAACGTCCAATTTCAATGTGCCGCCTGTCTACAGACTCGTGACATCCTGACCTACGTCACGGTCATCGGTCCTCGTACGTTTGACTCCCCGAGTCAAAAGTCAACATTTTACCCACGACTAGGGGCAAAACGGTTAACATTGTACATTGTAAAGGAGTCACTTACGTTTTGTGCAATGTTCCTTCGAAATGTGGAGACTTCTTTCAATAGGGCCTCGTGTAACAACGAAAGTGGTCAACGTCTAGTGACCCTATCTGTATTTGCCCAACATGCACTACTTTTTGGTAGTGGTCTAGTCTTGGAGCCATTCACCAATCGGTACGTGGACGTGGCGTATTGGTTCATACTGAACAACTGTGACGAAGTATGGTCTTTTTACGAGCAGCACCAAGTATTAATAAAGGCCCATTATCCTTCTAATTGAACAAAAATGGACAAACAACTATTTCCATGTTGGTTATCTAAGCATGTAAGTCAAATTTTGTATTCAAAAGTGTAACAATCTGAATCATCGGATATTGTATTATGGCAACTTTTAATGGAAATTGACCGTTTTTCCCTTATTACTATTTTCGTTGACTTTTGACTTGGGAAGTCATATGGACTTTTTATGAGTACCATTGTATACGTCTTAGAATTTTGAATTCGTAGACGGGTAGCATGTGAGAATTGGAGATCGGTTGGTCACGTTACAGGCCTAGGCTTAGTAGGGGTATTTTAGTCATTTTCCCCTAAAGGGCATTTTGGTAATTTATGAGGAAGATTTTTTTTGTAGTCATGTTTATCACTTAACCTTTATGATTTGGGAATAGCTGCATCAACTTGGGAGAGGTGGATTTGGTTAAGATGAGTTATTGTGAGTTTAGGGGTTTTTGAAGTTTTTCCCCTAACTTGAAAACCATTGCAGCCAAACCCCAAGCAATAACCACTGGTCTGAGACAGATAAGATAAGGATAAAGAAGTTTAAGGGGATCGAGAGAGAAGAGAAAGAAGGACGCCCAGGTAACCCATGTTTTTTCCCCATGAGTGACTTTTCTTTTTTAGGGTGATGAAACTTCAAAATTAGCCTTCCATCTTCATCCTTAGGTCCTCATGATCGATCAGGGCCAAAAACTGAGAGTTTTCGTCATGAACTCTTGATACTTCTCCCAGAAATTCTAGGTTAGTTTTTGTGTTTCTGTTGTGGTAATCATGTTTCTTGGTTAGTTTAGGGTCGTTTAGATCTTGAAAGGATGATTTTGGACATAAATTAGACAAAATAGGACAGGTTCAACCCTAGTTAGTAGGATCCACTTAGGAGTGTGTGGATCGGGATTGGTTAGCTTCGGACAGGTTTGAGTAGTTGTGGAGCAAAAGGATCGCCTGTGAGACAAGTTGGCTAGCTTGACCACGTTGAATTTATGCAGGACATGTGTGGTCCGTCTCGCAGACACTTGAGTATTGGACTTGGATCTAGTGCGGGGTCTGCCCTATGTACCTAATGAGAGGAGCTTGAAGTTCTTACTGGTCGGGCAACCTAGAAGACTGGAAGATTCAGAATTAGACTTGAGCTGGTGTTTTCGAAATATGTGTTGGCCTAGTATTGGAGTAAACCGATGGACTGCAAAGGTAAAGCGTGTGACGTCAAAGGTACCTTGGGTATGAGTTGAACAGTGTTGACCTAGAAGAAAATCAATGGATTACGAGATGGATTGGAAGTTGGCAGAGATGTGGTGACTGTCTAGAAACTGTCAGAATAAGCCAGGGTGGTAGGTGCTGGACACTGGGAAGGAGACCCAGGTATAAGACTAGTTAGCTTTCCCCCAATTAGTTACGGAAGTATGAGATTCCGAATTTCGGGGGCAAAATTCTTTAAGGGGGTAGATTGTAATGACCCGTCCCGGAAATCGGGATTAGATTAGTTGTTAACGACGGATTAGTGAAGTGAAACGGTGATTGGTTGGTTGTGTTCGTACAGACGGTACGAAATGACGATTTTTCCCCTAGAATGGGTAAAAATGTTGACTTTTTGTTCGGGCGGTCAAATGGACCTTGACCGATGATCGTGACGAAGTTCCGGACGTCACGAGTTCATAAACAGGTGGCACGTCCGATTCTGACATTCGAGGAAAAAGTTATGGCGTTCGGAAGGTCAAGGGCATTTTCGTAAATTGGTTTAAATGGGAGAATTTGTTGATTTTTTTCACGACAAGCATTCTTCACGCAAATCGAGGACTGTTAGATAGGTCTCGATTTCCTGAGTACAACGACAGGCGGCACGATGTCCTGGGAGTTCGAACGACATAGTTAAGGGTCTAAACACACGAGGGGCATTTTGGTAATTTTGCCTCAAGGGTATTTTGGTCAATCGGCTGGCCTTGGAATTAGTGCCCAGTGCTCAGTGAAAACTTGGCAGAAAATTGGAGATAGTGCCACAGAGTTGTTGACACGTGGCTGAGTCTAGATGGTGGTGGAACATTTGACAACCGCCTTATTGGTTTTTAAATCGAATTGTGTACGGGCTGGAAAACAGAGTGTGTGCATTTTGTGCGTGTGACCGTGGAACTTAATTAGTTGTGAGAGATGTGTGAAGATAAGTGAGAGAGCATAGGAGGAGGCTGATGGTGGTGATGCCATGGATGGCCGTCGCACACGGCGGTGGTCGACGGCGAGAGGCAAGCAGTGTGCCATGTTTTGAGAGTTGACAATGGGTCTTCGTTCAAGCACGTATTAGCCTTTCTAATGAATTGGATGATGCTTTTGGGACGTCTAGGAGTTTTTTGGGCTGAACATTATGGCTCGCCGTAGGTGGAAGCCGCAAAATCACCAAGGTAAGAAGTGTAATTTAAAAATGCTAACTATTGTTTTAGCGCCTGACTTTCGATTTAAGCATTTGGGAATTGTTTCTGGAGGTTATAGGGATGGATTGAGATTGAAACCAGTGAAGGAGGTGGCCAGAATCCCAGCAGCTGGGATTTGGAGGTAATCTCTAGCTCCAGTTTTCACGAATTACCTATGTGGAATTATTGGAAATGAAGGGACGGACGTATTAGATTAATTAGGATTGAAAAACGGATTGAAATTGCTAAAAACCGCTCACGCCGGTTCAACAGTTGGACCGGATTTGCAGACATGTTCAGACCGGTCGACTGAGGAAGACGATGAACAGTAACATAGGCGCGTGAGGCCCACGGACAACCCATATGGGAGGCGCGCGGCACGTTTTTCGAGGATGGTTCTAACACGACTTTTAAAGTATTCGATGTAACGAACATTTTGGCGTTGGTTTCAAGTCAATCGGACATCGTATCGATATGTTTCGGGACGTCCGAAGGTTTTAGGGCTCGTTTAAAAATTGCTCAAAATTCGGGAAAATTACGGGACCTAGATATGAACATTATGAAGTAGTTAGTGAACTTATTATGGGATTTGGACAGGTTCGGGAAAGCCGGTGATAGTGGATTGGCCGAGAACGTCATAGGTGCACGCGTATCGAGGCGACAGCGGAATGGTCTGTGAGTGGACTTTATTTTCTAACTCTTGATGCATGCATATATGTTTTTATATGTTTTCTATACGTGATTCTATGAATTGATTTATGATCTTGATGTTTTACGGTTTTGCACGTTTTTCGAGATATTTACGAAATTACACGTTTTACGAGGTTTCGTTTTATCTTGTGATTTGACGATGGTTTTAATGATTTGATTTCGGGATTTGAAATATAATTTGATTTTGGCATTTGAAATATAATTTGATTTCAATGATTTGAAATGGATTTCAGAAAAGGGATTTCGGGCTTGGAGCCCTATTCATGTGATTGAGATTTCGGATTTGGTTTTCGAGTTTTGGAAAGAGAATCTGGATTTGGGTTCGGGACAGTGGTTCCGGATGCCGGCTTACGGAATCAGTGTTGCAAATTCAGAGATGGATTGTCTATGGTTTTCCCTATTGATTGGAAAAATGGTTTTGGGTTTAAAGACCCGGGAAAGAAAAGAAAAACCCGCTGGATCTGGTTTTGAGTTTAAAGACTCAGATTAATTGACAGGGAGAGGGCCCTGGATTGATATGTTTTGAGTTTAAAGACTCGGTATATGTTTTGAGTTTAAAGACTCGGTTATTGTGATACCCCCCGAGGCCTGTGATTGTGTTTTGAGTTTAAAGACTCGGGCGCACTTGAGATCCGGTAAACTGGTATGATTGATATTTTCACTGGTTTTTCACGTGTTTTCCAATGTTTTGGGAAATGGCCCGGATGAATTGGATTTGATGAGTTTTGGGACTGAGTTCCCGTACTTTGAGCTTGATTTATGAGTTGAGGCTGAGGCCTAGATTTGAATGACGAATTTGATTCTGGTTTTCGATAATGGTTTTCGTTGATGGTTTTTGATGTGAAACGGTTTCATAACATGAACTAATATGCATGCATTGGTTTTTGCGTGGAGGGTAAAATGTAATCGTTTTAGTGAACTGTTTTTGAACTCATTATTTATTTTGTCCACTCACAGTCTTTTCGTGTTTTCGATACCTTCCAGGTTGTTGCGATGCGGGCTGTTGGTAGAGATAGACGGAGACATCACACGTACGATCCACAGTAGATTCGGTGCACTCTGGGATGTCCGGAAGCTTTTGGACGGTCGGATTGAAATCCCTTATCCGACTTACGTGTCACATAGAGGTTGGACGTCAGTTTCGCCTTCATGTCATGCGTAAGTTTGACGGGAGCAAGATTTAGCCCTTAATCCCGGGGGATTAGGGGTGGGTCCTGTCATACGAAGTCCCAGACTCGATGATCGAGTGGCCACCAAGGGATACAACATCCAGGTGTTAACCATGCATCTCAACCACACAGGGATACAGCATCCGAGTTGTAACGACCCGAACCGATAATAATAATATTTTAATGTAAAAAGACTATTTTGCCCCTGAAGGGGGGAAACTTTGACTTTTGACCTGGGAAACAATTTGGACTTTGACCCATGACTATGACGTAGGTCGGGACGTCACGAATCCGTAGACAGGCGGCACGCCGAAATCGGAGTTCGTATGAAGAAGTTATGGTCTAGGAAGCGTTTTAGCGGAATTTACGAACCGAGAACAACGGAATAAAATATTAATTTATTACGGGAATCCGTGCCAACCTAATATTTAAATCAAACCAGTGGATTGGTGACAAGTGTCACCCATCCAAGCCTATACTATTCCAATAAAGCAACCTTACACTATTCCTTCATTTTATATCATTTAATTTTTCCCTCCATTTGTTTCCAGCCCTTGGATTTACTGGCCAAATACATCCCAGCCCTTCATTTTCATCTGCTTTCCTTATTCATGCACGATCATCCTCTGTCTGTTTCACTCAAACACACAAACACACATTCATCCCCCCCACAACCCGTGCACTTCTTCTCATTTTCTCTCCATCCAAACACACGAACCAGCCATCCTCATCACACCAGGCGACCACCCACAGCACCACCATCATCTGATCACCATCACCCTGCATCACCGGCGACAACCGACCCATTTTCCCCGCCTGAAAATCCCGTCCAGAAACACGACCCAAAACGCTAAGGAAACGGGTCCAAGAAGCAAACCTCGATAGCCACACCACCTAGGCGCAGGGGAAGCTCCAGTCTGCACCGTGAGGACCCCAGGAGCACAACTGGACGACGGCGTGACGGCGGCGGTAAGACCCAAAACCCGAAAGCCCCGTTTTGATCCCATGTTTCGAACCAACCTGTTTTAGTGCTAGGAAATCGATTGTTTGGTGTTGAAAATATCCTAGGCTGAGAGGCGAGTTGATTAGGACCGGTTTGGACGACGGAGACGGCGAGGATCGACAGAGACGACGATCGGACGTTGGCCGTGAGTTTCAGTGACGAACTGGTGAGTTTTCTCCCGTTTTCTTTCTAGTTTGAGGTTGTGGAACCGTAGAACAGACCTAGACGACCCTATAGAGATGAACCCCGTCGAAAATGGTGGCCGGAATTGTACGGTGGAATCGGGTCAAGCCGTGGGTCGACGGCGACCCGGTTCCAGTCAAACGGGTCTGACCCGGTACTGTAGCATGATGACGTCATCATGATGACGTCACTTCTGACGTCATGATGACGTCATCCTGTCAGATATTGTCAGACTAGGGACCAATCAGAACATGCCACGTGTCACCTGACAAGTGTCAGTGATGACGTCAGCATGACGTCACTGCTGACATCAGCAGTACTGTAACAGCGTTGACCCACGCGTTGACCAGGCGCGTGGGGGCGCGTGTGAACAGTGATTTTGGTGGGGCCAGTACCATTTTCAAGGTTTCGACGATACGGATCCAATGGAGGTGGTTTCGTGTCGATCGGAGATCGTTATGTTAGTCAAAATGGGGTTTGAAGCACCGGGAATAGTGCCCGGGATGCGATTTTGAGGCGGATCTGTTCTAGGGTCTTGATATTGATGTTATAGGGGCCTTAAGTAACCCTCAGGTATAAAAATACAGGTTTTTAGAGATCGTTGAGCAGCAAGGACCGAGTGTGAGTGGGCTGTTTGATTTATAAAAGGCTTGCATGCATAAACTGTTTTACTATTTCCACTTATGATTTCGATTAGTCTTATGAACTGTTTATATTTGCTATTACAATGTTTTGGGCATGAGACCCGTCTGGATTATATGTGGATTTTGTTTGGGATGTCCGGGGGACATAGGGTAAACTATACTGTTATTGTACTGTACTTTCCTACCTGTGTATATTGTCACCTCCAGGGAGGGTCGTTGGCCTGGGTGGACCCTGGAGTAGTCACGGGGCTCTGACTGAGTGGAGTTGACCCCCGTTGGGCTGCTTACTCTCAGGAAGGCATGTTCATATACCTCGGGCAGTGACCGGGATACCGGGAGCTGATGTACCTAGAGAGTCTCGGGTGTGAGACCCTGAGTGGCAACGCGTAGCCTTAGAACCATGACATTATTTGGGTTGGGTTTTACAGTGCACTGATATGTTAGTTTCACCTTTCGATTATTATTGTGGTTTAGTTGTTATGATTTCATTATAATAATATATTTTCATTGCATGCAAGATTTGGAAAACGGAGGGGTAAAACCTTATGATTATCTTATTGTTAAATTGATTTCTAAACTGTTATTTTTGGCCCACTCACCCTTGTTTTACTGACCCCTCCAGACCCTGACACGGAAATAGAGGAGGAGGACCCGGAGGAGGAGGCAGAGGTTTAGTTTGCCTTACTGTGCACCTGTACACCCACTTGTGGGTAGGTTGAGCACCGAATAAATGTACTCTGACTAGTGTGCTCACATGTTGTATTTTACTTTCCCTTGTCTGACAGTATCGCTTTAAACACTGTGGTTGCACGTTATCTATCTATTTAAGTATTCAGTTTGTATTTAAGGGTAATTTTGGTATGTTTAGAGTCATTGTCAGACGGGAGCGGGTCACGTCCCCGGGTGGTCCCAGTGGGATTGGGACGGGTCCTGTCACGAATGGCCGTCTAGGGTACAACATCTGGACGTCAATCCCACACCATAACCATTCGGGGATACAACACCCGAATGGCTACCTAGGGTCACCCGATTTTCAGCAAGCTAGGTCACCCGACCTGCGAGGTCAACCCGACCATAATTCACTTGTTTCTTAATCATTTAGCTCCATTTTCACTCAGTATGTTCTAAATTGATAGGTCCTCAAATAAGCATTATTTTATATTATTTTATACACTTTATACTTGACTTTTAATATTAAAATATTAAATAAATTGATAAAATAATTTATTTTGTGATTTTTATGTTTAGATAAATAAAGTTTGTAATTTGGAGCATTTTGGCGAAAGAATCGTCTCGATCGGAATTATAACGAATAAATTATGGATGAAATTCGGTGGAGTAATTAATTTAGTTATTAATTAAATTAATTAATTAATTTTTCTGTGCAGCCCAAACCCAATTGTTAAAACCCAGCCCAGCCAATCATGCAGCCTGGCCCAGATTTCGGCCTGAAGGCCAACCCACAACGTCGCAAGCCCAGGCCCAAGCGGTCCAGCCTTCTTCAGCCTTGCCCCAGCGAGTTCGGCGCGCGCCTACCGATCCGCTGCCCTTCTCCTCAGCACGCGCCTGCCGAATCCTCAGCCCACCTTCAGCGCGCGCCTACCAACGACAGCCTCTGCACTCCAGCGAGCACCTGCCGGCCACACCTCCCTCTTTCCAGCGCAGCTTGCCGAATATTCCTTCCATTTTCAGCTGTTTCTGACAGCTTCTTTCCAGCAGCATTTCTTTTGTTCTTTTTTACATTTTTTCCCACTACCACCACCCAATCTCATCATTTCACTTTTTAATATTTTTATTGTAACTTTTATTTGTTTTTATTTATTTTTTAGAGTGTAATTAGCTTTTTTCCCCTATAAATAGGGGTTCAATTCTTGTATTTTGGGAGTCCCCATTAGTTCCATTTCTCCATTTCTTCCATTTTTCTTAGTTTTTAGTTCTTAGTTTAGTTCTTTTGTTTCTCTCTTTTGAGAGACATTTTTTGGGACCATTTTAACTTCTTGTAGATTTTCTCATTAATTAGTTTCCTTTTAATTCTTATTCTTAATTTATGTTACTTTTATTTTTCTTAATTTCATTTCTTCTTTACTTTGTTCTTTGTGATATTTCGTTGAGATCTCTTAAACACATTTTATGCTTTCCTTAAGAAATACCTAAGCCAAGTAATTCTAAGGCAATTCAAGAGTTTTAAGACCGAATTCCTCGTATTTCTTCTTCTATCTTCACAAGTTTCCTGCTACTGTTCGGTGATTCTTGTGAAAATCCATACTTTTCTACTTGTTATTGTTATTGGCTTTACTTATAATGCAATATATGTGTTGGTAATTTCTTTCTAACATTTGTAAGTAAGAATGCAATCTCCATGTGTTATACTTTTTGAGTTTCTTTTACTTCATATGTTTTAGTACTTAAACTTCAATTGGAAACTAAATGTTGATCGGCTGTTCTGGCCATTTAGAATAGAGTTGAAGAGATTTAATGTTTGATCGCTGTTCGGCGCATTAAATCACTAACTTAAGGTGGATCATATTGTAAATAATAATCCGTTGTTCGGTGCATTTATAATATGAAAAATGTATGCAAGTATTTGAGATGATTAAGGTATGATTTCGTGATTGGTTCAATATGAGCATGATGTTAGAGTGTTGGTAAAAATATGTGTTTGAAGAAAGTTCACTAGTACAAAGGTTAAAGTAGAAGTAGAATTAAGTATTTAATTATTTTTACTTGTTTTCTTTATTTTATATTTACAACTCTTTTCAAAACCCCCCTTTTCAATTCTTTATTCTTTATTCTTTTATTCTTTTAATTCTTTTATTCTTTGATTCCTTTTATTCTTTTATTCTTTATTCTCTTATTCATCTATTCTTTAATTTATTAATTCTTTGATTATTTAATTCTTTGATTATTTAATTCTTTGATTATTTAATTATTTAATTCATTATTCTTTTATTCATCTCCCATTAACACATTATTAATGTTCCCTAATTTCCCCGATTAAGAACGATCCCTATTTACCAATACCTCATCTACACAAAAAGGATTTAAATTGCACAATACTCAAATTACGTGTTTAATTTAATGCGTAGTTTGGGCGTAGTCATAAATTACCTCTAGATTGGAGTATCATAAAAAAGGAGTGAAAACTCACCTTGATGGTCGAATTCAAACCCATGTTCCTCGGTCCTATTTTCTGATCCCTGTCCGCAGCCTTACCGCGTGTAGACGTCCAATTTTTAAAGCTGAACACGATCCCAACCACTCCAGAAGAACACAGGAACACCCAGCTTTAAGGTTCTTGTCCCTCAACTAAAAACTCGATCCTCCAACTTCAAGGTATCCCACCTTCACAACACCACCTCGACCTTCCTCTCAATATATGGTGGGAAAGTTAGTGAGAAAAGGAAAATATCATATGCTTCTAGTGTGACACTGTGATACTTGTCACCATTGGATAGGTCCATAACACAAAATGACCAAAATGCCCTTGGTGGCATAATTATGAAAATTCCCTTAAGGATTCTTGACCCGTAGCAACCTCAAACGACCTCCGATTTTAGTGTGCCACCTGTTTACGAACTCAGGATCCCAAGACCTTGGCAACAATCTTCCCGAAAGCATCAAAGGAGGTTCATAGCAAAAAGTCAACATTTTGACTTTTCTAAAGATAAAACTATCATTTTACACAATTGTTTTTCAAATTTTCTTTTCTCTCTAAGGTTCGTGTCATTACATTGTGTCTCTCTTTCTCCCTGCGTGCTACAAGATTTTTCGTTGTTAGTTGTTCACGCCGACAGAGAATTTGAGTTACGAGATATATATATTTATATATATATCGTTATTTTCATATTTAAGAGTCAAACAAATAAGACACTTTACTAATCGATTTCATGTCATGGTTTACTTTTAGAAAAAAATCACTCATTACTCTTTGGTAACTTTTCAATTTAATAAAAAATTCTTATGACTTAATTTCTAAATAATATTAATATTCAGCAAATAAGTCTTTAATCAAAGTCCCTCGTACTCATTTATTATAATTTTTCTATATTAAATTTACATATTTCTCAAAGAAAATTGTTTTTCTAGAATACTCTTCATAGGAATTCAAAGCTCCAAATATGCATAAATTGGATGTCTCGTCTCTCTGCTAGGGTTAGGGTTCTCAATTTTTTTTCTTTGTTTTCTCCAAGCGCTACAGTGTGCGTCTTCTCGTTTTTGGCTGGCCTTCTGCTTGTGTTCAGCCGTCCTCTGATTGTATTCTCCAAATGCTCCCGTGTTATCTTCCCTGGTGTGTTCTGAAGCGGGAAAGCGATTAGGCTGGGGGTACTGGGTGGCTTGGCGTGGTTTTCGCCCTCGTGTGAGTGCTTAGTGGGTGGTTGTTATACTCGGCTTGTCCTTCTGTTCAGGGTGCCGCTTAGTTGTGGTTGCACTGTGGAGTGGAGCGAGGGGTTCTACGGGTCTCCTGTCTCCGTGTGTTGTAACTCGCTCTGTCCGTTCTCGGTGCTACCACCTTCGCGGCTAATCTTGGTCCTTTGATGTGTAATCCTTCTGGTGATTTTTTACTACTCCATTGTTTTCTGTCTTTGCTAATTTTTGGGATCGAACGGTGGGTGATATCGATGGAGCAGCGGCCCAGCTAGCCATCTCTACGGTGGAGTCGACAGAAATCGATTTCTGCAAGGAGGTTGCACCTTTGATGGCTACCAGGTTTTTACTGATTGGGCGGCTGCTCACGACTAAGAACTTTAACTCCAAGGCTCTACTTGGCACACTTTGGAAAATCTAGCATGTTAGAAAGTCATTCACGGTGGTGCATATGGGTAGTGTAGGCCGTTAAATTTTCTCCTTCGGAACGGCGGAGGACCGACATCGAGTGCTAAATGAAGCACCATGGTCCTTTGATCGAGCTCTCTTCGCTCTGGAGATAACGGATGGGTTGGTTGACCCTAGTGAAGTCAGTCTTGATTATCAAGCTTTTTGGATTCGGGTGAGGAAAATGCCTGGGATTTTCTTGACTCCGAAGTTGGGTGAAAGGATAGGAAATCATGTAAGGGTTTTCCTTGATGTTGACAAAGGGTTAAATGGAGATTGTTTGGGGAGTTTTATAAGCATCCGGGTTAAGCTCTCATTGTTAGAACAACTTAAGCATTCGTGACACTCAAGCTTTTGATGAAAGAGCCCGCAAAAAGGTACAAACTTGAATACGAATGGCTTCCTTTTTTTTCTATCTCCGTTGTGGTTGATTGGACAACCTTGCTGGTTCCTGTGTTTTGCTAGCGTTGGAAGAAGGGGAGGATGCAAGTTTTGGTAGGTGGAAAACTATGGACAAGGAGGTGTTTAGCATTCAAACAAAGAATGGTTTCAAGGGCTGCATTTTTCAGCTTAGTCCAAGAGAAAAAGGGTTGAATGTTTGGAGGACCGAGGCTCCCACGAGGACGGGGCTTTCCAGGTATTTTGGTGCTGCTTTTGGGACCAAAATTGACCTCGGGGGAGATGGGTTATCAGTTGGGGGTAGCACTGATGCTGAATTGTGGAAGAGATCACGCTTGGAAACATGGGTTGGGGGGAGTAGTGGAAATGGTATAGCAGTGCAGGAGGTACAGATGGATCCAACTGGGCAGCCTATGGTTTTTGTGGGCGGTGGAACCGTGGGGTTGCAGAGGGACGAGAGCGGGATTCGTTTGGGGCATAAAAACACTGCTGGGATGTTAGGTTTGACACATGTAGAGGCTGGCTCAAGGAGAGTGCAACAAGAAAGGAGCGGGCAGCTAATGGTCTGTGCAACTCAGCGTGATACTAAAATGGCCCTTGTTGCCATTTGAATTAAATATGGAGCATGCGGGCCAGCAAGGGGTGCTACTGTGGTTGGACAAGTGTTAGAGCAAGTGGGCTCTCACTTCTCATCTCCTTTGGGTGCTATGGCCCACCAAGGCCCCACTCTTCATGGGGACGAAATGGATACGAACTCTCTTCCTTGCTTGGCCCATAATTCTTTGGAGTAAAACCCTTTCTTTGTGACTATTGGGCAAGGCTTGGTACAAACAATTTGCATTAATTTGGGTTATAAGACAATCATACCATCTATACAGGGAAATGGTGGGAGCCGGGGGATAGCATTGGGGGGCTTCCGATTAAAATTAAGTCCCCAAAAACGAAGACAGTCTATGCAAAAGGTTAGCTCACACTCTGGCTATTGGCAATCTTTTGGTTGTTCATTCCCGTGATGTAGCCCGAGGAGCCAGCCGTCACAAAGAATGAGTGTCCTATGTTGGAATATGCGTGGGTTGGGATGCCCACGCGTAGTTCGAGCTTGAAGTATTTTTTCAAGGCTAAACAACCTAGTGTGATTTTTTGGATGGAGACAAAGAAGACTACCCAGCAAATGGAATACTAAATGTTTTTACTGATGGTGTCTAGTGGCTTTTGTGTTAGCAGAGTTGGCATATCTGGTGGTTTAGCTCTGCTCTGTACTTCTGTAATTGAGGTAACTATTTGCTCTTACTCAGTAGGACATATTGATGCTTTTATATCTAGTGTAGGGAATACCTTTTTTTGTTTTACCAGTTTCTCTGGGCACCCTGATGTTTAGATAGGGCCCTCATCCTAGAACCTCCTATGCCGGCTGAATTATGAGGGCTTTATCCCTTGGTTGGTTGGAGGCAACTTTAATGAGGTGGAAACCAGTACTGAACATATGGGACGTCGAGTTCGCCCTACGGCTCAAATTAGAAATTTTTGTGAGGCTCTAGAGGATTATGGGCTTATGTCGGTACCCTTCGGGGATTTAAAATTCATCTTGAGTAACCACTAGTGGGGGGACGGTTTGGTGCAAGTTCGACTGGATAGTGTTGGTGTATAGACCTTCTCATGCTTCCCTCACACTTGATCATTATCTCCTAAAGGTTAACTGGTGACTTGGTGCAAAAGAAAGAAGTGTGTGTGAGAGAATAACAAACTTCTCTCACCTGGTGTGTGTGTGTCAGTTTCTAGAAACTAGGTGCCACATGGAAGAATGTAATAGGTCCTTGATGACATCACATTGTCATGCAAAGAGTGTGTAACGGATTGTGAGGTGTGTGAGTGATGTGTGTGTAAGAAAGAAAAGGAAAAACTGCAAGAAATATATTATGTACACAGAAAACAAATGAATCGAAAAAAAAAGAATCTGTAGTCATAGCTGCAGAAATCAGAGAAATTCCTCTACTGGCATTTTATCAAACAGTTCATGTGCATTTCTATGAAATCACAATTTCATACAACATAAACCAATCCAATCCGATCCTATCATCATATACAATCTCTCATTCTCTCTTCTATCCTAATCCAATAGAGATAAGCTCTATAATCAGCTAGGAGCTTAGAGATAGAAGAACTTACCTGTAAAACCATATTCATCCTTCCCCTGCAAAACAGAAACAAAGTGTTGATCAGATTCAACCTTGAAGGTTTCAAACGACTGATTAGCTTGAAGAATTTACCTAGAGTGAAGCTCTGCTTTCTGATTATCAACATGGTATCAGAGCTTGGTTACTGATCTAGTAGCTGGGCGTCTGACTGTGAAGGAGGAAAAGAACAGCATCACATTGCTGTGACAGGGTTGATCACTATGGCAGGATCATCTGGAGGTGCTGAAATCCGAGTACCTGTGTTTACAGGGGAGAACTACGATTTTTGGAGCATCAAGATGAAAACAATCCTCAGAGGTCATGATCTCTGGAAGATTGTGGAGCAGGGAATACCTGAACCTGAGTTAGATGAAGATGAAGTGGAGATAGAAACACCACAGACGAGGGCTGATCAGATCAAGGATGCAAGGGCACTTGGTCTGCTGCAGAATGCAGTCACAGAAGAGGTCTTCATCAAGATCTCAAATGAAGAAAGGGCTAGTGATGTCTGGGCTTTGCTAAAGCAGGAATATCGTGGTGATTCTAAGGTAAGGTCTGTAAAATTGCAGTCCCTTAGAAAATAGTTTGAATACACTAGAATGAAAGATGATGAGAACTTGTCAGCTTATTTCTCTAGATTGTTTGGGGTAGTCAACATGATGAAAACATATGGGGAGGATGTTTCTGAGCAGAGGTTGGCTCAGAAAATCCTGATTAGCCTAACTAAGTCCTATGATGCTATAGTGTCTATCTTGGAAGAAACTAAGGATATTGACAACATAAGCTCACAGTCTATTGTGGCCTCCATTAGAGCTTTTGATCAAAGATTAGAAATGCATTCTGAATCTGTTGAGAAAGCATTTTCTAGTCTACACATTAATCAGTCACAATATGGACGTTTTAAGGCTAAGAAACCTTTTAAAGGAAGCAAACCCTGGACAAACAAATTTCAGGGTAATAAACCAGAGAAATCAGCTGAGAAAACATCTGCAAGTGTCAAAGCAGAAGGGAGTTCTAATGGAGAGAGGTGCAAAATCTGTGGTAAATTGCATTATGGCAAGTGCTGGTTTGAAGGGAAAACCAAGTGTTACAAATGCAACAGGTTTGGCCATATCTCAAAGCACTGTGGAAGTAAACCAGCAGTGAATATTGCCAAGCAAGTTGAAGAAGAAGAAGTGAACATGTTCTTTGCTTGCAATGCTGCTTCAGTTGAGCAGAGTTCAGAAATCTGGTATGTGGACAGTGCCTGCAGCAACCACATGACAGGTCATGAGTCCTTGCTGGTGGACATTGACAGGGATTTGAAGGTGAGAGTGAAGATGGGAACTGGAGACCTTGTGCAAGCAACTGGAAAAGGAACCCTGGTTTTCCAAACCAGAAATGGCAAGAAGCACATCAGAGATGTAATGCTAGTTCCAGGTCTTGATGAAAACCTGCTAAGTGTGGGACAAATGGTCGAGCATGGATACTCACTAGTGTTTGGAGGAATGGCAGTGGACATCTATGACAATATGGACAGGACACACAAAATTGCCAACATCAAGATGACAGGGAACCGGTGCTTTCCTTTGACACTTGATTCTGTGACTTCAGTGGCAAGAAAAGCAACAGTAGAAGGAGATGCAGAGCTATGGCACAGACGGTTTGGACATCTAAACTTTATAAGCCTTAAGATGTTGCAGAGCAAGGAAATGGTAGTTGGATTGCCTAGTCTAACTACTGAACTGGAGGTCTGTGGAGGCTGTGCAGCAGGAAAGCAGCATGTGGAGGCTTTTGACACTAAAGAAGCATGGAGGGCATCCACACCACTTGATCTAATACATTCAGACATTTGTGGACCAATGCAGACAGAAACAGTTAGTGGAAACAAATATTTTATCACATTCATTGATGACTACTCAAGGATGTGTTGGCTGTATTTTCTGAGACAGAAATCAGGGGCACTAAATGTGTTCAAGAAGTTTAGAGCAATGGTGGAACTTCAAACTGGATACAAGGTGAAGAAGCTAAGAAGTGACAGAGGTGGGGAATACATCTCAAATGAGTTCCAAACCTACTGTGAAGAGAGTGGGATTGAAAGACAGTTGACAGTTGGTTATTCCCCTCAGCAGAATGGTGTTGCTGAGAGGAAGAATAGAACAATTGTGGAGATGGCACGTTCTATGCTGCATGAAAAGGGAATACCCTACAGGTTTTGGGGTGAGGCAGTAAGTACTGCTACTTATCTTCTGAATAGGTGTCCAACCAAGGCAGTCCAAGGGAAGACACCTTTTGAGAAGTATAGTGGGAGGAGACCAGGTGTGAAACACTTAAGAGTGTTTGGTGCACTATGCTATGTTCATGTGCCAAATCAGCTTAGGCAAAAGCTGGATGAAACAGGAGTTAAAGGAGTGTTTATGGGGTATGGAACTATGGAGAAAGGATATAGGGTCTACAATCTTAAAACTAAAAGGATTGTACTCTCTAGAAGTGTGGTGTTTAATGAGAAGGGAGCTTGGAACTGGGAAGAAGGAGATGAGGGGGATTTCACTGTTCAGTTTGACAGTGAAATGAATTCAGTCACAATTGGAAGTCAGGAAACATCAAGTTCCTCTCCTATATCAAACCAGGAAATCAGTCCTGGTCATGTCCCTAGTCCAACTAGTCCCAGTACTTCTGGACCTGGTTCAACACCTGTCAAGATAAGATCTCTAAATGAGATCTATGCAAGATGCAATATGTGCATTGTGGAACCAGAGAATTACCAGGAGGCTGCTCAAGACAAAGCATGGCAGAATGCAATGCAGGCTGAGATGGAAATGATTGAAAAGAATTCCACCTGGGAGCTTGTGAACAGACCATCAGAAAAGAAAGTGATAGGAGTGAAGTGGGTGTACAAGACAAAGCTGAACTTAGACGGTTCAGTTCAGAAGCATAAAGCAAGACTGGTTGCTAAAGGATACTCACAGAAGCCTGGGATAGACTTCAATGAGACATTTGCTCCTGTTGCTAGGCTTGACACTATAAGAGTCCTGATTGCTCTTGCAGCTCAAAGAAGCTGGAAATTATATCAGCTTGATGTCAAATCAGCCTTTCTTAATGGAGTTTTAGAAGAGGAGGTTTATGTGGAACAACCAGAGGGATATGAAGTCAGAAATGAAGAAGAGAAGGTGTATAGGCTTAAGAAGGCCTTATATGGGTTGAAGTAGGCCCCAAGGGCCTGGTATGGTGAAATCGACACATATCTGGGACAATGTGGCTTTCACAGAAGTCCTAGTGAACCTACACTCTATCTGAAGACAAACAGCAAGAAGGAGACACTAATTGTGTCAATCTATGTAGATGACATAGTTTACACAGGAGACAGTGAGGAAATGATCACAGATTTCAAAGAGGAGATGATGACCAAATATGAGATGACTGATTTGGGGCTTTTACATCATTTTCTGGGAATTGGAGTGATACAATCTGCAAGAAGCATCTTCATTCACCAGAAGAAGTATGCATTGACTCTCCTAGAAAAATTTGGTTTGAAGGGATGCAAACCAGTCAGTGTTCCCTTGGCTACAGGTGATAGATTGTGCAGGTCAGATGGATCAGAAGAGGCAGATGAGGGACTCTACAGGCAGATCATAGGTAGTCTTCTTTACCTAACTGCTACTAGACCTGATCTAATGTTCTCTGCTAGCCTATTGTCCAGATTCATGCATAAACCATCCAAGAAACATCTTGGAACAGCCAAGAGAGTCCTGAGATATGTTCAAGGGACGGTTGACTTTGGGATTGAGTACACTAAGGGAAATCAAGCCACTCTAATAGGGTACTGTGACTCTGATTGGAGTGGAAGTATGGATGACATGAGAAGCACTTCAGGTTATGCTTTCTCATTTGGAGGAGGTGTTTTTTCCTGGGCATCAGTTAAACAACACAGTGTAGCCCTATCTACTGCTGAGGCAGAATACATCAGTGCCTCAGAGGCTACAACACAAGCTAAGTGGCTTAGATTTGTCCTGGAAGATTTTGGTGAAGAACAAACAGGTTCAACAACACTGTTTTGTGACAACACATCAGCTATTGCTATGAGCAAAAACCCTGTGTTTCACCAGAAAACTAAGCATATCAGCAGGCGTTTTCATTTTATCAGGGATGCTATTCAAGCTGGGGAAGTGGACCTGGTTTACTGCAGATCAGAAGATCAAATTGCAGACATTCTTACCAAGGCATTGCCAAAGACAAGGTTCAACTACTTAAGGGGATTGCTAGGAGTGAAGTCAGTGAGTGGTCTAGAAGGGAGTGTTGGTGTATAGACCTTCTCATGCTTCCCTCACACTTGATCATTATCTCCTAAAGGTTATCTGGTGACTTGGTGCAAAAGAAAGAAGTGTGTGTGAGAGAATAACAAACTTCTCTCACCTGGTGTGTGTGTGTCAGTTTCTAGAAACTAGGTGCCACATGGAAGAATGTAATAGGTCCTTGATGACATCACATTGTCATGCAAAGAGTGTGTAACGGATTGTGAGGTGTGTGAGTGATGTGTGTGTAAGAAAGAAAAGGAAAAACTACAAGAAATATATTATGTACACAGAAAACAAATGAATCGAAAAAAAAAGAATCTGTAGTCATAGCTGCAGAAATCAGAGAAATTCCTCTACTGGCATTTTATCAAACAGTTCATGTGCATTTCTATGAAATCACAATTTCATACAACATAAACCAATCCAATCCGATCCTATCATCATATACAATCTCTCATTCTCTCTTCTATCCTAATCCAATAGAGATAAGCTCTATAATCAGCTAGGAGCTTAGAGATAGAAGAACTTACCTGTAAAACCATATTCATCCTTCCCCTGCAAAACAGAAACAAAGTGTTGATCAGATTCAACCTTGAAGGTTTCAAACGACTGATTAGCTTGAAGAATTTACCTAGAGTGAAGCTCTGCTTTCTGATTATCAACAGATAGACCTTTGGTGAATCAAGCATTTTTACAGGTGTATTCAGATATTCTAATTTATCACCTTATTTCATGGGCTTCTGATCATCTCCCTATTTGGAATCGGCTCTCACCTAGGAGGGGGAATGCCACCAGATACCAATGGTTTTTCTGTGAGGAAGCTTGGGCTAATACTGGTGGCTGTAAATTGGTGATCATTGATGAGGGGGAAATGGAAAGGGAAAAATTTGTGGTGGACAAGATTGATCGGATAGAGACCTCTTTGAAACACTAGAGCTCTTCGATCGACAGCATCCCGAGGAAAATCAAAAGGTTACAAGCTCAACGTGATGAGCTTTCAGCACCAATTCAGGGAACCTGTGATCTTCAGTTACAAAGGCAGTTGGACTTGGAATTGGATAGTTTGAGAGCCAAAGAAGAAATGTTATGGCGTTAGCGGCCTCAAGTGTCTTGGCTTTGACATGGGGTCACAATACAAAGTTCTTCCATCAATATGCAAAAGATAAGGGGAAACACAACCACATCCTAAGGGTATTTGATCTGCAACGAGTTTGGTGCTCTTCTGACCCGGAGATCGAAGAGGCCTTTATTGATTTTTTCACTAAGTTGTTCATCTCATCGGGGGAAGCTTGTATAGAGGAGGTACTTGACATGACCCGTCCCAACTGGATTTTGATAATCATGTCCGGTTCTGCTCCCGTCTGACAAGTCAACTGTCTCGAACCTACCCCTCAGTACCTGTCAGATAAGGGATAACTGCACTGATTTCCGCTCATGCCTCTGCCTCTCGATAAGCCCCGAACGTCGTACCACAGCCTAGAGGGTCATAAAAAACAGAAAAGGTGTGAGTGGAAAAAAATAATAGCTTTTGAAAATACATTTCAAATAGACCATTTTCCCCTCCAGTTTATCAAACCATGCATGCATAGGGTCAAACACATGAATCACCATCACCGATTTTCCAGCCAAATCACATGAAAAGTATCAAATCCCGGCTCTCAAGGCAAACATATGAAAACACTAACCTGACCACAAAGACCAAAATTAGTACTCATTACCAGTACACAAAAAAAAAACAAAATCAACATCAAACCACACAACTCAAGTGCACAAAAAATCACACAATCACATCCTCACTACGCGTAGGCAATATCCCGTGCCTCAATCGTCTGGGAAGCCACCCCTAGCTCCGACTGTCCCGACACGCATATCCCCGAGCATTAGTCGTTTGTGAATCCCCCCGAGCTCCGACTGCCAGGGCCCCGAGCTCCAGCCGCCTGGGAACGCCCCCTAGCTTCAGCTACCTAGGAAGCAATCACAATCATATCGCCCGAGCTCCGGTCGTCTGGGCAATACCCCTAGCTTTGACCGTCTGGGAACTCACAATCACAATGAAAACCATCCCGGGATTACATCCCAAAACATTTCAATCGAATCCTTGACTTCAAACCAAGTCAAAATCATTCCCGACAGGGTCTCAAGCCCAAATGCCATTTACACGTAAATCCGTAAAATCTCATTGGAAAATATAAAAATAATCCAGAAATCATCCTTGACTCACCAACTAAGTCAAAATATCTTTTTTAAACCTTTTTTGACTCCGGGCCTAGCCCAAAACATCATTTACACATTCCTTGTTAAATGTGCCCAAAAGACCGATTAAAATAATCATTAATCACAATTAATCATGCCAAATCACCATGACATCATTGCAAACCAAATCATGCAATCAATCATGTAAAACATTTAACTATGCGTGCATAACAGTTTATAAAGCAAACGTCCACTCACACACCGTCCAAACCGCTCGATTCTGAGCTGCACACCTTTTTGTAATTTTAGATACTTTCCAAGAATTCCGACTCCTGTCCAAAATTATCATTAAGAGTCACTAATGATGCAATTAATATCATATTAATTTCCCATAATTTTCCGGGAATTAAATATGAATTTAAAATGGAACATAATCCTTTGGACCCTCGAAACAATATCGAGCCGGTATCCGATTGACTCAAAACCAACTCCAAAATGTTCGTTACATCGATTACATGAAATATCATGTTGATCATACCTCGAGAATCCCACTCATGCACCCCCACTCGCCAGCTTCTGTAACTGCTACAGTTACCGTCTTCACCCGATTCTCTGGTAAACGGATCCTACAACCCGCGAAGCAACCCGATTTAATCCCTGCCAATTTCAACCCTATTTCTTTAATTGATCCATTTAAAAGCATCAAAATCACATGAATTAGAGATCTGTAAGTTCAATTCCATGATTTCCTACCTCGAAGACTTTCAACCAAACTTCGAATTTCCAAGGTATGTTCATCCTCTGATCCTTTCAATTACTCGAACTCAAGCTCGAAAATCCAAAGTCCTCAACCTTTCTGTTCTAAGGCAAAACGACCTCAATTTCTTTCGTTTTTGTAGTGGCTAGACTCGAATTGATCCCATAAGACTCAATTGAGGGTCAATTTCACTCATCACAGCCTCCCATTTCAATTTTGAATTTTGAAAGATTTGGACATCCGCAGTTTTGGGTCTTCGGGTTTTACCAGATAATTCTCTCCTTTCTTCCCTTATTCTCCCTCGTTTTCCTTTCTTAATTTCTCTCTTCTTGCTTCTCGTATTCAATTCGATTCTCTCTGTCGAGTCTCTCCACGTCTGGGGTTAAATTGTTCAACTATAGATATGTATGTGTTTGTTTACGTTTGTCTTCATTTGATTTCACTTATCTTCATTTGATTTCAAACGGCAACCAATGCCACCAATCTCATTTTCTAAGTGACAGATGTCACTCACCAATTAAATGAGTCATCTTATAGCTGACTTATGATTTGGCTACAACAAATGACCGTTTTACCCTTGCTTGCATAATTACGAAAATGCCCCCATCGTTTTAGACCCGTCATTCATTCATCCAAACTCCAATTTTTGCATGCCGCCTACCTACGGACTTAGTATCTCGGGACCTACGCAACGGTCCTTACGGAAAGTCCTAACAGGGTCCCGATAAAAAAGTCACCTTTCGGCCTTATAACTAGGGGCAAAATCGTCATTTTACATTCAAACTTTCAAATTTACATTTCTCGAATTTCCGGGGCTTCACAGTCCTTGCGTACATTCAGCCGATTTTGGGGACTCACGACAATGAGGCTTTCTGTGGACCTTTTGTTAAGGCCTAGATTGAGGCGGCTCTTTTTTGCATGTTTCCTACAAAAGCACCATGAGTAGATGGTATGCCGGCTATTTTCTATCAACGTTATTGAGACACAATGGGGTACGAGGTGACCTCATTCTGCCTCTCAATGCTAAACTTTGGTGGGAGCATACAAGAAATTAACCAACCCTTATCTCCCATATTCCAAAGTAGACCACCCGTTCTAAGTAACCTATTTTTGCTCTATTGCTTTGTTTAGGCTACTTTATATGATCATCTCGAAAGCTATTGTGAACAGGTTGAAATTTTTTATGCCGGGACTTATCTCAAAATAACAAACTGCACTTTTTCCCTTTAGACTCATATCAGATAATGCTATTGTTTCTTTTGAGAGTATACATGCTATTCGCTGACGTGGGGACAACGTGTTGAAAAATATGGTGCTGAAGTTTGACATGTCCAATGTAGCATCGCATGTGGGATTCACGGGCAGCCCTAAGAGGTGCGGGGTGTTACATCCAAAGCCTATGACAGGGAGAAGTGGGGGTATTTGGAAGGTATGTTGTGGAAGTTAGGTTTTACTAAGAGCTTTTTCAGACTAGAATTGTGTCACTATAGTGAGCTATTCAGTCCAAGTAAGGGGCCAGGTCGTGGGCAATATCAGTGATCCCCTCTTTCTTTATTTATTCCTAATCTGTGCAATGCTTTTTTCAGCTCTCTTGTCCCAGGCTCAGCGAGATAGACGCATCCACGGTGTGCAAGTGGCCTAGAAGGCCCCGATCCTTTCCCATCTTTTTTTATGGCAATAGCCTTTTATTATGCAATGCCTAACTTTCATAATGCAAGCATCTATTGAGGTTTTTAAAGTTGTATGAACGGGTATCTGGGAAACTCATCAATTTTGAGAAATCCACTCCTTCTTTCAGTCCAAATATGGATCCCATTATGATACGTCTGATTACCAATATGCTGGGATTTCAAGTAGTGGGTTTTCATGAGAAATATCTACGGCTACCTACAGTCAATTCCAGAAATAAGCGTAGAATGTTTGTCAGGATTAGAGATGTCCTTCGAAGTAAACTACAGGTCTAGAATGCAAAGCTTTTTTAGATTGTTGAGAAAGAGATTTTAGTCAAATATGTGGCTCAATCCTTCCCTACGTATGCTATGAGTGTCTTCCAACTTCCGCGTGGGCTGTGTCAGGATTTGTCTACATAAATAGTGACACGACCCATCCCAATCCCCCCGAGATTAACGTGGGATTTGTCATGCTCTCGTCTGACACGAAGTGTCAGACAAGGGATAATACATACCTCAGCCTATACGGGGCTCCCAAAGCGCGCCAGGATCGGTGGAGGAGTGCAATGTCTCGGTCTCTACTGCAGCCTGCATCCGTGTTCAACCTGAAGGGCATTAAAACCATTCAGAACTATGAGTGGACGGAAATCAACAATATCATAAAACACATTCATAAAAAGGTATTTAAACCCTTCACTAAAAAGTATGCATGCATCGGAAATCAGTAATCAAAACATTTACTCAAATAGCCACTAGGGCCTTAGCCCAAAAACCGTAAATCCAAAATCACATGGGCCACTGCCCAAATCCATAAACACAAATCCAACCGAAAAACCATTTCATAGATCCAATAGTCCATATTTACCACATAACCATCGTCGGTATCCCAGATGCCTAGCGTCCCAGACACTTGACGTCCCAGACGTCATATCTCACGTTAATAAGCAACGCGTGCTACCCAGGGTCTCTCCAGGTCAATATCTCTGACATCCCAGATGTCTGATGTCCCAGTGTCCCAGACACCTGATGGACCCCTCGCAGGCAATGCCCGTGACTTCCCCAGTGTCACAGACACCTGATGAAGACCATCACATATCCTTGTATCAAGATGGTATATGGAAAGCAGTTTTACAAAGTCATTTCAAAACATTTCAATGGGCCCTACACGAAATCTCCATAAAACATCAAAAATCCCTTTAGGGTCCCAGACCCGAAATCACGTTTATGAAACATAGGGTCCCAGACCCGACATCACATTTATAAAACTCAACTGGGCCTCATGCCCGATTTGTAAACCACGGGGCCCCCGGCCCGATCACAAGACTCAAAAGGGACTCAGCCCGATTTCGTAAACCAATTGGGCCCCTGGCCCGATTAAATAATTCAAATGGGTCTCATGCCCGAATTCATCTTTCCAAAACCAAAACCATGCCATAGAACCATAATTAGACTCACAATCACATAGTCATATCATAAGCTCGTAAACCTCGAAAAATGTGTAAATACGGGTTTACCTCGAAATACGTGCAATCGTATAATCCACCAGTGCCACAATCATCATCATAAAAATCACGTATATAAAACATATAAAATAGTTATGCATGCATCACAATTTAGAAAACAAAGTCCACTCACGGATCATCCTATGTTGCCGCCTTGATATGCGTGTCATAGGCCTTCCCGGGCCCCACCACTATCACCGGGACTTTCAAACCTGTCCAAATTACACTAGAGCGTCACAAACCTCTTCATTAACCCCTCATTCAAGTCCCGTAATTTTTCTGAATTTTTAACTATTTTTAAATTTGATCCTAAACCTTCGGACATCCCGAAACATATCGAGACGGTGTCTGATCGACACGAAACCAGTCCCAAAATGTTCGTTACATCGAATAGATTAAAAGTCATGTTGGAGGTTTCCCCAAAATACCCTTCACGGGCCCCCACGCGCCGTTTTAACCCAATGCGCGTGAAACCCACGCGCCGGGTACTGTTTATCTTCCTCCTTAGATCGACCCGGTCTGAATCGGTTCTGCAAATCCAGTCCAGCCCTGAACCGGTGTTCACGGTTTCTGTCCATTCTGGCCCTTTTTCTATCCCATTAGGTTTGTCCTTTCATTTCTGATTGATTCCAATAATCAAAACTTGAATTTAAAAGCTCAAACTTACCTCCCATTGCGAAGAAATGAACCCTGCTTTTCCCTCTCATGTTCTTGCATCTCAGGCCACCGTTGGCCATGGTTTCCAGCCCATTCGACCTTTGGAATCTCAAGGAACAAAGTCCAATCATCATAAACGATCAACACTCCTTATAACCAAACATACCATTTTTGAATTGAAATGGACATTTCACGACATCTTACCCTTCTGTCATCGTCGTGTGTCACTGTGGCCATTACTGGTCTTCCCTTATCTCCCTGGTCAACTTCGATGAACAACCGATCACCAAAGAATCACGTTTAAAGGGGCTTGGTTTATCACTCGTTCCCTCGTCCTCTATTTTTCACAAGTGCCTCATAAGTTTCAAGGCCACTGTCAGCCACCGTTCACGACGACTCGACCCACCAGCACCGTCCTCAACGCCTTCTGTCATTCTCTCATTCACAGTTCACACACATTTGATGAGACTTAGTGGGTTAATCGTGGGGTTTGGGCGCTCGGGTTCATTTGAGAACAAAGGGAATTGATGAAGATCGATGATGAAAATCTGATGATTATTTGGATAAAGAAATGGATGGTGAGGATGAGTGACTGAACATGAGATGGATGGCTGAGATTAATTGAGGAGAATAAAACATATTTTAAATTGGCCAATAGACATAGATCCACAATTTAGGGGTTCTAATTCATGGGATGAGTGACACTTGTCACTGATCCAAGGGTCCACCAAAAATATCTACCCAATCAGAATTAATTAATATTTTATTCGGATCCCGAGACGCAAATCCCCAATTTCGCTCCCGTGACCATAATTTCTCCGTTCGACGTCCGATTTCGGCATGCTGCCTGTCTATGGATTCGCATCGACTTGATCTACGTAACGGTCCTCGACCCTCGGCCATCGGACCTCCCGGGTTAAAAGTTAATATTTTGCCCAATTTTTAACCAAATGACCAAAGTACCCCTCGACTTCCGAACGCCATAACTTCTTCCTCAAATGTTGGAATCGAACGTGCCACCTGTCTATGAAATTGTGACGTCCTGAACTACGTTACAACCATCAGTTAACGTCCATTTGACCTCCTAAACTAAAAGTCAATATTTTGCCTATGCCTAGGGGCAAAACGGTCATTTTACACCATCCATCCGATTTCGCTCAACTAATCCCCGATTAGTCATTCTAAACCATAGTTAATTAATATTTAATCCCAATAGTCGGAATGGGTCGTTATAAATAGCACAATATTGGTAAGGGAAGGCAGGTCGTCGTGGTATTCATGGGATTTTTTGGGAAATGCTTTGTGGTTCAAAAAAGAACGGAGATTTGGGGTTTAAGAACTTTGTGTCCTTTAATCAAGCTATGTTGGCTAAACAGGCGTGGCGTTTACTAGAAAATCCTCAATCTTTAGTGGCTCGTATCTTGAAGACCCGATATTATAAGGATCTAGACTTTATGAATGCTGATCTTGGGGTAAATACTTCTATGGTCTGGTGGTCTATTGTTTGGGGTCGTGAAGTACTACACAGGGGTCTAATCTGCAGGGTGGGGACATGTGATGCTATAAAAGTTTTCAAAAATAGATGGATACCAAAACCAGTAGCCTGTCGGCCAATCATGAATTTGGGTCTGTCAGAAGATGCTTTAGTGTCGACTCTCATTTATCCTGATGGGGATTGGGATCTGGATCTAATGGACTAGATGGTTTACCCTGAGGATATCGCTATTATCACTACCGTAGTGCTTCCCCCCTTAACCCAATTTTCCCACGGCCGCTATTGGTTCTATACACAAAGTGGGAAGTATAACGTGATGTCTGGGTATCATGTGGCCCTTACTTGACTAAAGGAAAGGAATATGGAAATGCCGAGTGCCCCAATAGGGAGCGATCTAAGTCTTTTTGGAAGTAGATATGGAAATTACAAGTTTCGAATAAGTTGAAAATATTCTGTTGGAGGGCTAGGTTGGATATACTACTTTGATAGCAGCAAATCTCAGTATAAGGAAGATAATAATCTCGGGGGTGTGCTGTTGGTGTGGAAAACAATTCGAGGATGTGTCACATGATTTTTGGGGATGTAAACATAGTCAAAAATCTTGGAAAGCTTCCTAGGTTGCATTGAAGGGTTTTCTAAAGGTGGCAATTTTTGACACGACTTGATACCCGCACGAAATTTATCCAAGTCAACCCGCACGATTAAAATTTTGAGTTATTTTTGGGTCAACTCATTATGACATGTTTAATAAACAGGTGGATTTCGAGTCAACATGTTAACCCATATAATGACCTATTAACTCGTTTAATAAATAGATAGATTTTAGGTTAATAAGTTAACCCATATATTGATTTATATATTGACCCATTTAATAAATATGTCTTTACTAACCCATGTATCTACCTATTTACCTACGTAAATGCATATTAAATGTTATAGTTTAAATATGTTAAACAAGTTAATTCGGTCAAACGGGTCATAGTTTAATTAGGTTTCGAGTATGACTTGTTTATTAAATGGGTTACATGAGTTACTTGAGTCATTAATAGGTCAAGTTTGGGTTGGACATATTTGACATGATTATTAAATGGATCGGGTTCAAATTGGTCATATTTGGGTAAAATAAAGTTCATGACACGACACGAACCCGATACGACCTGACCTATTGACATCTCTAAGGTTTTCCTCCCTTTGGTCTTTTTATTGATATTTTTGAATATGCTATGTCTAAGCTCTCTCCATGTGACTTGGAGAGATTTTTTTTTTTTGTTGCTGGCAGATTTGGGATGGCAGAAATAAGGTTGTACATTAGCATGGTGCTCCAAAGGCAAGTGGAGGGCCGCTTGCAGTGTTTAGGTGGCGTATTGCGGGTTGCCAATGGAAGCTTCATGGCAGCTTTTTCTGGCCCAAGTTCCCTAGGTGTTTCTATCCTTGTAATCGCGCTGGAAGCACTACAAGCAGGGGTCCTTCTTTTTCAATATGTCGGGATTGCTAGAGGCACAACTGATTCCAAGGAAGCCATCGCCATTATTTGGGATGCACGTGCATAATGGAGTAGTGTGGGTCTTCTTGCTCGAGAGGTGGAATCTCTAATGGCTTCGATTCAGATGTTGCATGACTCAATCGTGCATGCTCCTAGCTCAAAAAACTGAGTTGCGAACAGGCTAGCCCAAGAAGGCCTTCACTCTCAAAGGAAAGCTGTGTGGTTTTGCACCACCATCATTCCATACTTTATTATATCAAGATTTAGAGCTTTAATCTCTTGTATAGGTTGTTTTGTTTGTCTTGATTTGGGGAGGTACTCTTTTTCCCTCACCGGATTTATCCCTAACTAGCTAGGTTTTATGGTAAGGTTTTTAATGTGGCCTCAGGCACTTCGTTGTTACCCAAATAAGTGTACAATTTTCTCTATTAATGACATCTTCGTTTAGATTTAAAAAAAAAAAAGACACTTTACTATACTATATATGTTTTAAACTAAAATTTAATGCTATAATTGAACTCTCAAATTTTCCATTTAACTATCATTAACTCTTTAAAACATTATACCTAAATCCATCGATTACAATGTCCGTCATAAATCTCTTGTAGAAATTCTTTAAATGCTTCAAGCCTTCAATTCTTGTTGATATTTAAAAAGTGTTTTCTTATTCGAAAAAGGAAAATGCATGTATCTTACCTTAGTGGTACCTTCTTATATCATCCTTTCGATTTCATATTGTATTTGTACATATATCATATTTAGAAGCGTTCATTCTCTGAATCATTTTGTCAAGATCATCTCTAAAAAAAATCAATAAAATTGGAAGTCGTTTAGGTATTCATATATACCAAATGAATTAACTGTTCACCATTAGAATCTTAAATACTTACCAAAATCGTTGATTTATTTAATATATATATATATAAATGATTAACAACCTCCAATCTGGTTGATTTTTTATAAGGATGATCTTGACATGATGATTTAGTGATAGATGGTTGTGATTATGTTCCGGATACTTGTTAGCACACCATTCGAACCATGTAAAGAACCGGCAATTGAATCCCTTTCCTATCATAAAGGTATAATGAAGTTTGCGCAAAAGCTTTCGTCGCTCTTCACTATAAGTTGCTTCTAACCAGCTTCTTCTGGTTTGGTTTGCTAAGCTTGAGTAATCTCTTTCTATGGTGTCCATATCAAGTTCAAACCTGGAGATTACACAGATGTTAGATTCAACATCTTCCCATGAAAATTCTGGCTGAGCAGGTAACTCCTGAGATCTCTTTGAGGGAGTTGTGGCTCCTGTATTTTTGACCTTATAGAAGGGGTGATGGACATGATCTTGGGTTTTTCTTAACCCTTCAAATACAAGTCTTTCATGATCTTGTTCATAAGAACTCTGGGTTCTAAAAGAGCTAGATCTTTGGATGTTTGGAATGATATATCTAGGGAGATCAGCACTGAGTCTTCCTAGGCTTAACCTAGTCAGATGATTATTGTCGAAATGTATTTCTACATCTCCATCGTCATACTGATTTATCCGACTTGGTTCCCTATTATGGATTGGCTGGGGAGGAGTTGCATCCGGCAATCTCCATCTCTCAGGTAGTGTTACTTCATTCCATTTTATCATCTTGGGTACTACAGTGCGGGCTTTTCCTAGATTGGTCTGGAACAGAATCGTTTGTCCCTTACTATCCATTACCTTGGCACGTGGTACAATAGTATTCATGACCTTGTACGAAATTCGGTAGATCACCGCAAGGTTTTGAGATCCAGGTTCCATATCATACCCTTGAGTATCTATACTGAGGGTAAGCGTTTTTAACACTCTGGGATCTGTCAAGGACACAAAGTAGTTAGGGTAACAATTAAAGTAAATTGGCCCCTCGCTTAAGGATGACTCTATTAATCCTAGCATAGAATTAACAAAGTTTCTGTGTCGCTTATCGCGTAAACAGAGAAGGATTGATGTGTTTAATCCAGTACGGGTTAGCGGTTTCACCGCAACCTGTATCAATCCTATGTGCAGATAGTTATGACCTTTACTTAGATGCTGATCTATTTGTCTTTGAGAGAGCAAATGGAAATCTGCATTAGCATCAGTGACAGAAATGGTTTTCTCCACCGTTTTGATCGAATAATTAGATTTAAAGTCAAAGACTCCCTTTTGGTAGATATCACCAGTAGGGACCTTCGGAATACTCCAGTTTTCTAGATCCTTTTCTACATTAAGAATTGTGACTTCTTCCATATTCTTAACCCGCATCACTCTATCATTGCTACTAGAACCGCTGCTGCTACCAACAGATCGTTTACTAAAAGTTCTAAAGAGATTGGCCATTAGAAGAGAGCTTCTCTACTTGCTCGTCTCTAAGTGAAGTATCGTCAGACTTACCACTTGTTCCGCCTTAACAACGCCTCAACACGGCTACAAACGGCGTACTCAGCTCGCTGGCGATCTCTTCCCCACTCTAGAAAAGATCCTGCAGAAAACTGGATCTAACAGCACAATATCGAAAGTACTTCTAGCCTACAACCTATTACCACCAGGTTTTTGGCTCTGATACCATTTCTAATGTGAACAAGTTAACAGGTGAAAACCACCAGAAGCGACGTTAATCCTTTTTATATTTATAGGCAGGTAAACTATAAAGATATAAACAAAGCATAAAAATCACAATAGTACGCAGCCGAAAGCGAGGATAGATTGGTATCCTCATCAGATTATCCTAGAAAACGAACCATAGTGAGCTACAAATGTGGAAAAGTCGGACATACCCGACCTGAATGCAAACTACCGGAGAAGATTAATAATCTGAATTTAGATGAAGGACTAAAACGGCAGTTGTGCCAACTTATGCTCAATTCATCGTCTGACTCAGAATCTGACACTAGTGAAACTAGTAATAATGAGGAAGCAGTTCTCGGGGAAATAGATTGGTATACATCCCCGGCTGAAAGTGATACCGAAGAAGAGCGGTCATGCCTCTGTGTCATCACAAAGGAAGAAAGTCTGATTCTAGACTTGATTGATAAAATTGAGAATCCTCTTGAAAAAAGAGTTGTTCTTGAACAATACATCAATATAGCTAAGGACCAGAAAAAACCCTCTACCTCTACTCTGCAGCAGCCGGTTGAAGCTTATAGCTTTAAAACCATTACTGCTCGAATGGCACAAACCACCAAAAGGGAACCCACCATTGATGAAATCAAGCAGGAAATTAGAGAAACCAAAAATGAAGTTAAAAACTTGAAGCAAAGAGTTCAGATCTTAGAACTCTATCATCCCTCAACCAAAGGCCCTGAAAATGAAACTGAAAAGGAGTTTTCAATTCATGCTGAACGACTTTGTAGAAGAAAAACAGCCAGAACCCGTTCTTTCTGAAAGACTACCGGAAGGCAGCATTTCCGCACTGAAATATGTTCATAACATCGACAAGGTAATATCCCATAAATGGTATTCCATGATTACCTTTGTGATTAACAAAACTTTCAGGTTCTCGGTTGAAACACTAATAGATTCAGGAGCTGATCTCAACTGCATCAATGAAGGAGTAGTGCCTGTAAAATACTTCTCTAAGACGTCTCAAGGACTACGCAGTGCAACGGATCAACCAATGAAGATTCATTATAAGATCTCGGATGCAGCCATAATCCAAGATGAGGTTTGTTTCCAGACTTCCTTTGTTTTGGTAAAAGGATTAAGCCATGCGATAATACTAGACACTCCTTTTTTAAGCATGCTTTATCCCTTTAAAGTGTCTGATCAAGGCATCGAAGCTGAAATAGAAGGAATCAAGGTAATGTTGAAATTCTCTAAACAGCCTCAAGTCCAATATGTTAATTCCATACATAACCAGATTGTTGATAAAGAAAAATTTCTTTGTTCCCTGAAAGAGGAATTACATTTCAAAAGAACTGAAGAACAACTAACAACTAAAATTCTAAAAGATAAGATTGATGTTGTTCAAAAGGGATTTGAGTTGCAGGTTTGTTCTGAACTGCCCAATGCTTTTTGGAATCGAAAAAAGCACATCGTTGGTCTTCCTTACGAGCCGGATTTTGATGAACGAAACATCCCCACTAAGGCGAGACCCATCCAAATGAACTGCAGATTGATGGAAATCTGTAAGAAAGAAATCAATGAACTTCTTGAAAAAAGTTGATTAGGAAAAGCTATTCTCCATGGAGCTGTTCAGCGTTCTATGTTGAAAACGCACCAGAACTCGAAAGATGAGCACCCAGATTGGTGATCAATTACAAGCCCTTGAATAAGGCCCTTCGATGGATAAGATATCCGATCCCCAATAAGAAAAATCTGCTCGAACGCCTGCATCAAGCTGTCATCTTTTCTAAGTTTGATATGAAATCAGGCTACTGGCAGATACAAATTGCTGAGAAGGACAGGTATAAAACTGCATTTAATGTCCCATTCGGTCATTACGAATGGAACGTTATGCCCTTCGGTTTAAAAAATGCCCCTTCGGAATTTCAACATATTATGAATGATATATTCAATCCTTATTCCACTTTTACAATTGTTTATATTGATGATGTTTTGGTCTTCTCTCATTCTTTAGACCAACATTTTAAGCATCTCAACATTTTCTTAAAAGTGGTTAAGACTGCAGGCTTAGTGGTGTCAGCACGGAAGATGAAACTCTTTCAAACAAAAATAAGGTTCTTGGGACATAATATCCATCATGGACTTATTCTCCCGATAGATCGTGCCATCGCTTTTGCAGACAAATTCCCGGATGAAATCCTTGAAAAAAAGCAACTGCAGCGGTTTTTGGGCAGTCTGAATTATGTTGGCGATTTCTACAAAGACCTCGCCAAAGACAGTAAACTGCTTTTTGACCGACTAAAGAAGAATCCATCACCTTGGACGGATGAACATACAAGAGCGGTAAGACTCCTTAAACGAAAGGTTACCGAACTTCCCTGCCTCGCGCTGGCAGATCCTAATGCTTTCAAGATTGTGGAGACTGACGCTTCTGATGAAGGCTATGGAGGTGTCCTCAAACAAAGAACTTCTGATAAAGAGGTTCTCGTCCGCTTCACCTCTGGAATCTGGAAGCCAGCCCAGCGAAACTATTCGACTGTTAAGAAGGAACTATTATCCATAGTTCATTCCGTCACTAAATTTGAAAGTGATCTTCTTAACAAAAAATTCCTGATACGGGTAGATTGTAAGGCAGAAAAAGATATTTTGTTAAAAGATGTTAAGAACTTAGCATCTAAACAGATTTTTGCTAGATGGCAGGGGATTTTATCTGCTTTTGATTTTGATATTGAGTATATTAAAGGTGAACAGAATTCGTTACCTGACTTTTTAACTCGTGAATTCCTGCAGGGTTCGCAAAAGGACTTCCCAGCAGAAGCTCAAAGCAAGGTTTGAAGCCGGTGATCCTGAAGTTGGCCTTCTTGGAGAACCATCAGGTAAATTCGACTACTACGTTCTTTATCCAAAAAATAAACCTCCAACTCAAGAAAGTCCAAAACCTTCCCGATTTGAATCTTCATCATCTATCATGTATCCTCATCAAAAGAAATCATTAGCCCTTGCTAGCAAATCCTCTTCCAGCAAAGCCTCAGCTGCCATCCAACCAAGTCCCTCTTCAACTCCATCTCCCATTTCATCAGCTCTTCCTTATACTAAAGGAAGGGAAAAGGCTATTACCAGCAACCCTTTCCGAGAAAACATGGTTATACCCATTATCCCCATTGAAGATAGTGACTTTCGCTCCACTCCCCGCGAAGTCGCTGAAAAATATCTTCCTTATCACATCCGTGGTTATCTGAAACCACGATTTTGGTATGAAAGGCTTCTGATAGAAACCGAATCTGTGGAAGTTACTCATCGATATCGAAGCGATAATAATAATATGATCGCATTCTCTAAACTAGTGGTTCTGAAAGTAATCCCTATGGATGAATGGGGAGAAAGCCCCTCTAAAATACACTATTTCAAGAACACTGCAATGGGACCAAACAGTTATAATTTCTGGGATTACCAGAAGGCCTGGGATCAGGTTCTTTGTTTTCAAAATGTCCGGTATTCTCACACCTGGTTTGTACAATTAAAATTGGGAACTCTGAAAGAAATCCCTAACTGGTTTCAAGCTTGGTTTCTTGTTTGGGGACCTACTATTGATTATTTACCTCGGGAGATAGCCCCTTCCTTTTCTAATATCTTTAAAATGGAAAACAAGGAATATCCTGAAGAAAGGAAATTATTCCTCTGGTTTTTAATCTGTTATGAACTGCCTTGGATTTTAAAATGGGACTACAGTTTTGTTGAAGACGATGATGATTTATGGTTTTTTATTCCTCAACTAGAACGAAAAATATTTATTCGTTGGTGGGATAAATTCCAAATTGATCATTTAAAACCCCAAACTTTTAAAGCCAAAAATTTATTGTCTAATAGACAAAGTTTAACAATTGGAAGTTCTTCCTCTGTTCCTTCTAAAGCTGAAAAGCTTAAGTCTCTGATAGAGGCTTTCCCTGAATCTGCTTCAAAAAAAGATCTAAAAGATCAAGTCCTCAGGTTACTAGACATGGAAGACGATGATATCGAAATGAAGTCTGAAGGCGCTACCTCTCAATATGATACAGCTAATAGCTGTGACTGGTTCGATAATGAAGATGACTGCTTTGGAATCTTCCCTCCTATTAAACAAAAAACAAAATAAGCAGCATGAGCATGAAATGCATACAGCTGTATCCACAGGATATGATAAGATTGCGTCTGAAAGATTCGATCCTATCGTGATCCTGTACACTTTTTATCAGAATTCTGTAGCACTTTATTTCCTGTCGGCCACAGTTTCTGCCCGTGAAAGGAAACAGTTAAAAGTGAAGATGCCGCTCATAATTGTAGGCTGCTTTTGCTCCGTCCTTTCCGCTGCTGACACCTGGCCTTATCTTTCCTTTTTCTTGGCTATTTAAGAGCCTTCATTGCTCAGTTGTAAGTACGTGTGCAAGAGTGTTGTAACATATGAGTGTAAGTGTGAGTGTGAAAGTGTGATTGTACTCAGTCTAAGTGTGCTGTTTAAGAGTACTGTTCCTGTATGAAAGATTGCCAGTAATAATATATGTAAGTTTTTCTCATGCATCTGATCTCTCTTTTAATTTCAATTTATTATCACCCATTTTTTGTATATTTGTATTGTCCAATTTTTTGTGATTTAACTGGATCTAACAGCACAATATCGAAAGTACTTCTAGCCTACAACCTATTACCACCAGGTTTTTGGCTCTGATACCATTTCTAATGTGAACAGGTTGACAGGTGAAAACCACCAGAAGCGACGTTAATCCTTTTTATATTTATAGGCAGGTAAACTATCTTACGAATGGAACGTTATGCCCTTCGGTTTAAAAAATGCCCCTTCGGAATTTCAACATATTATGAATGATATATTCAATCCTTATTCCACTTTTACAATTGTTTATATTGATGATGTTTTGGTCTTCTCTCATTCTTTAGACCAACATTTTAAGCATCTCAACATTTTCTTCAAAGTGGTTAAGACTGCAGGTTTAGTGGTGTTAGCACGGAAGATGAAACTCTTTCAAACAAAAATAAGGTTCTTGGGACATAATATCCATCATGGACTTATTCTCCCGATAGATCGTGCCATCGCTTTTGCAGACAAATTCCCGGATGAAATCCTTGAAAAAAAGCAACTGCAACGGTTTTTGGGCAGTCTGAATTATGTTGGCGATTTCTACAAAGACCTCGCCAAAGACAGTAAACTGTTTTTTGACCGACTAAAGAAGAATCCATCACCTTAGACGGATGAACATACAAGAGCGGTAAGACTCCTTAAACGAAAGGTTACGGAACTTCGCTTAGATGGTTATCCCACCATCCTCGAAGCTGTCCAATGAATCCTGCAACAATGGCTTGAGCAATCCGATGATCTGAATTGCCATGAATCATGCTTGCAGATGAGAACATCATCATGTGTCTCATTGTATTGAGAACTTGGTAGTCTGTCTGTCCGTCAATGTTCCATTCAACAATTGACTTTCCATCATATTGAACTCATTCGCCCATATCAGTATCCTCATACTGAAGATCAACAGGAGAAGGTCTAGGATAGTAGTTTTTCATTATGGGATTCCTTGTGATCTTTGGTCCTTGATGTATCATATTGACTTGTGATTCACTGTTGATATTGGAAAATTGGTCCTCTAATTCAGTAATCGCGGTTTCACTGATTACAGAAATCTTAGGATCCTTTTTTCCGTTTGGATCTGAGATCTTAATGGTTTTTAACCTATCGGCTAAAGCTGTGACAAAGCTATCAGTATTGCCTAGCTTATAGTCCTTAAGATCGGGAACAGGTTTAAACATGGGTTGATCAATTTTCTCTTTTCCCTTTTCAGTGGTGTTGGAAGAAGAGATTCCAGGGTCTCAAGGGATTCCATTCTTGGGTCCGTCTTTCAACGTATTTTCAATGCGTGTCGTTTGTTCTCCAAGAGATTGAAGAAACAAATTGGTGTAGTTATTTTGGTGTATGACCGCAGTAACCCCACCTTGGACAGAGCTTCTTGTGTGCCATCCTTATATGGCGAAGCTATGGTTCCATTGGAATTAATGTTGATGGATTTAGGAGGTGGGTGAACAGATCTTTCGGCTTTTCCATCACAAGTTGTATAGGTCTTGAAAGGATTCCCTATGGTATTTAGGCACTGAAAGTAGTCTGGGAATTTTTCCGGATACTTGTTAGCACACCATTCGAACCATGTAAAGAACCGGCAATTGTATCCCTTTCCTATCATAAAGGTATAATGAAGTTTGCGCAAAAGCTTTCTTCGCTCTTCACTATAGGTTGCTTCTAACCAGCTTCTTCTGGTTTGGTTTGCTAAGCTTGAGTAATCTCTTTCTATGGTGTCCATATCAGGTTCAAACCTGGAGATTACACAGATGTTAGATTCAGCATCTTCCCATGAAAATTCTGGCTGAGCAGGTAACTCCTGAGATCTCTTTGAGGGAGTTGTGGCTCCTGTATTTTCGACCTTATAGAAGGGGTGATGGACATGATCTTGGGTTTTTCTTAACCCTTCAAATACAAGTCTTTCATGATCTTGTTCATAAGAACTCTGGGTTCTAAAAGAGCTAGATCTTTGGATGTTTGGAATGGTATATCTAGGGAGATCAGCACTGTGTCTTCCTAGGCTTAACCTAGTCAGACGATTATTGTCGAAATGTATTTCTACATCTCCATCGTCATACTGATTTATCCGATTTGGTTCCCTATTGTGGATTGGCTGGGGAGGAGTTGCATCCGGCAATCACCATCTCTCAGGTAGTGTTACTTCATTCCATTTTATCATCTTGGGTACTACAGTGCGGGCTTTTCTTAGATTGGTCTGGAACAGAATCGTTTGTCCCTTACTATCCATTACCTTGGCACGTGGTACAATAGTATTCATGACCTTGTACGAAATTCGGTAGATCACCGCAAGGTTTTGAGATCCAAGTTCCATATCTTACCCTTGAGTATCTATACTGAGGGTAAGCGTTTTTAACACTCCGGGATCTGTCAAGGACACAGAGTAGTTGGGGTAACAATTAAAGTAAATTGGCTCCGCGCTTAAGGATGACTCTATTAATCCTAGCATAGAATTAACAAAGTTTCTGTGTCGCTTATCGCGTAAACAGAGAAGGATTGATGTGTTTAATCCAGTACGGGTTAGCGGTTTCACCGCAACCTGTATCAATCCTATGTGCAGATAGTTATGACCTTTACTTAGATGCTGATCTATTTGCCTTTGAGAGAGCAAATGGAAATCTGCATTAGCATCAGTGACAGAAACGGTTTTCTCCACCGCTTTGATCGAATAATCAGATTTAGGCCTTCTGGTAATCCCAGAAATTATAACTGTTTGGTCCCATTGCAGTGTTCTTGAAATAGTGTATTTTAGAGGTGCTTTCTCCCCATTCATCCATAGGGATTACTTTCAGAACCACTAGTTTAGAGAATGCGATCATATTATTATTATCGCTTCGATATCGATGAGTAACTTCCACAGATTCGGTTTCTATCAGAAGCCTTTCATACCAAAATCGTGGTTTCAGATAACCACGGATATGATAAGGAAGATATTTTTCAGCGACTTCGCGGGGAGTGGAGCGAAGGTCACTATCTTCAATGGGGATAATGTGTATAACCATGTTTCTCGGAAAGGGTTGCTGGTAATAGCCTTTTCCCTTCCTTTAGTATAAGGAAGACCTGATGAAATGGGAGATGGAGTTGAAGAGGGACTTGGTTGGATGGCAACTGAGGCTTTGCTGGAAGAGGATTTGCTAGCAAGGGCTAATGATTTCTTTTGATGAGGATACATGATAGATGATGTGAGATTCAAATCGGGAAGGTTTTGGACTTTCTTGAGTTGGAGGTTTATTTTTTGGATAAAGAACGTAGTAGTCGAATTTACCTGATGGTTCTCCAAGAAGGCCAACTTCAGGATCACCGGCTTCAAACCTTGCTTTGAGCTTCTACTGGGAAGTCCTTTTGCGAACCCTGCAGGAATTCACGAGTTAAAAAGTCAGGTAACGAATTCTGTTCACCTTTAATATACTCAATATCAAAATCAAAAGCAGATAAAATCCCCTGCCATCTAGCAAAAATCTGTTTAGATGCTAAGTTCTTAACATCTTTTAACAAAATATCTTTTGCTGCCTTACAATCTACCCGTATCAGGAATTTTTTGTTAAGAAGATCACTTTCAAATTTAGTGACGGAATGAACTATGGATAATAGTTCCTTCTTAACAGTCGAATAGTTTCGCTGGGCTGGCTTCCAGATTCCAGAGGTGAAGCGGACGAGAACCTCCTTATCAGAAGTTCTTTGTTTGAGGGCACCTCCATAGCCTTCATCAGAAGCGTCAGTCTCCACAATCTTGAAAGCATTAGGATCTGCCAGCGCGAGGCAGGGAAGTTCGGTAACCTTTCGTTTAAGGAGTCTTACCGCTCTTGTATGTTCATCCGTCCAAGGTGATGGATTCTTCTTTAGTCGGTCAAAAAGCAGTTTACTGTCTTTGGCGAGGTCTTTGTAGAAATCGCCAACATAATTCAGACTGCCCAAAAACCGCTGCAGTTGCTTTTTTTCAAGGATTTCATCCGGGAATTTGTCTGCAAAAGCGATGGCACGATCTATCGGGAGAATAAGTCCATGATGGATATTATGTCCCAAGAACCTTATTTTTGTTTGAAAGAGTTTCATCTTCCGTGCTGACACCACTAAGCCTGCAGTCTTAACCACTTTTAAGAAAATGTTGAGATGCTTAAAATGTTGGTCTAAAGAATGAGAGAAGACCAAAACATCATCAATATAAACAATTGTAAAAGTGGAATAAGGATTGAATATATCATTCATAATATGTTGAAATTCCGAAGGGGCATTTTTTAAACCGAAGGGCATAACGTTCCATTCGTAATGACCGAATGGGACATTAAATGCAGTTTTATACCTGTCCTTCTCAGCAATTTGTATCTGCCAGTAGCCTGATTTCATATCAAACTTAGAAAAGATGACAGCTTGATGCAAGCGTTCGAGCAGATTTTTCTTATTGGGGATCGGATATCTTATCCATCGAAGGGCCTTATTCAAGGGCTTGTAATTGATCACCAATCTGGGTGCTCCTCTTTCGAGTTCTGGTGCGTTTTCAACATAGAACGCTGAACAGCTCCATGGAGAATAGCTTTTCCTAATCAACTTCTTTTCAAGAAGTTCATTGATTTCTTTCTTACAGATTTCCATCAATCTGCAGTTCATTTGGATGGGTCTCGCCTTAGTGGGGATGTTTCGTTCATCAAAATCCGGCTCGTAAGGAAGACCAACGATGTGCTTTTTTCGATTCCAAAAAGCATTGGGCAGTTCAGAACAAACCTGCAACTCAAATCCCTTTTGAACAACATCAATCTTATCTTTTAGAATTTTAGTTGTTAGTTGTTCTTCAGTTCTTTTGAAATGTAATTCCTCTTTCAGGGAACAAAGAAATTTTTCTTTATCAACAATCTGGTTATGTATGGAATTAACATATTGGACTTGAGGCTGTTTAGAGAATTTGAACATTACCTTGATTCCTTCTATAGTTTACTTGTGGCTTTAATAATTGATTTGATTTATTGAAATTGTTATAGACCACATTGATCCAAAATTTGAGAGGAACTGTAAGGGATAAGTTGAATTTTATGTTTATTCTCCTATAGTTTTTTTTTAGAATGAAAATACATTTATTTTTATATTAAAATACATTAAATTCGATAAATTATATAATCTAATCTAATCAAGTTCTACTCACTAAACGAGCTCTTATATCTCAAAAACTAAAAATAAAAACATAAAAAAAAATGATTATCAAATGCAAAATTAGTAAAGTAATCATTCGTGTTGAAGAATCGTACATCGAAATAATATAAAAAGTAAATACAATTTATAAGGAACAGTTATACTCGAAACAATATTAATACCATTTGTAATAATACTCCACACATGTTAGACTGAATATGTGGTACTCTAGCAAAATTTGAACAATATCGATGTTGGGCAAAGTGGGCTGAATTAGAGCGAATTTGACTAGGTCCAAGATGGGTCTTTTCTTGCCCAAATTATCGATTTTACTACATGCCTTTACTTCTACATTTAATGACTGATGTGGCATTGAATCCAAGTGTAACCCATTATGTAGTTGTGTCATGTGGAGGGGAAGTACTTTTGACAAATCCCACGCTGGAAGAATATAAAGAGTAAATACAGTAATGAGGACGCTAATTTGGCATTAGCTTCGCGTATGACCCATTATGTGATGATCCAAGGTAAGGTTTGTGGAATGTTAAAGAACCCAACATATATTAGAAGAATATAGGAAGTTAAAACAATGTATAATGTCTAATATGATATTGACTCCACCATTGGCCCACTATGTGGTGGTTTCACGTGAGGGGGACTATTGGAGAATCCTATGACGGAAGAATATAAAGAGTAAATACAATACGTAATGGCTAATATAACATTAACTCTACTCGTTGGGGAATGTTGAAGAATATCACATTAGACAAATATAAAGAGTGATTATAATATATAATAACTGATGTACGTGAGATTGGCTTGCTATTTATTACCCACTACATGGTATTCTCACATAAGGGAGAATATTGAAGAATTACATGTTAGAAGAATTCAAAAACTAAATACAATTTATAATGAATTCTTCTACTCCAAACTGTATTGAGGGAAAAACCTCTCACATATAATACTTGGTGGCTCTCTGAGATTATGGATGATATTGTTATCGGATAACAATTTGGATCATATTTTTTCTCTTTTAGCCACATGGTAAGTTTGTCATCGGCCACAATATAATCAAGTCTCAAGCAGTCAATATTATAAATGAGATGGATATGGAAATAAAAATTAGGCGAGAAGATCATATTTGGTGGTGCCTAGTAATTAAAAGTGTGGTTTGCCGTGTTTCTTAAAGCAGGAATGATAAGACTCAAACTACGTATTAAATTAAACACGTAATTCGAGTATTATGCAATTTAAACACTTTTTTTGTAGATGTAGTATTGGTAAATAGAGATCGTTCTTAACCAAGGAAATTATGGAACATTAATAATGTGTTATTGAGAAAGAATAATAAATAATTAAAGAATAAAATAATAAATAAATTAATTAATCAATGAATAAAAGAATAAAAGAATAAAGAATTAAAGAAAAAAAATAAAAAGAATAAAGAATTAAATGTGGGGTTTGAAAAGATTGTAATCATAAAATAAAGAAAACAAATAAAAGCAATTATGAACTTAATTCTACTCCTACTGTAACTTTTGTACAAGTGACCTTCTTCAAACACATATTTTTACAAACACTCTAACATTTTGCTCATATTGAACTAATCCCGAAATTCTACCTATATCATCTCAATTACATGCATACATTTTTCAATACTATCAATGCACCGAACAACAGTCATAAACATTTATAATACAATTCACCTTACGTTATTGATTTCAATGTGCGTTAAACATTTAAATCTCGTCAACCCTATTCTAAGTGCACCGACCAGCGATCATAAACACTTAGCATTAAATTGAAGGTTAAGTGTCAAAACATATGAAGTAAATGAAATTCAAAAAGTACAACACATGGAGATTGTATTCACATTTAAAAATGTTAGAAAGAAAATACCAACACATATATTGAAATATAAATAAAACCAAAAAAATAACTAGAGTTAAGTAAAGAGAGAAAGGTTACACTTTCAGAATCCAAGAACAGCTTGTGATTCCGAAAATGGATGGAAACAATGAAATGTTATCCATAAAATTCTCTGAACAGCAGAAGGAACCTTATGAAGATGGAGGAATAAACATAAGAATGCGGACTTAAACTATAAAATTATTTTGGAAATATTCGGTCGAAGTATTTCTTAAGGAAAGCATAAAAATGTGTTTAAGAACTCTTAAAGAAAATTCAAAAGAACAAAGTTAAGAAGAAATAAAATTAAGAAACAAAATGTAAAGACATAAATTAAAAGCAAGAATTAAAAGAAATCTAATTAATAAGAAAATCTACAAGAAGTTACAAATGGTCCCCAAAATAAAGAACAAAATAGAAAGAAGATAAACTAAAAGAGAAAAAAGAACTAACAACATGAAACTAAAAATGAACAAAATGAGGACTTAGAGAAACTAAAAAGGGACTAAAACTAGAAGAAAAAAGGGACCCTAAACAAATGAAATGGCCTCCCTATTTATAGAGGGAGTGCCAAAATTCAAATAATAAAATATAAAAATAAAATATAAAAATAATTACAAATAAAATGATGACTAATGATGGGTTTTAGCTGATTTTATAGAGAAATTATGATGAAAAATCAAGGAAAGTGGAGTAGTTGGAGTGGTTTTGGTGCAGGAAATGGGCTCGGCAGGTTGCTTCAACAAAGGAGAGGCTGAAAAATCGGTGGCAGGAGGCTGGGCTGGATTTGGTGGAGTCGACCGGCTGTAGCTGACAGGAAGAACATGGCTTCAGCAGGCGTACGTTGATGTGGAAAGTGCAGTTTCACGTGTCTCGCGCTAAGAAAGGCAAGGGCCTTTCGATGCACGCACACATAATGAAAGTCAGGAGTTCGGCCAGCGCGCTCCGAACATGGACTTGGGTTGAGGGCTTGGCAGGCATGATTTAGGACGCGCGTTTGGGGCTTTGCCGGGCTTGGATTTTGGGCAGATGGGCTGGGTTTCTTGATTTTAGATTGGGTTGATTTAAGTCTAGGTTCAGTAGCCTCCCACCGAATTTCCTTAAGATTTTCAGTAACCTTCCTTATTTCGTCAATAACATTTTCGTTCGAACTCTGATCGGGATGATTTGTTTGCCAAAACGCTACAAATTCCAAGCTTTATTTATTTTTCCAAAAATCCCACAAAATAAATTATTTTCTCTAATTGTTTAGTATTTTAATATTAAAAGTTAAGTATAAAGGGTATGAAATAATATAAAATAATACTTATTTGAAAACCTATCAAATACCCCCACACTTAAACTTTACTAGTCCCTAGCAAATACTAAAATTAAACTACGAATTCAAAACAAGTAAATCCTTAACCAATTGTCTCAGTAATTCATTATTATACTCATGGCATGAAATATGTTCACTTAAAGCATTTAAGAATATGGAATTCAAAAGTTAATACATTGTAAAAAAAACGTTTCAACAAGTAAGATAATGAGTAAATATGGTGAAATGGATCTCAACATGAATAAAACAAGTATAAATCAACTCACAAGGATATGCGCTCAAAAATTCACTCAAGTTTGTAAGGGTTTGTGTTTGCACTCAAAGTATGTGAGAAAAATGCTCACATAATAGAAATAAAGTACTTTTGCAAAATTTCAAACAAACACCTCTAGATAAAAATTAAACATACTTTTACAAATTAACCAAAACCAGAAGCTTACTCAAGTGATTGACTCAACTAATCAAAATTTATCATCTTAAGGATCATAAGGTCTTTATAAAAGTTGTAATAGGGCTAAGTTTAGAGGCAAGAAAAATATAGGATAAATGGTGGTCAAATTCGTTCTAAGACTCAATAGACTCCCAAAACGTATCATAACTTCCAAACCTTAGTGCAATGATGTTAATAATCCATCCTTCGAGCAAAGGCCAAGTTTTATCATGTTGGGCCTCGAATTCATTCTTTGTGTCGGATTTACAACTGTAAAGGACTTAACTAAAACATTACATAATCAAACCTTATTACCTTGACAGGGACTCAAACTTTTATTTTTTATTTTTTTTATGATTTATTCTTTTCATATATCAAGGTAATAACATGTGTCAATAATACAATAATATTTGAGTAAGTAAATCCACATAATACACATAAAAATCTTCAAAACTTCCTCATTTTTTCTTTACACTATCTTCTTGTCAACCGAGTTGGAACAAGGGAGAAAGTTGTCTATACTAAACTCAAGTATTTAGATACTCATGGTGATTAAAGAAAGGCTTTATGTGGGCTCAAAAGGGTTAAAACTAAGGCGGTCGCAATTTGTGCGTACAAATAGGGAACATGGATGTTCGAATTTGTGCCATTAACCCTAACGCCTTAATCATATCCAAAATCAGAGAGTTTATTGACTTAAAAGTTTTGAAAATCATATAGAATAAGTTCTAGTATTCTAGAGTTCATTAAAAGAGATTGCAAGTAGTTGTGAGGCATATGTATATCAATTTAAACAAAGAACATATGAATCACTCATCAAATATGTATATAAAGTTCTAAAGCTCACATAAGGTTCATAAGATTCATGCTTATCTTAACATGCTCGTTTATATACCAATTTACATGCATTATCTACAAGTTATAACACTTAATCACAAAGTATTAACAAACGAATTCAAGTTGTAGTGATCATCTTTATAGCCATAACATATTCATTTTCGTTCATTTATATCATTGACAAGTTAAAGGGCAACTTAAGACTCGTAAAAACACTAAGTTAAAACGAAAAAGCTCAAGAAAGTAATAAACAATTTTTTTAAAATTTTTTATAAAACAATTTTATTGGACAATTAAATTTATAAACCATTCCCCCACACTTAAATTCTACATTGTCCTCAATGTAGGAAAATAAGACGTAATTGAACATAGAATCGAAGTAAGGAAGAAAATTTACAAAGATAGTAAGAAAAACATTAAATAAACAAAATAAAAGAGAGTGAAGGGTAGAAAGATAGTAAATCTGCGTTGATGGCTCCTTCACATCCTAGGAACACATTGGGTTGCCTCCCAATAAGCGCTTAAAGTTTAACGTCCATCTAACCTAGACAGAGATGCAAGTTAGTTAGTTAGAGATGCACGTTTGACAAGAATGTAAGTTAGAGATGCAAATTTAAGTTAATGATGCAATTTGAGTTAAAGATGCAAGTTAGAGAAAAGATGCAATGCAAGTTAGAATGAAAGATGCAAGTTAGTTAAACTAAATTTGCAAGTGAATGTTGTGATGACAATAAATGTAAGTTAAGATATAAACAATATTTACATGTCCGGGGAAGTCAAAGATATATATGGTTCACATAACTTCAAAGTTTAGAGGGAGACTTATATGTCCGTGCGGCCCAAGTAAATATTTTAGATTAATTCAACTGTTTGGGAAAGTTCAAAGGTGAACAGGTTAGAAAGAATAAACAAAAGAGGTATGGCTAATTTCAAGACATCCCGAGGCTTAAACTCCATTGATGTGCCTTTCTTAGACTCAAAACCCGTTATGAGTACTGTCTCTTGTCCTAAACATCACCATTGAAAATTTCATATTCCAGATGAATAAGATAACTTAAGTGTTAACAATCACCGTAGGTGAGAGTTAACAAAAGATACCTCACTTATTCCATTAATGATCAAAATCTAAATTTCGAAGTACAAGTGATCTACATATAGCCAAGACTAATGCATGAATGCAAGAATTATTTACAAGTATGTTTTTATGCACAATTTACAAGTATAACAAGACAATTTACATATGAACAATTTATCAAGTATGAACAATTTATTCACAAGTATGATTTTATGCACAAGTAATGATATTCACAATTAAGGATATTCACACTAACAAATTGATTATGCACAAGACTTATTTTTTACAAGTATATATGTACAATATCACAAAGTTGAGACTAGTAAATTTTGAAATTAAAATTTTTTACGAATTTTTTTTATTTAAAAAGATAATGAAAACATTTTCTTTATTTAAAAATTTCAATTTTTTTTAAATAAATAAAGAAAAAGACAAATTTAATTTTAAAAAGAATCTTTTTTTAATTTTTTTTTCAAAACCAATTCAAAAGAGATAAGAATAAAAGTAAGAAAAAGTGAACAAGTATAATAAAAACATTATGTACAAGTATGAAAAAATATCTACAATCATAAACAATTAAATTATGAACAAGTATGTATAATCATAAACAAGTATAAAATGAACAAGTATGTACAACTATAAACAACAATAAAATGAACAAGTATAATAATAATTTAAATTTACATAAACAATTATAATATGAACAAGTATATAAAAAAAATTTGAACATTTATGAACAAGTATAGAAAAATAGAAATTATAAACAAGTATGAACATTATAAACAAATATGATAAGAACAATTATAAGAATCAAAATTATGAACAAGCATAAAAATACAAGTTATGAACAAGTATAAAAATAAATGAACAAGTATAAAAATACATAAAAATAATATACAAGTATAATATGAACAAATATTAAGATAAACATTATGAAAAAGTATAATATGTACATGTATAAACAAATTTAATAAGAGCAAAAATAAAATAAACAAGTATAAAGAATATAAACAAGTATAGTTGTAACAACCGTACCTTCGGGAAGGGTAAAAAGGTAATTTTGTAAAATTTTGTGTAAATGGACGATTTTGCCCTTGTGAATAGTAGACGAAAAGTTGACTTTTTGAATTACCGATTGGTTGAGTGTTAGCCCTTGACTGTGACGTAGTTTAGGACGTCACGAGTCCGTAGACAGGTGGCAGGTTCGATTCGGACAACCGGAGGAAAAGTTATGATGTTCGGAAGGTTGAGGGCATAACCGTAATTTGACTAAATTAGGGGGGAAAGAGTTGACTTTTCCTACGACCGAGTTTTGACATGTTGACCTTGGACCGTTGGGTAGATCTCGTCGTCCTGAATTCAACGACAGGCGGCACGTGTTTATCGGAGTTAGGACGGGCAAGTTACGGGTCTAAAACGGTAAGGGTAAAATGGTAATTTTGGAGTTAAGAAGGGTATTTTGGTCTTTTGGCTGGGGGGCATGGTGCAATCGAATTGGGACACTTGTCCAAGGCAGAGAGGAGTTTTTTGTGTGAAAAGGGAGAAGATTGTGACATGTGGCAGGGCTCTAGTGGGTTCTAGGCCGTGCATGAGTGTGTTTAAAAATTGAGTCGTGTGTGTGTGTTGAGTTTAGCCGAAGGGGGGGGAAAAACAGAGGTGAGCTGAGGGAGGAATTGATTGAACCGGGTGAGTGTTGTGAGGTTCTGTGATGTTCAAAGGAGAGCTAGGAGAGGGAGTGATTGTATCTGTGAGGATTTGGGCGTGACGATGAGTATGTGAGGTGTGTGAGAAGTGAGAAAAAAACCAGAGAACAGGGCAGGGGTTTTGCGCACGGTTGTGCACCCCGATCGATCAATCTCCAAAATTGGACGGGTGGAAGTGTTCAGGGACCTGAGCGGAGCTTTGTGAACTGAGAGGAGCACAGCGGCGTGCACGGCGGAGGTCAGAACACAGGTAATTGCCCACGGTCCTCTGTTTTCCCAGTTTGGTTAAAATCAATAGTTGTGGGTTTTGGGTACGAGTCGAGGCTTTTGGTGGGTGTTATGAGACTCAGGAGGCCCCTAGGAGTCGAATAAGTTGTTGCCGCGATGGGGGGAATGTTTGATTAGCTGGGAACCGAAACAGGGGTTTCGGGTAAATGTTTTCAAATTCGAAGTCGACGAGCTAAGGACTTCGATGTTGGGTTTTCTGGTGGGGAATGGATTAAGGAGGATAGGACGAAACTAAGGGATTCAACGGGATTAAAAATGGATGAAAATGGGATGAAAACCGTGAACGCCGGTTCACGGCTGGACCGGACCGGTTCAAACCAGGCGAACCGGGTTCACCTGAGGTTGCTGGTGACACTGTTCACGCGCGTGGATTTCACGCGCAGAACCTTCTAGACGCGCGTGGGGGCGCGTGAGGGGTAATTTGGGAAATTAGTCAACATGACTTTTAAAGTATTTGATGTAACGAACATTTTGGCGTTGGTTTCGAGTCGATCGGACATCGTCTCGATATGTTTCGGGCTGTCCGAAGGTTTTAGGGCTGGGTTAAAAATAGTTAAAAATCCGGGAAAATTATGGGGCTTTAGTATGACCTTTGTGAAGTAGGTAGTGATCTCTTTATGGGATTTGGACAGGTTTGGGAAAGCCGAGGATAATGGTTTGGCAGGAAATGGCATAGGTGCGCGCGTATCGAGGCGACGTCGAAATGGTCTGTGAGTGGACTTTGCTTCCTAACTCTTGATGCATGCATATACGTTTTTATAGGATTTCTATACTGGATTCTATGATTTGATTATGGTTGTGATGGTTTGTGGTTTGTGCACGTTTTTCGAGGAAAATGACGGTTTTCACGTTTTACGAGGTTTTGATAACTCTTGTAATTTGAACCTAGTTTTAATGGTTGATTTCGGGATTTGAAATACGGTTGGATTTCAAGGAAAGTAAAAGGATTTTGAAAAGTATTTTCGGGCTTGAGGCCCAATTCAAAGGTGTTTTCGGAACTGAGATTTCGGGTTTCGGAATCGGAATTCCGAGTGACGATTCGGGATTCGATTCGGGACTTGAAGTGGATTTCGGGTTTGGGTTCGGAATGGTTATTCCGGATGCTAGCTTACGGAATGATGGTTGCGGACTCGGACCGGGAAATGAGAAGGAAATGAGTTCTGGGTCTGGATTCGGAATGACGGTTATGGATGCCGGAAGGGCATCAGACCAGTGGTTTCGGATTCGGGTTTGGATATGGAAATGGAAAATGGTTTTTAAATGGTTTTGGATTGGATTTGCTGGATCTGGATATTGGGTTTAAAGACCCGGATATATGTGACGGGGGACCGGCCGGATTGGGTTTAAAGACCCGGATTGAGTTTAAAGACTCGGGAGTTTAAAGACTCGGATATATTGATTTTCCCCCGTAGGCCTTGAGTTTAAAGACTCGGGAGTTTAAAGACTCGGATATGATTAAGGCCTGGATTGAGTTTAAAGACTCGGGAGTTTAAAGACTCGGATAGATCCAGCAGGTTCGATGGAAGAGAACGTGGCTTTAAATGTGTTTTGGGTTTCACTAGCTTTGATGATGATGTTTTGGGCAGTGGCCCGGATTTGATGGTTTTCGGTGATTTTGGGCTGAGGCCCGGGATTAGAAAAAGGAAAATGTGTTTGGTTTTCGTATATTGTTTTATGACGTAATTGATATGCATGCATTGGTTTTTAACACGGAGGGTATAACTGTTTGTGTTTTCTGATAACTGTTTTGAATTTAAACTTTATTTTTGTCCACTCACAGTCTTTTCGTGTTTTCGATACCCTCCAGGTTGCTGCAGTGCGGGCTGTCGGTTGAGAGAGATGGAGACATCACATGCACCATCCACAGTAGACTCTGCGCACTCTGAGAAGTTTGAGGTTGTTGAGGTGGTTGGTCTGGAACTCCCTTGTCCGACTTACGTGTCACACGGAGGTTAGGCGGTTGTTTAGCCCTCGTGTCATGCGTACGTTAGACGGGAGCGGGGTTTAGCCCTTAATCCCGGGGGATTAGGGGTGGGCCCTGACAATAGTAAGAACATTATGCACAAATATAATATGAAAAAAATAAAAATTATAAACAAGTATAATATTCACAATATATATACATACACTAACAAATTAAAAATGATTTTCAATATCCCCGGCAACGGCGCCAAAAATTGATAACGCTCAAACTATGCATTAAATTAAATACGTTATTCGAGTATTATGCAATTTAAACCTTTTTTTTGTAGATGTAGTATTGATAAATAGGGATCGTTCTTAACCGGAGAAATTAGGAAACATTAATAATGTGTTAGTGAGAAAGAATAATAAATAATCAAATAATAAAATACTAAATGAATTAATGAATAAAATAATAAATAATGAATGAATCAAAGAATAAATGAATAAAACAATTAATGAATTAAAGAATAAAAGAATAAAGAATAAAGAATAAAGAATAAAAGAATAAAAAATAAAGAATTAATGAATAAACAAATAAAAGAATAAAAGAATATTAAATGGGGGGTTTGAAAAGATTGTATTCATAAAATAAAGAAAATAAGTAAAAACAATTATAAACTTAATTCTACTTCTACTTTAACCTTTGTATAAGTGGATTTTTTTTCAAACACATATTTTTACCAACACTCTAACATTTTGCTCATATTGAACTAATCCCGAAATTCTATCTTTATTATCTCAATTATATGCATACATTTTTCAATACTATAAATGCACCGAACAACGGTCATAAACACTTATAATACGATTCACCTTTCGTTATTGATTTCACTGTGCGTCAAACATTTAAATCTCTTTAACCCTATTCTATGTGCACTGAACAGCGGTCATAAACACTTAGCGTTAAATTGAAAATTAAGCGCTAAAAATATGAAGTAAATGAAATTCAAAAAGTAAAACACATGGAGATTGTATTCATATTTACAAATGTTAGAAAAAAAATACCGACACATAACCGAAAAAATAACTAGAGTTTAAGTAAAGGGAGAAAGGTTACACTTTCGAAACCCAAGAATAGCTTGTGATTCCGAAAGTGGATGGAAACAATGAAATGTTATCCAAAAAATTCTCTGACCAGCAGCAGGAACCTTATGAAAATGGATGAATAAACATAAGAATGCGGACTTAAACTATAACATTATTTTGGAAATATTCGGCCTAAGTATTTTTTAAGGAAAACTAAAAAATGTGTTTAAGAGCTCTCAAAGAAAAGTCACAAGAACAAAGTTAAGAAGAAATGAAATTAAGAAACAAAATGTGAAGACATAAATTAAAAATAAGAATTAAAAGAAATCTATTTAATAAAAAAATCTATATGAAGTTACAAATAGTCCCCAAAATAAAGAATAAAATAGAAAGAAGATTAACTAAAAGAGAAAAAGAACCAACAACATGAAACTAAAAATGAACAAATTGAGGACTAAGAGAAACTAAAAGGGGACTAAAACTAGAAGAAAAAGGGACCCTAAACAAATGAAATGACCTTCCTATTTATAGAGGGAGTGCCAAAATTCAAATAAAAAAATACAAAAATAAAATATAAAAATAATTACAAATAAAATGATGACTGATTATGAGTTTTTGGCTAATTTTATGGAGAAATTATGATGAACAATTAGGGAAAATGGAGCAAATGGAGTGGTTTTGGTGTAGGAAATAGGCTCAGCAGGTTGCTGAAGCAAATGAGCGGCTAAAATCAGTGTTAAGCGGCTGGGCTGGAGTTGGTGGAGTCGGCCAATTGTAGCTGATAGGAAGAATGTGGCTTCAGCATGCGTACACTGACATGGGGAGTACGGTTTCGCGTGTCTTGCGCTGACAAAGGTAAGGGCCTTTTGATGCACGCGTGCAAAACAAAAGTCAGGAGTTGGCCATTGCCTCCGACTAAGGACTTGGACTGAGGGTTGACAAGCGTGATTTGGGCTGCGCATTTTTGGCTTCGCTGGGCTTGGATTTTGGGCAGATGGGCTGGGTTTCACTATTTTGGATTGGGCAGATTTAAGTCTAGGTTCAGTAGCCTCCCACCGAATTTCCTCAAGATTTTCAGTGACCTTCCTTATTTCATCCATAACTTTTTCGTTCGAACTCCAATCAGGACGATTCTTTTGCCAAAACACTCCAAATTCCAAGCTTTATTTATTTCTTCAAAAATACACCAAAAAAAAAATTATTTTCTCCAATTGTTTAGTATTTTAATATTAAAAGTTAAGTATAAAGGGTATGAAATAATATAAAATAATGCTTATTTGAAGACCTATCAAATACCCCCACACTTAAACTTTGCTAGTCCCTAGCAAATACTAAAATTAAACTACGAATTCAAAAAAAGTAAACCCTTAACCAATTGTCTCAGTAATTCATTATTATATTCATGCCATGAAAGATGTTCATTTAAAGAATTTAAGAATATGGAATTCAAGAGTTAATACATTGTAACAAAACGTTTCAACAAGTAAGATAATTAGTAAATATGGTGAAATGGATCTCAACATGAATAAAACAAGTATGAATCAACTCACAAGGATATGCGCTAAAAAATTCACTGAAGTTTGTAAAGGTTTGTGTTTGCATTCAAAGTATGTGAGAAAAATTCTCACATAACAGAAATAAAGTACTTTTGCAAAATTTCAAACAAACACCTCAAGATAAAAATTAAATATACTTGCACAAATGAACCAAAACTAGTAGCTTACTCAAGTGATTGACTCAACTAATAAAACTTTTACATCTTAAGGATCATAAGGTCTTTATGAAGGTTGTAATAGGGCTAAGTTTAGAGGGAAGGAAAATGTAGGATAAATGGTGCTCAAATTCTTTCCAAGATTCAATAGACTCCCAAAATGTATCATAACTTCCAAACCTTAGTGCACTGTCGTTAATAATCCATCCTTCGAGCATAGGCCAAGTTTTATCATGTTGGGTCTCGAATTCATTCTTTGGGTCGGAATTACAACTGTAAAGGACTTAATTCAAACATTACATAATCAAACCTTATTATCTTGACAAAGACTCAAACTTTTTTTTTAATTTTTTTTCTTTTCATATATCAAGGTAATAACATGTGTCAATATTACAATAATATTTGAGTAAGTAAATCCACATAATACACATAAAAATCTTCAAAACATCATCAATTTTTCTTTACACTATCTTCTTGTCAACCGAGTTGGAACAAGGGAGAAAGTTGTCTATACTAAACTCAAGTATTTAGATACTCATGGTGATTAAAGAAAGGCTTTATGTGGGCTCAAAAGGGTTAAAACTAAGGCGGTCGCAATTTGTGCGTACAAATAGGGAACATGGATGTTCGAATTTGTGCCGTTAACCCTAACGCCTTAATCATATCCAAAATCAAAGAGTTTATTGACTTAAAAGTTTTGAAAATCATATAGAATAAGTTCTAGTATTCTAGAGTTCATTAAAAGAGATTGCAAGTAGTTGTGAGGCATATGTATATCAATTTAAACAAAGAACATATGAATCACTCATCAAATATGTATATAAAGTTCTAAAGCTCACATAAGTCCTTGGAACAAGGGTGAAAGATGTCTATAATAAGCTCAAGTGTTTATATACTCATGGTGATGAAAGAAAGGCTTTATGTGGGCTCAAAAGGGTTAAAACTAAGAGGGTCGCAACTTGTGCGTACAAGTAGGGATCATGGATGTTCGAATTTGTGGTGTTAACCCTAATGCCTTAATCATATCCAAACTTAAAGAGTTTATTGACTTAAAAGTTTTGAAAGTCACATAGAATATGTTCTAGTATTCTAAAGTTCATTAAAAGCTATTGCAAGCAGTTATGATGCATATGTATATCAATTTAAACAAAAAATTTATGAATCACTCATCAAAGATGTATATAAAGTTCTAAAGCTCACATAAGGTTCGTAGGATTCATACTTATCTTAACATGCTTGTTTATATACCAATTTACATGCATTATCTACAAGTTATAACACTTAATCACAAAGTATTAACAAACGAATTCAAATTGTAATGATCATCTTTATAACCATAACATATTCATTTTCGTTCATTAATATCATTGTCAAGTTAAAGGGCAACTTAAGACTCGTAAAAATACTAAGTTAAAACGAAAAGACTCAAGAAAGTAATAAACAAACTTTTTTCTTAAATTTTTATAAAACAATTTTATTGGACAATTAAAATTATAAACCATTACCCCACACTTAAATTTTACATTGTCCTCAATGTAGGAAAATAACACGTAATTCAACATAGAATCGAATTAAGGAGGAAAATTAATGAAAATAGTAAAAAAAAACATTAAATGAACAAAATAAAAGAGAGTGAAGGGTAGAAAGATAGCAAACCTGCGTTGATGGCTCCTTCCCATCCCGGGACCACATTGGATTGCCTCCCAACAAGCTCTTGAAGTTTAACGTCCATCCAGCCTAGACAGAGATGCAAGTTAGTTAGTTAGAGATGCACGTTTGTCAAAAATGCAAGTTGGAGATGCAAATTTGAGTTAAAGATACAATTTGAGTTAAAGATGCAAGTTAGAGTAAAGATGTAATGCAAGTTTGTAACGCCCGAAAACTCAAAGGATGTAAATTTTGTAAAATGATAAATGTAATGACGTTTTTACCCTTGTAAATAGTGAGGTCAAAGTTGACTTTTTACATGATACGTGTTTTTCGTGAACTTCAAGGACCATTAGGTAGGTCTCGATGCCCTGAGTCCGTAGACAGGCGGCACGCTGAAAACGGACCTCGGATGAATAAGTTATGATTCTAGAACGAGGAAGGGCATTTTGGTAATTATGTGAAGGAGGGGTAAAATGGTAATTTAGATGGTGCAATTTTGAATCAGCCGTAGTGGAATGTTTAAGTGAATTGTTTAACTAATTAAGTGACAATTGTTACTAAGGAAGGCTGGATTAGTAGCAGTTTAGGCTGAGTGGATTTTCAGGCGTGCTGTGTGTGCTGTGGAAGAACAGAGCACGTGCACATTTGATATTGTTTTGGGTCAGTTGCGGGAAACAGAGACACAAAGGGACTGAGAGATTCTTTTAGGTTGCTGTGAAGGATTGATTGAAAAAAGAGAAGTTAGAAGTCAGTTGAGAGATCAAATTGAAAGGAAAAACCGAGAAACCAGAGAGAAACCAAATCGGGAGAAACTGGGAAAATGGAGGGAAAATTTGACAGGACCGCCCCCGAAGGGACATTGATAACCGTGCCCGGTCCTGCTCCCGTCTGGCAAGTCGACTGGAGTTTCCAATTTACCCTCAGTACTTGCCAAACCAGGGATAGCCACACACGTACTCACTCATGCCTCCGCCTCTCGATCAGCCTCGATCAACGCGCCACGACTTGGAGGGTCAATAAAACACAAAAGGTGTGAGTGGACAAAAATGAATCAGATTATAAAACAGTTACAGAAAACGTTTCTACCCTCCACGTAAAACCAATGCATGCATTCGAAAATCATTTCACAATCCTTTACATTTCCAATATGAGAAAACCGTGTATGAAAATCAAAATCATTTTCCTTTTCTTAACCTTCGGGTCTTAGCCCGTAATCATAAACGCAGGGCCTCCGCCCAAAATCATGAATCAAATCCAAGTACGTAACATAATCCAAAATCCATCAAAACCACGTAAACCGGGCCATTGCCCAACATATCCGAAAACATCGGAAATCAACAATAATTCGGAAGTCAATCAATTTGCTGGATCTCAAGTGCGCCCGAGTCTTTAAACTCAAAATCATGCGCATAATCAGGCCTTCCCGGGATATCAACGAGTCTTTAAACTCATAACACAATCAATAGGCCTCGGGGGGTATCATATCGAGACTTTAAACTCAAAACAGTAACCGAGTCTTTAAACTCATCAAGGGCCCTCCCCCGTCATCAATTAACCGAGTCTTTAAACTCAAAACATTATCCAGCGATAGCACCGGGTCTTTAAACCCAAAACCATTTGTAAATCACAACAATTCAGGATCCATCGTGATCCAAATTCCAAAAACAATACGAAATCACATTTTATCAAAATGGGACTCATGCTCGAATTTCACATTCAAATCCCCAATCATATCCGTCACCCATTCCCGAAACCGAATTCGCAATAATGATTCCGTAAGCCGGCATCCAAAACCACCATTCCGAACCCAATCCAGAAATCCACTTTCAAGTTTCCGAAATCCGAATCTCCTTCATCAAAATTACTTTTATGCCCTGGGCATCAAGCCCGAAATCACCTTTTCCAAAATCCATTTTAAATCTTTGAAATCATTTCAAATCGCAAAGTCAAATCAAATCACATTTCAAATTCCAAAGTCAAGGCATCAAAACCATGATCAAAACACAATGTGCTCGACATCTCGTAAAACGGGCAAAACCGTAATAATCTCGAAATACGTGTCAACACCGTAAGTCATACTCACAATCATAGTCAAAACATCCTTAAAACATCATACGCACAAATCATGTAAAATCGTTCATCAAACCATCATCAAAACATAAGAGAAACCATAGTCTCGAAATACGTGCAGTTACGTATTGCATACCAAAATACGTATAAATATGAAAACCGTAATTATCACAAGTCATAATCATAATCATAGGAATCCTAAAAACATTTATGCATGCATTAAACTTTGGTAAGCAAAGTCCACTCACACACCGTCCATGACGCCCCATTTCGCGCTGCATGCGTTTCCGTAATTTCCGACATTTTCTAGAATCTCGAATCCTGTCCGAAATCACTTTTCAGGGTCACTAAGGTCTCAAATAACATCATACTAATTTCCCATAATTTTCCGGAAATTAAATGTAAATTAAAAACGTAAAATAAACCTTCGGACCCTCGAAACAATATCGAAACGGTGTTCGATTAATTCGAAACCAATCCCAAAATGTTCGTTACATCAATTAGAGTGAAAACCATGTTGAGCATTTCCCCAAAACAGGTCTCACGCGCCCTCACGCATCGCCCAAAGGGGCTGCGCGTGGGAGCCACGCGCGGCACTGTTCATCATCGTCTTCCTCTCACCAGCCAGGTTCAGACTGGTCTGTACCGTTCCGGTCCAACCGAGCCGTCGAGGCCGATTTTCACTCATTTTTTTACCATTTTTGATCCTCTCTTCACCAGTAGTTAATTCCTTAAGTTTGAGATTGATTCAACTAGCTAGAACACGAAATGAAACCCTGTACCCTACCTCCCAAGTTTACACAGAAAACCAGAGTTGTCGACTTTCTAATTCCGGCTGCCCTGTGCCTTTCTGGTCACGGTTTCACGTTCTTGGGTTCCTTAGTAGCTTCCTAAGACATTATACATTCACACAGTCGTTCAAAAACAAGCCAAAACCAACGATTTTCTTTCAGTCCCTTTTTTTTGAAAAACAGGGCAATCGAGAGTTTGTACCTGCTCTCTGTTTCTCCTCCGTGACCTCCACCGTAGCCAGGTTCAAGTCCTGCCTACTGCACACCACCATAGACACCGTTTTAGCTGGGTTGATCGATTAGGTTCACGGCAGCTCACGACTTCTTCTCTGTTCCTCAGTGTGTACTCTCTGTCCCCTGTTTTTAGTCACTCCCCACACACTCTGCACTCGATCCTTTACCCAGCCTTCCTCACAACATTACAAGCACGATTCCAGATTATTACTCACTATCCCTAGTTGATCTCCCATGACTCACATTTGAAACAAGATCGAAGTGCTCTCCCTGTCTCTGTTTTTCTCCTTACAAACACCAACCCGTGTAAAAAACACCAACACACACTCTGCACTAGTTTCAAACACATCCACACATTGTTTAAGTTTCCCAGTACAACACACTTTCTTTTGTGCCACTAATCCCTCATTTCTCAGTGACCAATGTCACTGATTTGTTAAACAATTCACTCAAAAAAAAACCACCCAAACCACCCAAAGCACTGTGCCCTTGGGAATTTACCATTTTGCCCTTCTGCACAAAATTACCAAATTGCCCTTCACACTTCTAGACCTGTAACTTAGTCATCTGAACTTCGATTGACGCGTGCCGCCTGTCTACAGATTCAGCGTCTCGAGACCTAGCCAACGGTCCTCGGCTTACGTGCAAAGTCCATGTCGTTGGAAAAGTCAACAAATTCCCCCTTTTCGTCCTAATTACGGAAATGCCCTTGAACTTCCGAACATCATAACTTTCTCCTCGGATGTCGGAATCCGACGAGCCACCTGTCTATGAATTCATGACGTCCCGTACTATGTCACAGTCATCGGTCAAAGTTCGTTTGACCGCCCGAGCAAAAAGTCAACCGTTCACCCATTACCTAGGGGCAAAATCATCATTTTCTTTAAATTTTCCAAATTTCCCTTTTTTGAACGTTCGGGTCGTTACTGTAACAACCCGTACCTTCGGGAAGGGTATAAATGTAATTTTTGTAAATATTTGTACGAAATGACAATTTTGCCCTTGTGAATAGTGCGTTAAAAGTTGACTTTTTGATTTACCAGTTGGATGAGTGTTGACTATTAACCGTGACGTATTTTAGGACATCACGAGTCCGTAGACAGGTGGCAGGTTCGATTCGGACAATCAGAGAAAAAGTTATGACGTTCGGAAGATTGAGGGCGTTACCGTAATTTTGACTAATTGAGGGAAATGTTGACTTTTTGGTGGACTTGTGATTTTCACATAGACCGAGGACCGATAGATAGGTCTCGACGTCCTGAGTACAACGACAGGCGGCACGCTGTCATCGGACGTCGGACGGAATAGTTACGGGTCTAAGAAGTTCGAGGGTAAAATGGTAATTTGTACATTCAGCTCAATCAGATCAGGCCAAGTGGCAGAAGTGGGCTGGGATATTTTGTGCTGAGCCAATGGATGATGGACACGTGGGCAGAAGCTAGAGGGTTCTAGGGAGAGCTTAAGTGTGCACGACCACACATTGTGCACGTTCAAACCGTGCACTCGTTTGAACACAGAGAAACAGAGAGGAAAATTGGAGAGACTTCGATCGATTTCGTGTAAGGGTGAGGGAGTTGATGACTGGTGGAAGTGAAAGAGAGACGAGGGCGAGTTATTGACCACGTTTTGGAGCTGCAATCGTGCCCCGAGACACGACGGTGGACGGCTGGATTTTGGAGAAAACAGAGAGAGACGGTTGACTGTGGCGGTGGTTGTGCCGTGTGGTAGATCGATTCAAGCCAGTAGGAGGCTCAGGTGGTTGCAAGGAACCCCACGGGCACCGTGGTACGCGGCGGTGCACATGGCGGAGACGGAATCGAAGGGTAAGCTTCCTTCCTCTGTTTTTCCCGTGAGTTTCAATTCGAAAGTCGTGGAGTTAGGCTTAGAGTCGAGAGATTTGGTGGGTGTAGTGAGACTCCTGGAGGTCCCAGGCGTCGTTTGGTGGTGGTGCCGTGCCGGGGGAGGACCTGGGCGGCCGGCGGCCAAAACAGGGGCCACGGGCTCAGTTTTGCGAGGGAGAGTCGTGAGGTTTTGGGCCGTGATTCTTCGATCCTAGGACAGGGTTAGCTTGCTTAGGATGGGACGAAGCTCTTGGGATTGGATTGGACTGAAACGGTGGAGGAATCACAGAGAACCGGTCACGCCGGTTCAACTGTGTTGAACCGGGTGACTCGAGGAAGAAGGAGCACTGTAGCAGGCGCGTGAGGCCCACGCGCAGCCACTTTGGGCGGCGCGTGGAGGCTCATGGGGAGGATTCCAGCCAAGCTTCCAACATGGTTTTGGTTCTAAATGTTCTAAGGAATCCAATGGTGTGATTTTTGGGTGAATCGGACGGGGTTAGGAGATTGTTTGGGAATCCGGACAGTTTAGGGTCTAGGATTAAAATATTAATAAATTCCCAAAAAATTGGGGAAATTAGGGTTAGTATCCTTGATGTAATTGTGACCCTATTTGATGCATATTGACAGGACGGGAGACGCCTGAGACGGTCGAGGAGCGCACGGAGCGCGATTGACTCGTTCTGATTCGTGAGTGGACTCTTTCTTTCCTTACGAGCATGCCTAACTGTTTTATGGATTTTTTATGATACTAAATATGTTTTTATGCTTTCTAATGATGATTATATGTGGTTGATGTGTTTGCACGTTTTTCGAGACATTTCTGGGATTTTGCACGTTTTTCGAGACATTTCTGGTTTTCGGATTTTGATGCCATATTTAGGGATTTCAACCTATAAATGTTTTCTGAAGATGATAAATGGATTGTGAAACATAATTTGTGAGTAAATGTGGGTTTTGGCTTTAAAAGTGGATTTTCGGATTTGGGTTCGGAATGTCGGTTCTGAACGCCGGAAGGGCTTCGAACCGGAGATTTCGAATTCGAGTTTGGCTATGGATCTAGAAATGGTTTTACATTGAATTGGGATTGGATTTGCTGGATCTGGTTATTGGGTTTAAAGACCCGGATTCTGATTAACGGGGGATGGGCCCGGATTGAGTTTAAAGACTTGGGAGTTTAAAGACTCGGACATTTATGGTATTACCCCCGTAGGCCTATTAAGTTTAAAGACTCGGGAGTTTAAAGACTCGGATATTATAGAGGCCTGGATTGAGTTTAAAGACTCGGATAGGTCCAGCAGGTTTGATCAGAAAATGATGATTTGACGTTCATAGTTTATGATATGATTTTATGATGCACCTGCTATGATTTCTATAGCTGATTTATAGTGTTTCTGTTTCTTATGATGTTTTCTGTTATGATTTTCTAATACGTAGTTGGGCATGCATGTTTTCAAAACGGAGGGAACAAATGTTATTATTGTTTTTCCTTAACTTTGATATGATGATCAACTGTTTTTGAAAATTGCATTTATGCTAGTCCACTCACATTTTTGGTTTTAAATTTTCCCTCCACGTCGTGGTGCTAGCGCTGGGGTGAACGTTGAGGCAGGAATCGAGGCATAGAACTTACGACGTTCTTCCGTTGCGAGACTAGCATAGTAGGATTTTGTGCCCATTTTGTAGAACTATGCTCTGACTTACAGTTGTATATATTTACTCCTTCGTCTGATAGTTATGCTTATTGTGGTTTTGAGGTTATTTTGGTACTTTAGGTGTGATTGTCAGACGGGAGCAGGGTTCGTCCCGGGTATCGAGGTGATATTTGGGACGGGTCCTGACAGTTACAAAATTCGAGTTTGACTTGGGAGCGGAGAGGAGCTAAACAGAGATTAAAAACAGTCTTCTGGACTCATTTCGACTTCAGCCCCACAAAAATCGAAGGAAGTTGAGCGTGGTTTGGCCAAGAACAGAAGTTCCAGATTCTGGAAAAATTCGAGGTTGAGTACGACTACCTACAGGTAAGGATTTATGAAATTGGTTATTTTAAAACGTTCATTTACTTCTTAAGATGCTTCTGTATCATTCAATTAGGAAACTAAGTCGATTTGAGTGAGTTTCGAAATTTAAAACCGTTTGTTTGATCATGAGAGAAATGATGGATTAAAGGCTTGATGTGTGTAATTGGGAATAGAGAACTTAAATTAGGATAGAATTGAAGGATTTTGGTGGAAGAATTGAAATAATTAAGTTGGAATTGAAGGAGTTTGAACCGGGTAGTGTCGCGGGTCCGTAACCCGTTTAGCAGGAAAACGGGTAAGGACGACGACACTGTAGCTTACTGTGCAGGGCGCGTGGCTTTCACGCGCAGCCACTTTTGGCGGCGCGTGAGGGCGAATGAGGCAATATCTCTGGTCACGATCAACATGTGATTTTATCCTTTCAATGTAACGAACATTTTGAGACAAATTTCGAGTCGATCGGACGTCGTTTCGGGATAGTTTTGAGTGTTCGAAGGTTTAGAATTTTAATTTAATTACGTTGAAAAATCCTGAAAAATTGGGGAAATTAATATAAGCTTAATGAACGTGTTTGTGACCCAAATTGTGATCTTTGACAGGCCAGAATATTCCCGAGACAGCCGAGAAGCGTACGGGACGCGATTGACGCGTTCGGACTTCGTGAGTGGACTTTTGATTTCCAACCGAGCATGCATAACTGTTTTTACTCACTTGTTTTATGTTTCTATATATGATTTTATGTTTATAATTATGACATTCCTGCTTTACGTGATTGCACGTTTTTCAATGTAATTTATCGCATTTTACGTATTTCGAGACTATGATTTCTTCTATGCTTTGATCATGGTTTGATGAGTGATTTTATATGATTTGTGCATATCACGTTCTAATGATGATTTCATTTTGATTTGTGAGTAGGATTTGGGACTTGAACGTGAAATTCGGACCATAAGTCCTATTTTGATGAAACGTGATTTCGAATTGGTTTTGGAATTTGGATCACGATGGATCCTGGATTTGTGATGATTTACACATGGTTTTGGGTTTAAAGACCCGATACAATTGCTGGATTTGATTTTGGGTTTAAAGACCCGGTTAATTGATGACGGGGGAGGGCCCTTGATTGAGACTTGTTGAGTTTAAAGACTCGGTTACCGTGATGTCCCCCGAGGCCTATTGTTTGTGTTTCGAGTTTAAAGACTTGTTGATATCCCGGGAAGGCCAGATATATGAGTTTAAAGACTCGGATGGATCTAGAAGATTTGATTCATTGATGTTACATTCGGTTTTGCATGGTTTTATAGTTATCTACTGTAACGGTTTCCATACAGTTTATAAAAGTGTTTTTCGGATACTTAGTTATGCATGCGTGTTTTGAAACTGGAGGGTGAACCCCGATTTCATTAAAATTGTTTTCCAGAACCATTTGTTTTAGTCCACTCACACTTTTCTGTTTTAATACCCTCTAGGTCGTGGTACAAGTTTCGAGGGCTAACACCGAGGCAGAGGCAGAGGCAGAGGCATAAAATTTTCCCGTTGCGGTGTAGTTAGTTCATAGAGTAGGGTTTTATCCTTATCTTGTTTTGTAACCATGCTCTGTGATACTGTTGACTTGTTGTACAGTTGGTTGTATCGTATGTTCTCCCTGGTCTGACAATGTATGTGGTGTAATTATTCTGGTTATTTTGGTCATTTGTGTTCGGTTTTCAGACGGGAGCAGGATTCTTCCCGATTATCGAGGCGATAATCGGGGTGGGTCCTGTCAAAGTTAGAATGAAAGATGCAAGTTATTTAAAATAAATATGCAAGTGAATGTTGTCATGAAAAGTAATGTAAGTTAAGATATAAACAAATGTAAAAAGATATAAAAAATACTCACATTTCGGGGGAAGTCAAAGATATATATAGTTCACATAACTTCAAAGTTTAGATGGAGACTTATACGTCCGTGCAGCCCAAGTAAATATTTTACATTAATTCAACTGTTTGGGTAAGTTCAAAAGTGACCAGGTTAGAAAGAATAAACATAAAAAACAGGGCTAATTTCATGACATTCTGAGACTTAAACTCCATTGATGTCCCTTTCTTAGACCAAAAACCCGTTATAAGTACCATCTCTTATCCTAGACATCACCATCGAAAATTTCTTATTCCAAATGAATTAAGATAACTCAAGTGTTAACAATCACCGTAGGTGAGAGTTAACAAAAGTGACTTAACTTATTTCATTAATGATCAAAATCTAATCTTCGAAGCACAAGTGATCTACATATAACCGAGACTAATGCATGAACTTATGAACTTAATTCTTCTTGTACTTTAACCTTTGTACAAGTGAACTTTCTTCAAACACATATTTTTACCAACACTCTATCATTTTGCTCATATTGAACCAATTCCGAAATTCTATCTTCATCATCTCAAATACATGTATACATTTTTCAATACTATAAATGCACCGAACAACGGTCATAAACACTTATAATACGATTCACTTTTCGTTATTGATTTCACAGTACGTCAAACATTTAAATCTCTTCAACCCTATTCTAAGTGCACCGAACAACGGTCTTAAACACTTAGTGTTAAATTGAATGTTAAGCGCTAAAACATATGAAGTAAATGAAATTCAAAAAGTAAAACACATGTAGATTGTATTCACATTTACAAATGTTAGAAAAAAAATACCAACACATATATTGAAATATAAATAAAACCGAAAAAATAACTAGAGTTTAAGTAAAGGGAGAAAGATTACACTTTCGGAACCCAAGAAAAGCTTGTGATTCCAAAAGTGGATGGAAACAATGAAATGTTATCCATAAAATTCTCTGAACAGCAGAAGGAACTTTATGAAGATAAGAGGAATAAACATAAGAATGCGGACTTAAACTATAGAATTATTTCAGAAATATTCGGCCTAAGTATTTCTTAAGGAAAACATAAAAATGTGTTTAAGAGCTCTCAAAGAAAAGTCACAAGAACAAAGTTAAGAAGAAATGAAATTGAGAAACAAAATGTAAAGACATAAATTAAAAACAAGAATTAAAAGAAATCTAATTAATAAGAAAATTTACAAGAAGTTACAAATGGTCTCAAAAATAAAGAACAAAATAGAAAGAAGAACTAAAAGAGAAAAAAGAACTAACATGAAACTAAAAATGAACAAAATGAGGACTAAGAGAAACTAGAAAGGGACTAAAACTAGAAGAAAAAGGGACCTAATCAAATGAAATGGCCTCCCTATTTATAGAGGGAGTGCCAAAATTCAAAAAATAAAATATAAAAATAATTACAAATAAAATGATGACTAATGATGGGTTTTTGGCTGATTTTATGGAGAAATTATGATGAAAAATCAGGGAAAGTGTAGCAGTTGGAGTGGTTTAGGTGTAGGAAATGGGCTCGGCAGGTTGATGCAGCAAAGGAGAGGCTGAAATCGGTGGCAGGCGGCTGGGCTGGAGTTGGTGGAGTCGTCGGGCTGTAACTGACAAGAAGAACGTGGCTTCAGCAGGCGTACGCTAACATGGGGGGTACGGTTTCACGTGTCTCGCGCTGACAAAGCAGGGGCCTTTCGATGCATGCGCGCAGAACGAAAGTCAGGAGTTCAGCCAGCCGCTCCCAACAAGGACTTGGGCTGAGGGCTGGGCAGGCGTGATTTGGGCCGCACGTTTTGGGCTTCACTAGGCTTGGATTTTGGGCAGATGGGCTGGGTTTCTTGATTTTGAATTGTGCTGATTTAAGTCTCGATTCAGTAGTCTCCCACAGAATTTTCTTTAGATTTTCGATGACCTTCCTTATTTCGTCCATAACTTTTTCGTTTGAACTCCGATCAGGACGATTTTTTTGCCAAAACGCTCCAAATTCCAAGATTTTTTTATTTCTATAAAAATCCCACAAAATAATATATTTTCTCCAATTGTTTAGTATTTAATATTAAAAGTTAAATATAAAGAGTATGAAATAATATAAAATAATGCTTATTTGAAACCCTATCAAAAAATCAAACGTAAACATTGTGCATGCAGCATGTAAGTTGGTCTCTTACTGTCTTGATTATAAAGCTGGCTCCATTGTATTATGAATGTACGTACCTTGTAGCTCACCTGCAGTTAGCTTGGTAGCTATATCATATTATCATCGATCTATTATTGATCCAGAAAATTAAACCTGATTAGACTCTTCTTAATCAACCCTCCCGACAAGTTCACGATCCATGCAACAGCTGCTAATTACATCAATCCAAACAACCTCAATTAAAGATATGTATGTCAGACTCACACTTCTGTGATTTGTATGAATCATTAATGATTTTGTTTTTCTTAATATAATTATTATTACTTCAAGGCTCAACTTCAATCCAACTAAATCATGCACGCACAAACGAATAATTTATTCAGACTTAAGCAACTTAAAATCTGGATCAACAAAAAAAAAAAAAAAGCAACTTAAATAATATTATATATTTTATGCTTAAAGCTACTACTTAAATTTGCCTCTATATATTTTGAATGATTAAGGATTATTGATAACCATAAGGGGTGGTCTAGCAGTAATTCAAACACTATTTGATTTGTTCAAATGTCTAATATTCAAATTACACTAATTATCTTTTGTGGTTACTGGACAACATATATACGAGTACATATTTCTAGCATAATTTCAACGTCACATAGATGTCGGGATTCCATAAAAATGCAGATTAATTAGTCTTATACGAATATGTATATAGAGCGCGCAATGGCGCAAAAAAAAAAATGATTGAGGATTGATGGTTGAATCATAATATATATTTATATATATGCATGCTTCACCGGAGCAACCGAAGCGGAATGCAAATGACATCATTAATGCTACATGTTTTGGCTAAAAGTTGGGTCCACATGAATGTGTTTTATAAAAACCTAAACATTAAGAGGAAAAATATACTTTAATAATTGCATGGCTAATCGAGTTCGTCAATATTGATTATTTTACGTTGATTAGGATGTCATGTGTATGTGTTAGTGGTTTAAAAATAAAATTGGACCAAGTAATCCTACTTGATCACAACCAGTTCATCATATTCGATTATCTGGTTGATTGATATCGCAATCAAACCAGCTCATTTCAGCATGATTAATTCTAAGCATTATTTATGTGACATTTGAAAAACAAGTTTTAACTAAAAAATAACTTTTAAGTTTCAATATATAGTGAAGGAGCAGCACATCAAAATTGTCAGAGAATCTCTATTAACTCAAAATTGTCAGAGAATCTCTCACTACAAGAAACTAAGCTTTATCGGCCAAAAGAATAATTTGTCGGGTAACTTTAAATTGACGCTCCTTCGTTGGGTAGACTTCGTCGAACAGTAGCCGTCAGGAGAGCATTTTTAATGACAAAATAAAGAAGCACGTCGGATAACAACCATTTTAACCAAAGAAAGCGTCGTCGGCCTAAAATCGTCGGATAACCCGTTGGATATATCACGCTCGTCAGGTAACATGGGCTTCTCTGACTTTTTGAATGGTTCCTCGACCACCCACCGAATGACGAATATTCATCGGGTAACATTAACAACATCGCCGGGAAAAACTACAATATTTTTTGGGTAATATCAAAGTATTCGTCGGGTGACATTGTGCGATTCGTGAGCGTTTCGGTGGCCACCCAATGAATTAGAGTTGCTCGACGAAGAATTTTCCTTAGACTAAATTGAATATTAATTTTTTTTCAAATTAATTAATTTTTTCATGTTAATTAATTAATTTTTCATATTAATTAATTAATTATTTATTAAATCTAAAAAATATGGAAAATATATAAAATTCAAATATGCAATAAAAATATATATTTTTAAAATTTAAACTATTGTTTTGAACATAATCAAAATAAAATAATTTTTACAACAAAAAAGTTGAAATGATCGGCTACAGGTGGGGATGGTCGGGGTGGTGAGGTTGTTTGGACTGAGCAGGCGGTTTCTTTGGGGACTGAGGATGTGTCTCCCCCAAGCATTGAAAGACCATCACATGTTGATCCTGGATCTCGTCGTTTTAGGCCCACAGTTGTGTGATCTCGATCCGGAGGACGGTGTACACTACACCAAATTTGGTCATAGACTTCGGTTAAACACCGAAGTTTATTGGGGGATAAAACCGAAGTATTGGGACATGATGCTGTTTCTATAGAAATACACTTCGGTTTTTAACTGAAGTGTATTCTACATACAACATCGGTTTTTACTAATATCCGGTGCTTATGATCCTTCTAAATGGACTAAATGTGTTGGCTTCCGATGTCTAATGTACACAACATCAGTTTTTTCATAACTGATGCTTTACATTCACAATGGCACCAGTTTCCTTTTAAAAAATGATGCTATTTTATTGTTATAATTTCACCATCTATATTTAAGATGATGCTAATTTTTCCTTATGACTTCAAATATTACATAAAGATGTTATTATAAACTATTAATATCAGTTATTTAAAATTTTTTGTAGGTTTTTTGTTTATTTGGCATTACCTTTCATTTATTCCCTAGCTTTAGAAGGCTAAAAAAGCAGTAATAATTATATAAATGCGTAAGAGCAAACTTTAATTCATGTCATTAACTAAATATTGTGCTTACAATTCCATGATACTACAAATAATTATCAAATCTAACATATCAATTCTAAGTGAGGGCTGCTCATATAATGATTCATGCTCCTCACATCACATGTCCATGTTAGAAATTTGCTAAATACTCAAAACATACATGAAAACCAAATGCAAAATTAGAAATTCAAATAGAGCCCAAGATGTCAAACCCACTCCATGACTTGTTCTGCCTATTCACTTCAAACATCATTTAGCTGATTTTGTGTAACAGTCCCTTGGTTTACCTGGATTAAAGATGAAAATAGCATTAAGGATAGGTTGATTGAAAAAGGATAATGCATAGCAAAACTAATTCAAGAATAGTAGGTCAAAACTGAAAGTTCTTAGCCTTATGGGATTCCAAGCTTACGGAGTTGCACCATACATGTCCCAGATTCTTTACACAAGTCAAAGCATTATAGGTTCGAGAGTTTGCATAACATATATGACATATAATAGCAATAACATAACCATCAACTACTCCCATTCATCTATACATTAAAGCACTAACAATCTCCCACTATTGGAGTTGAGCTCAATACATAATTTTGCAATCAAATTCTAACTACGTTATTGGAATTTAGATATGAAAAAACTAACAAACTCCTAAATATCTCACCTGGAATCATCTTTGAGGATTTTGTCAACACCTGCAAGGGACCAACATAAATGTTTTCTACTGAAGATACCAACAGATGTCTTTAGCTGAAAATAAGGTTATAATATGAAAACACTATAGAACTAGTCATATTGAATATCACAATGAGTAATTGCAGGGGAGATTCAGCAAGATTCACTTAAGAGTCTCAGGTCTGCATTATCAGATGGATATCAGAATAATCACGCAGGTAACAATATATGTGAACAATAAATGTGCACTCAATAACTCACTACTATAACTAAGTTAAACTCGCAGGAAAATTTAGCCATCAATATATGCGAACAATGATAACACGGAATATACCTTCCAGTGAAAATGTGCACTCTTAGTCCAAGTAAAAGGTCCATCTTGTAAGTGTCAATCACACCTCCCATTGGTACAGATGATGCACTGCACCATCAATGATCAGGGCCGTCCCAATGTCAACTGAGGCCTTAGACGGAAATCTAAGTGAGGCTTTCTAACATAATATTAATTATATTAATTTAAAAAAATTATTTAAAAGTATAAAATAGTTATAAATATGCCCACTCATTATTCACATTCAAAGAAAGTGATTAATTGATGACATTAAATCCAAGTAAAATTGAATCACAGGTACAATAAGCAGCTAAGAAATTCGGACAAGGGAGTCATTAATTGGCTCTCTGAACAGAGTGAAGCTCAACTGCAGAGAGATGCACTCTAGCATTTGAGACCTTTGGTGATTTTATCAGAGGATTTGGGCTAAGAGTAACCAATTCCTGAGAACAAGATAATAAATAAATAATAAAAAACATTCAAAATGTGGTTATTCAAAATTCAAGTATATCTCTCCATTTTATTAAATCCATTAATTTCACTTGCTATTATTAGAAGTATAGAACCATTCTATTACGCAAATCTCTCTCTTACACAAAGATACAATACACCACTCGAAATCAAAAGCTAAATCCTTGGATCAACTAAAAAAGAACTAGAAATCATCGAAACTAGCCATGCTAGGAAATTAAAAGGTAAGAAATTACCTTGACAATGTGAATTGAACGAGAAGTGAATCCACATTGTTCAGCTACCTTGTTATTTGATGGGCGACCACAAGCTGCCAACTTGGAATCGGTTCCTTCAAACAAACTATTTGACTCAACCTCAATAATGTGTTCTCCAATGCAGATAACTTACCACCAACCTAAAACCAATCCCAAACTATCAATTTCAAAACACCCAGAATGAAAATCCACAAAAACCCCCATTTATGTCATGAGGCAATCCATGAAAGAGTTCTAATTCAGAATTTTAGAGGAGAAGGCCTCACCAGTTTGAAACTCCAAAATCTAAATCTAAGCAAAGAAAAAAATCATAAACCTTGAATAGAGAATTGAAGCAATGAAACCCTATGTTTACATTCTTGAATTTTTTTCTCGACTTAGGCCGATTTTATATCAACAACCAAAATTGATATTGAACTACTAAATCTGAAAATGGATGAAACGAACCAAAAAATAAGAAACAAAGAATAAATAAATATAAGGGGATATTACGTTTTCAACGAAAAGGTGAGGCAACGATAATATGGTTGTGCTGCAAGCGATGGCTGCTGCAATCGCTAGAAGAAGAATTGTTTTCCCCTACTTTCCGCCTCATCTCTCTATATTTTCTCCAATCCCAGCAAATGAGCACCCCGCCATGGACCGATAATCAGAACTGGGCAACACTTCCAATTTGATTGATGGCGGCTGAGAAATAAGGAGGCATGAAGGCTGCAGCCGGAGACTTCAGTAGATATGGTTCACGAAGAGGAGGATTGGGGTGAGCGGTCGCTGGACACGACGAGGATGGAGGAGCAAATGAGAATCATTGTTGCGTACCTTGATGTTGGGGAGCAGAAATTGCTGAACTCAGCAAAGAGGGAAGCGGTTGCGACTCAAGAGGCAGAGAATTGGGTTTCGGTTGCGACCTAAGGGGATACAAATTTCCTTTTCCCCGCTTGTATTTTTGTTTTTTCCTCTTCCCTCCATTTTATTTCATTTATAATTTTCTACAGTATTTAGGTTTATTTTTTAAAATATTACATTTCATTGTATTTGTGCCAAAATGCTATAATGTTATGCTATGAACGAGAGAAAATTTATAAACCTTGTTTTTTTGTTTTTTGTCAACGGGTTACATTTAATTTCTAAACACCTTGTTTTTTTTTGTACTTAAAATTTAGAGGAGGTAAAATTGAAATAATGAAGGAGAGAAATTAAAGTTAGAATTGAAAGAAGATGGAAAGAATTATGAAGGAGGCGAAGCAAGAATTAAAAAAAGGGAAAATTTTAGATATATTGATTTTTAGTAAAGGCATCGGTAAATTAAATTTTTAATAACCGATGCTAAACTAAAAATAGAAAAAAGTTGATATAGACTTCAGTTTATAAAACAGCTCATGCTAAATAAACATAAAGACATCAGTTTATATTTGTACTGAAGTGTTTTTACACTTTGCACTTCAGTAAATATGAAATTGATGCTTATAGTAGTAATAGCATCAGATTACTAGTTATCTGATGCCTTTATAGTGATGTTTATTCTCATATATGACGTAGTGGTAGCGCCTTAACTCCGTGTACTCCTCAGGATTGACGTCTCTAGAAGAACTGAGAGGACCCAATCCTGAAACATCTCGTAAACTACAGTCGGGTCCTGCTCCCGTCTGACAAGCAACAAAAATATCAAGTTCACCCTTGAAACCTTGCTAGACAAGGGACACTTGTATCCTTGTGAGTTCATGCCTCTGCTCCGTAAGAAGCCTCGATTCCCGTGCAACGGCCCTGAAGGGTTTCAAAACAAAAAAAAATGTGTGAGTGGATGAAAATAAATATTTTAAAAACATAGTATACAAACATACTAATTTCCCTCCATTTTATAAAAGCGATGCATGCATCCAATTAGTCCTCAAATCTCGAAAAAATTAGAGTGAAATGGGTAAACTCAGAATACATGCAGGAACCATAAAACATAATCATAAGGAACTATATACAAAATACCAACACACGTATGAACATACCAAGGCGTAATCATACCAACCACATATAACCAACCAGTGTACTAGCAAATCATACCAAGTTAACCAGTCATACCAACTAACATATCCTCAATGCTTACTAACCAAATCATCATATCAAATATGCACTATCGGTAGTAGGCCAGTATCACTCGAGAAAACAAAGCCCTGCTTTGGACGTCGGGGCAACACCCAGGAAAACAGAGCCCAACTCTGGACGTCTAGGTGTGGACCAATCCCAGGAAAATAAAGCCCGGCTCGGGACGTCTGGGTACTAGTTTGAGTAACCGCCTCAGGAAAACAGAACCATGGTCTATACGTTTGAGAAATCAATCATACCATAGCTCGAGGAGGGTTGTCTAACCGCACTATCAGAATTCACATAATCATCTCACATCCTATTTTCAAAACCAAAACCTCGTAAATCGTACTGTTAAAAAATTACATAAAATTATATAAAAATTCAAATCCATCAAACACTATCAAAATCATATAAGAAAATCATATCAAGGATAAAACCATTTTCCAAAGCTCAACAATAAACCATAACACAATATAATTTTTTTCGTAAAAAATATAAAATTATACCTAAATCATCATTGAGAAAATCATAGATTAAATCATATGAAACCATATAATTATGCATGAATAGGGTTTAGGAAAACGAAAGACCACTCACACGTATCATACACGTAGTCAAACCGTATTACATGTTTTCCCATAAAATTCGAGAACGTCACCCTGACAGGACCGCCCCCGAAAGGGGCATCGATAACCGTGCCCGGTCCTGCTCCCGTCTGGCAAGATGACTGAAAATCCCAAGTTACCCTCAGTACTTGCCAAACCAGGGATAGCCACACGTACTTACTCATGCCTCCGCCCCTCGTACAGCCTCGAACAACGCGCCACGACCTGGAGGGTCAATAAAAACCAAAAGGTGTGAGTGGACAAAAATAAATCAGTTTAGCAAAACAGTTACAACAAACGTTTTTACCCTCCGCGTAAAAACGAATGCATGCATACAAAAATCATTTCGCAATCGGTTAAGATTTTCCACATAAGAAAAACTGTGTATCAAATTCCGACACAAGGAAAAACTCGTATGAACCTCAAAATCAGTTTTCCTTTCTCAACCATCGGCCTTAGCCCGCAATCATAAACACCGGGCCTCAGCCCAAAACCACTAATCAAAACCAAATGCACAACATGATCCAAAACCATCAACCATATACCGGGCCACTGCCCAACTCAACCGAAACATCAGAGATCATCAATAAATCACAAGTCAATCATTTTGCTGGATATCAAGTGCGTCCGAGTCTTTAAACTCAAAACCATGCGCATAAACAGGCCTTCCCGGGATTTCAACGAGTCTTTAAACTCAGAACATAATCAATAGGCCTCGGGGGTATCACAGTAACCGAGTCTTTAAACTCACGAGTCTTTAAACTCATTAAGGGCCCTCCCCCGTCATCAATTAACCGAGTCTTTAAACTCAAAACGTGCTCCAGCAATAGCACCGGGTCTTTAAACCCAAAACAGTTTTCAACCGGTCTTTAAACCCCAAAACAGTTTTCAAACACAACAACGTGGGATCCATCCTAAAACCACATTTTTCACAACAGGACACATGGTCCGAATTTCCACATTCAATTCCCCAAATCCTACTTCACTAACATAATCAAATTATCATTAAACACGGGGCATGCAAAATCAGACCAAATGACTTTATTAAATCCTTTTTCATTCCCGAATTCGAATTCGCAACAATGATTCCGTAAGCCGGCATCCGGAAGCATCATCCCGAACCCAAACCAAGAATCCGCTTTAAATTTTCGAAAACCAAAATCTCGTAAATCAAAGTTACTTTTGTGCCCCGAGCATCAAGCCCGAAATCACCTTTTTCAAATCCATTTTAATTCTTAGAAATCACTTCTTTCTCAAATCTTATTTTCAACACATCAACCCCACAATCATAATCACCAAAATCACTATCCAATCAAAACATACTCAAAACCCATTTTTAAAATCCTCGAAATCACAAGTCTCATTTCAATTCCCAGATTCAAACATCAACAGTGATCAAATCACAATAACTCGAAATCTCGTAAAACGTGCAAATCCGGAACGTTCTCGAAAAACGTGTCAAAATCGTAAGTCGCACTCGCAATCATAAACAACCTTCTTAAATCATTTTACACCCATTCCATATAACTTCTTTCATTAAACCATCAGTAAGCACACGAGTGACCATAGTCTCGAAATACGTGTAATTTCACATGTATAGTATAAATACGTATAAATACGGGAATCAAATACGTTTAAATAGGAAAAAAAACCAATCACAACTCATAATCATAATCATAAAATCATAGAAATAATTTATGCATGCATTAAATTTTGAAAGCAACGTCCACTCACACACCGTCCAATAGGGCTCGGTTTCACGCCGCACGCGGTTCCGAAATTTCCGATATTTTCCAGAAATTCCAAATCCTGTTCGAAAACATACTTTAGTGTCACTAAGGGCTTACATAAAAGCATACTAATTTCCCATAATTTTCCGGGATTTAATCGTTAATTACAAACGTAACGGAAACCTTCGGACCCTCGGAACCACATTGAAACGATGTACGATAAGTTCGAAACCAACGTTAAAATGTTCGTTACATTGTATAGGATAAAAGTCGTGTTGAACTCACCTTGAAAATCGGCCCCACGCGCCGTCACGCGCCGCCGTAAGCGGCTGCGCGTGACACTCACGCGCCAGCTACAGTAACCCCAACGGTCACCATCTTCACCCGACTCTCTGACATACGGGCCGTTCCACCCGCGTGAGGACCCGATTAGCAGCCCATCAATTCGACTGTATTTGAACGATTTGACCACACCAGTAGCTTCGCAACCCGTCCAATTAGGGATCTGTAATATCCAAAGCAGTCGTCCCTACCTCCAACTATCTCGACTCAACCCAAGTTCCAAAATCGAGTTCCTCGTCTGAGTTGGATTAACAACCAAGGAATTCTTCAATTAATTAGTCGTACAGCATTGTAGACTCAAGGTAAGGATGATGTGAGATCCAATTTCACAATTACTTACCTCCAAATGCACGAACACAAAGCTCAATTTTCCGGCCACCCGCGACGTCCGTTCATGGCCTCAAGAACTCCGAAGCTCACAATTATCGATTTGGATCGACTACATAAGGCTCCAGAAGACTCCTTCGAGCCTCAATCCGGTTTGGGCTGGCCTGAAATTCAAATTCGAATTCGAATTTTCCCAAAACGAGTTTTGGGTTCCCGTTGTATCATCTTCACTCAATCCCCCCGTTTTCCTCACCTAAACATCTCTCTGTTTCTCTCATTCCTCCCCAGTGCTCATTTTTCTCCCAACCCGTTATTGGGGAGGTCGAAATAGCAATGGCTCCCCAGACTCTGTTTTTTTCCCAACTTCAAATGTATCAGCACAGATCACTGTGCGATTGTTTCCCCGCACTTCTCCTCTACCAACACCACCGTGCACTGTCCTCAGTCTCTGTCCCCACACTCAGTTAAATCAATTCGACGCACAAGGTACCCTGTCCTCCAAAATCAGAACACCCTCACCGCATCGTGCACCCGTGCACTGCCCGAACACCCCACTGCAATAAACACGTCCCAGCATTGTATTAAACAATTCCCTCTTCAGTCCATTAGCACCCATCACGAGCAATTGGGTTCCATAAACAATTTGCACGCTCAGACACCCACGGCACGGCCGTGCAGGTTGTCTCCCACGGTGGTGAACAGTGCCCAGTTGGTAAAATGACCAAAATGCCCTCAGTTGGCAAATTACCAAATTGCCCCTCACCTTTCGTGACCCGTAACTCGGTCATCCGATGTCCGTTTCACGCGTGCCGCCTGTCGTTGTACTCGGGGCATCGAGACCATCCTAACGGTCCTCAGTCCTCGGCCCTCGGACCTCCCGATCAAAAAGTCAACATTTTCCCTTATTTCGTCCAAATTACGATAATGCCATTGGGCTTCCGAACGTCATAACTTTCACCTCGAACGTCGGAATCGAACGTGCCACCTGTCTATGAACTCGTGACATCCCAAACTATGTCACGGTCATTGGTCAAAGTACATTTGACCGCCCGAATAAAAAGTCAACGTTTCACCCACGACTAGGGGCAAAACGGTTATTTTGCCACGTTCGTCCGATTCCACCCAACTAATCACCGATTAACCCCCATTAATCATGGTTAGTTACCAATCTAATCCCGAATTCCGGGATGGGTTGTTACACACCTCCTATCAAAAATCATTTCTAAGGGTCACTAACCATCCCAATGGACTCACACTTTAATTCAATAATTTTATGCGATTTGTAAACGAATTAGAATAACGTGTAAACGATCGGACATGAAAAACTGTCCCGAGACGATGTTTGATAGATTTAAAAATTATACCTTTTGATTTGTAGCAGTAATTACTCAAACTTTCAGGTTGTTCGGACCCCTAAAAGGCGTGACACGGGCCCCAACATGCCTATCACAACCATTGCGCATGGTTTCCACGCGCCACTGTTCATCATTATCTTCATCGTGCTAGACTCGGTTTCCTATGAACCGGGTCGTCTGACCAGTGAGCTGACCCGACCCCAAAACAAGTTATTTACGTCCATTTTTCACATTCTAACTGCCTAAACACAACTACTCAAACTCAAGAATCGATTTGTGGATTCAAAATTGTGTTATCTTACCTCAAGGTCATAGTCAAAGTTCCCAAGCTCACAACCATAGTGTCCAAGTACGAATTAGTAGCCTCTCTGTGTCTAACGCCTTTTGTTTTTATCTCTTGGCTTGCATGAGCTTCAGGAGCTTACTAGGATTCAAGTTTCACGGTCCCAAGCCCAAAGATGCAAACCCGAATTAAGAACCCATTTGCCTTGATTTTTCTTCCATTGTTTTTCCCTCTCTCCCTCACTAATTTTACCCTACTTCTTCCTCTTTTCTTCCTTCTTCTGCTTCCCTTCATTTCTTTCCTTTCCTCCCTCGTTTTCTACATGTCTGTTTGATTAGTGAGTTTCTCTCACATTCAGTCACCAAGCACCGAAATCCATATACAACACACCTACACACATATAAAACATGGAGAGTCGGTGGGAGAAGAAGGAAAGAGAAAAAACTAGAAGTTTATGGACACGTGGCACCCTCCAAAATATCCATGTGTGAAATGACCAATTTTCCCTTGTACTAAAATTACCATATTACTCGTAAGGATTTTTACTCAAATCAACCTCATACGCTCTTCGATTTTGGCGTGCCGCCTGTCTATGAACTCAGGATCCTAAGAGCTTTGTAATGGTCTTTGCTGAATTCCCAAAAAATGTCCATATCAAAAAGTCAACTTTGTGACTTAACAAAGCAAAATTATTTTTTTACTCAATTTTCCCTAATTCTCTTTCTTTGACTTTCTGGGTCATTACAACCTACCCACTTTAAAGAAAATTTCATCCTCAAAATTTGGCGAGTGGTCTAACACATCAACAGGTTCCTCAACTAAACTAGCTCCCACTTTTCCAACCCATAACATCAAGCCAAAAAAACTTACGTACAAACACACCCGACAACTCAAATCAAGCCAATAATTCACTTATCCATTTTAGCCACTAAAGACTAATTACTTCCAAGTTACGTACAAGCCACCCTTATAATAGGTTTATAAGGTAGAACACATAAACCCCATGGGCGCACTGAACCAAATCTCCACTTGAGTAGCAACCATATTACATACTAACACTATACATAAGCTAGTAGCTAAAGCAACAATCGTGTGGGGATGCTTGAATTTTGATCCATAAGAAGAGATATCACTCTAATAGTGAACACCACTTATGGATCACGTACCCAACCTCATGTTTGAACCAAATCAAGAAATTACCAAACTGAAGTCAAGCTCAAATATCATATCTATTCATATTAAGTCCTTCACAAAACTTTAATGTAACACCAACATGGACATAAAAAAAACTCTGGTTCGAAATCACAACTTAGTCTCTTCCAAAGCCCTATTTATTCCTTAAGAGTGTACTCGATCTTTCACTTCCAACTTCCTTTTGGACTATAGTTCATATTTTTAACTCCTTTCAGTTCTCAAGCCAATACGTTGTCTCACATTTGAATCTTAACGATGTCTAAAACCCACTACGCCTTTCAAGTGAGCCTCACAAAAATAATTCCCAACTCAAGCATAAATTATAATTACAAAAATCTTACACATGAACTCGTTCCCTGGACCTTAACCACCAAAATATTACCAATTAGACATCAGCTAGGGTAATATGCTAACAACAAGCATTCACATTTCAGATCCCCATAACCATAACCGTAAAATCGGGTCAATCATAAAAGTTCGCAGCCAATTGTCTCTCATATGTCTAAATCTATAGATATAACGACCCGGACGTTCAAAAAGGGGAAATTTGGAAAATTTGAAGGAAATGACGATTTCACCCCCAAATAATGGGTGAGCAGTTGACTTTTTGCTCGAGCGGTCAAACGGACTTTGACCAATGACTGTGACGTAGTTCGGGACGTCACAAGTTCATAGATAGGTGGCACGTCCGATTCCAACAGTCGAGGAGGAAGTTATGACGTTCGGAAGTTCAAGGGCATTTTCGTAATTAGGACAAAAAGGGGGGAAAATGTTGACTTTTTGATTGACCACTACTTTTCACGCGATTCATGGACCGTTAGGTAGGTCTCCATTCCCTGAGTCCATAAACAGGCGGCACGCTGGAAACGGACGTCGGACGGTTGAGTTATGTGTCTAGAAAGAGGAGGGGCATTTTGGTAATTTTGTGCAAAAGGGCAAAACAGTAATTTCATAGGGGCACTGTTGAAACCGTGGAAAACAGGGACTGAACCACCGTGCTTGGGTGGTCTGATCGACGAATTGTTAATTGTTAGTGGCCTTGGGATAGCCTTGAGTTAGTGGGAATCTTAAACAAGTGAGTGGGCTGTGTGTACTGTGAAAGAACAGAGAACGGGTGCTTTGTAAAATGGTTTCGGGTCTTTTGCGGGAAACAGAGAACAGAGTGGGACTGAGATTCCCTTGGTTTGCTGTGAAGGACGGGTTAAACATAGAGAGGGTAGAGTGAATTGAGAAGATCATTCGGGGAGGGAAGAACTTAGAAAAAAACCAGAGAGAAACCAAGTCGTGAAAAACCGAAAAAAATGGAGGGAAAATTAAAGTTTAATTTGAGAGATGAGAGGGCCCAAACAGAGATCAAGAACAGCTTCCTGAGCTTGTGTCGACTGCAACCACGTAAAAATCGAGAGGAATTGGTCGAGTTTTGACCTCGAACTGGAGTTTCAGTTTCTGGGAAAAGTCGAGGTGGAGTTCAGACGGTTAGAGGAATTAAAGCTCGAAATTGAGCTTGTAATTATGTTCTCATGGATTCCATGAAACTTCTGAGTGGATCAATTGAAGAAAAACGGTGTGAATCAAGGAACTTGGATGCAGAAACAGTGAGCGGCTGTTCTTCGCGAATTCGAGTTCAAATTGATGGCTTGAGGTAAGTATTGTTGTAACTAGGATTACAGAACCCTAATTAGCCTTCTAATGATACTAATCGATGATTCAATTGAAGGAATAGATGACAATTTGACAGAATCCCAGTCGGGTCGTCTCGCGGGCAAACCGGACCCGTTTCACAGCTGGCCGGATGAGGACGATGAACAGTGCTTGCACTGTAGCTGGCGCGCCACTCACGGCGGCGCGTGAAGGCACGTGAGACCGATTCTCAAGGTGAGTTCAACACGACTTTTATCCTACACAATGTAACGAACATTTTAGCGTTGATTTCGAATTAATCGGACACCGTTTCGATGTTGTTTCGAGGGTACGAAGGTTTATGTTACGTTTTTAACTAACGTTTAATTCCCGGAAAATTATGGGAAATTAGTATGCTGATATTTAAGTCCTTAGTGACACTAAAGAATGATTTCAGACAGGATTCGGGATTTATGGAAAATGTCGGAAATTACGGAAACGCGTACAGCGCGAAAACGGGCGTTATGGACGGTGTTTGGGTGGACTTTGCTTTCTAAAATTTAATGCATGCATAAATGTTTCTACGATTTCTATGATTATGATTATGACTTGTGATAATTACGATTTTCGTATTTATACGTATTTTGATACGCAAAACGTAATTGCATGTATTTCGAGACTATGGTTTCTCTTATGCCTTGGTGATGGTTTGATGAACGATTTCTAATGATTTGTGCGTATGATGTTTTAAGGATATTTTGATTGTGATTGTGAGTATGACTTACAGTCTTGACACGTATTTCGAAACTATCACGGATTTGCGCGTTTTACGAGATTTCGAGTATTTTGTGATGTGATCATGGTTTTGATGTTTTGACCTTGGGATTTTAAAATATGATTTGATTCCAAAGATTGAAAACGGATTTTGAAAAAGGTGATTTCGGGCTTGATGCCCAGGGCATAAAAGTAATTTTGATGAATGAGATTCGGATTTCAGAAACGTGAAAATGGATTTCCGGGTTTGGGTTCGGGATGAGGTTTCCGGATGCTAGCTTACGGAATCATTATTGCGAATTCGGATTAGGGGATGGATGACAGATATGATTGGAGATTTGAATGTGAAATTCGGACATAAGTCCTATTATGACAAAATGTGATTTCGGATTGATTTTGGAATTTGGATCACGATGGATCCTGGATTGTTGTGATATGCAAATGGTTTTGGGTTTAAAGACCTGGTGCTATTGCTGGATCATGTTTTGAGTTTAAAGACTCGGTTAATTGATGACCGGCGCGGGGGGAGGGGGGGGGGGGGCGGCCCCAGATTGGGTTTAAAGACCCGGATTGAGTTTAAAGACTCGTGAGTTTAAAGACTCGGTTATTATGATACGCCCCTGAGGCCTATTGATTATGTTCTGAGTTTAAAGACTCGGTTATTAGGATAAAAAGGGGGAAAATGTTGACATTTTGATTGACCACTACTTTTCACGCGATTCGAGGATGGTTAGGTAGGTTTCGATGCCCTGAGTCTGTAGATAGGCGGCAGGCTGAAAACGGACATCGGACGGTTGAGCTATGTGTCTAGAAAGAGGATGGGCATTTTGGTAATTTTGTGCAGAAGGGCAAAACAGTAATTTCACAGGGGCACTGTTGAAACCGTGGAAAACAGGGACTGAACCACCGTGCTTGGGTGGTCTGATGGACGAATTGTTAATTGTTAGTGGCCTTGGGACAACCTTGAGTTAGTGGGAAGCTTAAACAAGTGAGTGGGTTGTGTGTGCTGTGAAAGAACAGAGCACAGGTGCATTATAAAATGGTTTTGGGTCCTTTGCGGGAAACAGAGAACAGAGTGGGACTGAGATTCCCTTGGTTTGCTGTGAAGGACGGGTTAAACATAGAGAGGGTAGAGTGAATTGAGAAGATCATTCGGGGAGGGAAAAACTGAGAAAAAAAACCAGAGAGGAACCAAGTCGTGAAAAACCAAAAAAAATGGAGGGAAAATTAAAGTTTAATTTGTGAGATAAGAGGGCCCAAACAGAGATCAAGAACAGCTTCCTGAGCTTGTGTCGACTGCAACCACGTAAAAATCGAGAGGAATTGGTCGAGTTTTGACCTCGAACTGGAGTTTCAGTTTCTGGGAAAAGTCGAGGTGGAGTTCAGACGGTTAGAGGAATTAAAGCTCGAAATTGAGCTTGTAATTATGTTCTCATGGATTCCATGAAACTTCTGAGTGGATCAATTGAAGAAAAACGGTGTGAATCAAGGAACTTGGATGCAGAAACAGTGAGCGGCTGTTCTTCGCGAATTCGAGTTCAAATTGATGGCTTGAGGTAAGTATTGTTGTAACTAGGATTACAGAACCCTAATTAGCCTTCTAATGATACTAATCGATGATTCAATTGAAGGAATAGATGACAATTTGACAGAATCCCAGTCGGGTCGTCTCGCGGGCAAACCGGACCCGTTTCACAGCTGGCCGGATGAGGACGATGAACAGTGCTTGCACTGTAGTTGGCGCGTGACTTTCAAGCGCAACCACTCACGATGGCGCGTGATGGCGCGTGAGCCCGATTCTCAAGGTGAGTTCAACACAACTTTTGTCCTACACAATGCAACGAACATTTTAGCGTTGATTTCGAATTAATCGGATACCGTTTCGATGTTGTTTCGAGGGTCCGGAGGTTTATGTTACGTTTTTAACTAAAGTTTAATTCCCGAAAAATTATGGGAAATTAGTATGCTGATATTTGAGTCCTTAGTGACACTAAAGAATGATTTCAGACAGGATTCAAGATTTCTGGAAAATGTCGGAAATTACGGAAACGCGTGCAGCGTGAAAACGGGCGTTATGGACGGTGTGTGGGTGGACTTTGCTTTCTAAAATTTAATGCATGCATAAATGTTTCTATGATTTCTATGATTATGATTATGACTTGTGATAATTACGATTTTCGTATTTATACGTATTTTTATACGTAAAACGTAATTGCATGTATTTCGAGACTATGGTTTCTCTTATGCCTTAGTGATGGTTTGATGAACGATTTCTCATGATTTGTGTGTATGATGTTTTAAGGATGTTTTGATTGTGATTGTGAGTATGACTTACGGTTTTGACACGTATTTCGAAACTATCACGGATTTACGCGTTTTACGAGATTTCGAGTATTTTGTGATTTAATCGTGGTTTTGATGCTTTGACCTTGGGATTTTGAAATATGATTTGATTCCAAAGATTGAAAACGGATTTTGAAAAAGGTGATTTCGGGCTTGATGCCCAGGGCATAAAAGTAATTTTGATGAATGAGATTCGGATTTCAGAAACGTGAAAATGGATTTCCGGGTTTGGGTTCGGGATGAGGTTTCCGGATGCTAGCTTACGGAATCATTATTGCGAATTCGGATTAGGGGATGGATGACAGATATGATTGGAGATTTGAATGTGAAATTCGGACATAAGTCCTATTATGACAAAATGTGATTTCGGATTGATTTTGGAATTTGGATCACGATGGATCCTGGATTGTTGTGATATGCAAATGGTTTTGGGTTTAAAGACCTGGTGCTATTGCTGGATCATGTTTTGAGTTTAAAGACTCGGTTAATTGATGACCGGCGCGGGGGGAGAGGGGGGGGGGGGGGGGGCGGCCCCGGATTGGGTTTAAAGACCCGGATTGAGTTTAAAGACTCGTGAGTTTAAAGACTCGGTTATTATGATACGCCCCTGAGGCCTATTGATTATGTTCTGAGTTTAAAGACTCGGTTATTAGGATAAAAAGGGGGAAAATGTTGACATTTTGATTGACCACTACTTTTCACGCGATTCGAGGATGGTTAGGTAGGTTTCGATGCCCTGAGTCTGTAGATAGGCGGCAGGCTGAAAACGGACATCGGACGGTTGAGCTATGTGTCTAGAAAGAGGATGGGCATTTTGGTAATTTTGTGCAGAAGGGCAAAACAGTAATTTCACAGGGGCACTGTTGAAACCGTGGAAAACAGGGACTGAACCACCGTGCTTGGGTGGTCTGATGGACGAATTGTTAATTGTTAGTGGCCTTGGGACAACCTTGAGTTAATGGGAAGCTTAAACAAGTGAGTGGGTTGTGTGTGCTGTGAAAGAACAGAGCACAGGTGCATTATAAAATGGTTTTGGGTCCTTTGCGGGAAACAGAGAACAGAGTGGGACTGAGATTCCCTTGGTTTGCTGTGAAGGACGGGTTAAACATAGAGAGGGTAGAGTGAATTGAGAAGATCATTCGGGGAGGGAAAAACTGAGAAAAAAAACCAGAGAGGAACCAAGTCGTGAAAAACCAAAAAAAAATGGAGGGAAAATTAAAGTTTAATTTGTGAGATAAGAGGGCCCAAATAGAGATCAAGCACAGCTTCCTGAGCTTGTGTCGACTGCAACCACGCAAAAATCGAGAGGAATTGGTCGAGTTTTGACCTCGAAATGGAGTTTCAGTTTCTAGGAAAAGTCGAGGTGGAGTTCAGACGGTTAGAGGACTTAAAGCTCGAAATTGAGCTTGCAATTATGTTCTCATGCATCCCACGAAACTTCTGAGTGGATCAATTGAAGAAAAACGGTGTGAATCAAGGAACTTGGATGCAGAAACAGTGAGCGGCTGTTCTTCGCGAATTCGAGTTCAAATTGATGGCTTGAGGTAAGTGTTGTTGTAACTAGGATTACAAAACCCTAATTAGCCTCCTAATGATACTAATCGATAATTCAATTAAAGGAATAGATAACTAATTGACAGAATCCCAGTTGAGTTGTCTCGCGGGCAAACCGGACCCGTTTCACAGCTAGCCAGGTGAGGACGATGAACAGTGCTTGCACTGTAGTTGGCGCGTGACTTTCAAGCGCAACCACTCACGATGGCGCGTGATGGCGCGTGAGCCCGATTCTCAAGGTGAGTTCAACACAACTTTTGTCCTACACAATGCAACGAACATTTTAGCGTTGATTTCGAATTAATCGGATACCGTTTCGATGTTGTTTCGAGGGTCCGGAGGTTTATGTTACGTTTTTAACTAAAGTTTAATTCCCGAAAAATTATGGGAAATTAGTATGCTGATATTTGAGTCCTTAGTGACACTAAAGAATGATTTCAGACAGGATTCAAGATTTCTGGAAAATGTCGGAAATTACGGAAACGCGTGCAGCGTGAAAACGGGCGTTATGGACGGTGTGTGGGTGGACTTTGCTTTCTAAAATTTAATGCATGCATAAATGTTTCTATGATTTCTATGATTATGATTATGACTTGTGATAATTACGATTTTCGTATTTATACGTATTTTTATACGTAAAACGTAATTGCATGTATTTCGAGACTATGGTTTCTCTTATGCCTTAGTGATGGTTTGATGAACGATTTCTCATGATTTGTGTGTATGATGTTTTAAGGATGTTTTGATTGTGATTGTGAGTATGACTTACGGTTTTGACACGTATTTCGAAACTATCACGGATTTACGCGTTTTACGAGATTTCGAGTATTTTGTGATTTAATCGTGGTTTTGATGCTTTGACCTTGGGATTTTGAAATATGATTTGATTCCAAAGATTGAAAACGGATTTTTGAAAAGGTGATTTCGGGCTTGATGCCCAGGGCATAAAAGTAATTTTGATGAATGAGATTCGGATTTCGGAAATGTGAAAGTGGATTTCCGAGTTTGGGTTCGGGATGATATTTCCGGATGCTAGCTTACGGAATCATTATTGCGTATTCGGATTCGGGGATGGATGACGGATATGATTGGAGATTTGAATGTGAAATTCGGACATAAGTCCTATTATGACAAAATGTGATTTCGGATTGATTTTGGAATTTGGATCACGATGGATCCGGGATTGTTGTGATATGCAAATGGTTTTGGGTTTAAAGACCCGGTGCTATTGCTGGATCATGTTTTGAGTTTAAATACTTGATTAATTGATGACGGGGGACGGGCCCGGATTGGGTTTAATGGCCCGGATTGAGTTTAAAGACTCATGAGTTTAAAGACTCGGTTATTGTGATAACCCCCGAGGCCTATTGATTATGTTCTGAGTTTAAGGACGCGTTGATATCCCGGGAAGGCCTGATTATGCGCATGGTTTTTAGTTTAAAGACTCGGGCGCACTTGAGATCCAGCAGATTGATTGACTTCTGAATTATTGTTGATTTCCAATGTTTTCGGATGTGTTGGATAGTGGCCCGGTTTATGTGGTTTGATGGATTTTTGGATTATGTTATGTACTTGGATTTGATTCATGATTTTGGGCGGTGGCCCTGTGTTTATGATTGCGGGCTAAGACCCGAAGGTTAAGAAAAGGAAAATGATTTTGATTTTCATACACGGTTTTCTTATGTTGAAAATGAAAAGGATTGCGAAATGATTTTTGAATGCATGCATTGGTTTTACGTGGAGGGTAGAAACGCTTCTATAACTGTTTTATAAACTGATTTATTTTTGTCCACTCACACCTTTTGTGTTTTTATTGACCCTCCAGGTCGTGGCGCGTTGATCGAGGCTGATCAAGAGACGGAGGCATGAGTGTGTACGTGTGTGGCTATCCCTGGTTTGGCAAGTACTGAGGGTAATTTAGAAACTTCAGTCGACTTGTCAGACGGGAGCAGGACCGGGCACGGTTATCAATATCCCTTCGGGGGCGGTTCTATCAATTTGGTATCAGAGCACTAGGTTTCTGATTCTGTTGCTACATCATGCCTCCGAAATGAAAGCCTCTTGAGCGACCTGGTAGTGAGATGGGTAGACGTGGGTGTATGAGACCTCGCGACAGATCTCGGATGAGATTGACCCTGGATTGAGGGTCAGATGTCATGTAGAATACACTGTGAACTACTGTTTGTAGACATAGAATTGTGAGGGTCCCGGGGACGATTGAGCCCAGAGGCTAGAAAGGTTGCACAATCGAGCGAGTTGTACTCGTGATGAAATTATTCACAGTGGATTCCTTAAGTGGAATATGTGTTTAAAGAGTCTAAAATGTGATGGGATACTTCTTAGGCCTTGTCGGTCATATAAGATATGGTTGAGCATTAGTATTTTGCTCGGGGACTCGGTATGTCAGTGATGACCTGATTGATTGGTATGAGACTGGACTCGAGAGGAGTCGAGATGTGGATGTGGGACTCAAATGAGTCAGGATTTTGGTTAAAGACTTAAGATGAGCCATGGTAAGGTATCAAGGCTTGAGAGGAGACAGAAAGGCTGATTGAGGAATGTTTGGCACTTAGGATGCCAAGGACTAGTATATGGTCAGGTATTGAGGAGTTAGGAAATCATGGCTTGGTCTTGTTTTGGACTTGTGGGACGTGTCAGTGTCCTTAGTGACTGAGGTTCGGCCGGGGACCCGAAGTATACAAGGGTTTGGACTTAGGAGATAGTCCAGTTCAGTGGGACGCAAGTCGGGTCCACTGGGAGGTAAAGTAACAAGGGTAATTATATAGTAATAGTTATGAATGTGAGTCATCTTGTCACATCATAAAGGAATGGTTATATAGATTGATGGATATAAGTGAGATGTCACTGTTGGGGGTGTGTTAGAGTGAGGATTGGCTCATATATTGACTGTGGATATGTCAGGCAAGGGAAGAGTTGGTGGGGCCCGTGATGGACCATAGGGGCGTGGTCAGTTGGGACCATATGCCCGTGGATTTGCAATTTCTTCGTAGGAAGCCTGAGTAGCCCTAGAGTGATGACCTAGATACCCATTACTTGTGGTCATGATGTAAGTTTAACCAGGACATATGTATTGGGTAGGTCCCGGATTATCCACTCTTCCATGTCATGAGATTGGCTATTGGTCGGGTATGGTGTTATTTGTGATTGGTTATGGTATGGAAGTTGTTGAACCGGCTCGAGTTACCAATGTGATACTTGGATAATAGTTATGTGGTAACCTTGGTAATTACATATGGAAAAATTGGTGAGATATAAGGGGGGTAGACCTATCGATGTGAGGTTACCCAGGATGACTGGTGACGTTCGCCTAGTGGCTGACTTAGGTTTGGATGAATTGGATGTAATCCTTGGATTGGATTGGTTGATGACTCATGAGAACTCTATCGAGTTTGTTGATTAGGAAGTGATATGTGGAATCTAGGATTCCAGAGGTTACGTTTCAGGGAAACTCGAGGGTGTTACCCTCTAGGATGATTTTGATCCTCACAATCAATATATGGTTGGTATGAGGTATTCAAGTTTGTTGGTCACATGTGTGGTGTATGTGCTTCGTGTATGAGATGCCTAGTGAGGGCTAGGGATGCCCAGGTTTCCCAACATATTCCCGAGGTTCTGCCAGGATGAGGTTTTTCTAGGAGAAGGAATTGAGTTACGATGATTTGAGATTACATGTTGGTTATGGGCGACTTAATAAGGTAACGGTATGGAATAAGGGTTCCGTATCACGAGTTAAGGAATTGTGGTTTCGTGGGGAAGTTGTGGTTAGTGACCTTATTAAGTGAGGCCAGCATGATGGTGATTGTTGATTTTGAGTAAAAGAGAGAAAAGGATAATGGCCAGATTCAGTATGGCTAAGGTTGGTTGATGGTGATACCCTTGGACAGCCATTTGGGCTAGTCGTAAATGAGAGATGAGGAGTCGGGTAGTCTGACCACATTTAAGAGATGTAAGGTACCATGATTGATAATTGGTTGGAGTACTTACATGTACCGATGGGCGTGTGATGTACTGAATAGGTGAATTGAATATGCCCACAGAAAAAGAGATAGTTGAATAAGTGTAGGTCTGATAGACCAGGGTAGGTTTGGGGAACGTGAGTTGGTCTGAAATTTGTTGGAGACCACAGAGGATTGTAAGGGGGTTCTCTACCATGTTTCTCCTTTTATGGTGATTGACCCGGAAGGAGGTTAGAGTTTTGGAACTGAGAACTGAGAGTTGATTGGTTGGTGTCCTCCTATGTACAGAGGAGTGTGTGAGATACTGGACAGATGTAGCGAGTGCCTTAGGGCGAAACTTATGGTTAAATAAGTGTTAGTTCTGATCGAACAAATAATGGTTGAGATTAGCGTGAATCCTAGGAAAAACAGACGTATTGATCAATGGAAATAGGAACTGAGATAGAATGGTTACAAGTGGAGAGACGGTGACTTATGTTCAATCACTCACTATGAGTTGGGATTCGGTGAGTCGGGCGTTGATGCTAGTTAAGCCCTCAGAAGTTGACCTTCCTTGTATGAGTTAAGATCGACCCACGGGGTTGAGAATGCAGAGGTCATATACCTTTGGGAAAGAATGTATGAGTACTATATCAACCATCAGGATTAGTATTGATGGATAAAAAGAAAGGCCTAATGTGTGATAAGGTGATGGTCGGGATAGTGAGATTACGACCATATTGGCAGATCAGGTATTATTTGGGGAGAGGATTGTCATGTTTGATAACCTAAGGTAGGTGAAATCCTGTTAGTTATGGAACTTCATAGGATTGGAGTAGTACATGATTTCTGATAACTTGGACGGTTGGCATCCAACTGCAGGACCATACTTGGTGTATGGTGGGGTCGAGGTTAAGAGAAGGGTGTGATTTGTGATATAGTACGAGCGAATGTACTAAGTGCTTATTGACAATAGGAAGGCGTCATGAGGAAAAGTCTAAATCATTGTACACAGTGACCCTGGAAAAGGGATATGGTATGATTGACCTAGTGAGGGGAATGAGTTCCCGAGTTATCGAACCTTAGGAGTGTATTGTCCTAGTGGCCTGATGACATTTGTGCGGATTTAGCCATTGAATCATGTCACTAGTGGATGACATGTAAACGAGAAGATCTGACTGATCCTGGTGTATCTTGGATTGTGTGGACTCGAGCGGGAGCTAGGCTACATATTCCGAGCCAGTATATGGTATGACTGCCTATGGGGCATGGGTTTACAAGAGGATTGAGGCTGGTAGTAGGATTTCTACGAGTTGGGTATGACTTATACTCGTTTATGAGTGTTTATGTTTGGGATTATCGTAGGTGTGTATCCCCAGGAAAAATTTTATGGCTCCTACTAATTGGAATTTTGAGGACGAAATTATTTAAGAGGGGTAGATTGTAACGACCCGGACGTTCAAAAAGGGGAAATTTGGAAAATTTGAAGGAAATGAGGATTTCGCCCCCAGATACTGGGCGAACGGTTGACTTTTTGTTCGGGAGGTCAAACAGACTTCAACCGATGACTGTGACGTAGTTTGGGACGTCACGAGTTCATAGACAGGTGGCACGCCCAATTCCGACATTCGAGGAGGAAGTTATGACGTTCGGAAGTTCAAGGGCATTTTCGTAATTAGGATAAAAAGGGGGAAAATGTTGACATTTTGATTGACCACTACTTTTCACGCGATTCGAGGATGGTTAGGTAGGTTTCGATGCCCTGAGTTTGTAGATAGGCGGCAGGCTGAAAACGGACATCGGACGGTTGAGCTATGTGTCTAGAAAGAGGATGGGCATTTTGGTAATTTTGTGCAGAAGGGCAAAACAGTAATTTCACAGGGGCACTGTTGAAACCGTGGAAAACAGGGACTGAACCACCGTGCTTGGGTGGTCTGATGGACGAATTGTTAATTGTTAGTGGCCTTGGGACAACCTTGAGTTAGTGGGAAGCTTAAACAAGTGAGTGGGTTGTGTGTGCTGTGAAAGAACAGAGCACAGGTGCTTTATAAAATGGTTTTGGGTCCTTTGCGGGAAACAGAGAACAGAGTGGGACTAAGATTCCCTTGGTTTGCTGTGAAGGACGGGTTAAACATAGAGATGGTAGAGTGAATTGAGAAGATCATTCGGGGTGGGAAAAACTGAGAAAAAAAACCAGAGAGGAACCAAGTCGTGAAAAACCGAAAAAAATGGAGGGAAAATTAAAGTTTAATTTGTGAGATAAGAGGGCCCAAACAGAGATCAAGCACATCTTCCTGAGCTTGTGTCGACTGCAACCACGCAAAAATCGAGAGGAATTGGTCGAGTTTTGACCTCGAAATGGAGTTTCAGTTTCTAGGAAAAGTCGAGGTGGAGTTCAGACGGTTAGAGGACTTAAAGCTCGAAATTGAGCTTGCAATTATGTTCTCATGCATCCCACGAAACTTCTGAGTGGATCAATTGAAGAAAAACGGTGTGAATCAAGGAACTTGGATGCAGAAACAGTGAGCGGCTGTTCTTCGCGAATTCGAGTTCAAATTGATGGCTTGAGGTAAGTGTTGTTGTAACTAGGATTACAAAACCCTAATTAGCCTCCTAATGATACTAATCGATGATTCAATTAAAGGAATAGATAACTAATTGACAGAATCCCAGTCGAGTCGTCTCGCGGGCAAACCGGACCGGTTTCACAGCTAGCCAGGTGAGGACGATGAACAGTGCTTGCACTGTAGTTGGCGCATGACTTTCAAGCGCAACCACTCACGATGGCGCGTGATGGCGCGTGAGCCCGATTCTCAAGGTGAGTTCAACACAACTTTTGTCCTACACAATGCAACGAACATTTTAGCGTTGATTTCGAATTAATCGGATACCGTTTCGATGTTGTTTCGAGGGTCCGGAGGTTTATGTTACGTTTTTAACTAAAGTTTAATTCCCGAAAAATTATGGGAAATTAGTATGCTGATATTTGAGTCCTTAGTGACACTAAAGAATGATTTCAGACAGGATTCAAGATTTCTGGAAAATGTCGGAAATTACGGAAACGCGTGCAGCGTGAAAACGGGCGTTATGGACGGTGTGTGGGTGGACTTTGCTTTCTAAAATTTAATGCATGCATAAATGTTTCTATGATTTCTATGATTATGATTATGACTTGTGATAATTACGATTTTCGTATTTATACGTATTTTTATACGTAAAACGTAATTGCATGTATTTCGAGACTATGGTTTCTCTTATGCCTTAGTGATGGTTTGATGAACGATTTCTCATGATTTGTGTGTATGATGTTTTAAGGATGTTTTGATTGTGATTGTGAGTATGACTTACGGTTTTGACACGTATTTCGAAACTATCACGGATTTACGCGTTTTACGAGATTTCGAGTATTTTGTGATTTAATCATGGTTTTGATGCTTTGACCTTGGGATTTTGAAATATGATTTGATTCCAAAGATTGAAAACGGATTTTTGAAAAGGTGATTTCGGGCTTGATGCCCAGGGCATAAAAGTAATTTTGATGAATGAGATTCGGATTTCGGAAATGTGAAAGTGGATTTCCGAGTTTGGGTTCGGAATGATATTTCCGGATGCTAGCTTACGGAATCATTATTGCGTATTCGGATTCGGGGATGGATGACGGATATGATTGGAGATTTGAATGTGAAATTCGGACATAAGTCCTATTATGACAAAATGTGATTTCGGATTGATTTTGGAATTTGGATCACGATGGATCCTGGATTGTTGTGATATGCAAATGGTTTTGGGTTTAAAGACCCGGTGCTATTGCTGGATCATGTTTTGAGTTTAAATACTTGATTAATTGATGACGGGGGATGGGCCCGAATTGGGTTTAATGGCCCGGATTGAGTTTAAAGACTCATGAGTTTAAAGACTCGGTTATTGTGATAACCCCCGAGGCCTATTGATTATGTTCTGAGTTTAAAGACTCGTTGATATCCCGGGAAGGCCTGATTATGCGCATGGTTTTGAGTTTAAAGACTCAGGCGCACTTGAGATCTAGTAGATTGATTGACTTCTGAATTATTAGTTATTTCCGATGTTTTCGGATGTGTTGGACAGTGGCCCAGTTTATGTGGTTTGATGGATTTTTGGATTATGTTACGTACTTGGATTTGATTCGTGATTTTGGGTGGAGGCCCTGTGTTTATGATTGCGGGCTAAGACCCGAAGCTTAAGAAAAGGAAAATGATTTTGATTTTCATACACGGTTTTCTTATGTTGAAAATGAAATGGACTGCGAAATGATTTTCGATGCATGCATTGGTATTACGTGGAGGGTAGAAACGTCTTCTGTAACGGTTTTATAAACTGATTTATTTTTGTCCACTCACACCTTTTGTGTTTTTATTGACCCTCCAGGTCGTGGCGTGTTGATCGAGGCTGGTTGAGAGGTGGAGGCATGAGTGAGTACGTGTGTGGCTATCCCTGGTTTGGCAAGTACTGAGGGTAATTTGGGAATTTCAGTCGACTTGCGAGACGGGAGCAGGACCGGGCACGGTTATCAATGTCCCTTCGGGGGAGATCCTGTCAATAGACGTCGGGTTAACATAAATTTCTTAGACATATGCATAACTTATATTAAAAACTATGCATCTCACGTGTAAACACTTAGAACCAAATCTCATCGTAACCTGGGTGCCTGTCACACTGCTTATTAGCACCATATGCAAACTAATATCTCGAACGTCAAATGTTCTAGGAACAATGGTAACTCAAACTGTTATAGGAAATATATCTCCCTATAGTGAACACTATATCATGAGCTAAATCGCCTAAGCTTTATAACCAATACAATCCTTAACTCACATTCCAAGTTAAGACCTTACCAATTTGACAGGATTACTTACATACCCTAATCACCAGGTGCTATGTTCACATAACCTAACACCACAATATATATAACTAAGACAACACATAATTAAAACTTGAGTTTGTAACCACCATTTGCTTTCCTTCCTAATTCTTACTCATTAACTATATAGGTACTCATAATCAATACTTGAAACTAACAATATAGTTCCTTCAACTCAGGCTGACTTAAAAATAACGTTCTCCCAAAACGGATCATAGAATGTACCAATATTCAACTCAATATTATCTACTATATTCATTGCCCCCTAGAAAATTCCTACAAATACACTTAGCTAGTTTCACCCATCTTATCATTTTAAATGTCCAGTCCTTTTAAATTCCCTGGGTGGAGAATTAAAGAAATAGACCAACTTCATGTTTTTACTCAAATTGGACAATTGAGTTGCTCGAAACTTAATCAATTCACTGATTCCTTCAGGTTACTAAATCGTAGCTTCTATTACACAACAGTAACTCTGAGATCCCATATAGTCTTAAACTAAAATAACCTTACTCATCCTTCAAGTTGTATGAACAGTACCGAATATAACGGATATCTCACCCGTTCATAACCAGGCTCAACCACATAGTAACTTAAGTAGAAATCACAACATACTACGACACTACACGTAGGCCCATAACCCAACAATTTATGCTTCAAATCCGACATTAACCCAAATCAATCACTAACCAAACAATCTTTGTATCCCCAGGGTATATCTATCAAGTTTTTATATGACTTACTATTACTACTTCCAAGTCGTATAGAGAAGAATTTATCATAATGATCATATATGTAACTGCTATAGTATGATAAACATAAAAACATCAGACAATCATGTCTCAACCATAGTAATGAGACCATAACAACCACTACACATTTTTAGACAATCTCTATAATATGTAATGCCAAGAACTTTAGGCATCCACCTGATGGTCCGCTTTAGTAAATCCCACACACTCTAGTTAATAGAACACACCTAACGATGTACTCGAGACTTTTACGCACAACGTATCTTCTTTTGTCACCGTATATCCAATCCATGAACCTCTTGGTTTCTGGGGTTTATGTTCTTCAATTAACCCCAGATTCCAACTCCCATGATCCTATTCCATGACCACGACTCCACAAAATACAAGCATACTTAACTTTTGGTAGAGTCCATGCAACATCAAACCTTCTAACTTCCATTACTCCTAATGGATCTCCACCTTAGGTTTGCTTAAGATCCACATTAAGTTCATCAACTAGTGTTACATACTTTTATTATTTCACAATCATTGCTAGCATATCGCTTAACCAACCAATACTATTAAGAACTCACAATGACTTTAGCAAAATTGTGGTATTCGGTTTATAGCTCGATTTACAACAAAAGTAATAATTCCTCAATATTCCAATAGGTCACCTACCTAAGACAGGGGGTATTTATCTTATCTTATTAACTGCTTGGGTTTCATATTCATCTTTCCATGTATGCTCAACAAACAGAATTACCGAGCTTGGAATAGTACTTTAGGTTCCAGCTCGAACCCAATTTATAATATTTATGTTATTTCATAACTTCCACCTTCCGACTCTTCTCGAGTACTATACCAATATCTCTACTTATATCTAATCCTTATTTAAACATCATGACTCTTATTGGAGTCCCAATTTAGTGTTTTAGTAAAAATTTTTACTGATATAATTAATTTCCAAGGATAACATCACAATTAACGTCGGATCCAACGTAAGGCCTTTCATTATTTTGAACCTCAAGTACTTAACACGATTAGAAAACATATTCGTTAGCACACTTGGGTCCACCATGGGGACAAATACTAAGACTTTCACTTCGAGTTCGAAATCACACAACTATTTCGCTTATCAGTATGTGACATCCACTAGTCACACCGATAATCCAATCCAACAATACCAATATACTGACACAGTATTCATACGACACTTCAAGACAATCCAGATAAATCACGTGGGAAACACTTATCACAAACGACTGTTTCATATTTATCCCTAAAAGTACCACGGGGCACATATACTCGTCTCATTATCGGGCCGTCCACGAGGCTGACATCTCGGAGGCATGATAATTTCAGGCACATATCAGAACCTATGCTCTGATACCAAGTTGACAGGACTCAACCCTGAAACATCTCGTAAACTACGCTCGGGTCCTGCTCCTATCTAACAAGCAACCAAAATATCAAGTTCACCCTCGAAACCTTACTAGACAAGGGACACTTGTATACTGAGTTCATGCCTCTGCTCCGTAAGTAGCCTCAATTTCTGTGCAATGGCCCTGGAGGGTTTCAAAACCAATAAAAATGTGTGAGTCGACGAAAATAAATATTTTAAAAACATAGTTCGAAACATACTATTTTCTCTATGTTTTATAAAAACTATGCATGCATCTGATTTGTCTTCAAATCTCGAAAAAATAGACAGAAAACAGGTAAACTCGGAACACGTACAAGAACCATAAAACATAATCATAAGGAATTATATGCAAATAACAACACACGTATAAACATACCAATGCATAATCATACCAACCACACATAGCCAACCCATGTACTAGCTAATCATACCAAGTCACCACTCATACCGACTAATCCATCCTCGATGCCTGCAAGAAAAATCATAATATTAGATATGCCCTATCGGTAGGTCAGTATCACATGAGAAAATAGTGCCCTGTTCTGGACGTCTGAGTACCCGAGAAAACAGAGCCTAGCTCTGAATGTTCGGGAATTACCCAGGAAAAAAAAAGCCTAGCTCTAGACGTCTGGGTGTGGACTTATCCTAAGAAAATAGAGCCCGGCTCTGAACGTCTAGGTACTAGTATGAGTAACCATCTCAAGAAAATAGAGCCCTACTCTGAACATCTGAGACATAAATCATAACACAACTCGAGGAGGGTTGTCCAACCACACCATCTATTTATTCAGAAATTACATAATCATCTCACATCTCATTTTCATAACCAAAACAAAACCTCGAAACTGGGGCCTAAGCCTAAATCACAAGTAGGAAAAAACCTTGTAATTCGTGCTATTAAAATATTCCATAAAATCATAAGAAAATACCAATCCATCAAACACCATCAAAATCATCTAAGCAAATCATATCAAGGATAAAACCATTTTCTAAAACTCAATAACAAACCATAACACAATATAACTAATTCTTCATAAAATGTGCAATAAAATAATCACCGTAAAATCACCAAAAATAATATAAAATTTTAGTTAACTAATCATCAAGCAAATCATAAATTAAATCATATAAAACCCTATAATTATGCATGCATAAGGTTTAGGAAAATGATAGTCCACTCACACGTACCGTACACGCAGTAGAACCGTATTGCTCGCTTTCCCGTAAAATTCGAGAACGTAACCTCCTGTTAAAATTCACTTCTAACTGTCACTAAGCATCCCAATTGACTCACGCTTTGTGACGACCCATCCCGAATTAACGGAATTAACTAAGCATTAATGACGGATTAGCGAGGCTAATCGGAGATTAGACAAGGATTAGTGTTCAGGCGAAATAACGATTTTGCCCCTAGAATGGGCAAATCATTGACATTTTGTTCAGGCGATCAAATGGACTTTGACCAATGACCGTGACGTAGTTTGTGACATCACGAGTTCATAGACAAGTGGCACGCTCGATTCCGACATTCGAGGAGGAAGTTATGATGTTCAGAAGTTTGAGGGCATTTTGGTAATTTGGGCAAAAAGTTGACTTTTGACCCGGGAGGTCCAATGGCCGAGGACCGAGAACCGTTACGTAGATCAGGACGATATGAATCTGTAGACAGGTGGCACGTCGAATTCGGACGTTCGACAGAAAAGTTAAGGTTCACGGAAGTTCGAAAGTACTATTGCGCGTTTTACGAGGTGAGGGACTTTTGGACTGAAGTGGGGCCCAGATATTTCTGTGCTGCCCAATGGATGAGTAACAAGTGTCACCCATCCACTGTCCATATCTTTTCCTTCATGCATCTCACCTTCCATTTGCATCGATCATATTTCCCCATTTCCACCCAAAACCGATCACCCATTTCAACCCCAAAACCAAACCCATAACCCATATGATCATACCTGAGGACCTAGAGAGTGAGAGAGGGACTGAGGACGGCTGCAGGAGGCTAGAACCGCCGTGGACGGCGGCATGGAGGAGGCAAACCCGAAACGTATGCCTCGATTTTGGTTTTTGGATCCATAATTGTGTTTTTGTTGTTATGGTTGATATTAGACGATTAGGATGGGCTTAATGAGTTGTTAGGGTCGTAATAGGATGGTTTTAGGAAGCTTTGAACGACTATGAAGCTGTGGGTGAGTTTTGGAAAACTTGAACTGTGAGGGGCTTTCGGGTTCACGGGTTTTAGGGGGTTTTAGGGAGTTTTAATTATGTATTTAGATTCCTAAGATCGAATTAGATAGATTAGGTTTGTTTAGGAGAAAAACGGACGAAGATTGAACGATTTAGGAGCTTGGATCGGTCACACCGGTCCAGGCGGATCAAATTTGCAGGAAAAATCGGGTAGGCCGGTTCGGACTGGCCTGGCCGAAGGAGGAAGACGATCTATAGTGCCGGCGCGTGAGGCCCACGCGCAGGCCACTCCTGGGGTACGTGACGGAGGGTGTCGGGGTTTTTGGGGAAATTTCCAACACATGAAATCATCTATTCGATGTAACGAACATTTTGGGACTGGTTTCGTGTCAATCAGATATCGTTTTGATATAGTTCGGGCGGTCCGAAGGTTTAGGTTCGCGTTTAAAAATAGTTAGAAAATCGGGAAAATTATGGGACTTCAATGAGAGGTTAATGAGGCTATTAGTAACCCTCTAAATGAATTTGGATAGGTCCGGGAATCCCAGAGGCGATGATTTACCCGGGAGATGATTATGACACGCGTATCGAGGCGCGTCTTCGGACGGTCTGTGAGTGGACTTGTTTTATGAATTCAATGCATCCATAAATGTTTATAATCATTTTAAATACATGTTTTGTGATTCCATGAGTGTATTTGATTGTGGTAGCTTAGGATCGACATATTTGCATGTTTTTCAAGGTTTTCGGCTTTATGTCTTACCTTTGCGTACTGTGTTTTCAATGATGATTTAATGAACGGATTTTGGATTTGGAAATATGAAATCGGGCGTGAGGCCCAGTTGATTTACAAACTCTCGGACTTGGAGTCCATTAGATTTGACGAGAAATCAGACCGAGAGTCCATTTGAGTTATACGATCGGACCTAGGGTCCATTTGATTTATGATTCGGGCTTGAGGCCCATTTGGTTGTAATATTGGGCATGAGACCCTATTGGTTGTCAAATTAGGCTTGAGGCCCCATTGATTTATGGTTCGGGCTTGAGGCCCAGTTAGCTGTGGTATCGGGCTTGAGGCCCTGTTGATTGTGACATCGGGCCTGAGTCCCAATTCAGTTTGTGAAATGAGAATTCGGGCATGAGACCCAGTTGAAATGTGTTTTGAGAAAGAAAGAAAGTATTTGAAATGAATATGAACCCTCCATTTGATTATATGGTCTCCTCCATACATCAACCTGGAGAGTTACGATCCACAGACCAGAGTGGGTATCCCCATAGGAATCCCGTTCCTAGAGTGGGGGTTAGGATTTATGATGTGATCGGACTAGATCCAGAGAGAGAGCTCGAACTATATCCAGAGATTGAGCCTCCCAGATGGAGATTCCTAGGAGAAGACTCAGAGTGAGACCCCGAGTAGTGTGCACACTAGTTTAGAGATGATATCGTGACATTTATCGGGGATGTGTTCCCTAGGGGCTGTGTGCCCCGAGTTGGCATCTTCTCGGAAGTGCCGCGGATGGGTTATACATATATTGATACGTATGTGGTTTACAGAAAGCGATTTGGGGCGAGACCCCGTATTCAATGTTTTAGAAAGTGATTTGGGGCGGAGACCCCTTACTGTATGTTTTAGTATTTCACTGAGAATGTTGATTTGGGTTGAGTTCCGACATGTATGGATTTACTGGTTTTTGTGATTTCGGGTCGGGGACCCATAAATGGATTTCAGGTTCATGACGGTTTATGGGGACTGGCATGAACCTTTGAAAGGTTTTTATGGTTCATGACGGTTTATGGGAACCGGGCATGTACCCTGGAAAGGTTTTGAGCATACGTTTTCAAGTGGTTTTATGAATGTTTGATAAACGGTTTTTGAATGCATGCATATGCTTTTAATGAAGGGCATAAATATCTTATTGTGAAAATGTTTTATTAAAATATTATTTTGTCCACTCACGACCTTTGATGTTTTAATGCCCTTCAGCGGGCTGTAGCAGAGACGAGACATCACACTCCTCCTCCTACGATTCTGGCTTGCTCTGGACGCCCCGGTGAGGGTTAGAGACGGAATTTTCCCTGGTCTGACACTTCGTGTCAGACGGGATCAGGCGCGTCCCCCGTTAATCCCCGGGGATTTGGGACGGGTCCTGACATGCTTTAATCCCATAATTTTTTCAGGATTTTTAAATGAATTAGAATAAAGTCTAAACGTTCGTACAATGAAAATTGCCCAGAGACGATGTCTAATCGCCTCGAAAATTGTACCGTTGGATTCATAACATCAAATACAAAAACTTTCATGTTCGTTGGACCCCTAAACAGTGTGGTACATGCCCCTATGTACCGATCACAGTCATTGCGTGTGGCAGCCACGTAGGTCATCGTCGTCTTCCTCACGCTAGACTAGGTTTCTTACCAACTGGGTCGTTTGACCGACAAGTTGACTCGACCCCAAAATAATTTATTTACGTCCATATTTCACATTCTAACGACTAAACACAACTGCTCAAAGTCAAGAATCGATCAGTGGATTCAAAATTGTGTTATCTTACCTCAAGGTTATATTCCAAGTTCCCAGTCTCTCGGCCATGGCATCCTAGAACAAACGAGCAGCCTTTCTACATCCATCACCCTTCATTTTTATCTCTGTAGGACCACACGAGTTTAAGAAGGTTAATGGGATGTCAAGTTTCACGCTCCCAAGTCCAAAGATGCAAACCCGAATTAAGAATTCATTTGCCTTGATTTTTCTTCCATTGTTTTTCCCTCTCTCCCTCATTTATTTTACCCTACTTCTTCCTCTTTTCTTCCCCCCTTCTTCTTCCCTTCATTTCCTTCCTTTTCTCCCTCGTTTTTCTGCGTGTCTGTTTGATGAATGAGTTTCTCTCACATTCGATCACCAAGGACCGAAATCCATATGCAGCACACCCACACACATATAAAACGGGGAGAGTCGTTGAGAGAAGAAGGAAGGACATAAAACCATATGTTTATGGACACATGGAACCCTACAAAATATCCATGTGTGAAATGACCAATTTACCATCGTACCAAAATTTCCATATTACCTTTAAGGGATTTTGATCCAAATCAACCTCATACGTTCTACAATTTTTGCGTGCAACATGTCCATGAACTGAAGATTTCGAGACCTTTGTAATGGTCTTCTCTAAATTCCTAAAAGATGTCCATATCAAAAAGTTAACTTTGTGACTTAATAGGAGGAAAATTGTTTTTTTACTTAACTTTTACCAAATCCTCTTTCTTCGACTTTCCAGGTCGTTACAAGAACTCTTTGAGTCAGTTGATATGCCCTGTTCCAGCCTTTTATAGGTATCCAGAACAATCTTTCCTTAACTCCGAATTAGTTGTTGCTCCAGGATCTCCCTCGATCACTCTTTATTTGGCAGTTGTTGCACCAAGGGTACCTTTGTCTGTTACAGGGTCAATCCTGCATGTGTCTACTGGATGTCTTCCAGCATTTCCACGTACAAAATCAAAACATATTTATTAATTTTATTTAAAAAATAAACAAATAATTTTAGAATTGAATATACTAATTTAAACTTACGTGATTAGCATCAGCCTGTTGGTGCCCCTGGCTAGCGTACACTTGTCTCCAGGCATCCACCTCTGGCAATAGTGACCCAGTGTTCTGTCGGTCCTCATGCCTGGCCACTAATGGCCGTGACCCTCTATGGTGGTTCAACTCCTTCTGCTGATTTCACTTGTTGGCCTCTGATTTTTTTTATTCATTACTAAAAATAATTAAATTCTGTAATGGAAACGTACAATAAAAAATTGAACAATTTAAGAAACTGAACATTACCACATATTTGGGCATCGCAAAGTTCTTGTTGATCCAATCCCACCCAATCTCCCGATCACCCTCTAACTCATGTGGAGGATTAGCACGAGCTTCCTCTAAGGTAAGCCAATTCAACCACTAGTCGTGGAGCTCGTAATTCCACTCTACATACCATAGCTGCTAGTGGTGTCTCATGTATATCATGAGAATCACATCCATAGTGTCATACTAAAAATTAACCTGCAATAAATTATTAAAATAAGTAAAATCAGTTAATCATTAAAAATATTAATAACTATAAATACCGATAAGGCACCCCAACAGAGGGTTAGCTGCTCCGAGGATTTCTTCCCGAAGTTATCGCCCATCATGAGACAATGGGTGTGAAGAATGGCACCCATGACAGGACCCTCCTTGTAATCCCCCTCGATTGGCGTGGGAGGACATACTCCCGTTAGACATGTTATGCAAAGCCACTAAAGTACCCTCTTGATTTAAATATGTATACTTACTACGTGTTAGAAAATGGATATGGCTACTTTCTCACTAGGACATCTAGAGTACACAAATTTACGTGATGCCTCATTCTTCATACAGCCCGCGTCCGCGATAAAGCTAGAGGGTGCCAAAACTAATAAAAAGTGTGAGTGGACGAAAAAAATGTTTAAAAAAACCATTTGCCAAAACCATTCATTAAACCCTTTGTTTAATAAAGCTAGGCATCCATCAAATTTATCAATAAAAACATCAATATCAAAATACGTGCAGAAACTAGAAAATCAAAAATTTCAAAACCTGCCCCACAGAAAGTCAAACCAAAGTCACACCAAAGTAAACCTGCCAACACAACCATATCAACGGACCCATCCTCGATGTTTGCAAGTTATATCTTCATGTCAATGTGCACTACCGAAAGGTGAATATCACTTGGGAAAGATGGAGTCCCAGACTTAACATCTAAGTGTTGACCAACTCAGGAATAACGGAGCCCCAGACTCGACGTTTGAAGAACGATCCTAGTCTCAGGAATTACGGAGCCCTATGCTCGATGACTGAGACGAGTCTCGGAAATGATGGAGCCCAGCTCGACGTCCGAGACTATGCATCATATCAGTCTCGAGAAAGGCAGAGCCCAGCTCGACATCTGAGACTATCTCGATGAGGGTTATCCATCACATCACATCTTATCATAGTCAGATCATCATAATCATCACACATCATCTCAACATCATAATTGTCATCAATACCGAGGACCCACATGTTTATACCAATAACAATTCAAACCATAATTCCATATCTCGAGTCTAATCCAAAAACCACAGTTCAATCAAACCTCGTAAAATGAGCCAATAAAATAGTCATAAAATCATGTCAAATCCCATTTTACCAAACACTGTCAAAATCATATAACCACGACATCATAAGTATAAAACTATTCCCTATCACTTATTGAGAATCCGAGGTTTAATTAACCCAATTTCCTCAGAAAATGTTTTAATATCATTTTTCTTAAATATTCCTAAAAATTCTCAAGAAATCCACATGAATCATACGTAACTAATCATCAAGCAATTATCATTATAAATAAATAAATAAACCAGATAAAAATGCATGCATAAAGTTAGGAAAACAAAAGTCCACTCACATGTATCGCAACTTGCTCAAGACGAGCTGTAAGCAATTCCAAAGGTTACAGGACGTCCGAGCCTGTCCAAATTACACCCAAGGGTCACTATCAATGTAATGACCCGTCCCAAATTCCATGATTAGATTAGTGACTAATCACGATTAGTGAGGTTAATCGGTGATTAGTTAAGCTAAATCGGACGAACGATGCGAAATGACCGTTTTGCCCCTGATCGTGGCAAAATGTTGACTTTTCATTCGAGCGGTCAAATGGACTTTGACCGATGACCGTGACGTAGTTCGTGACGTCACGAGTTCATAGACAGGTGGCACGTTCAATTCCGACGTTCGAGGAGGAAGTTATGACGTTCGGAAGCTTAGGGGCATTTTGGTAATTTTGGTTAAAAAGGGGCAAATGTTGACTTTTTGACCAAGAGGTCCGATGGCTGAGGGCCGAAGACTGTTACGTAGATAAGGACGATACGAATCCATAGACAGGCGGCACGTCGAATTCGGACGTTCGACGACGAAGTTACGGTTCACGGAAGTTCCAGGATACTATTCACGATGACGCGTTTTACGAGGCACTTTTGGACTTTAGTGGGCCCAGTTGCTTTTCAGCAACCAATGGATGAGTGACAAGTGTCACCCATCCACTGGGCACCATTTCACATACATGCATCCAACCATAACCGTGCATCCCATTTCCATGTTTTCCCAATCCAAACCGATCTCCCTACCACTCCAAATCCAAACCTTCAACCATTTGGAGGCCCAGAGAGTGAGAGGAATGAAGATTGATGATGGTGGCAGGTCTGGACGGCGCCACCGTGTGTGGTGGAGGCCCAACCCGAACGGGTACCCGGTAAGCCCCAAAATTCCTCTTACTTTGATTTGGTTATTATGGTCGATTTTGGTTGATTAGGTTAGGATTATTAGATGGTTAGGAGGGTTTTAGGATGTTTTGGGATGGCTGTGGACGGCCCCGAAGCCCGAGGGGCAATCAGACATTTTGGGCCGTGAGGGAGGAATCGAAGGAGGTGGATTTTGGGTGTTTTAGCTAGTTTGGTTAATTCGAATGGGTAGGAAATGAGAAAATAGGAATTTAGGAATTAAAATGGAAGAAAACGGATGAAAAATGAGGATTGTAGGACCCTGGACCGGTCACGCCGGTCCAGTTGCAGAAACGAACCGGACCGGCCGGTCTAAATCGGCCGTCGAGAGGTTGAAGAAGCACTGTTCACAGGCGCGTGGCTCCCACACGCAGCCACTTCAGGCGGCGCGTGCGGGCGCGTGGGGGAGATTTTAGGGAAGGTTCCAACATGTAATTTCATCTATTCGATGTAACGAACATTTTGGGACTGGTTTCGAGTCGATCGGACACCGTCTCGATATGTTTCGTGGCATCGGAAGGTTTAGGTTCGGTTTTAAAAATAGTTAGAAATTCCGGAAAATTACGGGGCTTTAGTGAGGGGTTATATAAGTAGTTAGTAATCCTCTAAATTAATTTGGACAGGTTTGGAAGTTCTGGTGACGGTGATTGGCTCGGGGAGCCGTATGGCACGCGTATCGAGGCGCGGCTTCGGACGGTCTGTGAGTGGACCTTGTTTTCTAAATTGGTGCATGCATAAATGTTTATTATATGTTTTAAATACTTTTTTGTGATGCCATGAGTGCATTTGGATGTGTGGTTACGTATAGGCACGTATTTCGAGATTTCAGCCCTATACGGTTTCTATACGAGGCTGTATGTCTTTATTAGTCTAAATGAAATGGTTTTGGATTTCTAAATGGATTATGAATATGATTTTATGATGTTGATTTGGATGCTTGTGAATTATATGGTTTCACGTATTTCGAGGCGATTTACGTGTTTGCACGTAAATCGAGGTTTTTTGGTTTTACACTGATTTTCCATTCTTGTGGTTTTGGATATAGTTTAATGAAATGATTTTGGATTTGAAAAGGTAATTCTCGGACTTGAGGTCCATTTGATTTACGGAATCGGGCCGGAGGCCCAATTGGTTTACGATTCGGACTTGAGGTCCAGTTTCTATGTGGATTCGGGCCTAACGCCCAGTTATGTATTACAAATAGTTTTTATGGTTCATGACGGTTTATGGGAACCGGCATGAACCCTTGAAATGGATTTACGGGTCATGACGGTTTATGGGAACCGGCATGAACCCATGAAAGGATTTTATGGTTCATGACGGCTTATGGGGGCCGGGCATGAATCCTTGAAAGGTTTCAAGAATGATTTCAAAAGGTTTTTCATATTCCATCCTTTATATATGATTGTCTCCTCCGGGGAGGGTCGTTGGCCTGGGTGGACCCCGGAGTAGTCACGGAGCACTAACTGAGTGGAGTCGCCCCCCAGTTGGGTTCCTTACTCTCAGGATGGGCATGGTTCGTTACCTCTAGGGAGGGTTATTGATCCATGGACATTGACCTGGGTGGACCCTGGAGAGACTAGGGTTTGAGACCCCGGTTAGCACACGTGTAGCTCTATTTCACCGTGACAGGTTCTGGATATGAATATAAGGGATAAACATGATTTAAATTGGTTTGGGAAATTATGTTTTATGATGATAAATGGTTTTGTTCTGAGATCCCACATATGGTTACTATGTTATGGTTTTCTGTAAATGGTTTTGGGCAGGAGCCCGTAGAACTTATATTTATAGAATTTGGGGGTGAGACCCTAATTATGGTTGTTTTAACATATGTGTTTGGATAAATGATTTTACTATGCATGCATGCTTTTTAGTGGAGGGTATAAAGGTCTTCTTTATGAAATATGTTTTTATAAATCCTTTATTTTTGTCAACTCACAGTCTTTCTGTTTTTAATACCCTTCAGGTTGACATCGGATGTGGACTGTAGCAGAGACCGAGATATCACATACCTCCTCCGGATCCTGGCGTACTCTGATAGCCCGGGAGGGCAAAGGTCGAAAATATCCCTTGTCTGACACTTCGTGTCAGACGGGAGCAGGGTCATCCCGCACTAATCCCGGGAGGAGTGGGATGGGTCCTGTCAACGTGGTATCAGAGCGTGGTTGTCTCTATTCGAGCAACCGTAGAGCTCTTGGAATGTACGCAGGTCGAGGATGTGATATCTCAAGTGGCTACAGTTCGTGGTCAACCTGATGTTGAGGTGCCGGTACGATAGTTAGTAGGATTGGCATTCCTTGGTGCGGCATTTGATGCCGGGGTTGCGATAGTTCTGTCAGGGTTGGCAGAGTGGGACCCTATGAATGGATGAACGTAAACGGTACTTTCGAGTTTGGATCGTGAGACGATTAGTTAGGATCGTCTTCCACGATGTCGTAGGATCGGTTCCAACGACTGGTTGGGAATTATGACCATCCGATGTTCGGATATGGTTGAGTTAGATGGATTTACTACAGTCGACAGTTAGCAGTCGGATTCGAGGAATCCTAGTTGGATTGACGGCTTTACGATGTCAAGACCGTGGAGTCGGTCAGGTTGTTTATTTTACTACTTTCTGCAGTTGGTAGCTTGCAGTTGGGTTCATATTGACCCTAGATGTGATTGTGGAATCCTACCTTAGGTGTATGGTTCGGGAATTTGAGTTGACGAGTGATTTGACTTGGACGACTTTTCGGATTTGGATTCGTTAGTCGGTCTAGTCATGTTAGCTTGTTTTGGGACTGCACTTCGCAGTCGGGGTTGTACTTATCGATTAGACCGAGTTGGTTGTCGTGCTACCATAGTTGTGGTTTGGTGCAACTAAGGTCGTGGGTGACCTGGTAGACGACATTTGGGTTAGTCGGGGTACGACTGGTTAGGGTTCGGTTGGACAAGTTATCAGGGTTGGTACTTGTCGATGGAATCCCGGAGTGGGGATACAGAGTAGTTGGTACGAGCGGTTGATTCCGTTGGATGCGGAGTCTGGATATCGAGGTGTTTGGTAGTTAGGTCTGCACGAGTCTGTGGCAGGCGCTACTACCGAGAATGGTCGTAGTTACGATTGTTGGGAATCGGTGACGTTCAGGTGACGTTCAGGTGACGTTTCCTTTTCTCGTATGCGTTATCAGGGTGACTGTACCCAGAGTTGTTGGGTACGAAGGAGGCAGAGTTTCTCCTATTCGAGCAAAGGTACGGGATTGTCGTTCGGTATGAGCGGAGATCTAGGGTTGTCAGTTTGCACACGGGGTGCTGATACTGATACTGATGTCTGTGTGTCGATGCTGATACTGATACTGGTGTTAGTTGCTGCTACTAGTGTGGATGCCTGTGTGCTGATACTAGTGCAGGTGATAATGCGTTGGTGCTGGTACTGGTGTTGGTGCAGGTGCTGGTGATTGTGATGACGATGAGTTACGAGTCGGGGTGTGACTCCGTCGAGATGGGCATATGTTCGGTATCGGTGATTCGGGAGTGGATCACGGATAGGGTTAAATTAGTGATGGACACGTGGTTGATGTCCAAGTGTGTTGATTTTGATATGGTTGGAGCTTCAGAATCGCGAGAGGTTGCGATTGAGGTGACGAGAGGGATGCGGGTTTTCCGCATTAGTATTGGATATTTCGAAGTCGTTTTGGTTGACTTCTCAGATTCTATCATGATTGATGATGGTAGATGATGTTGATGACGTAGATGTTGTTGGTTGCCACTAGTACACCGATCGCGTATTAGTTGGTGGATCCAGGATTTGTTTTGGGTCATCATGAGGAGTTGAGTATATCAAGGTTAGGTGACTGAGATTCCTTATTTTCTACCTGGTGGCAGACGATGTCAGGTTACATGACGTGGTGAGTGCAGTGAGTGTTGGTGGTATTCACATAGGATGAGTTTTGTTGTCATAGTCTTGTACCATCTTTGATTTTCCTCGGTGGAATGACAAGGATCGATACGAGGTAATCAGTGAGAATCCACAGTCTCGGCGTGTCTCGTCGTTGACTAATCTATTTAGATGTGGGAAATGGTTGAGGACTTTGGACGTCGTGACGATCGGGGATCGTGACGTCTATGGTCGGTTGATGTAGTGTTGGATCTGGATCGTGATTTGGATGATCCAGATAGGTGGAGAGTTTATCACTCTTACTTGGATGTTGAGTGGAGCATGATGGGACTGAACTTCTTTTCGAGGTAAATCCCATATGACTTATTACTCACCTAAGTAGTTGTCCGATGAGTAGTTTTCCGACGTGGTCGGATATGGTCAGCCTTAGAGTTGTGTGGATGTTGGGATTGATTTCTCTATGAAGTCAATCTAATGTATGGTGTGTAATCGGTTGATCAGGTAACCGATAGGTTCGGTTTTGATACGTCTCGGTAGACGTGAAAGATATTTCAGGTTTTGGAATCAGATTTCTGAATGACGATTCAGGATTTGATTTTGGAACATGAAAGAGGATTTTTGGATTTGGGTTTTGGAATCGGATTTTGGGTGACGATTCAGGATTTGATTCTGGAGCTTGACAGTGGATTTCCTTTTATGGATTTGGGTTCGGAATAGTTATTCCAAATGCTAGCTTACGGAATAATGATTTCGGATTCGGATTTGGAAATAGATAATGGGTTGGAGTTTCGATTTGTCTAATGCTGGATTGGACAGATGGACTCCATTATTAAAACGTGTTTTGGCTATGACTTAGGTGGTTGTAGTCTGGTTGGTAGATGTACGTACCTTGTACGTTGTTCGAGGTACGATACTGGGTAGACTTGTCTTGCCTGGTGACGGTATATAGGTTATACCGGTGGTATGTTGGGGAACATGTTGGTAGTCGGCTTAGTTCCGATACCATTGGATTCGCTGAGTTCGTGAACTGGACATTGGATACTGTGCATTGGGTCATAGTGATTCTGGTGGGTCCAGTTACACACAGGTCGAGTATATTGTTGGTTAGTGTATACTCAGGATTAAGTGAGTTGGTGGTTAGTGTAATTACGAGTGTGTATCGTGTCAGTTTTCGACTGACGATTGTCAAGCGGTGACGGTTTGTCGGAGGTGTGAGCGTGGATCGATTAGTGAGGTCTGATGACTCCTAGTGGGAGCAGACAACAGAATAAATTTGTGATTGAAGAAGGAACCGTAGAGTTGTTTATGTCAGCGAAAGGGTAGGTTTGACAAGTGGGTCGATCATAGGATACTTGGGCTACTCTGATACTGACAAGAGGTGTCAGTTCGGAGAGTCCGACTTCTGCTATTCAATGTGGTTGAATGTAGGCGATACGACATGAGCGTTAGTGGTACGTCTAGTTGCAGACGAGTAAGGATTATTCTGTTTAGTGGGTGTACGAGTGTACACGTGTCGTGAGATCGAATTATTTCCACGAGGTGGAGGTTGTGGAATCGAGATAGTTGGAATTTCGAGGATGAAATTAATTAAGGAGGGAAGGTTGTAACGATCCGTCCCAAATTCCATGATTAGATTAGTGACTAATCACGATTAGTGAGGTTAATCGGTGATTAGTTAAGCTAAATCGGACGAACGATGCGAAATGACCGTTTTGCTCCTGATCGTGGCCAAATGTTGACTTTTCATTCGGGCGGTCAAATGGACTTTGACCGATGACCGTGACGTAGTTCGTGACGTCACGAGTTCATAGACAGGTGGCATGTTCAATTCCAACGTTCGAGGAGGAAGTTATGACGTTCGGAAGCTTAGGGGCATTTTGGTAATTTTGGTTAAAAAGGGGCAAATGTAGACTTTTTGACCAAGAGGTCCGATGGCCGAGGGACGAAGACCGTTACGTAGATAAGGACGATACGAATCCATAGACAGGCGGCACGTCGAATTCGGACGTTCGACGACGAAGTTACGGTTCACGGAAGTTCCAGGATACTATTCACGATGACGCGTTTTACGAGGCACTTTTGGACTTTAGTGGGCCCAGTTGCTTTTCAGCAACCAATGGATGAGTGACAAGTGTCACCCATCCACTGGCCACCATTTCACATACATGCATCCAACCATAACCGTGCATCCCATTTCCATGTTTTCCCAATCCAAACCGATCTCCCTACCACCCCAAATCCAAACCTTCAACCATTTGGAGGCCCAGAGAGTGAGAGGAGTGAAGATTGATGATGGTGGCCGGTCTGGACGGCGCCACCGTGCGCGGTGGAGGCCCAACCCGAACGGGTACTCAGTAAGCCCCAAAATTCCTCTTACTTTGATTTGGTTATTATGGTCGATTTTGGTTGATTAGGTTAGGCTTATTAGATGGTTAGGAGGGTTTTAGGATGTTTTTGGACGGCTGTGGACGGCCCCGAAGCCCGGGGGGCAATCAGACATTTTGGGCCGTGAGGGAGGAATCGAAGGAGGTGGATTTTGGGTGTTTTAGCTAGTTTGGTTAATTGGAATGGGTAGGAAATGAGAAAATAGGAATTTAGGAATTAAAATGGAAGAAAACGGATGAAAAATGAGGATTGTAGGACCCTGGACCGGTTACGCCGGTCCAGTTGCAGGAACGAACCGGACCGGCCGGTCTGAACCGGCCGTCGAGAGGTTGAAGAAGCACTGTTCACAGGCGCGTGGATCCCACGCGCAACCACTTCAGGCGGCGTGTGCGGGCGCGTGGGTGAGATTTTGGGGAAGGTTCCAACTTGTAATTTCATCTATTCGATGTAACGAACATTTTGGGACTGGTTTCGAGTCGATCGGACACCACCTCGATATGTTTCGGGGCATCAGAAGGTTTAGGTTCGGTTTTAAAAATAGTTAGAAATTCCGGAAAATGACGGGGCTTTAGTGAGGGTTTATATAAGTAGTTAGTAACCCTCTAAATTAATTTGGACAGGTTTGGAAGTCCCGGTGACGGTGATTGGCTCGGGGAGCCGTATGGCACGCATATCGAGGCGCGGCTTCGGACGTTCTGTGAGTGGACCTTGTTTTCTAAATTGGTGCATGCATAAATGTTTATTATATGTTTTAAATACTTGTTTGTGATGTCATGAGTGCATTTGGATGTGTGGTTACGTATAGGCACGTATTTCGAGGTTTCGGCCCTATACGGTTCCTATACGGGGCTGTATGTTTTTATTGGTCTAAATGAAATGGTTTTGGATTTCTAAATGGATTATGAATATGATTTTATGATGTTGATTTGGATGCTTGTGAATTATATGGTTTCACGTATTTCGAGGCGATTTACGTGTTTGCACGTAAATCGAGGTTTTTCGGTTTTACACTGATTTTCCATTCTTGTGGTTTTGGATATAATTTAATGAAATGATTTTGGATTTGAAAAGATAATTCTCGGACTTGAGGTCCATTTGATTTACGGAATCGGGCCGGAGGCCCAATTGGTTTACGATTCGGACTTGAGGTCCAGTTTCTATGTGGATTCGGGCCTAGCTCCCAGTTATGTAACGACCCGTCCCGAATATCGGGATTTAATAATATTTAATTGTAATTTACTATTCTGGGATTAGTTGTGTAATTTCGGACGAATTGTGCAAAATGCAAAATGACCGTTTTGCCCCTTGGCGTGAGCAAAACGTTGACTTTTAATTCGGATGGTCAAACAGACTTTGACTGATGACCGTGACGTAGTTCGGGACGTCACGAGTTCATAGACAGTTGGCACGTTCGATTCCGACGTTCGTGGAAGAATTTATGATGTACGGAAGTTCAAGGGCATTTTCGTAATTTGGACGATATAAGGGGGAAATGTTGACTTTTTAACCGGGATGTTCGATGGCCGAGGGCCAAGGACTGTTACATAGGTATCGTCGATACGAATCCAATGACAAGCGGCATGTCGAAATCGGAAATTCGGCGACGAAGTTATGGTCACGGGGACAGACTCGATTAACCGAACGAACCGGGATTAAAATAATATTTTAATATGAACAGTACCCGGTGACTGGACATACTTGGATGAGTGACAAGTGTCACTCATCCCTTAAATTCTGACCTAAACACAGATCCTTGTTTTGGGGGAACATTATGATTATGTTTTATTAATTAATTAACTTAATTATTGTTTAATTCCTCCATTAATCTCTTCAGATTTCTTCAACCGTGTACAACCAAACTTCAATTTTCTTCTACCCTTAATCTCCTCCCTATCCACTGAATTTGTGAACGAAAATTGGTGAGAATTGAGACTGAATTGAATTGGGAAAACACGAGGGATTAATTGAGAGCTGAGGGCTGGAATTTCGAAATTCAGAAAATTCAGGGGGAAATTCGAATTGGAGGAATTGGGCCGTGACGATCAAAATGGAGTTTAGTTTGAGTCTTCTGGGATTGCCACGATCATTTACATCGAAAGAATGAAGAGAATTGAGGCACGTTTGAGGAAGAACAGAACTACTGTAGCTGCAGAAATTTCGAGCTTGAGTCGTGGGATTTGAGGCTTGGATTGATGCAATTGGACTGGGGATTGAGTTCATTATGACCTCACGATGCTAATGGATGCATCAATTGAAGGAATCGATTGACATGGGAGGATTTTGGATGATGAACAGTGATCAGATTGTTCTTCGAGTGATCATCCTTGATCTTAAGGTTTGAGGTAAGATTGTTTATAATTTAGTCCACAGATCTCTAATTGAAACTAATTCGATGCTAATGGACATTTGAATTGTTGGAATCGGTGTCGAATTGCTAGGATGTGAACCGGGTCTGTTCGCGGGTTTTTCAACCCGTTTTATAGACAAACGGGTGAGAGGGATGACTGTGCGGGTACTGTAGCTGGCGCGTGGCTTCCACGCGCAGCCGCTTGCGGTGGCGCGTGGGGGTGCGTGAGTGCGAATCCCAAGGTATGATCAACATGACTTTTATCCTATACAATGTAACGAACATCTTGGCGTTGGTTTCGTGTCGATCGGATCCCGTTTCGATATGGTTCGGGATGTCCGAAGGTTTTAAATCCAGTTTTAAAATACGTAAAAATTCGGGAAAATTACGGGACTTGAATAGGATGTTAATGATGAGGTTAGTAATCCTCTAATGTGATTTGGACAGGATTGGGAGTCCCGGTGATAGTGGTGTGGCCCGGGAAGGCCTATGGCACGCGTATCGAGGCGCTCGATTAAACGGTCTGTGAGTGGACATTGGTTTTATAAATTCGATGCATGCATAACTGTTTCATGATTGTTATAATTATGATTAAATGATTTACTTTGGATATCGGTGAATTTAAATGATTTCACGCATTTCGAGGTGATTTACGTATTTGCACGTAAACCGAGGTTTTCTGGATTTGCACCGATTTCCATAAATGTGGTTGGATTTGATTTCATGAAACGGTTACGGATTTGATAAGTAATATCGGGCCAAGGGCCCAGTTGAATTATGAAATCGGGCCAGGGGCCCAGTTAACTTATGAATCGGGCCAGGGGCCCAGTTAACTTGTGAATTCGGGCCGGGGGCCCAGTGGACTTATGAATTCAGGCCAGGGGCCAGTTAACTTATGAAATCGGGCCAGGGGCCCAGTTGATTTATTCATGTGATTCGGGTCGGGGACCCTAAAATGGAATCAAATAAATGATTTTGGATTTAAATCAACTATTTGGACTTATAATGGTTTTGATGATATTGAAATTATGGTTATGGCACGTTTCACGGTATTTGGGCTTGAGACCCGTCTGATGAAACTTAAAGATTGGTTTGGATTTTATCTATGTATATATATATGCTTTGCATTTGGATATCAACAAAATGTATTTGGTACTGCACTGTATAGATCCTTCCATATTATATTGTCTCCTCCGGATGAGGTACCCCGGAGAAGTCACGGACGTCTAGTACGTCCAACGTCTATGACGCTAAGCATCGGGGATGCTGTACCCGAATGGGGTTCGGGGATTGAACTCGGAAATTGAGACTTGAGTGGCACGCGTAGCCTTGTGATTGTGACCTTATTGACGTCAGGGACGTAAGACATCAGGGATGTCGGATTGGAGTGTATAGTGCAGTTCCTAAAATTATTTTTATGGTTCATAATATATGATATACGATTTTCAATGATGGTGCATGCATATGCGTTTACTGGGGGGGCATAAAGGTCTTATAAATGTTTTAAACAGACTTTTTTATTTTCGTCCACTCACAACTTTTGTTTTTAATGCCCTTCAGGTTGATTCCGGATGCGACTGCAGCAGAGACTGGGACATCATACACCTCCTCCATCGATCCTTACGCACTCTGGAAGCCCGGTTGGGCAATGGCAACGGGTTATCCCTTGTCTGACACCTCTTGTCAGACGGGAGCATGACACATTCCATGGTAATCCCGGGGGGATTGGGATGGGGCGTGTCATGTTATGTATTACAAATGGTTTTTATGGTTCATGACGGTTTATGGGAACCGGCATGAACTCTTGAAATGGATTTACAGGTCATGACGGTTTATGGGAACTGGCATGAACCCATGAAAGGATTTTATGGTTCATGACGGCTTATGGGGGCCGGGCATGAATCCTTGAAAGGTTTCAAGAATGATTTCAAAAGGTTTTTCATATTCCATCCTTTATATATGATTGTCTCCTCCGGGGAGGGTCGTTGGCCTGGGTGGACCCCGGAGTAGTTACGGAGCACTAACTGAGTGGAGTCGCCCCCCCCCCCCCCCCCCCAGTTGGGTTCCTTACTCTCAGGATGGGCATGGTTCGTTACCTCCAGGGAGGGTTATTGATCCACGGACATTTACCTGGGTGGACCCTGGAGAGACTTGGGTTTGAGACCTCGGTTAGCACACGTGTAGCTCTATTTCACCGTGACAGGTTCTGGATATGAATATAAGGGATAAACATGATTTAAATTGGTTTGGGAAATTATGTTTTATGATGATAAATGGTTTTGGGCTGAGATCCCACATATGGTTACTATGTTATGGTTTTCTGTAAATGGTTTTGGGCAGGAGCCCGTAGAACTTTTATTTATAGAATTTGGGGCTGAGACCCTAATTATGGTTGTTTTAACATATGTGTTTGGATAAATGATTTTACTATGCATGCATGCTTTTTAGTGGAGGGTATAAATGTCTTCTTTATGAAATATGTTTTTATAAATCCTTTATTTTTGTCCACTCACAGTCTTTCTGTTTTTAATACCCTTCAGGTTGACATCGGATGTGGACTGTAGCAGAGACCGAGATATCACATACCTCCTCCGGATCCTGGCGTACTCTGATAGCCCGGGAGGGCAAAGGTCGGAAATATCCCTTGTCTGACACTTCGTGTCAGACGGGAGCAGGGTCATCCCGCAGTAATCCCGGGGGGAGTGGTATGGGTCCTGTCAATCAATCTATACAAGTCTATATAAGAAACCCCCCAAAACCCCGAAACAGAATGCTCGTCCCGAACACACTTCCTGAGGAGAAAAATCTCTAAAACACCAACCAAATGATCTTCAATCGACCTGAAACCACCACCGTTAGATTTAGGACGTCAAAATCTTTCAAACAATACTGGGTTGACCTCAAAGTTCGTGCCCACATGCACCTGTCAAAGTTTGGTCAATGCAAGTCAACACTAATAAACCTTGACGTCAACCCTTGCTAACTTCGTCTACTGACGTCAACGCTCACATCTGACAATCCTAACAAACCAACACATGGTAGCACCTAATAGGTGCCATGTGTCACCACATAACTCATGCCACGTGTCATAAGCTGACGTCATCATGACGTCACAAGCTGATGTCATCATGATGTCACAACTGACATCATACTACCACATCACCTACCACGTCATCTCTAACAACATCTGACATGATGCCACGTGCCACTAACCTCGGTTTGCCATGTCGCCTAATGTGATGAGGTCACCTGCTGACGTCATCATCGTCTACCTCCAATTGGGTCGACCCGGGATCTTGTAATGGGTCATCCGACCCGAATACCAGATTCGGTCTATTCTCCCTCGTTTTTCAACTGTTTCTCTCTATTTGTTTTAGCAATCTGCTCGTCTTTCACCCAGGAACAAATCTATGGCATCAAAAGTTCAAAAATGTACCTTGATTTCCCTAGCCAAACTTGGACTACACAAATTTCCTTCGAACTCGTCCCCAAGATGTTTCCAGCACCTATCCTTCCTGTTTCTTGTCTCATTCGACTCGCACAACCACGAAGAAGACACACAGGGCCTTATTTAGGGTTACAATGTCCTAAAATGAAAGTCCATAAATTCAAGCACACGAGTTTACCTTTTCTTTCTAGGTTTCCAGGTAGACATCATGGCTCCACCATCTCACTCAGTCTCTTGCTCACTCTCAGCCACTCTCTAGGCTCTCCAAATGAGGGAAGAAAGGATACAGATGCATGTATGTGGGAAAAGAGGCCAATGGGATGTGTGACATTTGTTACTCATCCATTGGTTCAGAATAAATAGTGTGGACCTCATTTAACATCACTAAAAGTTAACTTCGTCGATAATTGTACAACCGTAAAAATCTGACTAAACTTTCCTTGACTCGTAACATAACCGTCTGATGTCCAAATTCGATGTGTCGTCTGCCTACGTAATCGTAATCCCTCAATCTACGTAATAGACCTCGTTCAAAGTCCAAATAACCTCCCAGGTCAAAAGTCAACATTTTTCCCATCTAGGGGAAAAATTGTAAGTTTACCTCTACTAATCCCAACTATTCTCGCTAATCACCTGGTAATCTCGTGATTACGGGTCAGGTCGTTACACCCATCTCATCCATCATCAAGCTTTGGATCTTGACGGGCGCTGAGTGGAGGAAATGGTCGTAAATGTCCTCGATCTTGGCATTTTTCGCCCTGTAAATCCGCTAGGATGACTTAACCCAGTTGATCCCCTACACTTGTACACTTTTCTCTGCAAATTCGATAAACATTATCAAGAACAATGAGCAAAAAAATGATCTTTTAAGTAAAAATATTTAACAACTCACCCTTAGGGATCATTTCGGGAGCATCCGGTTCGTCCCCCTCGACTCGCTCCTCATTGGGCTCGGGGTCAGTATGGCATTGCTCCCGTCTCCTCGAATGTGATTGATCTAGGCGTTATTTTAATACGTTTAAAAATCCAGAAAAATTATGGGATTAATATGAGAGTCAATTGGATGTTTTAGTGACCCATAGAAAGTGATTTTGATAGGAAATGTTAATCTCGGATGTTACAGGGAAACGTGCAATGCGTTCGACCGCGTACGTGTGAGTGGACTTTCTTTCTCTAAATCATATGCATGCAATTTTTACATGATTTTTGTTGATTTAAAATGTTTTAGTTGACTATGATTTTACATGATTTTTTTTTTATGGATTTTCAATGGATTTTACGGTAAATGTAACTTTGCATGTTCTATGAGGTTTGGCCATGATGGGTGATTTGGGCTTAGGTCCAGATTTCAGATTTTGTTTCGGTCTCTGAACTAGATTTTGGATATGAATTTGATGTATGGTATAAATAAGTGACTATTGATTATAAGTGGTGATTGGGTGGTGATTCTGGATATGTTTACTACGCTTGATGTAATTGTGGTATAATGTGATGTGATAACCCTCGTCGAGATGCCGATTGGTTGGTTGGTCTCCGACGTCGAGGTAATGATCCGTAGTTCCCTAGAGTTGTGAGTAGTCTCAGATGTCGAGGTAATGCTCAGTAGTTCCTGAGACTTGGACTACGACACAAGACATCGAGGTAATGCTCCGTATTTCCTGAGCTGGTCCACACTCGAGCGTCGACCTGGGCTCCGTATTTCCCAAGTGATATTAACCTGCCAGTAGTGCACATTGACATTAAGATTCATCTTGCAGGCATTAAGGTTGGGTCAGTTGGTATCATCGTGATTGTGTCGATATTTGATCTCGTTTTTATAGTTGCCTTATTTTATGGTATTATCGGATTTTCATATTACTATGCGTATTTTGAGATTGTGTTTTATTATTAAATTTGATGCATGCATAGGCTCATAAAACGGAGGGAAATTAGTAGATTTTTTAACTAGATTTTGAATCCCTCTGAGGCCACTACACGTGGATCGAGACTGCTTACGGAGTGGAGGCATAAGCCACGAGTATACGAGTATCCCTGGTCTGACAGGGCTTAGGGGTAAAGTTGGTATATTAGGTTACCTGTCAGACAGGAGCAGGACTCGGGTAGGCTATTTGTGCTGGTCTCTAGATTGGGTCCTTTCAACTTAGTATTAGAGCCAGGTTCTGAACCATGCTTGAAATTGTCATGCCTCCGGGCTGTGAGCCTCGTGCACGGTCTGGTAGTGAGACGAGGATAGGAACTCCGGGGTAGCTATTGAGGATGGGCTTGGATAGATTATATGCATTACATGTTGTTAGTGAGACTCATTTGGTTTAGTGAGATGATATATCTGCTACATGATAACATGTTTTCTGATTAATCTTGATATTTAATTGGGTTAGTGGTGTAGCTATTGGATGTCACATACTAATAGAAGAAAACAATGGTATAACTATAGATATTGGGTGAGCTCACTATTGAAAGTTAGTGTAATCATTGGTATGTGAGTTTAAAAGTTCTAATTAGATTAAGACTCATGAAAAAGTTAGGAAGTGTGAAAGTTGATATTAAGGTTTTGGAACAAGATCCAAAGAAAAGCTACTGGCCCAGTAAAAGGAGCATTCTATGATAAATACAAACAAACTACAGGGAATTTGTTATGGTGATACTTATGGGATGTATAAACCTCGTTTCCTGCAAGGATAGGAACTCCGGGGTAGCTATTGAGGATGGGCTTGAATAGATTATATGTGTTACGTGTTGTTAGTGAGACTCATTTGGTTTAGTGAGATGATATATGTGCTACATGATAACGTGTTTTCTGATTAATCTTGATATTTAATTGGGTCAGTGGTGTAGCTAGTGGATGTCACATACCAATAGAAGGAAACAATGGTATAACTATAGATATTGGGTGAGCTCACTGGTGAAAGTTAGTGTAATCATTGGTATGTGAGTTTAAAAGTTCTAATCAGATTAAGGCTCATGAAAAAGTTGGGAAGTGTGAAAGTCGATATTAAGGTTTTGGAACAAGATCCAAAGAAAAGCTACGCGCCCAGTAAAAGGAGCATTCTATGATAGATACAAATCAACTACAGGGAATTTGTTATGGTGATACTTATGGGATGTATAAATCTCGTTCCCTGTATTGAGTAAGTGCTTGAGAAGGGATAATTCTGAACCATAATTTGAATGTATTAATTGGTAAGTTTAATTCCTTAGGATACGCACTGTTACATAGTGAAATGGAAGTGGATTTCCCATAAGATGATAATGGGAATTGAGAGGGTTAAGACATGTTGATTAGTACGAGGAAGTTACATCTGGTACGATTGTATTGTTGTGGATAAGGTAATGGAAAAAGAATTATGATGTACTTTGAGGCTCTATATATATTTACGTGTATTGTTGACTAAGGATAATAAAGTCTCGAAAGGTGATATGAGGTCAATGCTAGATCTTGGAGACTGAGGGTAGTATGATTGCTTAAGCAAGTATGATATTTAGTAGAAACTGACGTGTAAAAGGACTTGATCGATGGTTTCTCTATATTTTATTTTACGAATATTAATCATAAGTTCTGGAAGTTTAGATTTAAGTGGAATTATGTGGATGTACCTGCAAAAGCCCTATGAGTTAAATTGTGGGGCTTGGGATATTGTAGTTAAAGGTTGGAAGGCTTCATGACCTAAAAGGGATCTGAGAGAACATTCCAAGTTGGGAAAAGCTGGTTGGAATTGTGAAGGTGTTATCTGGTATTGGTTAAAGGAAGGAGTGAGAGGGAGATAGTATATTGAGCAGGAAAGAAAATGAATTTCTTTGTTACAACTATAAGTTGTTAGGTAGTGGTGCTAGGGAATACCGCCATTAATATGGAATGTTTTACTATGGTGTCCTGAGGTTATGGTAATGGAGTTGAGATTGATATTGTGTTACATCAGTAAGCTAGGAATATTGTGATGAAAGCCATGTGAGTGTTGTAGTTGCCTCCGAGTCATAGGGCGATGTGGGATTCATTTTTAGGTGAAATTGGTACTCGAGTCTAGTAGTATTTAGAAGAAGTGTGGTGAGGATTGAGAGTAACGTGAATGGAGATAGTTGGTATTATCTAGAGCACCCCGTAGGGAGTTAATGATGTGGAAATCTCAGATGTAACAACACACCTGCGTTAAAAGAAAAAAAAAGATCCACGAAAAGAGAAAGGAAAGAGAAGTGTTACGCAATTTATCAGAGTTGTAAAGGGTAGGATAAACAGCGAGAGGAAAATTGGAGAAGTTGTATGCTTCCATGTGTACATTTTGGTTATAAGCATTATAATTAAGGAAATAATGATGACAACGGCGTTATATGAACAAATGGTGTGGAGAAGTGGATGTTGATTGAGGATTATAGAATCATGACTCAAAGAAAGTCTTAAATGAAATCAGGATAGAAAGATGGAAAGTGAACTTATTTAGTTAAGGTTCTAGGTAATGAATGGGAGTTCGAGAGGAACTCCAGTTTTAGTTGCAGACCAAGCTTAGTGATGCTTAAGGTTGGTGTTGAGTTAAAGTTGTGTATGTTGGAGAAGAATGCTTCAGGACACTACAAGGGTATGATGGTACTTAACTTTGATTTAGTAACTTGTTGGCTTCGAGAATGAGTAAAGGGTAATGTATGACTTCGTGATTTGTGTGACCTAATCACAATTGGATTGGCCATTACAATTATGGGCTCTCGATAGTTAAGTTCAAGATATTTCTAGATGGTCCATGTTTGGGGCATGAGTTAGTGCATATTGTTGGTAGGCAGTGTGATTGTCATGTGAATAGAGATTTTGGTTTAACCTAGTCATATGGCTGGTATGAGATAATTTTCAAATTATCGTATGATGTTGTTATTAATATGACAAGAGTTAGTATGCAAGTTGAATAGTATCCTAAGGTGACTTATATGAAGTGATAGGGTGACTTATTGATTTGATTATGGTACTCTTGAACTTTGAGTTTCAGTGAATCTATATGGATATAAGGTATATTGACCGGAAGGAATTTAGACCCCACCTTGACTAAAAAGATTATTAATTATCGTGTTTCTTGGATATAAATGTTAACTAAATAAATTACATTGTTGAGATCTTGATATGTAAATTTTGAACTGCAAGTTGTGCCTCGAAACGTTGATCATGGTAATTCAAGTTCGAGATGATAAGTAATTCTGTTCGGCTAACAGAGGCTAGCCCCGAAGAAGTAATGAAATTGTAGTCATGTCCAAAAGTAATTAAAGTGTTTTTGGACATGGCAAACAATGTTGAATTGGTTTCAGGGTTAGTTATACGTAAATTGTGTTATACAAAAACACTTGAATATGAGACTTTTGTGGGAATTAGTAATGATGTTATGGTTGAAGAAATAACCATATGAATATGACTTGGACTTCAAAATTTTTTGTGGGTATTTCAAGGTTCAGATTGTGGTCTTGATTTGTGAGAATTTGGTATGTATGTATGTATATGATGAAAGAGTAAGTTTTCAGACAGGATAACTAATTGAAAAGTTGAAATAATGGAAATGCTCTTTATTGAATTTGATGCATGTATGTGAGACCAGGTGCTATTGAAATGGAAATTGTGAGGAAACTTCGTAGGGCAAATACTCTGGGAAATAGTGGAACTGACAGGACCCGCCTCGATCCCCCTGGGACGACTCGGGGACGTGCCCTGCTTCCGTCTGACACACGAATTTAGAATACCAATTTTACCCTTATAGGAAAGCTCAAATGCATAAATATCCAAAATAAGTCATACAAATCGTCCGAAAATAAAATAGTGTCAGACAAGGGAAAGCTTAAAACACAAATTAAGCTCGACTTCTTAAGATATCCTCACGTGCCGACCTGCCTAGAAGTGGGGTTCAAGTGCACAACGTTAACCTTTGCCTTTGCCTCGGGATCCTCGTCTGCCTCAGTAGCACAGCCTGGAGGGGTCAATAAAACACTTAAAGGTGAGTGGGCCAGAAACGTAAAGTTTATAAAACAGTTTAAGCCATGAAGTAAACATACAGTTTTACCCCTCCGTTTTTGAAAACATGCATGCATAAGAATCAAAAACCATAGTAATATATCATATAAACATAACAGAGCAATATAAGCATAATCATAACATCAGCCGCTGCACTATACATAACAACCTTGACGTCCCAGATGTCTGACGTCCCAGACGTCCGATAAGGTCACAGTCCCAAGGCTACGCGTGCCACCCGGGGTCTCAATCTCGAGTCGAAATCCCGAACCCAGTCCGGGTATGGCATCTTAGATGCCTGGCGTCCTAGAGGTGCAATCATAGCAATCCTGCTCCTAAGTCACTCTACAGTCTGGTCCCTCCGTAGAATGACCCCTCGCAGGAATTGCGCCGTGACCACTCTGGGGCACCCACATCCGGAGGAGACAGTATCACTAGGGTAGATCTATACAGTGCAGGACTAAAGACAATCATCGAAATCCATACATATAGATATAATTCAAAATAGTGCATAACTAACTAGACGGGTCTCATGCCCAAACATCGTAATACGTGGCAAAATCACAACTCAAGATAATGAGATGCTTTTACATAAATCATATATATATATATATATATATATATATAAACGAAAACAGTTATACATGAAAGGGTTTAACGAAATCAAAGGCCCACTCACAGTTCAGTCCCACCGCTAATTGGACGTATAATCCTGTCCCGGTGCTAACGCACAATTCCTGTCAAGTCCAAAGTACACATAAAGGTCACTACAGGTTCCTACATCTCAAATATGAAACCCTAGAATGAAACAGACCCAGGAAAGCGGTTTGAACATGCTTCTCGAGGCTTCAAATCCTAATTTGACTAACTTGACGATCTCTGATTGACATGAAACCACCGCCATTGGAATCATATCGTCGAAACCTTGAAAAAGGAACTAGTCCCACGAAAAATATTGTTCACATGCGCCCCCACGGGCCTGGGCAACGCACGATCAACCTTAATACAGTTCTGCTGACGTCAGCATGACGTCATCCTTGACAGTGTCAGATGACACGTGTCACACCCTGACAGTCTCAGTCATTCGGCCTAGTACTACTGAAAAATGAATGGTCCTTCGACTGGTCCTTACCGAATCCTAAAACTGCACGTCGACTGGTTCCTACCGAAGCATAGTAACCGGGCCGCCGTGACCCACTACCAAGACCCGGCCATATCATCCGTTTTCGACGACCATTTTCGACAAGGTTTGATCCTAGGGGTTCGTCTAAGTCTACACTAGAGATCTATGGACTCAAAAACTAAAAAGGATGTCAAGATCTTATCTGTAACTCCAAGGAACACTCACGGCTTGCTCTGATCGTCTTCCCCATCACCCTAGTCCCTTTATGGCCTCAAAAAATTGTTCTCCTAGGTCATCAATGTCCCTAGAACACGTCCCAATATCGAGAGAAGGTTCACACAGCTAAAACTCAGCATTCGAAAACTTGGGAAAAATAGAGCCTCTTGGGTTTTTTGGCTTACCTCTGCCATGTCGCCGCCGCAGGTCGTCACATCCATCCCACTGGTGTCCTGATGTCCTAATAGTCCTAGCCTGACAGTCCTAGCCTGACATTGTTTCAAGGTTTACAGGCATTGTTTGGACGGTTTGAGTTTTTTGAGATTTTTCCTCCTTCACGGGTTCTGGGAGTTTCGGGTTTGCAGACAGGGGAGGAGGAGATGAGAGTGATGGCTGATGATGAAAATGAAGGGTGGTGAGGACGTGCGTGTTCGATCTGTGGCTGGGGAGGAGTTAAGTAGATGGGGTAGTGGTCAGGGTGTGTGTTTGTTCAAGATGGTGAGCCGTGTGTGTGTGTTCACGGATGGGAAAATATTAGACTGAGAGAGAGTGATGACTGATCATAATAAAAAGAAAAAGGAAGATGGATGAATGTAGCAGATGCAATCTTCAGAAGAAGATGAACGGTTAGGGTTGATTGAGAAGAATAAAATATATTTTATTTAACCATTGGGGGCAAGATCCACAATTTAGGGAAAGGCAACTGTGGGATGTGTGACACTGTGGGATGTGTGACCATAACTTTTTCGTCGAACGTCCATTTTTGGCGTGCCGCCTGCCTACGGACTCATGACGTCCCGATCTATGTCACGTTCATAGGTCAAAGTCCTAAATATTTCCTGGGTCAAAAGTCAAATTTTTCCTATTTTAGGGGCAAAATGGTCATTTTACAATAAAATAATTTTTACGAAAGTTTGGGTCGTTACAACCTACCCACCTTACAAAAAAAATTTCCTCGAAATTTACTCAAATAAATAGGGGTACTGTTCCCTCATTAAGTCCTCAGGTTACCACGATGCTTCCTCGACATCATGGTTTCTCCACAGCAATTTCACCAATCGAATTGTCTTGTTTTTCAGGACCTTGTCCTTCCAATCCAGAATCTGCACTGGTTGCTCTTCAAAGCTTAGGTTGGTCATCAGTTCCAGTGGTTGTTCTGGCATGGCATGTGAATCATCCTGTAGGTATTTCCGTAGCATGGACACATGGAAAACATCGTGCACTCTGGCAAGTTCTGGAGGTAATGCCAACCGATATGCCACGAACCCAATCCTCTCTGTGATCTCGTACGGTCCAATGTAACGTGGACTCAACTTCCCACGTCAACTGAAACAGATAATTCATTTCCATGGGGATAACTCTTTTGGTGATCCTGCTCCGCTTTCAATCTTTATTTGATGATTCAGACCGTTTCCTGGGTCATGTCCAACAAATTCGGCCCCACAGCTGCACGCTCTTCTACCTCCATCCAACAAATAGGTGTCCTGCACTGCCGACCGTACAGTGCCTCGTAGGGTGCCATCTCGATACTCACCTGATAACTGTTATTGTATGTGAACTCCATCAAAGGCAAATGAGTATCCCACGAATCCTGAAACTGTAACGTACAAGACCTCATCATGTTCTCTAGGGTCTGTATAGTCCTCTCAGACTGTCCATCAGTCTGTGGGTGGAAAGCTGTACTAAAATGTAGATTTGTACCCAAAGTGTTCTGTAAACTCTGCCAGAACCTGGAAGTGAAACGCGGATCTCGATCAGACACTATCAACTCCGGCGTACCATGAAGTCGAATGATCTCTTTCACGAACATCTGAGCTAGTCGGTTTGGCTTATACGTCTCTTGTATCGGCAAGAAATGAGTTGACTTGGTTAATCGGTCTACAATCACCCAAACTCCATCAAAGCCACTCCGTGTCCTCATCAACTTGAAGACAAAATCCATTGTAATGTGGTCCTATTTCCACTCGGGAATCGGAAGTGGTTGCATAGCTCCATACGGTCTCTGCCGCTCTGCCTTGAACTGCTGATAGGTCAAACATCTGCTAACAAACTCCGCAATATCCTTTTTCATTTTTGCCCACCAATAATGGTTCCGGAGGGTACGGTACATATTTGTACCTCCCGGATGCATGGCATATGCTGAACTATGGGCTTCCTCATGAATCTCTGCCCGTAACTCTGCCACCACCGACACACACAAACGGCCCAGTTTTACTCGAGCTCCATCACCTCGGATGGTAAAGTCCTGCCTCTCGCCTACTTCGATCTCTATCCTGTAAATACAAAGTGTCGGATCCTGAAATTGTGCCTCGATGATCTGATCGACTAGCAGGGTCGTACGTGAAAGCTGGCTAACAAAGCTCCATGCTCATCCATCCCAAGCATAACTCCAGTCCTTTGGTGTGCAACCGATCCCCCTGATTTTTTGCTGAGTACATCCGCCACGACATTCGCTGAGTGAACAAATGCTTAAGACTCTGATGATCGGTGAATATTCTGCAAATCACACCGTACAGATAATGTCTCCAGATCTAAAAGGCATGGACTACCATTGCCAACTCCAAATCATGCGTAGGGTAGTTCAGTTCATGTGTCTTTAGCTGTCTCGATGCATAAGCGATAACTCTGCCATTTCGCAACAACATGCAACCCAAACCCTGCAACGACGCGTCACTGTAGACCTCAAACTCTCTACTGCTATCAGGTAGTGCAAGGGAAGGTGCAGTAGTTAACCGATGTTTTAGTTCTTGAAAACTTTGCTCGCACCATTCGTCCCAAACAAACTTTACTCCCTTCCGAGTCAAACGAGTCAAAGGTGCGGCAATATTAGAGAAGCCCTTCACAAATCTCCGGTAGTAACCTGCCAAACCAGCGAAACTCTGTACCTCAGTTACTGTCGTCGGTCTAGCCCAATTTGTCATAGCTTCGGTCTTCTGGGGATCCATACTAATCTCGTCCACTGATATCACATGTCCCAGAAAACCAATGTTGTTCAGCTTAGCGTATAACTGCTTCTACCTCAACTTCCCTAAAACCAACCGTAAATGCTTCTCATGTGCCCTAGCACTCCTCGAGTACACTAGGATATCATCAATGAACACGATCACAAATGTTTCGACATAAGATCGAAAGACCCTGTTCATCAAATCCATGAATGTCGCTGGTGCATTCGTCAACCCAAAAGGCATCACCAGGAACCCATAGTGTCCATACCTTGTCCGAAACACCGTCTTTGGAACATCCTCTTCAGCAATTCTCAACTGGTGATAACCCGATCGTAAGTCAATTTTTGAGAAGTACCATGCTCCCCGCAGTTAGTCGAATAGATCATCAATACTGGGTAAGGGGTACTGGTTCTGTACCGTTTCCTTGTCGAGCTATCGATAATCAACGCACAAGTAGAGGCTCCCCTCCTTCTTCTTCACAAATAAGACTGGTGCTCCCTATGGTGACATACTCAGTTGGATGAATCCCAAATCCACCAACTCCTGCAATTGAGTTTTAAGCTCCCGCAACTCAGCCTGTGTCATTCGATATGGTGCCTGTGATATAGGTCGTGTACCGGGGAGTAATTCAATTGTGAACTTGATCTCCCGATGTGGTGGTAATCCAGGAAAATCTTCTGGGAACACAACCGGAAACACTCACACCACATGTATATCATCGACACTCGGAGTATCAACCTATGTCTCCACAACATGCGCCAGATAACCCTGGCATCCTTTCCGTCGAAGCTTGGTAGCGGCAAGTTAAGAAATCACTTCAGGTAGCGAACCGTCACGCTCTCCTTGAAAAGTAACTTTCGGCAAACCCGAACTTCGCAGAATTACTCGTCCACTACAACAATCGATGAGCGAACAATGCTTAGACAACCAATCCATCCCCAAGATGACATAGAAGTCATGAATATCCATAATGATTAGATCGGCTAGTAAATCCACATTCTCTACTCTCACCGGGCATCTCTAAATCACTTGATTCACTATGTACACAACTCTCATCGGTGTGCCAACACCCATCTCACTATCCAACACTGATATCTCACTATCTAACATACCTGCACAACTCCTCGAAATAAAAGAATGAGTGGCCCCAGCATCCATCAACACACGTACAACAAGATTAGAGATATTAAGAGTACCTGTAACAACACCTGGGGCTGACCTAGCCTGCTGCTGAGTCACTGTAAATACTTGGGCTCTAGGTCCATAAGTCTGATTGCGCCCACGCGCACGTCGCTCAACGTTGCGATCACCTCCCTATCCTCGGTCCCTAACAGTGTTGGAAGTTGAACTCTGAACTACACTAATGCCTCCTACATCGTTGCCCCTGGAAAATGTTGGGCAATCACGGGCATAGTGGCCCGATCCTCTGAAAGCAAACCAATTAACTAACTTCGGCCTGTCCACAGATCCACTAGATGCACCACTCCATGATGACTGATGTCCTGCGCCAGACCTCGATCCTGATCTCTAAGGGCTCCCATATTGACCAGACCAGCCACGACCTCGCAAAGAAGATGGTGCCCCTATGTAAAGTCCTCCTTTCGAGCCCCAATGGCTCATGGGTCCAAGATATAGGTGATCCCGATGTCGCCCCTCACCAGAAGTCTGTCGTGCCTGGTGTGTCTCCAGACTGGCCTCGACACGAATCGCTACGTCCACCATGTCCCTTAGAGTAGTGTAGTTGGTAGCTATCACAACTGCTCGGATATCCCATCTGAGTCTAAGCTCAAATTGTTGACACCTATCCTTTTCTGTGCTCACAAAAGGTACTGTGAATCGAGATAGTCTCACAAAGGTTTGTTCATACTCCGTCACTGACATACTGACCTGCTCAAGCGGTAGAAACTCTACCTCACGAGCAGTGTGAAAGGATCGTGGGTAGTACTGATCTGGGAATCTCTCCTAAAAGACTTTCCCAGTTGTAGTGTGGACAGACCAACCCGACATCACCAGGCCGTACCACCATTGGTAGGCCCCGCCTTCTAGTAGGATGGTCACCAACGTCACACGCTCACCCAGCGGGCAATGAATCATAGTAAAGATCCTCTCCCATCTAGCTATCCACTCCTGTGCTTCCTCGGGGTTTGATCCCCCACTGAAATGTGCGGCTCCCAATCGTTGAGCCCGTTCGATAATCGCACACTCCATCTCTCTTGCTACTTCATCTTCAGTCCGTGCTTAAGGGATTCTTCTTGGAGGCATAACCAACTGTTAAGAGGCATAGATTAAATAACATCTTTAAATGTCAATTGTACTAAGTACTAACCACTAATCTAGCATGCTGACCACAACCTAGTACTCTGATACCAAGTTGACAGGACCCACCCAGATCCTCTAAGGATGACTCAGGGACGTGCCATACTCCCGTCTCACACACGACCTTAGAATACCAATTTTATCCTTAGAGGAAAGCTCAAATGCATAAATATCCAAAATAAGTCATACAAATCGTCCGAAAATAAAATAGTGTGAGAAAAGGGAAAGCTTAAAAAAAATTGAGCACGACTTCCTAAGATCTTCTCATGTGCTAACCTACCCATAAGTGGGGTTGAGGTGTGCAACGTTAAGCTATGCCTCTGAATCGGGATCCCCGTCTGCCTCAGTAGCACGGCCTGGAGGGTCAATAAAACACTTAAAGGTGAGTGGGCCAGAAACATATAGTTTATAAAACAGTTTAAGCCATAAAGTAAACATATGGTTTTAGCCCTACGTTTTCCAAAACATGCATGCATCCGAATCGAAAACAATAGCAATATATCATATAAACATAATAAAGCAATATAATCATAATCATACATCAGCCGCTGCACTATACATCCCAACCCTGTCATCCCAGATGTTTGACGTCCAAGACGTATAATAAGGTCATAGTCGGGGCTACGCTTGCCACCCAGGGTCTCAATCCCGAGTCCAAATCGCGAACCCAGTCCAGCTATGGCATCCCAGATGCCTGACGTCCCAAACGTCCAATCATAGCAATCCTGCTCTTGAGTAACTCTACGGTCTGGTCCCTCCGTAGAATGACCCCTCGTAGGCATTGCCCCGTGACCACTCTGGGGTACCCACATCCGGAGGAGACAATATCACTAGGGTAGATCTATACAGTGCAGGACTAAAGACAATCATCGAAATCCATACATATAGATATAATTCAAAACAGTGCATAACTAACCAGACGGGTCTCATGCCCAAACATCGTAATACGTGCCAAAATCATAACTCAAGATAATCAGATGCTTTTGCTTGAAAACAGTTATGCATGAAAGTGTTTAACAAAATCAAAGGCCCACTCACAGTTCAGTCCCACCGCTAACTGGACGTATAATTTTGTCCCAGTGCTAACGTACAGTTCCTGTCAAGTCCAAAGTACACATAAAGTCCACCACAAGTTCCTACATCTCAAATATGAAGCCCTAGAATGAAACCAACCTGGGAAAGCCGTATGAACACGCTTCCCGAGGCTTCAAACCCTAATTTGACCAATTGAACGATCTCTGATTGATACGAAAACACCGTCATTGGATTTGTATCGTCGAAACCTTGAAAATGTTACTGGTCCCACCCAATATACTGTTCACATGCGCCCTCATGCGCCTGGTCAACCCCACTACAGTACTGATGACGTCAACATGACGTCATCCTTGACAATGTCACATGAAACGTGTCTCACCCTAACTGGTCACAGATCTGACATGTATGACATGATGATGTCATCATCTCTAATATTCAGCCTGATCCTACCGAAAACTACACTGTCCTTCGCCTGGTCCCCACAGAAACCTAAAATTGCAAGTCGGTCGATTCCTACCGAAGCACAGTAACCGGGCCGCCGTGACCCACGACCAAGACCCGACCATATCTTTTGCTTCCAACCACCATTTTCGATAAGGTTTGATCCTAGGGGTTCGTCTAAGTCTACACTAGAGATCCGCCGACTCAAAAACTAAAGAGGATGTCGAGATCATACCTATAACTCGAAGGAACACTCGCGGCTTGCTCCGGTCGTCTTCCTCGTCAACCCAGACCCTTTCTAGCCTCGAAAACTGGTTCTCCTAGGTCGTCAATGTCCCTAGAACACGTCCCAATAACAAGAGAAGGTTCACACACCCTAAAACTCAGCATTCGAAAACTTGGGAAAAACAGAGCCTCTCGGGTTTTCCCGCTTACCTCCCCCGTGTCGCCGCCGCAGGTCGTCACGTCCATCCCACTGTTGTCCTGACGTCCTAACAGTCCTAGCCTAACATTTTTTCGAGGTTTAAAGGCAAGGTTTGGGCGATTTGAGTTCTTCGAGATTGTTCCTCCTTCCCGGGTTCTAGGAGTTTCGGGTTTGCAGACAGGGTAGGAGGAGATGAGAGTGATGGCTGATGATGAAAATGAAGGCTAGTAAGGACGTGCGTGTTCGATATGTGGCTGGGGGGGTGGGGGGAGTTAAGTAGATAGGGTAGTGGTCAGGTCTGTTTTTGTTCAAGATGGTGAGCCGTGTGTGTGTTCACGGGTGGGACAATATGAGAGTGAGAGAGAGTGATGACTGATCAGAATAAAAATAAAAGGGAAGATGGATGAATGGTGCAGATGCAATCTTAAGAAGAAGATGAACGGTTAGGGTTGATTGAGAAGAATAAAATATATTTTATTTGACCAATAGGGGCAAGATCCATAATTTAGGGAAAGGTAAGTGTGGGATGAGTGACACTTGTCACTTGTCACTCATCCAAGGGTCCAGATTAATTCTAGGTTTAAATCATATTACAATATTTTATTATTGTTTTAATCAAACTCCCGGTTTGTATGTTTAATCGATTTCACTCCTGTGACCATAACGTTTTCGTCGATCGTTCGTTTTCGGTGTGCTGCCTTCCTACAGACTCGGGACGTTCCGATCTACGTCACGGTCAGAGGTCAAAGTCCTAAATATTTTCTGGGTCAAAAGTCAACTTTTTCCTCCTTCAAGGGAAAAATGGTCATTTTACAATAAAATAATATTTACGAAGTTCGGGTCGTTACAGGAACTATTTGATAAGTTTTGGATTTTGACTAGTACTGGATACTTGAGACTGCAGTTAGTTATGTTTCAAAATGAAATTGACACACTCATGAGTTATGGGTGTGGTGGTAATGGTGATTGAGTTTTGAGTAACTCAATTGTCCAATTTGAGTATGGACATGGAATTGGTTTAGTTCTGAAATTTCGAGGAAGAAATTTCATTAAGGCGGGTGGATTGTAACGGCTCAGATTACAAGGAAACGTAAATTGGAAAAATTGGAGTCAAAGAGAGGATTTTACCCTTGGAAAAGTCAAAATATTGACTTTTTGTTGTGGACCTCTTTTGAGAATTCCGAGAAGATCGTTGTAAAGGTCTCGAAATCCTGAGTTCATAGACAGGTAGCACGTGAAAATTGAAGATCGTTTGAGGTTGTTTCAGGCCATGAAACCCCAAGGGTATTTTTGGTTATTATGCTTGAAGCGCATTTTTGTCATTTTGTAACAAGGGCCAATTACATGCTGACATGTGTCAAGTTGTTGGGCGTTCTGATATTTATCCTTTCCACTGACCTACTCATCTATTTATAGTTGTGTGTTGAGTGTTGAGTGTTGGATAGGTTTCAGTCGCCATGTACCGAAACCATGAAAAATGGTGATCGATAAAGTGACAGCTTGAGTTGAGGGTGGAGGACTTGGTTAATGAGTTGGCAATTGATGTAATGAGATCATGTGGGAGTAACATGAGTCATGGTGGTGTCTGGGCATTGGAAAACCCTTGGAACTCTTGAACCCAAAACTCCCTCGAAGGATCCCTATTTTGGATTTTTTTTTTTGGAGGCCTGGTTACTGGATATGATAGATCCGGATGTCCTCCTGGAGGCTTGGCAATCAATAAGGGCTTGAAAATAAAGGCCGTGAACACTGGAGATTGTCCGGGATAAGAATCAAAGTTTTGCCGAGAATGGAGGTAAGACATCTTGACCTTTTTGTGAATTTTCATTGTTTTGGAAGTCATATATCCAATATAGAATAATTTAGAACATATCAGTCGAAAAATGGAGGAAAACAGGAAAGAAATGAGTGTTTTATGGTTGGGTCTAGTCGCTAGGATCAGATCCTGCGCGCAGACCCGTGGGTTGACCCAGATAGACCTTGAAGATGATGAATAGTAATGGTGGTGCGTGCCCACCACAGGCAGCCTTTGATCGGTGTGTGGGGGTGCATGACATCTCATCTTGGGATTTGTCCAACACAAAAGTTATAATTTTTTATGTTACGAGTCCAGCGGTATAATTTACGAGGCAATCAGATATCGTCTCAAAGTAGTTTTGACTGTTCAAAGGTTTTAGGCATTATCTTAATATGTTTAAAAATCCCAAAAACTTATGGGATTAATATGTTAGTCAATTGGGATGTTTTAGTGACCTTTTGAAAGTAATTTTGACAGGAGATGATATTCTTGAATGTTACGGGGGAACGTGCAATGCGGTTCGACCGCACATAAGGTACATGTGAGTTGGCTTTCTTTCTCTAATTCCTATGGTTGCAATTTTTATGTGATTTTCCATGATTTAAAATGTGTTTTACTTGACTATGATTTTCATATAATTTTACATGATTTTTTATGGATTTTCATTGGATTCTACTGTAAATGTAACTTTGCACATTTTACGAGGTTTAGCCATGATGGGTGATTTGGGCATAGGCCCGAATTCATATTTGGTTTTGGCCTCTGAACTGGATTTTGGTTCTTAATTTGATGTATGATATAAATAGGTGACTATTAAGTATGCTTGGCGATTGGGTATTGATTCTGGATATGTTTACTACACTTGATGTGACTATGATATGATATGATGTGTAACTTTGCACATCGATGTAATGCTCTGTAGTTCCTGAGACTTGTGAGCAGTCTTAGACATCGAGGTAATGCTTCGTAGTTACTGAGACTGGGACTGCGGCACAAACATCGAGGTAATACTCCGCAGTTCCTGACTCAATCCACGCTCGGACATCGAGTTGGGCTTCGTTGTTCCCGAGTGATAATAACCTACCGATAGTGCACATTAGCATATTGATGTAGCTTGCAGACATCGAGGTTGGGTCAATTAGTATGATCGTTATTGTGATGATATTTGATATGGTTTTTATAGTTTCCTTAGTTTATAATATTATCTAATTTTTGTATTACTACGCGTATTTTGAGATTGTGTTTTATTGGTAAATTTGATGCATGCATAGTTTAATAATAGGAGGGAAATTAGTATATTTTTGAACTATGTAGTTATAAACCTTTCTTTTCTTTCACTCACACACTTTCATTGGTTTTGAATATGTCTAGGGCCACTACATGGGGATCGAGGGTTCTTACAAAGCAGTGTCATGAAGCACGAGTATGCGAGTATCCCTGGTTTGACAGGACTTTAGGGGTAAACTTGGTATATTAGGTTGACTATCATACGGGAGCAGGACCCGGGTAGGCTATTTGTCGTGTTCTCCGGGTTGGGTTCTGTCAACTTGGTATCAGAGCCAGGTTTTTATACATACTTGAAATTGTCATTCCTCTGAGATGTGAGCCTCGTGGAGGGTTTGGTAGTGAGACGAGGATTGAAACTCCAAGGTAGTTATTGAGGATGGGTTTAAACTGATTACATGTGAAACTTGTTGTTAGTGAGACCCATCTGGTTTAGTGAGATGATATATATGCTTTATGATAACATATTTTTTAAGTAATCCTGTTATTTAATTTTGTCAGTGGTGTAGCTAGTGGATGCCACATACCAATAGAAGAAAACAATGGTATAACTTTAGATATTGGGCGAGTTCACTGGTGAAATTTAGTGTAATCATTGGTCTGTGAGGACTTGAACAAAATAAATGGATATGTTTCTTCAGTTGGAATAACTGTTGAGAAATTATTTAAGGTATGGCCTTTTGTCGGATCTGACACGTATCATTAGACGTTGATTGATAATTATATGTGTATGGATTAGGGCTTAGGAAAAAGTCGGGAAGTGCGAAAGTCAATAATAAGGTTTTGGAATGGGATCTGAAGCAATATTATGAGACTAGTAAAAGGAGCCTTCAATGATAGATACAAACCGACTATAGGGAATTTGTTATGGTGATACTTATGGGATGTATAAACCCACACCCCTCTCTGCATTTAGTAAGTGTTTGAGAAGGGATAGTTTTGAACCGTAATTTGAATGTCTTAATTGAAAAGTTCAATTCCTAGAGAAACACATTATTACTTAGTGAAATGGTTGTGGGTTTCCCATTAGATGATAACGGGAATTGGGATGGTTAAGACTGGTCAATTAGTACGAGGAAGTTACATGTGGTACGGTTGTATTGTTGTGGATAAGGTAATGGAAAAGGAAATGTGATGTACTTTGAGGCCCTATATATATATAGTTACTTGTATTTCTGACTAAGCAAAATAAAGTACCGAAAATGTGATATGAGGTCAATGCTAGATCTTGGAGACTGAGGGTGGTATGATTGTCTAAGCCAGTATGATGGTTAGTAGAAAATGACTTGTGTAAAAGGACTTGATTGATGGTTTGTCTATATTTTATTTTGCGAATATTAATCATAAGTTCTGGAAGGTTAGATATAAGTGGAATGTTGTGGAAGTAACTGCAAAAGCCCAATGTCTTAGACTGTGGGGCTTGGGATATAGTAGTTAAAGGTTGAAAAGCATCACGAACTAAAATGGATCTAAGAGAAGATGCCAAGTTGGGAAAATCTGGTTGGAATTTTGGATGCTTACGGAGCGGAGGCATGAGCCATGAGTATGCGAGTATCTTTGGTCTGATAGGGCTTTAGGGGTAAACTTGGTATATTAGGTTACCAATGAAACATAAGCAGGACCCAGATAGGCTATTTTTGGTGTTCTCCAGGTTGGGCTCTGTAAAAAAAATACTAAGGAAGAAGAAAAGAGAGTCAGGGCTTAGCAAAGAAAAGGATAATGTGACAGAAGGGAAGTCTCAAACCTGTAGGTCCAAACACAAACCCGTGAAGCAAGCTTGCGAGTTTGAGACATACAACCAGATTTTTAGCTGGAAACTCTGGAAATGAGGCTGTTGTTGATAGCTTAGAGTTTCTGTGACCTGTGCAGGCTAATGAGTCGAGTTTTGGATGCTAGAAACAACCTAGACAATGAATGGAGTTAGTTTATCAGAAGTTTGGAGTTGGTGAGTAATTTTCTTGGTAAGTTCTTGAGTTTTAAGTCCATAGATCATTAGTTAGGATGATTTGAAGATTTCTAGTCGAAGAAGAATTTAAAAAGGACAAAAAATTGAGGATTTAGAATTGGATCGGGTCGCCGAGTCAGGCGACCCGAATAAAGGAGCAGTTAGGTGAGGAAGGCAACCCTGTAGTTGTGGCACATGGACACTATGCACAGCGCCTTAGGCTGGCGCGTGGGGGCACATGCTACCTCATCTAGGGATTCTTCCATAGTATTGGATGTTAAGAGTCCAACGGTACAATTTTTTAGGCGATCAAACATCGTCTCAGGGTTGTTTTGGTTGTTTAAAGGCTTAGGTTCGTTTTAAATCCGTTTAAAATCCCAAACAAATTGTGGGATTAAAAAATAAAAGATATTTGGAACTGCGTTTTTTAATTTTAATGTGATTTTTAACAAGTTTTGAGATTTCCAAAAATTACGAAAATACGTACAAATGGGAATTCAACTATTCGGAGCTGTTGGGTGCACTTTCTTTTCCCTAAACTATTATGCATGCATACCTACATGATTTAAATGGGAATTCAACTATTCAGATTTTTATATGATTTTTGGTGGATTTTACAAAAGTTATTTTGTTGCACATTTTGTGGGGTTTACTCGAGAATTTATTTTTGGATTTCGTTTAAATTGCGAATTTGGGTTAAATATGGTTTGTGACATGAGATATTGTGATATTGAGATATTTATGAATTTTATATGATTTTTGGTGATTTATTTCACGGAAGTATGTTAATGGCACATTTTACGAGAATATTGTTGATTGTGTTTTGGGCGTAGGCCTGAGGTTCTTGTTATGGGTTTGGTTTGTGATATTGATATGTAATATGGACGTGTGAATGCTTTATATTGGTACGTGGTGGAATGTTGTATGCGAACTGTATGTGTGTGTTGATTGATTGGATGGTTAGTCTCAAACGTCGACTTGAGGGCTTCGAATCCTTAAACTAGTATTGTGTATAATTGTGATTGCGTTGATTGGAGGTGAGTCTCAGACGTCAAGGCTAGGGCTCCAGTTCTTGAGACTGTGTTTTGATGACTCGGACGTCAACCCTGGAGCTCCGGTTCCTGAGCGAGTATGTGTGTGATGGCCTGGTGATGGAGACCTTGTGATGTGATGCTTAATGTTGTGCTTGTACAATGATGTTGAGTTTATTCTGTGTGAATTCTATGATATTGGATATGGATTGATTGTGTAAGAATGGTGTGACTTGTGATGAGTAACCCTCCTCGTGATGCATGTTGACTGTGTTGTACTGACTCGGACATCGAGCTGGGGCTTTGATTCCTAAGTGAATTCATGGTGTGCCTACTATTAGGGCAGTGCTTTGGTGTTTGATATTGTGATTTGAGAATGGCTTGGATGTGAGATGATTGTATGTAAATGATGTGATGCTTCCCATGTGATTGATGTGTTGACTCGCGTATGGTTGTGAGTTATGTTGACTGATTTCGTGGTCTCACTAGGTTTCTGGAATTGTGGGTTTCACGTACTTCAAGACTTGGCATTATTCAACATACCAAAACTTAATAATTTTACGTATCCGTGCATGGTTTTGGAAAACAGATGGTGAATTATAGGTATTTTCAAATTATGTTATTTAAATGTTTCTTTTTGTCCATTCACACATGTTCTAGGTTTTTGTGACCCTCTATGGGCGTTGCACAGGAATCAAGGCTCATAGGCGGAGGCATGAACTTGAGAGACTTGTGTGTATCCCTGATCAGACAAGGTTTCATACGTATTTTTTATTCTCGTCAGACAAAAGCAAGACCCGTGTGTACTTTTCTAGTGTATTCGGGTGGGGTCCTGTCAACTTGGTATCAGAGCCAAGGTTCTGAGTGGTTGTGTTGATTTCATGCCTTCGAGATGCGAGCCTTGATAAGTCACAAATTAAGCATCATTTCAACGTTATTTCTTATCCCTTTTACTTATCTTTTGATTATAATCATTCAAACAATAGGAGAAAATGATCTCTTTTGTGAAGTTTGTGCAGATTGCTTAGTTGAGGTTTAAACCATGTCTTGTAATGAAATGTGATATTTCCAAGGCTAAATCTTTAAGGACTCATCAAGGACTCATAAAGGGCCTCATCATCTCCCACTTACATGACCAAGATCCACCAAGACCCTAAAAGTCACGGCCAAGCCCCTAGAAGCCCACAAAATGCGATTAAGGGTGTTTTAGGGGGTTTACTTGTGCATCAAGAAACTTTGGACGAATTTTCCTACCTTTCTGAATGAGGAATGATATGGATTGACTTGGATAAGAAGCTTTAATTATATTCCTAATCAGATATGAAGTTAAAGATTGCAAGAAATAAGGAAAAGGAATTTTCTTGGAAATCAAGAAACCATCTTGTACATGGCTAGGGTTAATTAACTTCCCTAGCCGCAAATTATCACTTTTCCTTTAATTTAGGCAATGTAATCTGATTTAGGATAGCATTAAATGAATTCCTAGTCAAAGATGAAGTCAAGAAGTGGAAAGAAGGAAGGAAAGGGACTCCTTGTAAAAGAAGGACACAAAATGCGGCAACACTTGGTTTTCACGGCTACGGAGTTTCCTCCTTGTTTTGGGGGCAGTTTTCCCTTTCTTTTAGGGAGATGTTAGGGCAGGTGTTAGGGGATATAAATAGATGTTTTCTCATTGTTTTTGGACGTCTAATTTACCTCCTAAGGTCCCAAAACTCTGCAAAAATTTATGCTTAAAGTTTATACACAAAGTAGCCGCAATTTACCTATTGTTCATGCTTTTGGATTCAAGTCTTGCATCTTCTTTGTGACGTGAAGCTTGGGAGAAGAAGAAGTGTTTGTGCCACTTCTCTCACACATCATTCATCTTAGTATTTGTGTTTCTTAATCCCCAATCTCTTTAAGTTTATATGCATTCAATTATGATGTTGGTTAACTTAGTTATGCGTGAGTAGTTTCCTTTAGGATTAGGGCTGTTTGAAGCCCTAGCCATGTTAGTTTATAATTAGATTTCTAGCTGTTGATTATGGTTGTTATGTATGCCTGGATTTGTTGGATTACTATGCTTCATGAACTGAATTTATGCTTGTAAGTTTGATCACCTTATTTGCGCATAATTGTCGATGTAATTGCTTGAGGGATCACCTCGATGTTTGTGTTCACCCTGCAATTTGTAGCATCATATTTAAGAGGGGGAATCTTATTCGTAATCTAAATTCATGACTCCCTAGGATTGCACATCACTTTACTAGGGATAGTGTAGTGTCATTAAATCTTCTTCATGTTTCATGCATTATCACACACCATCGGTAATAGTTGTTTAAGGGCAGGTACATCACGGTTAAACATGTAATCTAAGAGAAGATAAATGTGTAGGGTGAGCCTTAGTCGGACCCTTGCATGGGCACTTAATTCAGATACATGGACAATTAATCTAATCAACGAAATCTAAGGAGAACTTTAATTGGTAAAGGTGGATAACATGTCCTAATTCGTCCTAATCATCCAATCAACTTTCAAATCAAGTTATTCATCATTTTGCACTTGTTTTTATCATTCTAATTTGTTCTAATCATCACTCAAAACCCCCCAACGTTTTTGTACTTTTTCTCAAGTTGTTTCATTCCAAACTAAGTGGATTCACATTGAACAAGTCCTCGAGGGATCGACCTTTGCAAACCTACTATACTCGTCATACGATTTTGTGCACTTGCAAAGTATTACATTAGGAGTTATCATTCATAATTTCTTGGTTGATAAATCTTCTATCAAGCCTCGTGCACGGCTTAGTGAGGAGATGAGTTGATGAGCTCTGGATAGTCGTACAGTTGTTAGTGGTTCTAAATTTGGAGATCGAATTGAGAATTTTATGTATTTATATGTGGTTGTGTGTGTCGGAAAATGTGTAGGTATTAGGATGGTTGTTGATTTGAGTTTACATGAGATGGTTAATTGTGATTGATTATTAATGTGTTTGACTCCTCGATACTCGTGCGTCGTGAGGTGAACTAAGTCTGAGCTATTAATATTGGTATGTTCATATATGTGTTGGTTACGGACATGGGTCATGATTGTGGATTAGGACTCGGAAAGAATCTGGCATAAGGATTAAGGCTCGAAAAGAGCCGAAAAGTGTGATTGGATATGGAAATGTTGTGGTTAGTGTTGGATACTGGTTTGGTTGATAGGACCCATCCCAATCCCCCTAGGATTAACGCGGGATGACCCTGCACCCGTCTGACATGTAGTGTCAGACAAGGGATATTTCTGACCTTTGCCCTCCCAGTCTATCAGAGTACGCCAGGATCCGGAGGAGGTATGTGATATCTCGGTCTCTGCTACAATCCACACCGTATCCAACCTGAAAGGTATTAAAAACAGAAAGACTGTGCGTGGACAAAAATAAAGAGTTTATAAAACATATTTCATAAAAGACCTTTATACCCTTCACTAAAAAGTATGCATGCATAGTAAAACCATTTATTCAATCACATATGTTTAAACAACCATATTTAGGGTCACAGACCCAAGTTCCGTAAATACAAGTCACACGGGCTCCTGCCCGAAACCATTTACAGAAAACCATAACATAATAAACATATGTGGGATCTCAGCCCAAATCCATTTATCATCATAAAACACAATTTCCCAAACAAATTGAAATCATGTTTATCCATTATATTTCATATCCAAGAACCTGTCACGGTAAAATAAAGCTACGTGCGTGCTAACCGGGGTCCCAAACCCGTCTCTTTAGGGTCCACCCAGGTCAATGTTCATAGATCAATGACCCTCCCTGGAGGTAACGAACCGTGCCCATTCAGAGAGTAAGGAACCCAACTGGGGGGCGACTCCACTCAGTTAGTGCTCCGTGACTACTCCGGGGTCCACCCAGGCCAACGACCTTCCCCGGAGGAGACAATCATATATAAAGGTTGGAATATGAAAAACCTTTTGAAATCATTCTTTAAACCCTTCCAGGATTCATGTCCGGACCTCACTAGCTGTCATGAACCATAAAACCTTTCAAAGGTTCATGCTGGTTCCCATAAACCTTCATGACCAGTAAAATCCTTTCAAGGGTTCATGCCGGTTTCCAAAAACCGTCATGACCCGTAAAAACCATTTCTAGGGTCCCTGACTCGAAATCACCATCATAACACATAACTGGGCCCTAGGCCCGAATCCACATACAAACTGGACCTCCAGTCCGAATCGTAAACCAATTGGGCCTTGTGCCCGATTCCTTAAATCAAACGGGTCTCGTGCCCGATTCCGTATTTCCAAATCCGAAATCAATTTAAGAACCAATTGGGCCTCCAGCCCGAGAACGTCATTAAAAGGGACTTCGAGTCCGAGGGTTCTTGAATCAAATGGGTTTCGAACCCGAGTTTACCTTTTCAAATCCAAAACCATTTCATGAAATCATATCCAAAACCATAAGTACCGAAAGTTAGAGTAAAACCGGAAAACCACGACTTACGTGCAAGCACGTAAATCGCCTCGAAATACGTGAAACCATATAATTCACCAATATCCAAGTCAACATCATAGAATCACATTCATAATCCATATAAAACATTTATGCATGCATCACAGTTTAGAAATAAAGGTCCACTCACAGACCGTCCAAAGCCGCGCCTCGATACGCGTGCCATAATCGTCTCCAGGGTCAATCGTCGTCACCGGGACTCCCAAACCTGTCCAAATTCATTTAGAGGGTTACTAATAGCCTCATTAACCTCTCATTGAAGTCCCATAATTTCCCCATTTTCTAACTATTTTTAAAACCGATCCTAAACCTTCGGACACCCCGAAGCCTATCGAAACGGTATCCGATCAACACGAAACTAGTCCCAAAATGTTCGTTACATCGAATAGATGAATTGTAACGACCCGTCCCGAATTCCGGGATTAGTTTAGTTACTAATCTCGATTAGTGAGGTTGAACGGTGCTTAGTAGGGCGGAATCGGACAAATTGTGCAAAATGACCGTTTTGCCCCTGGTCGTGGGCAAAATGTTGACTTTTGGATCGGGCGGTCAAACGGACTTTGACCGATGACCGTGACGTAGTTTGGGATGTCACGAGTTCATAGACAGGTGGCACGTTCGATTCCGACATTCGTAGAGAAAGTTGTGGTGTTCGGAAGTTGAGGGGTATTTTGGTAATTTGGCTTATTAGGGGCCAAATGTTGACTTTTTGACCGGGAGGTCCGATGGACGAGGGCCAAGGACCGTTACGTAGGTATCGTCGATACGAATCCAACGACAGGCGGCATGCCGAAATCGGAGATTCGACGACGACGTTATGGTCAAGGAAACGAACTAACGAACCGAGGCTCGGATTAAAATAATAATATAATAATGAATAGTGACCGTTAGCTGCGCACATCCGGATGAGTGACAAGTGTCACCCATCCCTTGTTTCCAGCTCCTTGTTTCCCTCCAAACATCATCATTACTACATCATCATCATCTAATCCACCATTTCCCCTAATTTTCTCCTTTTTGTCTTCAAACCGTGCACAAATATTGGGGGAATCAGATTGGGGAGATTTGGCTCCCTCTCTCTGCCGTTCTTGAGAGAAAAATGAGAGACTAAGATGATTGAATTAACTGGGGAAACACGAGGGATTGAGTGTGGGTTGAATTTTGGATTATGGATTTCGGGAAAATTAGAGGGAAAATTCGAATTGGAGGAGTTGAGTAGTGAGGATCGAATTGGTGATTACTTCGAGCTTCCTGGGTTCACAACGATCATAATTGTCGAAGAAACGAGTTGAAATGGTGCTGTTTTGGCTCTGATCACACTTGGTGACAGAGAAGGAAATTCGAGCTTGAGTCGTGGCGTTTGAGGCTTTGAATGATTCAATTGAGGTGGGGAAACTACTTCTCATGATCCCACGATGCTTCTGGGTTCGCCAATTGAAAGAAAACGGATGTGGTTGACAGAACTCCATGGTTGAACAGTGACGGTGTTCGAGCTTGAGTCGTGACGATTGAGCACAGGATTGATGCAATTGATGTGGGGGAATTGTTCCTCAAGGTCCGTTGATGCTTCTGGGATCATCAATTGGATGAAACCTGCAGCCATTGAGGGAATTCCATGATTGAACAGTGACCGGAGTGTTCTTCGTGTTCATCGTGGAATCGATGGAATCTGGGTAAGGATTTGTGTAATTGAGTTTACAGACCTGTAATTGGACTTAAAACGAAACTAACTGATTGATCAATTGAAGGAATTAAGGCTGAATTGATAGACATTGAACCGGGTTGTATCGCGGGTAAATTGGACCCTTTTACCAGAGATACGGGTTGGGCTGGTGACACTGTTCACGGCGCGTAGATTTCACGCGCAGCCGCTCACGGCGGCGCGTGACGGCGCGTGGGCACGAATCTCGAGGTGAGGTCAACATGACTTTTAATCTATTCGATGTAACGGACATTTTGGGATTGGTTTCGTGTCGATCGTACACCGTCTCGATATTGTTCGGGATGTCCGAAGGTTTTAAATTAAGTTTAAAAATAAGTAAAAATTCGGAAAATTACGGAACTTTGATAGGATGTTAATGATGAGGTTAGTGACCCTCTAATGTGATTTGGACAGGATTGGGAGTCCCGGTGATAGTGGTGTGGCCCGAGAGGGCCGGTGGCACGCGTATCGAGGCATACTGTTAAAACAGTCTGTGAGTGGACATTGGTTTTATAAATCCTATTATATACAAGATTTCTATGATGGTATTTGTGAGTATTGATTTCGGGTATGTTGCACGTATTTCGAGGTGTTTCCCGTATTTCACGTATATCGGGATTAACGGTTTATTTGTGGTTTTGCGTGCTTGTGGTTAAATAAATAATATGATAAAACGGTTTTTATATTGGAAATATGAACTCGGGCTTGAGGCCCAATTATGTTGGAAATTTCGGACTTGGAGTCCATTTGAGAATCGGGCCGGGGGCCCAGTTGGTTAATGAAATCGGGTCAGGGGCCCAGTTGGTATGAAATCGGGCTGAGACCCATTTGAGTTAAGTTATCGGGCCAGGGGCCCAGTTGATTTATGAATTCGGGTCGTGGGCCCAGTGGGTTAATAAAGTCGGGCTGCGGGCCTAGTTGGTTTACAAATCGGGTCGTGGGCCCAGTGGTTCATAAAATCGGGCATGAGGCCCAATTGGATTATAATGGTGATTTCGTGTCAGGGACCCTATATTTAATAATTGTGATTTTGGGTCAAGGACCCTAAATGGAATTACATGGTTTTATGGAAATTTCGGGCAGGGCCCAATGGTAATGATGTGATAAAAGGATTTAATAAAACTATTTTCCATATACCATCTGGATACAAGGATATATGATGGTCTCCTCCAGATGTCTGGGACACTGGGGAAGTCACGGTGCATTGCCTGCGAGGGGTCATTATACGGAGCAGCCGGACCTTGATGACTCAGGAGCAGGATTGCTATGATTGACGTCAGGGACGTCAGACATCAGGGATGTCAGATATATGGACCCGGAGAGACGCCGGGCAGCACGCATAGCTTATAAAACCGTGAGATATGACGTCAGGGACGTCTAGCATCAGGGATGCTGGTGATGGTAATGGTAAAATACGAATTAATGAAATGGCTTTCCGGGTGGATTTGTGATTATATGATTTTAATGGATTGATGTTCATTTATGGTCGTGGGTGGTGACCCACATGGTTGTTTATGTGTAGTTGCGGTATTCCACAGTTTTGGGCTGAGTTCCCACCCTTGGTTTTTGGTTAACGGTTTTTGGGCTAAGGCCCTAATGGCTCGGTTGAGCAAACGTTTTGGTTACTGGTTTTCGTGGCATGCATACGTTTTTATTGGAGGGCATAAATGTCTTATAACTGTATTTGATAAACTTATTGGTTTTTGTCCACTCACAGCTTTTGGTTTTAATGCCCTTCAGGTTGATTACAGATGCGATTGCAGCAGAGACTGGGACATTGCACACCTCCTCCATCGATCCTTGCGCACTCTGGATGCCTCGTTGGGCAGTGGCTCTTGGTTATCCCTTGTCTGACACCCCTTGTTGGACGGGAGCAGGGCACATTCCATGGTAATCCCGGGGGGATTGGGATGGGTCCTGTCATGAAATTACATGTTGGAACCACCCCCAAAGGAGTGACCACGCACCCACACGCGCCCCTAGAAGGGACTGCTCGGGGGCCTCACGCACCCTGCACAGTTCCTTCTTCAACCTTGCAACGGTCGGTCTGAACCGGCCGGTCTGGTTCTCAGGTTTTCCTCGACCGGTGTGATCGGTCCAGCGGTTTTCCTCCCCTATTTTGGTCTGATTCAACCCCAAATCAATCCTATAATTTTCCTAGCATCCATATGAATTAGAACCTTAAAAACCTACATAAAACGTATGGTTCGAAATGAACCTCACGGTTCTGTTTTTCCTGATCAACCTCCACGACGTTTCAGCCGTTAAACCCCACCAAAACCTTCCTAAAATGTCCCTAGCAACCTATTGAACACCTCCTAATCACCCACAAGCAACCATAATGGAAAAACCAAATTAAAAATGGAAAAATGGGTAACCGGGTACCTCTCGGGCCCTTGGCTCCAGCCGTGCACGGCGGCGTCAGCTAGCCGGCCACCGTCATCCAACATCCCCTCATCACTCCCTGGCCTCACTATCATGATCATAGGGTAAGGGTTGGATTAGTTTGGGTTGCACAGATGAGAGAAAATGGTGAGATCGGGTGGGTTTGTGTTTGAATGAAGAAAATGGAATGGTCGATGCATGTATCAATTTGGGTGGCCTGTGGATGGGTGACAAGTGTCACTCATCCATTGGGCCTCCATAAAATATCTGGGCCCCACTAAACTCCAAAACACAATCGTTTCGTAATTCGCGCAATAGTTCCCCGAAACTTCCTTGAACCGTAACTTCGTCGTCGAACGTCCAAATTTGACGTGTCACTTGCCTACGGGTTCGTATCATCCCGATCTATATAACGGTTCTCGGCCCTCGACCATCGGACTTCCCGGTCAAAAAGTCAACATTTTGCCCCTTTTAACCAAAATTACCAAATTTCCCTTAACCTTCCGAACGTCATAACTTCTTGTTCAAATGTCGGAATTGAACATGCCACCTATCTATGAACTCATGGCGTCCTAAACTACGTCACGGTCATCGGTCAAAGTCCGTTTGACCGCCTAAATGAAAAGTCAACATTTTGCCCACGCATAGTGCTAAAACGGTCATTTTGCATCGTTCGTCCGATTTCGCCTAACTAATCACCGATTAACCTCACTAATCATGATTAGTCACTAATCTAATCTAGGAATTTGGAACGGGTGGTTACTTTGGTGTTGTCGTGTGATGTGATTGCTACTTGAGTTATTAGTTAGTTGACTTTGCTTATAGATATGGTTTTGAGTGTTAGTCCTAGATTTAGAATGAGAGCTCGGGAAAGATTTAAGATGGTATGATGTAAATGTGAGATGGATAGTTGTGATAGTTGAGACTTTAAATGGTATGGTTCCTGAGATATGATTTTCTTGGTCAAAGTCAAATTGTTGACTTTTTGACCAGGATCTCGGCTAGGTAATTTTTTGAAGACCATTGCGAAAGTCTCAGCCTCCCGAGTACGTTGATAAGGGCATACCAGAAACGGAGTTCAAATGGTTTAGTTTTAGGTCTAAGACGTGTAGGGGCAATTCGGTAATTTGTTCAATGAAGGGTATTTTGGTAATTGAACTTGTCAGATATTTTTTTGTGAACGAATTGAAGTGGGACAAGTTTCCCTATCCGTTAGGGAACTGTGCCATCGTCTGTTGTGTGCATGTGTGTGTGTTATGTGTTATGTAGTGTGTGTGAGTGAGTGCTATGAGCCAAAAGAGAAAAATGTAGGGCAATTGGTTGATCGTGGTGGAAAACGGGGAAAAAGAAAGAGAAAAATAAGAGGAAATAAGAAAAAAGAAAAAAAAAAGAAAAAAGAGCCAAGGACTTCGAAAAGAAGAGTAGAGTGAAATAGAGGGGAAGTCCCAGACGTGTAGGTTTGGAGAAAAACCCGTGAAGCAAGGTTTACGGGTTTGAGACATACAACCAGGTTTTTAGCTGAAAACTATGGAAATGAGGTTGTTGTTGATATCTTAGAGTTCCTGTGACCTGTGCAGGCTGCTGAGTTGAGGTTTGGATGCTCGAAATAGCCCAGACGGTGAACGACATTAGTTGATCGGAAGTTTGGAGTTGGTGAGTAATTTTCTTGGTACGTTCTTGAGAATTTAATTCATAGATCATTAGTTAGGACTATTTGAAGATGTCTGGTCGAAGAAGAATTGAAAAAGGACAAAAAATTGAGGATTTAGAACTAAGTCGGGTTGCCGAATAGAGTGACCCAAATACAAGGGTAGTCGGGTGAGGAAGACGACACTGTAGCTGTAGCGCGTGGCAACCACGCGTAGCACCTTTAGGCGACACGTGAGGGCACTTGCCACCTCATATGGGGACGTTTCCAACATGAAATTCATAGTATTTTTTGTTACGAGTCCAACGACACAATTTTCAAGGTAATCAGATATCGTCTCGAGGTTATTTTGGTTGTTCGAAGTTTTGGGCTCATTTTAAATCCGTTTAAAAATCCCAAAAAATAATGGGATTAAAATAAAGGATATTTCGAAGGGTTTGTGACATTTCAATGTGATTTTCAACAGGTTTTGAGATTTTCAAAAATAACAAAAATACGTGCAAAGCGGAATTCGACAATTTAGAGGTGTGTAAGTGGATTTTCCTTTCCTTAAACTATTATGGATGCATACCTACATGATTTAAATGTGTTTCTATTTTATTTTTATTACTGGATTGATTTGGATTTTAAACAATTTTTGGCTGATTTTACAAAAGTTATTTCGCTGCACATTTTATGGGATTTGCTCGAGATTTTATTTTCCAATTTAGTTTAAAATGTTGATTTGGGTTAAATATGGTTTGTGACATGAGATATTGTGATATTGAGATATTTATGAATTTCGTATGAATTTCGGTGATTCATTTTACGGAAATATGTTAATGGCATGTTTTACGAGAATGATGTTGATTGTGTTATGGGCGTAGGCCCTTTGTTCTTGTTATGGGTTAGGTTTCTGATATTGATATGTGATATGGACATGTGAATGATTGATTTTGTTAAGTGGTGGAATGTTGTATGTGAACTGTATGTGTGTGTTGATTGATTGCATGGTTAGTCTCAGACATCGAGTTGGGGGCTCCGAATCCTAAGACTAGTATGGTGTATGATTGTGATTGTGTTGATTGGATGTGAGTCTCAAACGTTGAGCCTGGGGCTCCAGTTCCTGAGAGTGTGTTGTGATGACTCGCACGTCGAGCCTAGGGCTCCGGTTTCCAAGCGAGTATATGTGCGATAGCCTACCAGTAGTGCCCTTATGATGTGATGCTTGATGTTATGCGTTTGCAATGATGTTGATTTTTATTTGTGTGAATTATGTGATCTTGGATATGGATTGATTATGTAAGACTGGTGTGACTTGTGATGAGTAACCATTATCGTGAGGTGTACTGACTGTGTTGTGATGACTCGGACGTAAAGCTGGGCTTCGGTTCCCTAGTGAATTTATGGTGTGCATGCTAGTGGGGCAATGCTTTTGTGTTTGATATTGCGATTTGAAAATGGCTTAGATGTGATATGAATGTATGTAAGTGCTGTGACGATTCCCATGTGTTTGATGTGTTAACTTGTGTATGTTTGTGAGTTATATGGATTGATTTCGTGGTGTCACTAGATTTCTGGAATTATGATTTTCAAGTACTTCAAGATTTGGTATTATTCAACCTACCAAAATTGAATGATTTTACATATGCTTGCATGGTTTTGGAAAATAGAAGGTAAATGCTAGGTATTTTCATATTATGTTATTAAAGCGTTTCTTTTTGTCCACTCACATGTTTTCTTGGTTTTTGTGACCTTTCAGGGGTGGTACACGCGAATCGAGACTCATAGGCAGAGGCATGAACTAGAAAGACTTGTGTGTATCCCTGTTTTGACAAGGTTTCATGCGTATTTTTTATTCTTGTCAGACGGGAGCAGGACCTGAGTGTACTTTTCTAGCGTATTCCGGCGGGGTTGTATTAGTCTACCCCTCTAAAAGATAATTTTGTACTCAAAATTTATACAAACAAATGTGGATACTCCGTCTGCATCAGTGCCTCAGGTTCCCACGTGGCCTCTTCCATGTTCTGGTTTCTCCATAATTCTTATATCAGAAAGATAGTTTTATGGCGAAGCACCTTATCTTTTCAGTCCAGAATCTGTACAAGATGTTCTTCAAAACTCAAGTCCTCTCTAAGCTCAAGGGGTTGCTGTCCTAAAACATGTGATGCATCTGACACATACATCCTAAGCATCAAGACATGAAACACACCATGACCTAAAGAAAATTTCGATGGTAACGCCAAACGATATGCTATTAGTCCTATTCTTTCAGTGATCTCATATAGTCCAATATAGCAGGAACTCAATTTTCCACATCAGCCAAACCATACAATCCCTTTCTAAGGAGGCAATTTTAAGAAAACTTGATCCCCCACGACAAATTCCAAATCCCGAGTTTAGCAATCAACATAACTCTTCCGAAGATCTTGTGCAACCTTCATTCGCTTCCAAAAAATCTTAACTTTTCCTTCTAACTCGTCTACAACCTCAGGTGTCAACAACCTCCTTTCACCCACTTTAGTCCAACAAAGGGGTGTTTTGTACTGTTGTCCATACAATACTTCATACGTAGCCATCTCGATACTCGACTAATAGCTGTTATTATAAGCATACTTCATCAGCGGTAAGTAAGTATCCCAATTTCCATGAAACTGTAGAACACATGCTCTCATCATGTCCTAAAAAATTTGAATAGTCTGCTTGGACTAGCCATCTGTCTGAGGGTGGAAAGCAGCATTGTAATGAAACTTTGTTCCAAACGCCTTTTTCAAACTTTTCCAGATTCTGGACATAAAATTGGGATCTCAATCAAGAAAAATCGACTTTGGAGTTCCATGTAACCTTACAATATCATCCATGAATAATCTAGCAAACTATTCCATATGGTAGTTTTCCCATATTATAAGAAAATGAGTGGAATTTTTCAATTTATCTATGATCACCCAGACTCCATCAAACCCTTTTTAAGTCCTTGGAAGTTTAAATACAAAATGCATCAGCAAATGGTCCCACTTCCACTCCAGAATCGGCAGTGACTGTAAAGCTCCATATGGCTTCTGTCTCTTGGCCTTTACGTGTTGACAAATTAAGCACTTACTCACGTACTTTGCTATCTCTCATTTCAGACCAGCCCACCAATAGTGTTCTCTAAGAGTACGATACACCTTCATTCCACCAGGATGCATCGCGTAAGCTGAACTATGAGCCTTTTCTAGAATTTCCTTCTTCAGCTCCTCGGGTACACATAACCGACCATTTTTCCATATTGCTCCATCATCAATTAGTGTATAGCCTTTCTTGTCCCATGCTCCGACGACCATTATAATAATACACAAATTATGATCCTAGAACTACACCTCAATTATCCGATCAATAATGACTGGCCTCACATGGAAGCTGGCTAAAACTACTGTAACGACCCATCCTTAGTTTCGGGGTGAGATTAGTGATTAATTGTGGATTAGCGGGACTAATGGGAGATTAGTCGAAGAATCGCGAACAGAAAATGTGAAATGACAATTTTACTCCTAGGAATGAGCAAAAAGTTAACTTTTGAACCGAGTGGTCAAATGGACTTTAACCGATGACCGTGACATAGATCGGGACGTCACGAGTCCGTAGATAGGCGGCACATCAAAATCGGATGTTCGACGGGAATGTTATGGGTCTAAATCGGAAAATGTCACTATTGCACAAAAACTGAGGAAAACCGACACGTGGACTATTTTGATTGGGGAAGGTTTTGGAAGGACCCACCAGATGAGTGACAAGTGTCACCCATCTGATAGGCCTAGACCCCAATTAAATGGGTCCTTATCCCCTTCGGATTCCATCATCCTCTCGAGCCTTCTTCCCAAACCCGTGGAAAATCCATACCCCTGCTACCCTTCCTACACTAGCCCCTTCAATCCTCATCTTCTGCGTTTAGTGTGTGAATGAAAAAGAGAGAGTGAACTGAGACGATGATGGTGGTGCTAACGGTGTTGACCGGTGTGAACGGTGGCCTAGTTCGGAGGTAAGGAACCGAAACTCTTTTTTTGGGTTCAAAAATGGTAGATTAGGTTTCGATGGTTTCTGACGGTTTTGGTTGTTTGTATGAGGTCCTTAGAGGTGAGACGAACTCGTGGGACATGGAACCGTGGTCAGAGGTGGCCTGAATCGTGAGGGCACAATGAAGGAGAGTTGGAGGTTTGATTGTCAATCGAGGAGGTAATTTTTAAGACTAGTTTTCACATTTTGACACCGTAGATCGATAGGGAATGACTAGACGAAGCTATGGGAATTAAAAGGACTGAAAAATACGGAGGAATAAGAGAGAACCGAACTCGCCGGTTCGGTCGAACTGGAAACCAGTGAACCGATCTAAACTGGGTTCACTGGAGGTTGAAGGTGACACTGTAGCAGGCGCATAGGTTTCACGCGCAGGGAATTTGGGTGGGGCGTAAGGGTGCGTGGGCCTGTATTTCAAGGCACGGTCAACATGTAATCGTGAGGGCACGATGAAGGAGAATTGGAGGTTTGCTCGTCGATCGAGGAGGTAAGTTTTAAGCCTAGTTTTCACGTTTTGACACCGTAGATCGATAGGGAATGACTAGACGAAGCTAATGGAATTCAAAGGACAGAAAGATGGAGGAATAAGCGAGAACCGGTCTCGCCGGTTCGGTTAAACTGGAAACCAATGAACCGATCTAAACCGGGTTCGTTAGAGGTTGAAGGTGACAATGTAGTAGGCGCGTGGGTTTCAGGCACAAGGACATTGGGTGGGGCGTGAGGGCGATTGGGCCCGTATTTTGATGTACGGTCAACATGTATTTTGATGTACGGTCAACATGTATTTTGATCCTTTCAATGTAACAAACATTTTAGGACAAGTTTCGAGTCGATCGGACATTGTTTCGGGGTAGTTTTGGATGTCTGAAGGTTTAGAGTTTATTTTAAATAGGTTTAAAATTCCAGAAAATTAGGAGGATTTAATGTGAGGCTATTTGAGCTGGTTAGTGACCTTCGGGTATAATTTGGATAGGTCCGAAAGTTCCGGAGATGGTGATTAGCCTCGGGAAGGCTTATGGCACACATATCGAGGTGGCAGTTAGGACGGTCTGTGAGTGGACTTTTGTTTTATAAATATGATGCATGCATAACTGTTTTATATGTTTTATATCTATGTTTTGAATGCCTTGAGTACATAAGTTAGTGGTATTTGGTATTTACGTATTTACACGTATTTCGAGGCATATAATTTTATGTTGAATTTGTATATGCTTGTGTTTTCGGTGATGGTGTGATGAAAGGGTTTTGGATTTGAAAAGATGAACTCGAGTGTGAGACCCATTTGGTTTTGGAAACTATCGGACTTGGTTTCCAATTGATTTAATGAGATATCGGGCTGAGACCCAATTGGTTTACTAAATCAGTCATAAGGCTTACTTTTGTTTTATAAATGTGATTTCGGGTCGGGGACCCTATATGGATTTGGATAAATGGATTTGGAAAACGGAGTTGGATTGAGTACTTGGATGTATGGTTTTTTGGTGATCTTATGGAAATTCCGGGCATGGCCCCTTTGAGATGGTTTGGAAATGATTTTAAACAGATGTTTCCCATTTACCATCCTGAGACGAGGATATGTGGATAGGTCTCACTCCATGTCTAGGACATAGTGTCAGGACCCGACCCTACTCGGTCAAGATCCGACTTATCTAGCACGATATTTTCCGTTTTTGGCCTCCTTGCCCTTACCCTCACGGTTTTGTTTTCAGGAGCTCACGATGCAACTTCCCAAGGGGTTACACATCATGGAATTACACCAGCCACAACTCGCTTAACTTTGGAGTTTTTACCAAACCCAAAGCCACTGAGCTCCCAAAAGGCCTCATATAGATCACAGTTGCGCAGTGGCCCACTCTATCTAACACGATATTGTCCCCTCTGGACTCACTGGTCAAACCAGCCGAGCCCGCACGGTTTTGTTCCCGGGAGCACACGGTGAAACTTCCCAGTGGATCACCCATTAGTGGGTCACCCATCACCGTTCCCTCCAAGACACGGGTCTTACAATCCACCCCCCTTAAGGCCCAGCGTCCTTGCTAGCACACTTCCCGTTCGTGGTCTGGCTTTGATACCACTTGACAGGACCCGTCCCAAATCCCCCCACGATTAACGCGGGACGTGCCTGCTCCCCTCTGAGTCAGACAAGGGATAATTCAAACCTTAGCCCACTCGGGGTTTCCAGAGTGCGCTAGGATCGGAGGAGGAGTGTGATGTCTCGGTCTACGCTATAGCATGCATCCGCTATCAACCTGTAGGGCATTAAAACCATAAAACCTGTGAGTGGAAAAAAAATAGTTTATAAAATTCATTTATATCGGAAATACATTTATGCCCTTCACTAAAAAGCATGCATGCATTCAAAAACCAGTTATCAAAATGAAACCGTTAGGGCCTTAGCCCAAAACTATAAACCAAAGTATGTGGGTCATTTCCAAAATCCATGTGGGAACACAGTCCAAAACCAATCAAGTGGGACCCACATGATTTAATTTGGGCAGTGACCCACATACTTTGGTTTATAGTTTTGGGCTAAGGCCCTAATGGTTTCATTTTGATAATTGGTTTTCGAATGCATGCATGCTTTTTAGTGAAGGGTATAAATGTATTTCCAATATAAATGAATTTTATAAACTGTTGCTTTTTCTACTCATAGCTTTTATGGTTTTAATACCCTTCAGGTTGATCGCGGATGCGGGATGTAGCAGAGACCGAGAAATTACACTCGTCCTCCGATCCTGGCGAACTCTTGAAGCCCCAAGGGGGCTAAGGTTGGAATTATCCCTTGTCTAACACTTCGTGTAAGACAGGAGTAGGCACGTCCCCCGTTAATCCCGGGGGGATTTGGGACGGGTCCTGTCACATAGGGGTAGACACGGCACATTACCTGCAAGGGGTCACTACATGGAGCGACCAGACCGTATAGTCACTTAGGAATAGGATTGCTATGATTAGACGTCTGGGATATCAGACATCTGGGATGTCATAGATATGGACCCGGAGATACCCCGGGCAACACGCGTTGCTTAGACCGTGAGATATGATGTCTGGGAGGCAAGACATCTGGGATGCTAAGGATGAGTATTTCGTAAACATGAATTATTGGATTTATGAGATGGTATTTCTGTGTTTACGGATTGGTGTTTATGAATTTGGATTTATGGAGTTTTGTATTTTACGGTTTTTGGCCGAGTTCCCACACTTGTTGATTTTATGGTTTTGGGCTAAGGACCCAATGATTTGACAAAAGGAGATGACTTTGGTTTTCTAAACAGTTTTTACCATGTTTGAATTAACTAGTTTTCGAATGCATGCATAGTTTTTATGTGAAGGGCATAAATGTCATTTTCGGTAAAATGTTTTATGAACTTATTTCTTTTTGTCCACTCACATCTTTTATGATTTTTAATGCCTTTCAGGTTGTTGATAGCGGATGCGAGCTGTAGCAGAGACCGATACCTCACATTCCTTGGCTGATCCTCGCGCCCTCTGAAGGCTCATTGGGCTCAGGATTTTGGGTTATCCCTTGTCCGGCCTTCGTGTTACCCCGTGTGACACGTGGGTTAGACAGGATAATGGCACATCCCACGTTAATCTCGAGAGAATTGAGATGGGTCGTGTCAAATACCCCCTGATCACCAATTCCAAACTTAGTTCCATGTTTTGGAGCTCCAATAGAAGTGGTAAGTACACTGTTCGCATATGAGCAATAGTACCTTCATATCTCCTGCTCAATGCATCAACTACTACATTAGCCTTCCCTGGATGATAGTCGATGGTATAGTCATGATAGTTCAACAACTCCAACCATCTTCGTTGTCTCAGATTTAGGTTTTTCTACGTAAAGAAGTACTTAAGCTCTTGTGGTCTGTATAAATCTTGTATTTCTCTCCATAGAGATAGTGCCTCTAAATCTTTAACGCATGTACCACAGCTGCTAACTCTAAATCATGTATAGGGTAGTTCAACTCATGAGATTTCAAGATGTTGGGATGCATAGGAAATAACCTTTCCATGTTGCATTAACACACATCCCAAACCTTGAAACGAAGCATCACTATATACCTCAAACTCTTCACTATCATCAGGGAGGGTCTCTATCATAGCGAAAGTCAAACATCTCTTTAACTCCTGAAAACTCCGCTCACAATTGTCATCCCAAAAAAATCTCGCCCATTTCCTTGTCAAATAAGTTAACGGGGCTGCAATCGTAGAAAATCCCTCTACAAATCATCTATAATAGCAAGCTAATCCCAAAAGCTACTTATCTTAGACACCGTCTTAGGTTGCGCCCAATTAGCCACTGCATCTATCTTCTGGGGATCTACACTAATCCCATCACCAAATATCACAGGGCCAGAAAATAAACACTGGTTAAACAAAACTGACATTTCTTGAGCTTTGCATATAATTGATTATCCCCGAGTGCCCTCAACACTATCCTCAGATGTTCTTCCTATGCCTTTTTTATTTTTTGAGTATACCCAAAATGTCATCGATAAATACAATCACAAACTGGTCTAAGAATGGGTGAAACACCATGTTCATAAAATCCATAAATACCGTCGGGGCATTAGTTAATCCAATGGCATCACTAAAAACTCATAATGACCATTTCTCCACCGAAAGGTTCTCTTAGGAATATCTTCCTCCTTTACTCTCAACTAATGGTATACGGATCGTAGGCCAATCTTTGAAAAATGAGTAACCCTTCTCAACTGATCAATAAAATCACCAATCTGAGGTAGCGGATATGTATTTCACACCTTTACCCTGTAAAGCTACCTGTAATCAATACACAACCGCAAGTTGCCATCTTTTTTCTTCATAAACAATACCAGGGCTCCCCGGGGTGAAGTACTCGGTTGAATAAATCCCACAAATATCAACTCATGTACCTATACTTTAAACTCCTTCTGTTGCACTGGAGCCATTCTCTACGGTGTCTTGGATATCAGTTGGGTATCGAGAAGTAACTCAATCGTGAAATCAACCTCCCCGTGAGGTGGTAATCCAGGTAAATCCTTGGGAAACACATCAGGAAATTCTCGTACCATTTGTATTTCATGAATACACTCTAGTTTCTTCGGACTATCATTCACATGAGCCAAGTAACCCTAGAAACCTTTTCATAACAGTTTTTCGGCAGTTAAAGCCAATATTACTCTAGTGGGCAATGCTTCCTGATTTTCCTGAAACAGTGCTTCTTGCATCCTTGGATTTGGTGGTACCACCTTTTGATCAAAAAACTCAAAAGAAGCCTGGTGATTAGTTAACCAATCCATTCCCACTATCACATCAAAATAACGCAGTTCTAGGAGAATCCAGTCTGCTTCGAGTCAATTTCCCTCAACTACCAGTGTAGCACTTCGAATCATTTGATCCGTAACCAACACATCCCCAGTGGGTGTACTAAGCCCCAAATCAAAGCCAATATGCGACACCTCTCTATCTACCAATAATGCAAAACTTCGAGAAATAAATAAATGTGCAGTCCCGGGATCTATCAGAACACGTGCAAAAAGATCAAGAATAGGTGAGGTACTAACTGCTATGCTCGGTGCCTTTCAAGCCTCCTGTCTGGTGACAGAAAATACTCTGGCCCGTGGTCCTAGAGGCCGACCACGTCCTCTTGAGCTGCATCCGGCTCCACTGGTATCTGTTTGGCTTCCTCTAGACGTGCCAAAATTCTGTCTAAAATATGTCGTTTTTTTTCCCGTCATACCATCGGCTGGGTGATTTAGGAAATTCTTACGAATATTTCTAAGCCCTCCATAGGCAAAACAATTAATCGGAAAAGCCCGTGTCAATCTCCTTTCCTAGCTACCTGTGGACTGTACAAAAGCTCTACTAGACTGAGCAGACATCTAAGACCTCGACCCAAAGCTCCACGCATCTTTGGGGCTCTCTAACCACAAGTGCCAGTATAGAAGCGCTCACATTTCTTCTCGGCATCCTGTCATCGTGCTAACAAACTGGACTCTACTCGAATAGTAGCAACAGACAGCTCTCTCAATTGGAAAAGGAACCTAACGTGACTGCAACTCGGACCTCATCTTGTAAACCCCTCTCAAACTGATGGCGCTTGTCTGCCTCAGTTCCCACAACTGCTGGGACAAACTAGGACAAACTTAGGAACTTCTGTTGATATTGAGACATCGTCATGTTCCTTTGTTGTAACCACAAAAACTCCATTCCCCTAGCATCTCAATATGTTCAGGGGAAAATTGATACAAAAATCAATCTTTAAAAGTTTCCCATGTCACTTCTTGGGCATCCAAGCTCATCATCTATAGCCCCTCCCACCACTAGTAAGCATAATCACTCAGCTAAAAAGTAGCTATCAACACCTTGTCCTCCGACGGACATCGTATAATCTTAAAAACCTTTTTTATACTCGTAACCCACTCCTCTACCTGCTACAAGCTCACCTCGCCCGAGAAAGTAGTAGCTCCTAAATGCTAGGCTCTTTCTATGTTCGGGCCCTCTCTAACCCGCTCTACCTCGTATTTTAGTCGTGCCCTGGGATCGTGTCGTGGAGGCATAGTCGTTACGTATTCCCCCCTGAAACAAACACACTTAGTTCACACCCAGCACCCGCAAGTGCAGACAAAACCTATGCTCTAATACCATGTTGATAGGACCCCTCCCGATAACTAAGGAGATCTTGCTCCTGTCTGACAATTAACTCTAAAAACCGAAACCAACCTCAAAGTAAATCCAATATAGATAAAAAGTTCACCAATTGTTAACCATGAGATAATTTACATAACTGTTCACAGAGCATAAGCACTAAAACCAAATACAATTCAAAATGTCTACTCCTACCCTACACTGTTGAAGAGTGCGCAGAATCTAGTTTATGCCTCCTGTCTCTGAGTAGATCCCCATCCCTGTGTCATGACCTAGATGGTAAGTAAAAACCCATGCAAGTGTGAGTGGACAAAAAGAAATACTTTTAAAACATGAATTTGAAATATAATTAATTCCCTCCGTTTTCTAAAATTGTGCATGCATAAGGGAAAACATCATGCTCAATAAAACAAATAATAAACACGAATGCTCGAAGTACGTGAAAATAAGGAAGTAAATCAACATAAAATTGCATCACAATATCATAATCCAGTCACACACAATCAACCCATCCTTGATGCCTACATGCCAAATCATATCATCTTTGCATTACTAGTAGGCCAAACTACTTGGGAAAACAGAGTCCAGCTTTGGATGTTCAAGTGTGGACCGACCTAGGAAAACAGAGCTCAGCTCTGAATGTTTGAGTCACAGCCAAAGTAACAAGTCTCGGGAAAACAGAACCTTGCTCTGGACGTCTGAGACTAACCAACCACTCAGGGAAAATAGAGCCTGACTCTAGACGCTTGAGCGTCAACCATAACAGCATCCCGAGGAGGTTGTCCATAATACACATATAGTTCATATCAAATCTATTGAGAAAACGCATATTTATAACTCGTATCAATTTCATTACCTAAATTGAAATCTCGAAATCAAGGCTTAAGCCCAAAACACAACGCATACCAAACCTCGTAAAATGTGCATATTAAGTAATTACGCGAAATCACCAAAAATCACATAAAAATCATAACCAATCAAATATCAAATAAATCACATAGAAAATTAATTAAAATAATCATGCATGCACATCATTTTAATGAAAATAAATTTCCACTCACATGTGTTATTTCAAAGTTTAATTGCGATGTAAACACTCCTCACCAGCTCCAGAGGCCATGTTGCCTGTCAAAATCATAATTCTACGTCATAAAAGTCCTAGGTAGTTCCCCAAAGTAAGCCATAAGTCTCGAGATTTAAATACGAATTTTTAAACGTGAAACATATCTCAAAATTACCTCGAGACGATGTCTGATCACCTCGAAACCACTATCATTGCATTCATAACGTCAAAACTGTTAGACGAACATCATCGTGTCTCGAAATTCATGCCTGGATACCACCACACGATGGTGGAAGGTAGATGACCTTCCCACGCACCGCCATACTCTCACACGTGCCCCACACATATGTACGCACATCGCATTCAGTGCTGACGCATCTAGCCACATGATGCCACGTGGCCTAACAGATGCTGACTTAGTGCCCATGTAGTTTCCATGTGGCTTCCACGTGGTTGTCCCGCCATCTACCATGTCACTGCCATGTCAGCAAATTCTTTCTGCTACGTGGCTACCACATCAGAAGTGCCACATCAACATTTCCTTCAACCTCGCTACAGGTCGACCCGATACATAGTTTTGGGTTTTTTGACAAATGGGTTGAACCTGTCCTATTTTGTCTAATTTATGTCCAAAATCATCCTTTCAAGATCTAAACGACCCTAAACTAACCAAGAAACATGATTACCACAACAGAAACACAAAAACTAACCTAGAATTTCTGGGAGAAGTATCAAGAGTTCATGACGAAAACTCTCAGTTTTTGGCCCTGATCGATCATGAGGACCTAAGGATGAAGATGGAAGGCTAATTTTGAAGTTTCATCACCCTAAAAATGAAAAGTCACTCATGGGGAAAAAACATGGGTTACCTGGGCGTCCTTCTTTCTCTTCTCTCTCGATCCCTTTAAACTTCTTTATCCTTATCTTATCTGTCTCAGACCAGTGGTTATTGCTTGGGGTTTGGCTGCAATAGTTTTCAAGTTAGGGGAAAAACTTCAAAAACCCCTAAACTCACAATAACTCATCTTAACCAAATCCACCTCTCCCAAGTTGATGCAGCTATTCCCAAATCATAAAGGTTAAGTGATAAACATGACTACAAAAAAAATCTTCCTCATAAATTACCAAAATGCCCTTTAGGGGAAAATGACTAAAATACCCCTACTAAGCCTAGGCCTGTAACGTGACCAACCGATCTCCAATTCTCACATGCTACCCGTCTACGAATTCAAAATTCTAAGACGTATACAATGGTACTCATAAAAAGTCCATATGACTTCCCAAGTCAAAAGTCAACGAAAATAGTAATAAGGGAAAAACGGTCAATTTCCATTAAAAGTTGCCATAATACAATATCCGATGATTCAGATTGTTACACTTTTGAATACAAAATTTGACTTACATGCTTAGATAACCAACATGGAAATAGTTGTTTGTCCATTTTTGTTCAATTAGAAGGATAATGGGCCTTTATTAATACTTGGTGCTGCTCGTAAAAAGACCATACTTCGTCACAGTTGTTCAGTATGAACCAATACGCCACGTCCACGTACCGATTGGTGAATGGCTCCAAGACTGGACCACTACCAAAAAGTAGTGCATGTTGGGAAAATACAGATAGGGTCACTAGACGTTGACCACTTTCGTTGTTACACGAGGCCCTATTGAAAGAAGTCTCCACATTTCGAAGGAACATTGCACAAAACGTAAGTGACTCCTTTACAATGTACAATGTTAACCGTTTTTCCCCTAGTCGTGGGTAAAATGTTGACTTTTGACTCGGGGAGTCAAACGTACGAGGACCGATGACCGTGACGTAGGTCAGGATGTCACGAGTCCGTAGACAGGTGGCACATTGAAATTGGACGTTCGACAAGAAAGTTATGGTCACTGGAGCGAAATCGGGGATTTACGTCTCGGGATCCGAATAAAATAATAATTAAAATCTGATTTGTCAGGACCGGACCCTCCTCGGTCAGGACCCGACTCATCTAGCACCATATTTTCCGCTTTGGGCCTCGCCCTCACGGTTTTGTTTTCGGGAGCTCATGGTGCAACTTCCCAGGGAGTCACCCATCATGGAATTGCACCAGCCTCAACTCACTTAACATTGGGGTTCCAATCCTCCTCAAAGCCACTTGAGCTCCCAAAAGGCCTAGTGCTAGATAGGTGTGTGCCTACACCTTTAAGGCACACCACCATCCTCTCCCAAACCATTCCCCCTCGCAGGAATGTGGGATTATTCACCGTTCCCTCCAGGACACGGGTCTTACAATCCACCCCCCTTAGGGCCCAGCGTCCTCGCTGGCACACTTCCTGGTCGGGGTCTGGCTCTGATACCAAATTGTCAGGACCCGACTCATCTAGCACCATATTGTCCGCTTTGGGCCTCGCCCTCACGGTTTTGTTTTCAGGAGCTCATGGTGCAACTTCCCAGGGGATCACCCATCATGGAATTGCACCAGCCTCAACTCACTTAACTTTGGGGTTCCAATCCCCCCAAAAGCCACTTGAGCCACCAAAAGGCCTAGTGCTAGATAGGTGTGTGCCTACACCTTTAAGGCACACCACCATCCTCTCCCAAACCATTCCCCCTCACAGGAATGTGGGATTGTTCACCATTCCCTCCAGGACACGGGTCTTACATGATTGGTTGACTTAATAATGTGGGACCCTTGGATGAGTGATAAGTGTCTTTCATCCCATTGGTCATTATCCCTAAAAAGTGGATCTTAATCATGATTGGTGAGTTTAACATTAAAATATTAGTTTTGGATTATTAGATAATTTCCTTCACCTACTCTCTCTCAATCTCAGCCATCCATTCCCTCACACCCCTCATCCTCACCATCCACTTATTTGATCATCACACCAAACTTCACCTTCCCTCCCCCCTTCAAACCGTGCACGACTCATTCATCCTCTTCATCTTTTTCTTCTTAAAACCGTGAACCCTTCCCACACACTAAACCTCTAATCTTCATCAATGTCTTGTGAGCCTTGATTGAAAATGAATGGGAGTGAGAGTGAGGACTGAGTCGTGGGGGTGGAGGCTGTCGGGGTGAACCATCATGGACGGTGGCCGTGACCCTTGTTTTGGGCCAAAGTTTGTTGATAGCGCTTCGATGAATGTTGGAAGTTCGGGAGTGTTGGATGATGCACCAGAGGACGAGATGACTGTGGTAGTGGCCACGTCGGTGAATGGAGGTAAGAACGCGAAAACTGGTTTTATGTTGAAAAATTGGAATTCAATTTTGAGCGTATATGGGACTGTTCCATTAATGGGCTTATGTTTCTGGTGGTCTTGTGGATCGAGTGGGATGAAAGTCGGAGACTGGTACGGTTTGTATGGCCTGAAACGAACGTGAAAACTTGGCCGTACTGTTCGAGCTTGACAGGACTGCCCCCGAAGGGACATTAATAACTGTTCCCGGTCCTGCTTCCGTCTGGAAAGTCGATTGAAGTTCCCAATTTACCCTCAGTGCTTGCCAAACCAGGGATAGCCACACATGTACTCACTCATGCCTCCGCCTCTCGAGTCGCCTCGATCAACGCGCCACGACCTGGAGGGTCAATAAAAACACAAAAGGTGTGAGTGGACAAAAATGAATCAGTTTATAAAACAGTTACAGAAGACGTTTCTACCCTCTAAGTAAAACCAATGCATGCATTCGAAAATCATTTCACAATCCTTTTCATTTCCAATATACAAAAGCCGTGTATGAAAATCAAAATCATTTTCCTTTTCTTAACCTTCGTGTCTTAGCCCGCAATCATAAACACAGGGCCTCCGCCCAAAATCATGAATCAATCCAAGTACGTAACATAATCCAAAAATCCATCAAACCCACATAAACCAGGCCACTACCCAACACATCCGAAAATATCAGAAATCAACAATAAACCACAAGTCAATCAGTTTTGCTGGATAGCAATCACCGAGTCTTTAAACTCAAATATCAGGCCTTCCTAGGATATCAACGAGTCTTTAAACTCAGAACATAATCAATAGGCCTCGGGGGGTATCACAATAAGCGAGTCTTTAAACTCCGAGTCTTTAAACTCCGAGTCTCTAAACTCAATTCGGGTCTTTAAACCCAATCCGGGCCCACCCCCGTCATCAATTAACCGAGTCTTTAAACTCAAAACATGATCCAGCAATAGCACCGGGTCTTCAAACCCAAAACCATTTGTATATCACAACCAGGATCCATCGTGATCCAAATTCCAAAACCAATCCGAAATCACATTTTGTCATAATAGGGCTTATGTCCGAATTTCACATTCAAATCCCCAATCGTATCCGTCATCCATTCCTGAATTCGAATTCGCAATAATGATTTCGTAAGCTAGCATCCGGAATAACCATTCCGAACCCAAATCCAAAAATCCACTTTCATGTTTCCGAAACCCGAAATCTCAATCATCAAAATCACTTTATGCCCTCGGCCTCAAGCACGAAATCACCTTTTTCCAAAATCCGTTTTAAATCTTTGAAATCATTTCAAATCCCAAAGTCAAATCAAATTACATTTCAAATTCCAAAGTCAAGGCATCAAAACCATGATCAAAACACAATATACTCAAAATCTTGTAAAACGCGCAAAACTGTAATAATCTCGAAATACGTGTCAAAATCGTAGGTCATACTCACAATCATAATCAAAACATCCTTAAAACATCATACTCACAAATCATGTAAAATCATTCATCAAACCATCATCACAGCATAAGAGAAACCATAGTCTCGAAATACGTGATGTTATGTATTGCATACCAAAATACGTATAAATACGAAAGTCGTAATTATCACAAGTCATAATCATAATCGTAGAAATCATAGAAACATTTATGCATGCATTAAATTTTGAAAGCAAATTCCACTCACACACATTTCGTCGTTGCCTCGATACGCGTGCACCTACGCCGTTCCCGGCCAATACACTATCACCAGCCTCCCCGAACCTATCCAAATCCCATAACGAGGTCACAAACTACTTCAGAAAGTTCATACTAAAGCCCCGTAATTTTCCTGAATTTTTAACTATTTTTAACCGAGTCCTAAAACCATCGGACATCCCGAAAACTACCGAGACGATGTCTGATTGACTCGAAATCGGTGCTAAAATGTTTGTTACATCAATTACATCAATTAACATGTTGAACACTTCCTCAAATTGTGTGCCACGTGTCCACACGCGCTGCCCAAAGGGCCTGCGCGTGGGCCTCACGCGCCAGCACAGTGTCATCCCCTACCTCTGGTGAACCGGGTTCAGTCTGGTTCACTGTAATCCGGTCCAACCCTGAACCAGCGGTCACGGTTGTCCTCCAATTTCAATCAAATTTCATTCCTTTTAAGCCTAACACATTCATCCCACTTTAAATGATCGATCTGGCTACCAAAATTGAATAATTAAAACCTAAAGCTCACCTTCCCTACTTCGAAGTCGAACTCTGTTTATGCAATTTAGTTCTGCAGCCTCACCCGACCTCCTCGAGCCTCACTTTTAATCCCAATCCTCTTCTGGAACCCTGAGAAACCAGTTCCCGTTATCAGAATCGATTAACAAGCCCTGTAGTGAAAACACCAATTTCGAATTCGAAATAAAAATCATGGGAACCTCACCGCAACACCGCCGTCGTGAACCGTTGTGGTTGCCTCTACCTTTGCCTCACCTTTTTTTTAAATCTTTTGTTTACAACTCAAGGACAATTAAGGAGGCTTGCAGGAAAATCGAAAACGTTGAAATCAAACCTTCCTCTGGTCTCTGTTTCCACTGTTCCCAGCCACCACTCACGGTAGCCGTCGTGCTCAGGCCACCACCTCATCCACTCTCACCTCCTTTCACCCCACTACTGGTAGCCCCCTCTCTACTCAATTTTTAAACCACAAACACGGCTCACCACGACCAACTGCACGATCACCCTCACTGTTTCTATTTCCTCTTATTAACCACTTCAAACATTTCCTCTTCACTATTTTCTTCTCTCTTCTCTCTCTGTTTCCCACATTCATTACACCCAGTCACACACACACGAAGGGACGATCAATAGCTCACGGTCTCAGTCTCTCTGTTTTCCATTTCAAAAACATTCACCTAGTTAACTATGCAACTGTTTCCCTCACCTAACCTCAAACAACACAACCCGTGCTCTGTTTTACACAGACCCAAGCACGCCTGCTTCCCACTTAAGGTGTTAAACAATTCCTCAGTGCTCTCCTTCTGTCTCTGTTCCTTCAGAACCCAAAGCATAAAGAATTCAATCACTTAGCCCAACCAATTGTTTCATAAACAAATGCATACCCGTGCTCTGTTTCTGAACAATTCCCTCAGGACCCATTCACGGCAGTCTCAATTGTCCCCTAGGAATTTACCATTTTGCCCTCCTTCATAAAATTACCAAAATGCCCCTCCTCGTTCTAGACCCGTAACTCGTCCATCCGACGTCCGTTTTCAGCGTGCCGCCTGTCTACGGACTCAGGGCATCGAGACCCACCTAATGGTCCTCAAATTGTGTGAAAAATAGTGGTCAAACAAAAAGTCAACAGTTTCCCCCTTTTCGTTCTAATTACGAAAATGCCCTTGAACTTCTAAACATCATAACTTCCTCCTCGAATGTCGGAATCAGACGTGCCACCTGTCTATGAACTCGTGACGTCCCGAACTACGTCACAGTCATCAGTCAAAGATTGTTTGACCGTTCGAGCCAAAAGTCGACTGTTCGCCCAATTTCCAGGGGCGAAATCGTCATTTTCTTCCAATTTTTCCAAATTTTTCTTTTCCGACGGTCCGCGTCGTTACAGAGCTTCAAAGGTATACTTCCTGTTTCGATTTCTTTATTTTGAATCCATAGATAGATTAGGGTCGATTAGAAAAAGCTTTAGAGATTGGATTGGAGTATAAACTGATTAAAAATGGTGTTGAACGGGTCTCGATGGTTCGCCGGTTTGGCTAAAACGGACCGACCAGAGAACCCGGTTCGTTGGAGGTAGGGGATAATGAATAGTGCTAGCGCGTGGGCTTCACGCGCAGCCCCTTTGGACGGCGCGTGGGGCGCGTGAAGGATGATTTGGGGATGACTGCAACTTGACTTTTAATCTATTTGATGTAACGAACATTTTGGGACTGGTTTCGTGTCAATCGGACATCGTCTCGTTATAGTTCGGGGAATCCAAAGGTTTAGGATTGAGTTTAAAAATAGTTAAAAATTCGAGAAAATTATGGAACTTCAATGAGAGGTTAATAAGGTAATTATTAACCCTATAGTATAATTTGGTCAGACTTGGGAGTCCCGGTAACGGTGATTAGCCTAAGGAGGCTTACGGCATGCAAATCGAGACAGCAGCATAGGACGGTCTGTGAGTGAACCTTGATTACTAAATTGTGATGCATGCATAAATGTTTTATGTTTATATAGATATGATTTCTATCATGATGATTATGGATTGGTGATTTATATGATTTCACGTATTTCGAGGCGATTTACATATTTGCACGAATATCGAGGTTTATGGTTTTGCACTAATTATACGTGCTTATGGTTTCGAAAAATGATTTAATGAAATGGTTTTGGATTTGAAAAGGTAAACTCGGACATATGACCCATTTGTTTTGGAAACCCTCAAACTCGAAGTCCATTTTAGTAACGTCATCAGGCCAGGGGCCCAAATGGTTTGTGAATTGATTTTGGACTTGGAAATATGGAATCGGGCATGAGTCCCATTTGATTTACGAACTCTCAGATCGGAGGCACATTTGATTTACGAATCGGGCCAGAGGCCCAGTTGGTTTGCGAATCGGACCTGAGGCCCAGTTGATTTACGAATTGGGCACGAGGCCCATTTGGTTTACAAAATCAGGCACGAGGCCCAGTTGGTTTAACAAATCGGGCACGAGGCCCAGTTGGTTTTCAAAATCGCGCTTGAGGCCCAGTTATGGTTTACGATTGTGATTTCGGTTTGGGGACCCATATATGGATTTCTGGTTCATGACGGTTTATGGAGACTGGACATGAACCTTTGAAAGGTTTTGAGAATGATTTCAAAATGGTTTTTCATATACCAACCTTATATATTTTTGGATTGTCTCCTCCGGGGAGGGTCGTTGGCCTGGGTGGACCCCGGAGTAGTCACGAAGCACTAACTTAGTGGAGTCGCCCCCGTTGGGTACCTTACTCTCAGGAAGGCTATTATGGATTATAACTTCCGGGTAGGGTCATTAATCTACGGACATTGACCTAGGTGGACCCTGGGGAGACTTGGGATTTGAGATCCCAGGAAGCACGCGTGTAGCTTTAGAAACCGTGACAGGATTGGTTATATGATATATGATAAATATGATTTCTTGGATTTGCGAAATTGTATTTTAGGAATAATAAATGGATTTGGGCTGCGTTCCCACATATGGTTACTATGTTATGGATTTGTATAAATGGACTTGGGTAGAGGCCCGTATGATTTGGATTTACGGAATTTGAGGCTGAGACCCTAATAATGGTTATTTGGATAAATGGTTTTTGTACGCATGCATGCTTTTTAGTGAAGGGCATAAAGTGACACGACCCGTCCCCGAAGGACATGGATAACCATGCCCAGTCCTGCTCCCGTCTGACAAGTCAACTGAAGTTCCGAAATTACCCTCAGCACTTGCCAAACAAGGGATAATCGTACCTGTGCCCACTCATGCCTCCACCTCCCGAATAGCCTCGATCATCGCCCCATGACCTGGAGAGTCAATAAAATAGAAAAGGTGTGAGTGGGCAAAACAAAGTTTTAGAAATACATTTATCAAAATACATTCTTACCCTCCAGTTTCACAAACATGCATGCATATCACAAAACATGAGTAATAGCATGAAATCAATCAAGTAAGAACAGTGGACTGATAAAATCAAAACATGTTTTCCCATGGTCCATAAAACTCATGTTCATCAAATCAGTGCACGATATAAAGTATATGGACACAAATAGCAATAAATCATAATACCACCAATCCTCAGTATCCAATCTTAATATCCAAGTAACCTGTCACGATATCAATGCAACGCATGCAAACTCGGGTGTCTCATGTCCGAGTACCTCCCCAGGATCTACGATGTCTGGGGTGATATCATCTCCAGGATCTACAACGTCTGGAGGATATCATCATAATCTCACACTCTTGAGATTGAGCCTCCCTCGGAGCTACTCATCTCCAGGCAGTGGATCGTGACTACTCCAGGATCTACGACGTATGGAGGAGATTATCAAATCACAGAGGATGGTATATGTGGAACAATCACCAAATCCAGTAATCTCATTTGAAAACCATTCAAATCTCAAATCAAATAAAAAACGTTTCAACAGGGCCTCTGCCCGAAACATAGCTTTCACAAAGCAAGTTCCACAAATCCATCATAAAAACAGTGTCCAGGATTCAATTTATAAATCAAATTATCAATTTAATCATATCCACATGTGACTCCAAATCTGAGTCAAAATCACTATTCAATTGGGTCTCAAGCCCAAAATATCATTTTCACGCAAATCTGTGCAATTAGAATCTCAGTTTCCAATTTCACATAAATTCATAAAATATAGCCAAAGAATTTCAAATCCATCAAATCATTTCTCGACTCATAATCCGAGTCAAAACCAATTTCAAATCCCGGGCTTTCGCCCAAAACAACAATATCACAATTTTCTCGAAAATCGTGCCCAAAATCATATAAAACAATATTATATTCCCAAAATCCAGAAATCATCACCTCGAAACATCAATCATGCCAAATTATTTCAAATCATATCATAAAGCATTTAAAACACATATGCATGCATTCAGGGTAGAAAACAAAAGTCCACTCACACAACGTTCATATCACTCACTTTCCGAGCTGCACGTTTTTTCGTAAATTCCGGAAGTCACCATTCCTGTCCAAAATCATTATCGAGGGTTACTAACACTCCAATATACCTCCTTTAATTTTTTCCAATTTTTTCGGGATTTAAATACGTATTTTAAACGTATATTAAAACTTCGGATATACATAACACTATCGAAACGATAACCGATTTCCTCGAAACCAGTGCCAAAATGTTTGTTACATTAAATAGGACAAAAGTCATGTTGACCTTACCTTGGAAATCAGTCCCCACACGTCCTCACGCGCCGCCGTGAGTGGCTGCGCGTGAGTCCACGCGCCTGCTACAGTAAAAGCTACAATCATCGTCCCAACCTGGATACCTGTAAAATGGGTCCTGCAATCCACGATGCAACCAGACTCATTCCCTGTCAATTCGACATCAATTCTTTCAATTGACTTAGCTAACATCATCGTTTTAGTGTTAATTAGAGGTCTGTTTCCTTAATTTTAGTATAACTTACCTCAATTCAGTCGACTTTGAATTCAAAATATTGAAGAACATGTAAGCATTATTCATCTTCGAACTTCATCAATTCCAATTAAATTTTTGCAATTGATTCACTCAGAACCTTTGCAAGATCCATATAAACATACTTCCAAGCTCAATTTCAACGTCCAACTCCTCTAATTACACGACCCAATCTTTGCAATTTCCCAATTCTTACCATGTCTGTTCTCAGTCAAAACGACGTCCTCTTCTTTCGTTTTTGATTGGGTTCGACTCGAAATGACCTCAGGAAGATGAATTCAAGGTCAATTGAATCAAAGGGGGTCCAAATGGAGAAGCCCGAATTCGAAATTTAATGAATTTTTGATTTTCGGGTTCCATGGTTTTCTAGGTTTTCTGTCACAATTCCCATCTCCTTTCCTCTCAATCGTTCTCATTCTTCCTCTCAATTCTTTTCCAGTTTTCCTTTTCTCTCAATTAATTGTTGGGACGATCGATCAAGCATCCTTGTTCTCTGTTTTTCTTCAAAAATACACACACACACACAATTTTTGTTCAATTTAAACGCCTGAGATCAAATATCAGATAGTGCCCAGGCCACTAATCCTCATTTCCAAGGTGACAGATGTAAGCTTGTGGCAATCCCACGGCCAATTCAATGATCACAGATGTCTATTTCTTGGTTAAAATAATCTGCACAGAGGTGAATCAGCCATCACAGCCGCACTGACACATCAAAAGCCCAGTCTAATTACCATTTTACCCCTCTTTAACAAATTACCAAATTTCCCATCACTTTCTCAAGTCCAGAACTTTTTCATCTGAACCCCGATTGACGCATGCCGCCTGTCTATGGATTCAGCGTCTCGAGACCTACCCAACGGTACTTACGGAAAGTACAAACACGGTGCCGATCAAAAAGTCAACAAATGGCCCTTTTTTTAACAAATTTACCAAATTACCCTTAAACTTCCGAACATCATAACTTTCTCTTCGAATGTCGGAATCGGACATGCCACCTCTCTATGAATTTAGGACGTCCCAAACTACGTCATAGTCATCGGTCAAATTCCGTTTGACCACTCAAACCAAAAGTCAACCGTTCGTCCAATTCTAGGGGCAAAATCGTCATTTTCCTTCAAATTTTCCTTTTTCGAATTTCCGGGTCGTTACATAAAGGCCTTGTATGAAATATTTTTTATTGAACTTGTTGCTTTTCGTCCACTCATAGTATTTTTTGGTTTTTATTGCCCTTCAGGTTGATCAAAGATGCAGACTGTAGCAGAGACCGAGACATCACACTCATGCTCCAGATCCTGGCATGCTCTGGAAACCGGTCTGGCTGAAGGTTTTAAATTATCCCTTGTCTCGTGTCAGACGGGATCATGAAACTTCCCGTGTTAATCCCTAGGGGATTGGGATGGGTCCTGTCATAGGATACCTTCGATGCATGTGAAAAGGATGTTGTGTAAGGACCACATCTAGGACAAGAAAGATAACCCTTGGTGATAGGACCCATCTCCGAAGGACATAGATAGCTGTGCCCGGTCCTACTCCCGTCTGACAAGTCAACTAAAGTTCCGAAATTACCCTCAGCACTTGTCAAACAAGGGATAACCGCACCTGTGCCCACTCATGCCTCCACCTATCGGATAGTCTCGATCATCGCGCCACGACCTGGAGGGTCAATAAAACAGAAAAGGTGTGAGTGGACAAAACAAAGTTTTAGAAATACATTTATCGAAACACATTTTTACCCTCTAGTTTCACAAACATGCATGCATATCATAAATGGTGAGTAAAGCATATCTGGCACAAATGTTTATAAATCAAAAATCACAAAAAAATCACAGGACTCATTTCCATATTCAATCTCATATAGTCACGTTATCCCTGCAACGCGTGCAAATCAATAGGCTCAAGGACCGCTCAAAATCCGAGCATCCGTCGCTGTGAACACATCACCAGCCGACAATCTAGATCGTCGTGAACACATCACTGATCGATCTCCATATAATCCAACACATCTTATCTGAGTCGAGCCTCCTAATAGGTCGTTAAATAAGCATTATTTTATATTATTTTATACCCTTTATACTTGACTTTTAATATTAAAATAATAAACAATTAGAAAAATTAATTTATTTTGTGATATTTTTGTAGAAATAAATAAAGCTTGGAATTTGGAGTATTTTGGTGAAAGAATCGTCCCGATCGAAATTATAACGAAGAAATTATGGACGAAATATGAAAAGCCACCGAAAATCAAGGAAATTCGGTGGTAAGCTGCTGAAATCCAGAAGCCCAAGCCAAAAACCAGCAGCCCTATTTCCTCATTTTCAACCATTTTGGTTGATTTTTCAAACATCTTTTCCCCAAAATCAGTATCTTTTCCCCAAAATCAGCATCTTTTCCCCAAAATCAGCCAACCTCATCATTTCACTTTGGAATATTTTTATTGTAATTATTATATTTTAATTTTGTACTTTTATTTAAACAATTGTGGCACTCCCCCTATAAATGGAGGCCATTTCATGTATTTGGAGTCCCCATTAGTCTTCCTTAGTCCCCATTTTTCCCATTTTGTTTCTCTTTTTAGTTTAGGTTCTTATAATTTCTCTCTAGTTCTTCTCTTCTTTTAGTTCATCTTCTTTATTTTGATCTTTATTTTTGGGGACCATTTTAACTTCTTGTAGATTTTCTTATTAATTAGTTTCCTTTTAATTCTTATTCTTAATTTATGTTATTTTTATGTTATTTTCATTTCTTCTTTACTTTGTTCTTGTGATTTTTCTTTGAGATCTCTCAAACACATTTTTATGTTTTCCTTAAGAAATACCTAGGCAAAGTATTTCCGAAATAATTCTAGAATTTAAGTCCGCATTCTTATATTTTATCCTCCATCTTCATAAGGTTCTAGCCGCTGTCGGTGTTCCTTATGAATAACATTCTATTGTTTCCATCCACTTTCGGAATCACAAGCTGTTCTTGGGTTTCGAAAGTGTAACTTCATTCCCTTTACTTAAATTCTTGTTATTGTTTTGGTTTTACTTATAATTCAATATATGTGTTGGTATTTTCTTTCTAACATTTGTAAGTAAGAATGCAATCTCCATGTGTTTTACTTTTTGAATTTCTTTTACTTCATATGTTTTAGTGCTTAAACTTCAATTCGATGTTAAGTGTTTTATCCGCTGTCGGTGCACTTAGAGTAGAATTGAAGAGATTAAATGTTGATCGCTGTCGGCGCATTTAATTATAAACTTAAGATGAATCATGCTGTAAATGTTTGAAACATATTGATGTTTGACGCAGATTAATGGTTGATGCATTTATAATATTGAAAGATATATGTAAGTATTTTGAGACGATGAAGGTAGGATTTCGTGATTGGTTTATTATGAGCAAAATATTAGTGTTGGAAAAATTTGTACTTGAAGGAAATCTATTTTTAGGAGTAGTTTAATTAATGTGATTGTTAATTCGAAATTACTTACATAAAAGTGTGGGTTTTGTCTATGAAACTACTCTATGGTTTGTAAGTTCTAATTAGCATGAGCATTTGCATTTTAATTCTTAGTTAGTGTTTTCTTTAGTTTAGATTACAAATCTTTTCAAAACCCCCCTTTTTTAATTCTTTATTCTTTATTCTTTTATTCTTTTAATTCTTTATTCATTTATTCTTTTATACTTTTATTTTATTCTTTATTCTTTAATTCTTTAATCTTAATTCTTTATTCTTTATTCTTTTATCCCTTTATTCTTTAATTAATTAATTCTTTGATTATTTAATTTTTTGATTATTTTATTCTTTAATTCATTAATTTATTCGTTATTCTTTTATTTATTATTATTCTCACTAACATATTATTAATGTTCCCTAATTTTCCCGGTTAAGAACGATCCCTATTTACCAATACTACATCTACACAAAAAGGGTTTAAATTGCATAACACTCAAATTACGTGTTTAATTTGATGCGTAGTTTGGGCGTTATCACCTCCCTCGGCTGCACAACAACAGACCGTGCTACGTGACATCTCCGGGCGAACACAACCCATCCCGGAGGCGAGCGTTATCTCCAGGGTTCATTCCGGGGAAACACATTCCTAGCTGGAAGCCCTAATATCCATAACATAGGGTGCGCATCGGGGGAAACATATTCCACCCTGAAAGCCATATATATGTGACAACCCGTCTCGAATTAGCGAAATTAATTAAGATTTAATGACGGATTAGCGAGACTAATCGGAGATTAGACGAGGATTAGCGGACGTTCTGGTAAAATGACGATTTTGCCCCTAGAATGGGCAAATCGTTGACTTTTTATTTAGGTGGTCAAATGGACTTTGGCCGATGACTGTGACGTAGTTCGTGACGTCACGAGTTCATAGACAGGTCGCACGCCCGATTCCGACGCCCGAGGAAAAAGTTATGACGTTCGGAAGTTCAAGGGCATTTTGGTAATTTTGGCCAAAAGTTAACTTTTGACATGGGATGTCCGATGGCCAAGGGCCGAGGACCGTTACGTAGATTGGGACGATACGAATCCGTAGAAAGGTGGCACGCCGAATTCGGACGTTCAACAATGAAGTTATGGTTCACGGAAGTTTCGAGGAAGTATTTACGGCGACACATTTTACGAGACGAAAAGTGAAGTTTTGTCTTTAGGGGGCCCAGCTTGTTAGACAGCCAATGGATGAGTTTAGGGTTGATTAGGATCAAAACGGACGAAAAATGAAGAAGGTAGGGGCATGGACCGGTCACGCTGGTCCAGTTGAAGGAAACGGACTGGACCGGCTGGTCTGAACCGACCGTCGCGAGGTTAGGGGTGATCTACAGTGCCAGCGCGTGGGTCCACAATCAGGCCACTTCTAAGGGCGCGTGCGGGCGTGTGAGGGGGTTTTTGGGGGTGGTTCCAACATGTGAAATCATCTATTCGATGTAACGAACATTTTGGGACTGATTTCGTGTCAATCAGACATCGTTTTGATATAGTTCGGGCTGTCCAAAGGTTTAGGATCAATTTTAAAAATAGTTAGAAATTCCAGAAAATTACGGGGCTTTAGTGAGGGGTTATATAAGTAGTTAGTAACCCTCTAAATTAATTTGGGCAAGTTCGGGAATCCCGGAGGCGACGATTGACCCGGGAGACGATTATGGCATGAGTATCGAGGTGCGGCTTCGGACAGTCTGTGAGTGGACTTGGTTTATGAATTCGATGCATGAATAAACGTTTTATAATTGTTTTAGAATATATTTTGTGATGCCATGAGTGCATTTGTTTGTGGTAGCCTAGGATTTATGTATTTGTACGTATTTCGAGATTTACGGTTTTATACGATTCTTATACGTGCTAGGTATTCAATGAGGGTTCAATGAATTGGTTTTGGATTTAGAAATATGAAATCGGGCACGAGACCCATTTGATTTACGAATTCTCAGACTTGGAGTCGATTTGATTTGACGAGGAATCGGACCTAGGGTCCATTTGAGCCATACGATCGGACCGAGGGTCCAGTTGGTTTATGATTCGGGTTTGAGGCCCAGTTAGTGGTACTATCGGGCTTGATGCCCCATTGATTTATGATATCGAGCTTGAGACCCATTTGGTTGAGATATCGTGCTTAAGGCTCGGTTGGTTGTGAAATCGGACGTAGGTCCTGTTGAGTAATGGTTTCGGGCCTAGGGCCCAGTTCATTGTAACATCGGGCTTGAGTCCCAGTTCGATTTATGAAATGAGAATTCAGGCATGAGACCCTGTTGAACTATGGATTTAGGCCAAGGCCTGTGAAAGTGATTTGAATCGGATTCGAGGAATCCCGTTGAGATGAATCGGGTATGAGACCCAGTTGAAAAGTGTTTTAAGAAAGAAAGAAAGAGATTTGAAAATGAATATGAACCCTCCATATGACTTATATGGTCTCCTCCAGACGTCGACCTGGAGAGTCACGATCCACAAACCAGAGTGTGTATCCCCATAGGGATCCCGTTCCAGTAGTGGTGGTTACTTATTATGTTGTGGTCCCGGATCAGATTCCGGAGAGATATGTGGACTAGATCCAGAGAGAGAGCTCGAACTAGATCCAGAGATTGAGCCTCCCAGATGGAGATTCCTGGGAGAAGACTCGGAGTGAGACCCCGAGTAGTGTGCACACTAGATAGATATGATGTCATCGTGACTATATCGGGGATGTGTTCCCTAGGGGATGTGTGCCCCGAGTTGGCATCTTCTTCGGAAGTGCCTAGAATGGGTTATACGTAAGAGTACGTATGAGAATTTCAGAAAAGTGATTTTGGGGCGGAGACCCCGTGTTCTATATTTTATGTTTTAGAAAGTGATTTGGGGCGGAGACCCCCGTATTTGAAGTTGTGAAAGTGCTTTGGGGCGGCGACCCCGTTTGTGATATTTTGAGAATGGTTTTGGGCTGAGACCCACGTGACGTGATTTGGGCTGAGTCCCTAGTGATTTGACTTACGGGTTGTTGTGATTTTGGGTCGGGGACCCAAATGGATTTATGGGTAATGACGGTTTATGGGGCCGGGCATGAACCCTTGAAAGGTTTTGATTTGTTTGATAAATAGTTTTATGAATGGTTGATAAATGGTTTTGAATGCATGCGTATGTTTTTATGAAGGGCATAAATGTCTTTATGCAAAAAAGTTTTTAAATGAAAAGTTTATTTTTTCCACTCACAGCTTTTGTGTTTTAATGCCCTTCAGGTTGATTGCGGATGCGGGCTGTAGCAGAGATGAGACATCACTCCCCTCCTCTTACGATCCTGACGCACTCTGATAGCCCCGGCGAGGGCTAGAGATGGAATTTTCCCTGGTCTGACACGAAAGTGTCAGACGGGATCAGGCGTGTCCCACATTAATCCCGGGGGATTTAGGACCGGTCCTGACAAGTTGGTATCAGAGCGTGGAGTACGCGCAGGTCGAGGATGTGGTGTCTCTAAAGTTGTAACAACCCGTCATCAGCCTGGTAGTTAGGGCATTAGTACGAGGTTTCGATGGAATCGAACCTCAGTTAGTTGAGGTTTGTCACGTGATACGTTAGTTTGAGTTTTGATTGGCATTCCATGCCGTGCATGGCACGTGTTTCGAGGTTGGATCCCGAGTAGGATCGATGTGCATGGGAATCTAACGGCTTAGAGCCATAGTGTTACTGGTGAGTAGGACCCAGTGGATCCGTAGAGACAGTATGAAGGTTTGAGAGTCGTGACCCTACTGTCATGTCAGATAGAGGATGTACGGATTTGTACCAGTGGTGGTCAGAGGTCAGGGTCGCCCACTATCCGATGACCCTGTACGACTACATTCACGACTGTTGGGAATAGGAGCGTGTGACCCTATTTGGTATGTGATGCCATGTTTCGATGTGTCGAATCCTGGTGGGATGTCGACTGGCAGTGGATGCCGGAATAGTGGTGGTGTGACGCGATAGGATGCGATTGCGCATGTAGCGCTTGTACAGTTTTGGACCCGGAGTACAGCCAGTTCTTTTGTAGGCCAGCGGCTGAGAATAGTAGAGTTACGAGAGGACGAGATCCTCAGAGTGTAGTTATTGGCTGGTTTGGTACCAGTGTTGGAGTATGACGACTCTTCGGAGTTGAGATCGAGGGATCAGTCAGGATGGTTGAGCTGCAGTGCGCAGTCGGGTTTGTGAGAACCCTAGTAGGTGATTGATTGGACAAGTGACCAGAAGTGTGGTACTTGTGACCGGATCGAGAGGTGGACCGATCAGTGGATGTTACGTGTGGAGTGGTTAGTACTGGCGGTGAGACTACCGCATGGTTTGAGAGTCTCGATAGCCAAGTGTTTATGAGCTTGGTCTGCACGAGGTTGTGATAGACGCTGCTATCGATGGACGTGATCGAGTCTTATCGAGTTGGATAGACTCAGGTTGCCGTGACGATTGTTACGATAGGATTCGTCAGTAGTGACGATGATACGAGGTGTGTGAGTGGCGCATAGTACGAGCAGTGATTCTGGATTTGACTCGGTGACGGCTGAGTCCGATCGTAGAATGAAATGTTGACGTTGGGTGTTGGCACACTTGACACGCTCTAGTGAAGGTTATGGTTATAAATGGGACAGAGAGGATCCCGAGTGGCTCAGTGCGAGGTACGTGAGTCCTTGGTATGGAGACCAGTTTCCCCCAGTGATGGAGATCAGTTTCCTCAGTGATGGAGACCAATTTCCCAGTGATGGAGACCAGTTTCCTCAGTGATGGAGTTAGTTTCCCCTGTGTTGGAGATCAGTTTCCCCAGTAATGGAGACTAGTTCCCCCAGTGCTACGAGATTGAGTCGTGAGGGTGTACTCAAAAGTATTGAAGTGAAACGTGAGATACTGGCGTGAATGGATGACGTAAGTGACGTCTTATGACAAAAAGGTTGATTGCTCAGCTTTGGTGGTATACAGCGATTTGGCTGCAGATCACAGCAGAAGTCTGTTGTGACTCTTCAACTGAGCGGTACATCGGATTAGGATGACATATGATGAATTTTGATGTCATCAACTTGGATTCTCCTGGATTCGTTCCTAGGTGGGACGACGAGGAGTGATTTTACGGCTAGGGGTTCAAGAGGGTGTAAGAACCAAACACCAATGATGTGGGTCAATTTGATTGACTTGACGAGTAGTTGGTGGTTAGCGTCACGGGATGTGACGAGTGAGTGTCCGAGGTGTTGGACTGATGTTCGTCTGGTAACGGAAGGTTGGGGTCCGGACCATGGTTGGAGTGCGGACGGTAGTTTGTGGTTGGACGTGGCCAGAGAGCAGTCCGTGAGTAGGTCGGGGGCGCCCCGATGTTGTTGTGGTATAGGTGCATCAGAGTGTTGTGCACGTTCGAAGATGGGATTGATCACGATCAATCGGTATGTCAGGTTGAGAGTACCCGAGAGTACGAGTATATCATAAGTTGGATAGAGTCCTAGATGGACGTGAGTGGTGTTCGGATGAGATCCCATGAGTGACAGTTTGGAGACTCGAGGTGAGTCTAGATGACAAGCGGTATCGCTGAGTGATGCGAGATACGATACGAGGACTCGAGAACGAGTCGAGATCAGAGTGGCACAGCGGAAGCGCAGTGAAGCCTGGAGTTGCCAGCTGGTCACGATGGTTGTGACCTGTGATGGTAACAGAGTACTGGGTATCCAATGCATTTGGATCGGAGTGAATTGTTGGGACTCTTCTGAGAGTTAGTTTGGGCATAAGAATTTGGGAGAGTTGATTCGTACGAGTATCGAGGGTATTCGTACGAGTATCGAGGGTCAGTATGGACATAGGTTTGAGGATGACCTATGAGATGAGATTCGTGTCATTGTGATGGCAGGATCTAGAGGATGTTGTCTGATCGGATCCTGAGTAGGATGCCAGCTTGGCTGTGGTAGCCTTAGTGTGGATGCGTTTTCAACCTAACGACTGCAGGATGGAACGTGTCAGAATTTCAGACTTAAAAGCCGTTTAGATGTCAGTCTAGTATTGCTAACCTGTCAAAGTGAGTGACAGGCGAGATCGATGAGTGTCGCCATGTTATCTCGAGTAAGACACATGGGTAGACGTGCAGTTCTCGAGAGTGAATTGGAGCTTGGAGGCTCTGGTTGTAACGACCCGTCCCGGGAACTTAGGTTTAAGACGGTGCTTAAGAGGGGATTAGTGAGCTTAATCAGTGGTTAGTTGGTCACGATAGGTCTGTTAGCATGGAATGACGATTTTGCCCCTAGTTCGGGCAAATTGTTGACTTTCAGTTCGGGCGATCAATTGGACATTGACCAATGACGGTGACGTAGTTCGGGACGTCACGAGTCCGTAGACATGTGGCATGCCCGATTCCGACATCCGAGGAGGAAGTTATGATGTTCGGAAGGTTGAGGGCATTACCGTAAATTGGGTAAAATAGGGGGAAGAGTTGACTTTCGTACGATCGGATTTTGACACGTTGACCTAGGATAGTTTGGTAGATCTCGTCGTCCTGAGTTCAACGACAGGCGGCACATGTTCATCGGACCTAGGATGAGTGAGTTACGGGTCTAAGAAGGTAGTGGCAAAATTGGTAATTTTGGCTTAAAAGGAAGGGCATTTTGGTCTTTTGTACATTGGGATTTGTGCAACAGAGAGGGACAACTGGATGGCTGAGATTGAGCCACTTGTGAGATAATGGGGAGGATTGTGACACGTGTTCAGGGTCTGGTTGGTTCTGGGGAACACGGTCCAATTATTTGGTCATTCTAATCGTGTATACTCGTGTGTGAGTGTTCGAAGGGAAGAGAGAACAGAGACTGAGTGAATTGGTGAGTGAGGAGTGACCAGAGCTTGAGAGGAAGACAGTGAGAAGGTTGGGAGGTGAGGTATTAGTGTATGTGTGCGAGGTGTGAGCTCACGGGGAACTCAGAAAACAGAGAGGAGTTGAGTGGTGGTGCTGCCGTGTAAGGGGCCAATCGAAGCTGGTGGAGGTGTCCAGAGGCTGGAGGTGGACTGGAGGAGTCTTGTCTTCACAACTGAGCTCACGGTGCTGGTCGGTGTACAGGTAATTCTTCATCTTCCTTCACTTGCTCTGTTTTGCTGTAGAGTTTCAAACTGATCATCGTGGGTTTGGAGTGCGAGTCGAGGGACTTGGTGAGTTGGATGAGCATCAGTGAGGCCCTAGGAACCGTCTAGGGTGGTTGCCGTGACGGGGGGTTACTTGGTTGGTTGAATTGGAAGACAGGGGTTGTTCGGGTTTTTGGTTTGAGCTTGAGTCGACGGATTAGGGACGGTGTCGAGGTGTTTGAGTAAGGGGAATGAATTGCTGAGGATGGGACAATGAAGATGGTGAAGAAAGGGAGGAAACCGGAGACGGGACGGTGGAGAACCGGGTGCGCCGGTTCAGACCGGTTCACTCGAGGTAGATGACGGTGAACAGTACCTCTGTGTGCAGGCGCGTGGGGGCGCGTGTGGTGGTTTCTGAGGAAGGTGTCAACTAGGTTTTTGGTCTAGGTGTTGTGACGAGTCTATTGGAATTAGTTTTGGGTTGTTCGGACGTCGAATCGAAGTAGTTCCGCGAGGTCGAAGGTTTAGGGTTCCGGTTCGATACGTTTAGGACCCGAGGATTTTTGGGGAAGCTTAGGTGGACCTTCGTAGACGTGTTAGTGACGTTCTTGGGTGATTGTTGACAGGATCGGAACTTCCCGAGGAAGCTGAGGAACGTACGAGACGTTCGGGACGCGACTAAGGGCTCGGTACTATGAGTGGACCCTTTCTCTAAGCTTGTGCATGCATAACTGCGTTTAATTACTTGTTTTATGGTTTTATATGTGATTTCATGATTATTTGAATATGCTATAACTGTTTTACATTATTGCACGTTTTACGAGAAAGCTACGGTTTTCAGCACGTTTTACGAGAAAAAGGTTGGATTCTGATTTCGATGCCATGCTTTGGGGTTTTTAAACGATAAGTGATTTTTAATGATTATAAATGGATTTTGTGACGTGATTTGATAATCAAGGTCTTTCGGTTTTAGAATCGGATTTCGGAAAGCGGAATTTGATTTTAAAGTTGAAAAGTGGAATTCCGGATTTGGATTCGGAATGACGGTTTTGGATGCCGAAAGGGCATCAGACCAGTGATTTCGGATTCGGGTTTGGATGTGGATTGAGAAATGGTTTTCAAATGGTTTTAATTGGATTTGCTGGATCTGGTTATTGGGTTTAAAGACCCGGATATTCTGATTGACGGGGGACGGGCCCGAATTGAGTTTAAAGACTCGGGAGTTTAAAGACTCGGATATATGGATATTTCCCCCGTAGGCCTATTGAGTTTAAAGACTTGGGAGTTTAAAGACTCGGATATTATGAGGCCTGGATTGAGTTTAAAGACTCGGGAGTTTAAAGACTCGGATAGATCCAGCAGGTTTGATCGTATAATGATTGGTTGAAATGTATGTTTTATGACGTGGTTTTTATGATGCTTATGATATGAGTTCTATAACTGTTTTTAGAATGATTCAGTAAATGTTTTTATGATGATATTTACGTGAATTATAACTGTTTTGATAACTGGGTTATGCATGTGATTTCAAAACGGAGGGCTAAAACCCTGGTTTTAGTATGAAATGATTTTTCGGAAATTATTTTGTTATTTATGGTCCACTCACACCTTCTGTTTTAAATTGCCCTCCAGGTCCTGGAGTTAGCGCGGGGTTTCGGCGTCGAGGTAGCGTCAAAGGCATAGAAGTTACTAGAGCGTCCCCGGAGTGTTTTAAATTTTCCGTGTGCGTGTACTGGTTAACGGTTTTCCTTCTGTTGTATTTGGTACTATGCTCTGTAAATTTTGACTTCGGGATGTTTTATATAGTTCTCCTGCGTCTGACTGTGTAGTTTAGTAGTTTACGTTGGTGTTGTCTCGAGGTGTCAAACGGGAGCAGGGTTTACCTCGGTTTTCAGGGTGAAACTGGGGTGGGTCCTGACACTGGTGATGGTACGTACCGATGAGTACGGTATGTGTGTTGGATGTGTACTACTACACGAATATTCTAGTGTGGGTGCAGCGATCCGAGTCGAGGAACAAGGTTGGATTCCACAGTTTGGTTGTGGAATCGAGTCAATTTGAATTTCGAGGACAAGATTCTTTAAGGGGGGAAGTTTGTGACAACCCATCCTGAATTAGCGAGATTAATTAAGATTTAATGACAGATTAGCGAGACTAATCGGAGATTAGACGCGGACTAGCGGACGTTCGGCAAAATGACGATTTTGCCCCTAAAATGGGCAAATCGTTCATTTTTTATTTAGGTGGTCAAATGGACTTTGGCCAATGACTGTGACGTAGTTTGTGACGTCACGAGTTCATAGACAGGTGGCACGCCAGATTCCGACGTCCGAGGAAAAAGTTATGACGTTCGGAATTTCATGGGCATTTTGGTAATTTGGGCCAAAAGTTGACTTTTGACCTGGGATGTCCGATGGCCAAGGGCCGAGGACCGTTACGTAGATCGGGACAATACGAATCCGTAGACAAGCGGCACGTCGAATTCGGACGTTCAACGACGAAGTTATGGTTCACGGAAGTTCCGAGGAACTATTTACGGCGACACATTTTACGAGACGAAAAGTGAAGTTTTGTCTTTAGTGGGCCCAGCTTTTTAGACAGCCAATGGATGAGTGACAATTGCCACCCATCCATTGCCCAGCCAAACATATTCATGCATATCATCCCCATTTCCTTGTTCGTGCAACCAAACCCGTCCAAACCAATCTGACCTCCACCCAAACCAATCCAATCCAAACCCCATTTGATCAAGCCTGTGAGGATCAGAGAGTGAGAAGAGGATTAAGGAAGGTGGTGGCCGGCCAGGAACGACGTCTCTGTGGACGGCGACCTTGAACTCGAACCAAACTTCACGGTTAGGCTCATTTTCGTTTTTATTTCGATTTGGATATTATGGGTCGTTTTTGACGCTTTTATTTTGTTAAATAGGTTAGTAGGACGGTGATAGGAAGGTTTTGGGAGTTATTGGACGGCTGTGAAGCCGTGGGTAAACTTTAGAAACTTTGAACCGTGAGGTTCATTTTGGAACCATAGGTTAGGCGAGATTTGGTTAGTTTTGTTAATTGGATTGGGTAGGAAACATTAAAATGGGATTTTTAGGGTTGATTAGGATCAAAATGGACGAAAAATGAAGAGGGTAGGGGCCTGGACCGGTCATGCAGGTCCAGTAGCAGAAAACGGACCGGACCGACCGGTCTGAACCGGCCGTCGCGAGGTTAGGGGTGATCTACAGTGCCGGCGCGTGGGCCCACACAAAGGCCACTTCTAGGGGCGAGTACGGGTGCATAAGGGTTTTTTTGGGGGTGGTTCCAACAAGTGAAATCATCTATTCGATGTAACGAACATTTTGGGACTGATTTCGTGTCAATCAGACATTGTTTTGATATAGTTCGTGCTGTTCAAAGGTTTAGGATCGGTTTTAAAAATAGTTAGAAATTCCGAAAAATTACGGGGCTTTAGTGAGGGGTTATATAAGTAGTTAGTAAGCCTCTAAATTAATTTGGGAAGGTTCGGGAATCCCGGAGGCGACGATTATGGCACACGTATCGAGGTGCGGCTTTGGACAGTCTGTGAGTGGACTTGTTTTATGAATTCGATGCATGCATAAATGTTTTATAATTGTTTTAGAATATATTTTGTGATGCCATGAGTGCATTTGTTTTTGGTAGCCTAGGATTTACGTATTTGCACGTATTTCGAGATTTACGGTTTTATACGATGCTTATACGTGCTAGGTTTTCAATGAGGGTTCAATGAATTGGTTTTGGATTTAGAAATATGAAATCGGTCACGAGACCCATTTGATTTTCAAACTCTCGGACTTGGAGTCCATTTGATTTGACGAGGAATTGGACCTAGGGTCCATTTGAGCCATACGATCGGACCGAGGGTCCAGTTGGTTTATGATTCGAATTTGAGGCCCAGTTAGTGGTACTATCGGGCTTGATGCCCTGTTGATTTATGATATCGGGTCTGAGACCCATTTGGTTGAGATATCAGGCTTAAGGCCCCGTTGGTTGTGAAATCGGACGTGAGGTCCCGTTGAGTAATGGTTTCGGGCCTAGGCCTAGTTGATTGTAACATCGGGCTTGAGTCCCAGTTCGATTTATGAAATGGGAATTTGGGCATGAGACCCTGTTGAACTATAGATTTAGGGCGAGGCCTGTGAAAGTGATTTGAATCGGATTCGAGGAATCCCGTTGAGGTGAATCGGGTATGAGACGTAGTTGAAAAGTGTTTTAAGAAAGAAAGAAAGAGATTTGAAAATGAATATGAAGCCTCCATATGACTTATATGGTCTCCTCCAGACGTCGACCTAGAGAGTCACGATTAACAGACCAGAGTGGGTATCCCCATAGGGATCCCGTTCCAGGAGTGGTGGTTACTTATTATGTTGTGGTCCCGGACCAGATTCCGGAGAGATATGTGGACTAGATCCGGAGAGATATGTGGACTAGATCCAGAGAGAGAGCTCGGACTAAATCCAGAGATTGAGCCTCCCAAATGGAGATTCCTGGGAGAAGACTCAGAGTGAGACCCCGAGTAGTGTGCACACTAGATAGATATTATGTCATCGTGACTATATCTGGGATGTGTTCCCTAGGGGCTGTGTGGCCCAAGTTGGCATCTTCTCCGTAAGTTCCTAGAATGGGTTATACGTACGAGTACGTATGAGAATTTCAGAAAAGTGATTCGGGGGCGGAGACCCCGTGTTCTATATTTTATGTTTTAGAAAGTGATTTGGGGCGGAGACCCCCGTATTTGAAGTTGTGAAAGTGCTTTGGGGCGGCAACCCCGTTTGTGATATTTTGAGAATGGTTTTGGGCTGAGACCCATGTGACGTGATTTGGGCTGAGTCCCCAGTGATTTGACTTACGGTTTTTTGTGATTTCGGGTCGGGGACCCAAATGGATTTATGGGTCATGACGGTTTATGGGGCCGGGCATGAACCCTTGAAAGGTTTTGATATGTTTGATAAATAGTTTTATGAATGGTTGATAAATGGTTTTGAATGCATGCGTATGTTTTTATGAAGGGCATAAATGTCTTTATGCGAAAAGGTTTTTAAATGAAAAGTTTATTTTGTCCACTCACAGTTTTCATGTTTTAATGCCCTTCAGGTTGATTGCGGATGCGGGCTGTAGCAGAGACGAGACATCACTCTCCTCCTCCTACGATCCTAACGCACTCTGATAGCTCCGGCGAGGGCTAGAGATGGAATTTTCCCTGGTCTAACACTTCATGTCAGACGGGATCAGGCGTATCCCATGTTAATCCCGGGGGATTTCGGACCGGTCCTGACAATATATCCGCAACATATCATCACCATGAAAACCAGTGAAAAACAGTTGCATTTGAAGTCAAAATCATTTTCAATACAGGGTCTCAGCCCAAAACATAGTTTCCTCAAAATCCATAAAACCAGAGTCCCGATTATTTCATCAATCCGAAAACCATCAATATCATCATGTAATCACATGGAAATACCAATCCAATCAAAATCACATTTCCATTGGGTCTCAAGCCCAAAATATCAATTTCACTCAAATCCGTGCAACTGCAATCTCAGTTGCCATTTTCACACAAATCCATAGAATATATTCAAAAAGCATTACAAATACATCAAATGAATCCCTTACTCATAATCGGAGTCAAAACCAATCTCAAATCCCGGGCCTTCACCCAAAATAGCAGTTTCATAGTTTTCTCGAAAATCGGGTCCAAAATCTATATAAAATAATATAATATTCCCAAAATCCGGAAATCATCATATCGAAACATTAATCATGCCAAATCATTTCAAATCATATAATAAAGAATTTAAAACATATATGCATGCATTCTGGGTAGAAAACAAAAGTCCACTCACACACCGTCAATATCGCTCGCTTTCCGAGCTGCACGATTTTCCATAATTTCCGACACTTTACAGGAATTCCAAGTCCTGTCCAAAATCATTATTCAGGGTCACTAATGACTTAATTAACATCATATTAATTTCCCATAATTTTCTGGGAATTAATTACGAATTAAAAACGTAACATAAACCTTCGTACCCTCGAAACAATATCGAAACGGTGTCCGATTGACCCGAAACCAATGTCAACATGTTCGTTACATTAGAAGGAACAAGTTTCATGTTGAACTTACCTCGAGATAAGCCACCATGCGCCCTCACGCGCCGCCATGAGTGGCTGCGCGTGGGTGCCACACGCCTGCTACAGTGCAGGGTACTGTTCATCTTCTCAACCCGACTTCCCTGCAAACGGGTCTAAACCCCACGATACAACCCAGTTAGTTCTCAGTCAATTCGACTTCATTTTTGACAATTCAAACTTTAATATACACCCCTAAGTAAGCTTAATTTAAGATCTGTATCGTTGATTTCATGAAATTGGGCCCCAAATCACTCGACTCGAAGTGAATACCCGATGGGTTCTTAATCGGGTTTCACCCAATTTCAAGCCATTTCCTTCAATTAATCACATAGGAAGTATCATATCTTCATTCTAATCAAGAATTCCAGTTTAATTTGAGTCCATCTTACCCGTAATTATTCGAACTCAACCATGGGATTTCAGAACAGTCGCCAGGTGTGTTCTTGTCCATTTATGTGTCAATCCTCTTCAAATTTGAGATGATTACACCCCAATCAAGCTCAGAAGAATCAATTTATGTTCAGTTTCCTTCCTTACCGCCCAAAACTCCAATTTCGAATTTTGGAAAAACATGAACGACGGGCAGTTTTGAGTGTGGGTCTAGCTAGGTTCGAAGCCCATCATTCATCCTTCAATGTCCTTTCATTTTTCTCTCTGGGTACGTTCAATCTCTCTGTGGCGTTCAGGGTGGCTTCAGGGTGATCAAACCCATAGTCCTCTGTTCTTTGTTTTTGATGAATGTATATCCTTTTATCCTTAAACGACATACACAAATAACCAGCCACCCAGCCCTCACTCTTCAGTGACATGTATCACTTATCAACTGATGAGTCACCACTTGGCCGACTCAGCACAAGCCTATTTCAAATTACCATTTTGCCCTTCCTTGCAAAATTACGGAATTGCACTTCGCCATCTCAGACCTATATCTTTTACATCCGAACTCCGATTGATGCATGCCGCCTGTCTACGGATTCAGCGTCTCGAGGCCTACCCAACAGCCTCCTCGAAAAGTCCAAAAAGTGTTCTATCAAAAAGTCAACTTTCGGCCCTTATAACCATGGGCAAAATCGTCATTTCCTTCAAATTTTCCAAATTTTCCTTTTTCGAATTTCCGGGTCGTTACGCTTGGTGCTCCACGTTGCCAACATACCGAAAGCCGGAAAATCATTAATTGTCACACTACTACTGCTTGTAGAGTGAACATTGGCCCACTAAACTTATTGTACGTCCGTACACCATTTTCCCATAGATCCACGAGCTCATCAATTAATAACCGCAAATAAATATCGACGGAATTACTTGAAGATTTAGCTCCCAGTATCAAAATACTAAGGATTGTGAATTCATTCTTCATGCATCTTCAAGGAGGTAAGTTATATAGAACCATAACCACTAGCCATGTACTATACGACTTTGAAAAAATCCCAAAGGGATTAAAACGATCAGTAGCAAGTCCTAATCTAACATGTCTTGGCTCCCCAACAAAATCAAGATACATCTTATCAAATTCCTTCCAAGTATTTGCATCAGCTAGTTGCCTCAATGTATCATCGTCAATGCACTTATCTTTGTGCCACCTTATATCAGGGGTTGTGTGAGATGACATGTATAATCGTTGTAGACTTGGCTTCAGTGAACAATAACGCATCACCTTCTTTAGAATCTTGTTCTTTCGAAAGTTAAGCTCATTACACACGAGACATTTCTAAAGCTACTCGAATTCACGGTAAAATAATGCACAGTGTTCTTGCATGCATGGATTTTGTTATACCCTAAACTGAGACCCTTCAACAATTTCTTTGAGTTAAAATGATATTTAGGGAGTCCGTTTTCTTCAGGGAGCATTTGAATTTTGATGTCCATCCCGTGATAAAAATGTTTGTTCATTTGATTATAATGTTTATTCATTTGATTATACTTAACTTTCATGTGCATCAACTCGACAACTGACCCTAGAACTAAAAAGGATTTACAACCCGGGTACTTCTTTCAACAATCTTTCGTAATGTAGTTCAGAATTTTCGAGTTGAAACTTGGGTTCTTCACCATCTTTATCATCAGATGTGGGCAGAAAAGCATCCGTGAATATCTCAATGATTTGATCATTATCACATTGAATCATTTCTTACTCTCAAGTTTACAAAGAAAATCATCCAACGTTTCTTTAGTAAATATTTCTTTGTCGTGATAGATCCAATTAGTGTAGTTGTGTACAATCCCATTTTGATCCAAATGATATTAGACCTTTGATTTCATCCTACCACCTATTTACAGATTCAGAACTCTGAGACCTACATAACAGTACTCATGGATTGTCCAAAAAGCTTCCCGATCAAAAATTCAACAGTTTGACTTTTATGGATAAAATCGTCAATTTGATTTTTTTTTTCAAATTTTCGTGGCGTTACATACAGTCTTCAAGAAGCAACCACCCAAACCAATAAGGTGCCTATATCTAGAAATAAATTCAGCCTTGCATGCATCTAGACATATTAACAAGACCCATCCTTAATTTACATAAAAAGTCATACCGATCCTACTCTCGTTTAACAACTGCTTGTCAGACTAGGGATTTTATGACTTACCCTACTTTCATATCTCCTTAGACTAACCAAATTGAATCCACCCTTATGGTGTTATCGCCCACGTCCTCCCACTAACTCCTTTCAAGAGGTAGACTCGACAAATTTTAAGTTATCCTAGCCTTGACCTTTTATTCTTACTTAATCACACTTACAACCAAATCATTAATAAAGGTTATCAAGAATAATAATATTACATTACCTTGTGTATCGTGTATATATATATATATATATTATATACACTTAATTTTATTAAACTTACCAACCATTCGAATTCACCATTTAAGTTCACCACTTAACCATATTATCTTCATAGCTCAATGCTTGTAGTAACATTACCATGATAATAGTTAGGATAAACGAATACATACAACATGATATCATCCTGTTGGTATAATCATACACTCATAACTTCATGCTCATCACACATCACACAAAAATTAGCCCATGTCCATAAGCATATGATCAATATACATTTATGGAAACATCACCATAATATTGCAATAATATGTATAAAACTTAAGGAAGTCTTCTCTTTCTCTCTTTCTCTCTCTCTCTATCTCTCTCTCGCATCATATTTAATTTCCACTTCTCTTAATTTCTCTTAACTTCTCCTCGTATCACACTTCACCATTATTATTCAATCTTATTTCAATTGTTAAGACTTACTATTCCAATCTCCATTATTTCCTTGTAACATAAAGCGATTGCACTATAAAATATAATCAGATGAATTTACTGAAATTAACTACTAATTATCCATTATGATTTATCATAGCCTTAGGTTTATTTCCCCACAATTCCTTAATTTAACTTCTAATTAAAACATACACATATCATATCAAAAATCAGAAACACCCCGAAATAGTGTCCAATTAACTCAAACCATGCACCATTAAACTCAGAATTTTGAGACAAGAAACTTTCGTATTTAACGGACGGTGAAAAGACATTGCATGCGCCACCACAAGACTTTGTACGTGGGCCTCACGCGCATCACAGTCCACGCGCATCACAGTCACAGTCGTTACACTACTCGCCGTCTACCTCGAGCAGGTCTGCAATCCGGGTCATTCAACCCTCGACCTCGACCTAACTATAACTCCTTCGTTCCTCAATCATTTTTAACGATCCAATTATCAATCTTCTTCACCTCAACCCCAAAAACTGATCTATGGTGCCAAAATAAAGAGAAATTACCTAAAATATAGCTCCAAACTCGAAGTTCTCGGCCTAAAATCGAGTTCCTTGTTTTGCATTTCCTCAAGTCCAAACTGGACTATTATTAGTCCAAAATACTCTCACGAATCAAGCTAGCACTTTCTCGAAGTAAACTGCAAGCTAAACCATCTCAATACGTCTAAGTAATCAATTTACGGATTTCCGACATTTCAGACTTCATTGTTCATGGCTCATGGGATTGAGCATTTTCCTAGTCACTCCTTCTCCTTCTCTCCTCTTCTTTCCCTCTTTCTTTTCCCTTCCTTTCCTCTAGCTCTCATCTCCTTCCTCTCTCACGGGTCTCACCTTTTTCTTGTTTTTCTTCTCTTTGGCCCATCTCCACCAAACACCCCAAATACACACACTCATCATAGTTATATTACTCTAGGTCGATGGAGGAAATCAGGAGGGAAGTTTGAAGACAACTCTAAGACTTTCTAGGGTATTCTAGGCCCTTCATGCAAATTTACCAAAATACCCCTAAACCAAAATTATTAAAATACCCTTAATGGTAAAATGACCAAAATGCCCCTATACTTTTAGACCCCAAAAAAATATATCTAAACTTTCAATCTCGGAATACCGTCTGTTTATGGATTTAGGAGTCCGAGACCTTCGTAACGATACTTTCAGATTATCTAGAAAATGTCCCCTTCAAAAAGTCAATTTGTTTTTACCATCAGGGGCATATCCACCATTTCCATTTTCTCAAATTTTTGGGTCGTTACACACACACACATATATATATATATATATATCCTTCCAAAAATTGTTTGAGCCAATTGTTCATTATGATCACACTTAATGTGGGATGTGGTTCTTGGATTTTTCTTCCTTAATTCCTCACAATAATCCCATAACCTTGAATATTTCTCTTTGAATATGCAATATTGTGTATATTGAGTGTTGATTAGTTTCTTTATAAAGATTATGAATTGAATGTTGATTTTATTGTGTATATTTCATTTCAATAATAAAATTATATATATATATCATTAGAGAAATAAAAAATTTAGTTGCAAATATGACCAATTCTATATTTGCATTTAGTATATAATATGAAAACATTTGGTCTGTCTAAAAAAAATGTGAGGAAAAAAAACGGGTTTGATGTTTTTTGTTAATTTTTTGTTGATATAAAAAATGCCCCTAATGATGAAAGATACCAAGCATGCCACATCATTACTTAGCTATTGATTTAACAGTAGAACTAACAGAGAAAGTAAACTGATATTATATCAAAATCATATAGAAAAATAATAAAATTGAAATTTTATGTACTATTAACCTCCAAACCTTAGAGTATAAAATGATATTTACCCTAAATTTAAATGCGGCTAATATATGCATGATAATATGAAGGTGATTATTCAAATTTTGAAAACAAGTCAATTTGTCACCCATGTCCCATGCATTATGATTACATTATATGCATGCAAGTATATGAATATATCTGAAGGATACGTGGGGCTACATTTTGTTTTTACAGCACTCATCCTTTTTTTGGTGGTCTGGGGACATTTGGTGAAAAGGCAAATTTGACCCTAGCACTTGGGTTTGATGACAGCATTTTCAATGTTAGATAAATTTCGTTGGCAAAATTGATGTTAAACGAGACAACATACGATATGAGTGATTTCAGGATGTAGACTGATATTAAGTTCTGGTTTCATGGTTCATGGTGATAGGTAGTTTCATTTTTAAAGTATCTTCTGACAACTGATGACAGAGGGTGATGTGTAAAATTATTGTTGCTGTGGAGCTAGTTGTTATTGACCCATTGGTTTTTGCATGTAGAGCAGGAAAGGTGTGATGATCGCGTGGGGGCCAAAAGGACCAAGGTAGGAGCCTACTTGACACCCAAGTGACACGAGTAAAAGAAGCAGCCGGCCAGGAGGAGCGCGCAGAGGATTTTTAAATTAATGACTTAAACTATGAATTATGCATCAACGGCTGGCACTTGGCTGTGGGCAACTCAATAAATTCAATCTGACAAATATATTCGTTACTCCAAATTACAACTGGAGGATGAAGCCGACAGCTTTGGATAGAGCTCTCCACTGTCACGCACAGGAGGAACACAACCCCAAAATGGGAATTAGGATTAGGATATAATACCCTCCAATCTCCAATCTCCAATCTCCAATCTCGGCCAACATTTCCCAAATATATACACGGGGGCAGCACTGCTACACTGCTGCGTACACGGTGCACCCAACATTCATATCTATTTTCCACAATTTAGATTATATGGATTCAACATTCCATGTAGGCTTCACCATTTGGCCCAAAAGTTCATGAGCTTATAGGGGCCAGATAAGTCCGATGGACAAAAGCCCGGTCCGACCCGTTATGGGTTGTGGGCCAGCCCGGCCCGAGAGTTAGCGGGCTGGGTTTGGGCTTATGGTGTTCAAACCCGATAGGCTCGAGTCCAATAAAGCCCGATAAGCCCAGCCCGACCCGCCCGTAATAAACTCGGCCCATAAGCCCGAAAATATAAAATATTTATTATTTAAAAATTAATACTCAACCCATTCTTAATACTAATATTTCAACCCAAATCCAAATCTCAGCCCTAAGTCCACCTAATTTATTTTAAAAAACTCAATACTCAATACTCAATATGTAACGACCCGTCCCGAATTCCAGGATTAGATTAGTGACTAATCACGATTAGTGAGGTTAATCGGTGATTAGTTAGGCTAAATCAGACGAACGATGCAAAATGACCGTTTTGCCCTTGGTCGTGGTAAAACGTTGACTTTTTATTCGAGCGGTCAAACGGACTTTGACCGATGACCGTGACGTAGTTTGTGACGTCACGAGTTCATAGATAGGTGACACGTTCAATTCCGACGTCCGAGGAGGAAGTTATGACGTTCGGAAGTTTAGGGGCATTTTGGTAATTTTGGTTAAAAAGGGGCAAATGTTGACTTTTTGACCAAGAGGTCCGATGGCCGAGGGCCGAAGACCGTTACATAGATAAGGACGATACGAATCCATAGACACGCGGCACGTCGAATTCGGACGTTCGACGACGAAGTTACGGTTCACCGAATTTCGAGTGCACTATTGCACGAATTACGAGACGATTTCACTTTTGGACTCTAGTGGGCCCAGATATTTCTCCTGATGCCCAATGGATGAGTGTCAAGTGTCACCCATCCAATGGACACCCAAATTGATTCATGCACCGTGCAAACCATTCCATTTTCATTTCAAACCCAAAAACCCACCCGATCTCATTTCTCTCATTTGTGCAACCCAAACACCAAACCCTTAACCCCAAATGATCCTGGAGAGACCAGAGAGTGAGAGAGGAGGACTAGGGATGGCAGCTGGTGGCTGGAACCGCCGTGGGCGGTGGCTGGAACTCAGAACCCGAGCGGGTACCCGGTAAGTCCATATTCAATTTTTATTTGGATTTTGATGTTATGGACTATTTTGGATGATCAGGATGGGTTATTTAGGTTGCTAGGGAGTTTTTAGGAAGGTTTGGATGAAGGTTGGACGTCGGGGAAGCCCTGGGAGGTTTTGGGATTTTCGAACCGTGAAGGGAAAAATCAAACCGGTCGGGTTTTAGAGGTTTTAGGGCTTCTAATTAATTGGGTTAGGTTCCTAGGACGATTATAGGAAGGTTAGGATTGATTAGGATTGAAAACGGTGAAGAACTGGGCCGGAATGAGCTTGAACCAGTCACGCCGGTCCAAGTTACAGACAAACCGGACCAGATCTGTTCAGACCGGTCGACGCGAGGTAGGGTATGACACTGTAGCAGGCGCGTGGCTCCCACGAGCAGCCACTTCAGGCGGCGCGTTCGGGCGCGTGGGGGAGAATTTGAGGATGGTTCCAAAATTTCAAATCATCTATTCGATGTAACGAACATTTTGGGACTAGTTTCGTGTCAATCGGACACCGTTTCGATATAGTTCGGGACGTCCGAAGGTTTAGGTTCGATTTTAAAAATAGTTAGATGACACGACCCATCCCAATCCCCCCGGGATTACCATGGAATGTGTCATGCTCCCGTCTGACAAGAGGTGTCAGACAAGGGATAACCTGTTGTCATTGCCCAACCGGGCTTCTAGAGTGCATAAGGATCGATGGAGGAGGTGTATGATGTCCCAGTCTCTACTGCAATCGCATCCGGAATCAACCTGAAGGGCATTAAAAACAAAAGCTGTGAGTGGACGAAAATAAACAAGTCTGTTTAAAACATTTATAAGACATTTATGCCCCTCAGTAAAAACATATGCATGCACCAAAAACTAATAATCCCATATTTATTTAGAAATAACCATTAGGGCCTTAGCCCGGAAACCAAAGCATAGTTTAGAATCCCAAAAGTCAATCCAAGAGTTATTTCATAAATCCAGTAATGTTCATTTATTATTTTTTTTTCCACCTCCGGCATCCCCGATGCCTAGCGTCCTAGACGCTTGACGTTCCAGACGTCATATCTCACGGTATTAAGCAACGCGTGCTGCCTGGGGTCTCACCGGGTCCATATCTCTGACATCCCCAATGTCTGACGTCCATGACGTCCAGCAATCCTACTCCTGGATCACTATACGATCCGGTAGCTCCGTACAATGAGCACTCGCAGGCAATGCACCGTGACTTCTCCAGTGTCCCCGACACTTGGAGGAGACCAGGATATATATATATATCCTCATATCGAGATGGTTTTATGGAACACATTTTATTATTCGTTTCCAAAATATCACAAGGGCCCTACCCCGAATTTCCATAAAACCGTCATAAGTCCAAATAGTTGATTCAAATCCGAAATCGTTTATTCAATTCCATTTTAGGGTCCCCGACCCGAATCACATGTGTAAATCAACTGGGCCCCTGGCCCGATTTCATAAGTTAACTGGGCCCCTGGCCCGATTCATAAGTTAACTGGGCCGCTGGCCCGATTCATAAGTTAACTGGGCCGCTAGCCCGATTCATAAGTTAACTGGGCTCCTGGCCCGATTCATAAGTTAACTGGGCCCCTGGCCCGATTCATTTTATCAAATCCGTAACCGTTTCATGAAATCATATCCAACCACATTTATGGAAATCGGTGCAAATCCAGAAAACCTCGATTTACGTGCAAACACGTAAATCACCTCGAAATGCGTGAAATCATTTAAATTCACCGATATCCAAAATAAATCATTTAATCCCAATTATAACAATCATGAAACAGTTATGCATGCATCGAATTTATAAAACCAATGTCCGTTCACAGACGGGTTTAACCGAGTGCCTCGATACGCGTGCCATAGGCCTTCCCGGGCCACACCACTATCACCGGGACTCCCAATCCTGTCCAAATCACATTAGAGGGTTACTAACCTCCACATAAACATCCTATTCAAGTCCCGTAATTTTCCCGAATTTTTAAGTATTTTTAAACTGGATTTAAAACCTTCGGACATCCCGAACAATATCGAAACGGGATCCGATCGGCACGAAACCAACGCAAAAATGTTCGTTACATTGTATAGGATAAAAGTCATGTTGACCTCACCTCGAGATTCGTGCCCACGCGCCATCACGCGCCGCCGTGAGTGGCTGCGCGTGAAAGCCACGCGCCTGCTACAGTGACTGCTACAGTCACCATCTTCACCCGTATGTCTGGTAAACGGGTCTGATTACCCGCGATCTGACCCGGCCAGATAACCATCAATTCGACCGTGATTCTATCCGTTCTTGATCCTAAAACAATCATTAACCAACCAATTTCAGTTCTGTGACATCGATTAATAACAATCAAACCATAATCGTGCCACCAACCCGTGATCACCCAATACGGGTCAATCACCAAAACTCCACAAATCCTCAACCATTGTCAAATTAACTTCACAGAAAGCTTATAAGGATTAATACGAACCAATTCGAATGATTAATTTAACACGAGGTTACCTCAATCACCACGACTCAAGCTTGAGTTTTCCAGCCGTCCACCTCGTCCGTCCACGGCTCTAGGAGCCTCAAAGCTTGCCCCATTTGATCTGGTTCGACACGTTGAGGTTCCAGAAAGCTCAATCCATCATCAATTAGGCTTGGGCTGGCCTAAAACTAGAAGTTCGAATTTGAATTTCTCAAAAAACAGTTTCGGGTTTGCAGAGAAATCCAACACCAATTTCACTCATTCCTTTCATTCTCAATCACAGAGTAACCCACTCGACTTACACTCCATTCCTTTAACCCAATTCAGCCGTTAAAGGCATCCAAAAGTGTCCCACAATCCACTGCGTAAAGCTCCCCTGCACTGACCCGAAACCATTAAAAATCAGTGCCCAGTGCTATTATGATCGATTGCCAGCACAATACATGTGCAATCACACCTCACACTGTCCCAATTCAGTCCATAAATTGATAAAAAAAATCCATGGGATCGATCGCACAAAACACCCCACTTTCACGGCTGTTTCAATCAAACAGTGCCCCCGTGAGAAATTACAATTCTGCCCCTGTGCAGAAAATTACCAAAATGCCCCTCACGCATCCTGACCCGTAACTCGGTCATACGGACTCCGATTGATGCGTGCCGCCTGTCTACGGAATCAGAGCATCGAGACCTTCCTAACGGTCCTCGGTCCTCGGCCATCGGACCTCCCGATCAAAAAGTCAACATTTCCCCTTATATCGTCCAAATTATGAAAACGCCCTTGAACTTCCGTACATCATAACTTTCACCACGGACGTCGGAATCGAACGTGCCACCTGTCTATGAACTCGTGACATCCCAAACTACGTCACGGTCATTGGTCAAAGTCCATTTGACCGTCCGAATAAAAAGTCAACGTTTTGCCCACGCCCAAGGGCAAAACGGTCATTTTGCACAATTCGTCCGAAATCACCCAACTTATCCCAGATTAGTAAATCATAATTAAATATTATTAAATCTCGATATTCGGGACGGGTCGTTACAACCTTCCCTCCTTAAAGAATTTCGTCCTCGAAATTACCAATAACCTTATTCCACAACCACCACGTGGAAAACATTCCGACCTCACATCTGTGTACACTTGTACACCCACATACTGGGTCAACACCAGCCTCGTCTGTACCCAGACATCCCATCACAGTCGTACGTCATAACAACAACACTCGACCACCTCGAGTGGAATTGATCACCTGATCCGCGATAAAATCGCTTAACCATTTAGCTGACTCCTTCAGCTAGATAGTTCCCTTCCATTTCCAAAATATCCTTACATTTGCTCCCATTGGGAGTCACCAAATCTCATTTGTCAGTCCACGCTGACACCACCAGTCAAACTGTCACCGCTAAGCTTTACCACCCTTGTAAAGCCCCAACCATCTGCAGTTAGTGACAACACTACGTACTACATCACTCTCGATGTAGCGTAAGATCAACCACATGATCTCAATTCGCAGGGTAAGCCCAATCCTGCGACATATATAAATCTCAATGTCCATAATCGCCGACTCCCTCAGCGAACCAAGACGCTAGGAACTCACGGTGTGACAGCATCACACAAGGCTACTCGTGGTTACTCTGACCACCAATTCACTCATCCTAAGTGTACGTATACCGTCAACTTACACAATCAAGTGGTGTAACTGGAACACATTGAATACCAACCTAGCAGTGATCACACATCTCAATACTAGGGTTCCACTAGCCAACCATGGCTAAGAGCACCTGCCCATACAATCACTGAACCCGATAAAATCACTCTGCACAGCGCATAGTATCCAATGTCCAGTCCACAACACAACCAAATAAATGATATCAGAGCCAGCTGATTACCAACACGTTTAATCACACATCACGGGTACATCCCATGTACCGCCATTAGGCACCACTCAGCCTAACCAGTATCAATCCTCGTACAACGTACCCTGTACGCACCTCAATCCATCAATCTGCCTATAACCACCCAGGTCATAGCCAAACACTTTCCAATAATGAAGTACCTTTGCCCAAACCAACATGAGACAAAACGAACTCCACCCATCATCTAGTTCCAATTCCGAATCCGAATCCGCAATTTCGTAAGAAATCCCGAATCCGAACCCAACATCATATTTTTATTCCATGAACAAATCCGAATCCGAAATCATTATTCCGTAAGCTAGCATTGGAATAATCATTCCGCACCCAAATCCAGTAATCCATTTTCGAGCTTCGCAATCGAATCCTGAATCGTCACCCAGAAATTCGATTCCAAAACCCAAAATCTTGTTTACGTCCACCAAGACGTAACAAAACCGAACCTATCGGTTGCCTGTCCAAAACACTCGATTGACTTCATAGGGAAGCCAATCCCAATATTCACACGTCAAAGGTTGACAAAATCCGACCACTTCAGAAACCTACTCAACCGAGCAACAACCATATGGACTCCACTCCGAAAAGAAGTTCAGTCCCGTCATTTACGACTTATATACCAAGGTAAGAGTGATAAACTCTCCACCCATATGGATCATCAAGATCACGATCCAGATCCATCACTACGTCATCCGACAAGTAACATCACGATCCTAGATCGTCACCATGCCCAAAGTCGACAACATCACCAATCAGATCCGCCTAGGATCCACATATGCCCACATAGCTAACAATCCATCTGAAAGTTGATCGTAGGGTCTTACACTCTCATTGAATTATTCTCCAAATTTCCCTTGGTGGAAAGATGACCTCGCATTTCACCACCAAATCCAAAATCGTACACAACTTCTTGTGTCCAATGACCCCAAGCCAAACATGGGTCCACCCACCAATACACGCTCAACGTACTGGTAGCAACAATCATCATCTGCCACAACTCTCCCCGAATCGGGAGTTCCAACCATGTTGGAAACAGACATGCTCCCAATGAGATGTCAAGTCCAACCACTGGACTGCCCGCGTCCATATCTCACTTGGGCCATCACGTCCGCCAATAATCATTTATGCACATACCCTGATTCCGAACGGAATATCCACAACTCTGCCTGGATGTGCATACCCAACTGCCTCCGTGTCACATCTCAACCTTTACAAGTTCAATCCTCACATCAATACCACGAATGGTTTTCCTCGATTTTTCCAATTTCAATAATTTCCTTGTACTCTCAGGGGATATAAGCAGTACACAATCTTACCAATCTCAGAGTTGACAACGACTCCCCAAATCCACCAATACACATGACATAGGGAACATCATCCCTAGATTCCTCAAGTTTCAATCATACCTTAATATCCATTCATCACTTGTCATCATATATCTGTTAGGACTTATCTAAACACGTCACAACCTCCACTGGATCCCATCCAGTCCAAGACTCAACCATCACTGAGTCGCAGATACCAATCATCTGTCCATCATGACAGAGTCACACCCCAACTGGTGGCTCATCGTCATCACAATCACCGACACCAGCACCAGCGTACAATCATCAACACTAGTATCAGCACACAGGCATCCATACTAGTATTGGCATAAAAGTACCAACATACCAACATCCATACATAGCACACGAACATCCACACTAGCACACGAACATCCATGCTAGCACACTACTGTGTGCAAAGTTGTTACCCTGGATCTCCGTTCATTCCGAACGACGATCCCGTAACACCACTCGTACCCCACGACTATGGGTACCTCAAATTTGACCACTGGCACATCAGGATAATGGAAGTTCCCTGAACATCCCCTGATCCCCAAGTGTTAAAAACCACACTAAATACCCTCGATAGCCAATTATCTTGACACAACTGTCGAACAACAGTCATCGTTGTCAAGATCGGTATCCACACATCACACTACCATTCGATCCCACACGGAAATCCACATCATATCTCGTAACCGCATCCGTGGATCGAAACCCATAATCCTGACTAGACTCACTAGAGTCATCCAAATGGTCATCCACGACCTCAGTCGCTCGCCGCAGTACAAGTTCTCATTTAAAGTCCACTTTTCCAGTCCATCGATTGTAAATTAGGGTTCCAAAATCACACCCTAGGGTTCCACCGAACCCAACTGCCTTCTGCAGTAAAATCCACAACCTGACCGACCCCGCGGTCCTGACATCGTATAGACGTCCAATCCAATCCAATCCAATCGTCAACTCAACGTGGGCTCCATCGTGGGTTCCACCACGAAGGTCATCGGCTAACTCCGATGCACCAACACCCCGTACAATAGCCAACATTACCAGGGTCCAAAACTTAGACCAATACTCAACTGAGTTTCGCACTTCCATAACATTATTCAAATGGGGTTCCCTGAACCCGGCTGTGCCCAGCAGCACAACAATCCATCATCACGTGACCGAACCGACGGTCCCACATTACTAGTTAATCGTATACAACCCACTTGGGTTGAATCGCATCAATGCACGGAGTATCGGGCCAAACACACCCAATCCACCATACAAATCCAAAACTATCTATCAGGTTGACAACGGAACTGCAGCCCAAAGAGGCATCACACCCTCGACCTTCGCGCACAAAAGAGCAAAACCTGCTCTGATACCACTTGACACGACCCATCCCAATCCCCCCGGGATTACCATGGAATGTGTCATACTCCCATCTGACAAGAGGTGTCAGACAAGGGATAACCTGTTGCCATTGCCCAATCGGGCTTCCAGAGTGCGTAAGGATCGATGGAGGAGGTGTATGATGTCCCAGTCTCTGCTGCAGTCGCATCCGGAATCAACCTGAAGGGCATTAAAAACAAAAGCTGTGAGTGGACGAAAATAAACATGTAACACCCCGGAAATTCGAGGATTTTAATATTGTAAGTTAATGTCTGAATTGACGTTTTTACCCTTGCGTTGGGTATGACCAATTGTTGACTTTTTGATTTATAAATTAAATGGACTTTGACCTATGACCGTGACGTAGTTCGGGACGTCACGAGTTCATAGACAGGTGGCACGTCCATTTCGGACGATCAGGGAAAAAGTTATGACTATCGAAAGTTCAGGGGCATTACCGTAATTTGGACATTTGGGGGTGAAAATGTTGACTTTTCTCTTGGAAACTATTTTTCACTTGACTCAAGGACCGTTGGGTAGGTCTCGACGTCCTGAGTCCGTAGACAGGCGGCACGCCGAAATCGGACTTCGTACGGGGAAGTTATGGTCACGGAAGTATTTCGCATTTAACCGAACCAACCGAGAACCGGATTAAAATATTATTTTATTAATGGAATCTGATTACTTTAATCAAATCAATCTGGACCCTTGGATGAGTGACAAGTGTCACTCATCCCCACACTCCCTAAAACAAGGATCTCTGTTGGCCATTGGATTAAACAATTGATTTCCTCTCCTCAAATCCTCACCATTGATCCTATGCTGAGATTTAATCTCAGCCCTTCATACCATCCAGCCAACCTGTTTATTAATTCTCAGATTTTTCACTCTTCATTCTTCCAAACCGTGTGCACGGCTAACCCTTCGAACAAACACACCAGCACCTCACCTCTCAACCTCACCCTCACGGCAACACCAGGCGGCCAACTGCCACCCCCCAGACGCCGGCCACCACCCCACGGCCACCTGCACGGCTGGAAATCCTCCCAGACCCGAGAAGGAAACCCGAACAGCCCAAGTCACCAAACCGTCCAAACCTTCACTCTGAGGCTCGAACCAACGTACGGTTGGGTTCACTGTGACGGCAGGACGACCCTCTGCTGGACTGGACGACGTACGGCGGTGACACGGCGGCGGTAGGTTGAAAAACCCGAGAGACCCGATTATCTTCCCTTCTTCGAAACGACCGTTTTTGACGTTGATTTTGTTTGTTTGCTTCTAAGACACACTTAAGGGACCCAGACGACCATTTTAAACCAAGGTTCGTTGCTGGAAGCTGGACGACTCGCCGGAGAAGAGGAACCAGAGCCGGCAGCCGGGTTCCTGTCGATTTTCAGGTAGATTTTTGAACCTAGAAACTAGTTTTGAGTCCATAGAACCATAGAACACTTTGTGACGAGTTCATAGGAACAATCCCATCAGAAATGGTGGTCGGGTTGGTGAGAACTGATCAGGTCGAACCGTGGGTCTGCGGTGACCCGGTTCTCAGACCCGGTTACTGTAGCGGATGACGTCATCATGCTGACGTCAGCAGTGACGTCATGATGACGTCATCATGTCAGAATTCAGTCAGACTAGGGACCAATGGACTGCTGACACGTGTCCTCTGACACTGTCAGTGATGACGTCATGCTGACGTCAGCAGTACTGTAGCACCGTTGACCAGAGGGTTGACCAGGCGCGTGGGGGCGCGTGTGAACAGTAATTTTGGTGGGACCACCACCATTCTTTAGGTTTCGACGATCCGAATCCAATGGCGGTGGTTTCGGGTCGATCGGAGATCATTAAGTTGGTCAAAATGAGAGTTTTTGCCTTGGAAAGCGCGTTCGGGTGGCTTTTCCGGACCGGTTTCGGTCTAGGGTTTCATGGTTGAATGTTAGGGGTTTGTATTTACCCTTACGTATACTTTGGATCTGACAGGAATTTTGTAATTGTACCAGATCAAGGGTAAACGCTCGGTTTTCAGCAGGACTGTACTGTGAGTGGGCCATTTTCTTAAACCCTTGCGTGCATAAATGTTTTCTGGTTTATTATACTTATTCACATGCTAAAAACAATGATGGTTTTGATGATATGGAAAATATGGTTATGGCACGTTTCACGGTATTTGGGCTTGAGACCCGTTTGATGAAACTTAATGATTGATTCAGATTTTATCTAGGTATATATATACCTTGCATGTGGATATCAATAAAATGTATTTGATACTGCACTGTATAGATCCTTCCATGTTATATTGTCTCCTCCGGATGAGGTACCCCGGAGAGGTCACGGACGTCTAGAACGTCCAGTGTCTATGACGCTAAGCATCGGGGATGCTGTACCCGAACGGGGTTCGGGGATTGAACTCGGAAATTGAGACCCGAGTGGCACGCGTAGCCTTGTGATTGTGACCTTATTGACGTCAGGGACGTCAGACATCAGGGATGTCGGGATTGGAGTGTATAGTGCAGCAACTAAAATTATACTTATGTTTTTATTACATGCCTTATGGTTCATATTATATGGTTTATGATTTTAAATAATGATGCACGCATGTTTGGAAAACAGAGGGGTAAATTATATGTTTTACTTAGCAAATGATTTTATAAACTTGAGTTTCGGTCCACTCACCCTTAATGTTTTTGGTAACCCCTCCAGGTCGTGATACTGAGGTAGAGGAGGAACCTGAGGCTGAGGCATAGATCCACTTTCTGCGTACCTGAACCCCTGTTGGGTGGTGTACCCGCAGGTTTTTAATAGAGTCGTGCTCGCAACTTGTATTTCGGATTTTCATCCCTTGTCTGACATTCGTTTAATTCGGATTTGATGTATAACGTTTATTTGGTTATTTATGCATTTGATGTTTTGAGGTTAAATTTGGTATGAATTATTGGGTGTCAGACGGGAGCAGGGCACGTCCCCTTGTGGTCCCAGAGGGATCGGGGCGGGTCCTGTCAGCTTGGTATCAGAGCACTAGGTTGTGGTCAGTACTAGGTTTTGGGTCAGCATGCTAGACTAGCGATTAGTACTAGTTACTTTTCGACTTTTCAGAATATTGTTATCTGATCTATGCCTCTTGACAGTTGGTTATGCCTCCTAGGAGAATTCCTCATACTCGAACGGACGAGGATCTAGAAAGAGAGATGGAATGCGCGAGCATTGAAAGGGCTCAACGTTTGGGAGCCACTCCTTTCTGCGGGGGAGCAAACCCCGAGGATGCTCACGACTGGATCACCAAGTGGGAGAGGATCTTCTCGGTGATGCACTGCCCTCCGGGCGAACGAGTGACTCTGGCGGCCTTCTTGCTGGAAGGAGGAGCCTACCAGTGGTGGCACGGACTCGAAATGTCTGGGTGGTCTGTCCATACCACTACCTGGGAAGTTTTCCGTTCCAGGTTTCTGGACCAGTACTACCCGCGATCCTTTCGTGCGGCGCGGGAGGCGGAATTCCTGCGGCTGGAGCAGGGTGACATGTCTGTTGCAGACTACGAGCAAACTTTCGGGAAACTTTCCGGTTCGCTGCTTCATTCGTAAGCACGGAGGAGGACAAATGCCAGCGGTTTGAGCTTGGACTCCGAGGGGAGATCCGGGCCAGTGTGACTGCTACCACTCATGCTTCTCTGAGAGATATGGTCGACGCTGCGGTGCGTGTCGAGGCCAGTCTGGCGGCACACCAGACACGACAGTCTTCGGGCGAGGGGCGACGTCAGGATCGCCCAAATCATGGGCCATCGGGCCGTAAGAACAATAAGGGAGGGAGCTACAGGGGAGCACCCTCATCCTTCAAGGGTCGTGGCTGGTCAGGTCGACGTGGAGGCTCTCAGGGCAGAGGATCTGGATATAACTCTGGGCAGCGTTCATCTGGGAGCGGTGCTTCTGGTGGGCATTCAAACTGGCCGAGGTTTGTAACCTGTTTTGCTTGCGGGGAGGAGGGTCACTATGCCAGTGATTGCCCGCAGTTGTCCAAGAACAACGACGCTGGGGGCTCTAGTGTGGTGCAGAGCACGGCTTCCCACACTAATGGAGGTCGCGGTCAGGGAGGTGACCGTGGTGCTGGGCGTGGCGCGCGCGGGCGCGACGGAACGGAGGGCCGAGGGCCCAAGTGTTTGCAATGACCCAGCAGCAGGCGAGGACTGCCCCAGGCGTAGTCACAGGTACATTACATATCTTTAACCTTCTTGTACGTGTATTGATGGATGCGGGGGCTACACATTCTTTTATTTCGAAAAGTTGTGCTGGTATGCTTGATTGTGTGGTATCAGCTTTAGATTGCGAAATGGGTGTTGGCACCCCGATGGGTATCGTGTACCTTGTGAATCAGGTGATTCAGAGGTGCCCGGTAAGAATTGAGGATGTGGATTTACCAGCAGACTTAATTATTCTGGATATCCACGACTTCGATATAATCCTAGGGATGGATTGGCTATCGGAGCATGGGTCGCTCATCGATTGCTGTAGCAAGCAAGTGATTCTGAGGAGCCCGGGTTTGCCGGAGGTTATCTTTCAGGGGGAACGTGATGGTTCACCTCCTGAAGTGATTTCTTCACTTACTGCTACCAAACTTCTACGGAAGGGATGCCAGGGTTATCTGGCGCATGTCATGTCGGAGCAGGTTGGTACTCCGGGTATCGACGAGATACCGGTGGTATGTGAGTTTCCGGATGTGTTCCCGGAAGACTTACCTGGATTGCCACCATCGCGGGAGATCGAATTTACAATTGAACTACTCCCTGGTACCCGACCTATATCCCAGGCACCATACCGGATGGCGCCGGCTGAGTTACGAGAACTCAAGGCTCAATTGCAGGAGCAGGTGGATTTGGGATATGTTCGACTGAGTACTTCACCGTGGGGAGCACCGGTGTTGTTCGTGAAGAAGAAGGAAGGAAGTCTCCGTTTGTGCATTGACTATCGACAACTCAACAAGGTGACACTGAGGAACCAGTATCCTCTACCCAGGATCGATGACCTTTTTGACCAGTTGCGGGGAGCTCAGTGCTTCTCGAAAATTGATTTGCGGTCTGGGTATCATCAACTGAGGATTTCGGAGGAGGATATTCCGAAAACTGCTTTTCGAACCCGTTACGGACACTACGAGTTCCTTGTTATGCCATTTGGTTTGACGAATGCTCCAGCAGCATTCATGGATCTGATGAACCGGGTCTTCCGACCCTACCTGGATAAGTTCGTGATTGTGTTCATCGATGATATTTTGGTGTACTCGAGGAGTGCCCGTGCACATGAGGAACATCTACGGTTGGTCTTGGAGAGGCTGAGACAAGAACAATTGTACGCCAAACTGAGCAAGTGTCAGTTTTGGCTGAGCAGTATTGGTTTTCTGGGACACGTGATATCGACGGATGGGATTTGCGTGGATCCCCAGAAAACAGAAGCGGTGACCAACTGGGCTAGACCGACAACAGTGACCGAGGTGCGGAGTTTTGTCGGATTAGCAGGTTACTACCGGAGATTCGTGGAGGGTTTCTCCAAAATTGCTGCACCATTGACTCGTTTGACTCGGAAGGGAGTAAAGTTTATCTGGGACGAGCAGTGCGATCGGAGCTTTCAAGAGTTGAAAGATCGATTGACCACTACACCTGTCCTTGCATTGCCGGATGACAGTGGAGAGTTTGTGGTCTTCAGTGATGCATCGCTGCAGGGTCTGGGCTGCGTGTTGATGCAAACTGGCAAGGTTATCGCCTATGCATCCCGGCAGCTGAAGACTCATGAGTTGAACTACCCTACCCATGATTTGGAGTTGGCAGCGGTGGTTCATGCTCTAAAGATCTGGAGACATTATCTATTCGGCGCAACGTGTCGGATTTACACCGACCACCAGAGTCTTAAGCACTTATTCACTCAGAAGGAGCTCAACATGAGACAACGGAGATGGTTGGAGCTGCTGAAGGACTATGACTGTACGATCGAGTACCATCCGGGTAAGGCCAATGTGGTGGCGGATGCACTCAGCAGAAAATCAGCGGGATCAGTTGCACACCTGGGGATGGTGTATCTTCCCTTGCTGGTGGAACTCCGGAAGGCGGGAGTTATTTTGGGTACGGACGAGCATGGAGCTTTGTTGGCCAGCTTCCATGTACGACCAGTACTGATTGATCGGATCATTGAGGCACAACTTCAGGATCCGATACTCTGTATTTACAGAATTGAGGTCGATGCGGATGGGAGACAGGATTTTACCATCCGGGACGATGAAGCACTTGTGAAGTTGGGCCGTTTGTGTGTACCTGCAGTGGCAGAGTTACGGGCCGAGATTCTTGGGGAGGCCCATAGTTCGGCTTATGCTATGCATCCGGGAGGTACAAAGATGTACCGTACCCTCCGGAACCATTACTGGTGGCCAGGAATGAAGAAGGATATTGCTGAATTCGTGAGTAAATGCTTAACCTGTCAGCAGGTTAAGGCGGAACGGCAGAGACCTTATGGGGCTATGCAGCCACTTCCGATTCCCGAGTGGAAGTGGGATCACATCACCATGGACTTCGTCTTTAAGTTACCAAGGACTCAGAGTGGAGTTGACGGAGTATGGGTGATCGTGGACCGGTTAACCAAGTCAGCCCATTTTCTGCCCGTTCAGGAGACTTATAAACCTAACCGACTGGCTCAGTTGTTTGTGAAGGAAATCATACGATTGCATGGTACGCCGGAATCGATCGTGTCCGATCGTGATCCGCGTTTCACTTCCAGGTTCTGGCGGAGTTTGCAAGCCACTCTGGGAACAACCCTATGTTTCAGTACTGCGTTCCATCCACAGACCGATGGACAGTCTGAAAGAACTATTCAGACCCTGGAGGACATGATGAGGTCATGTGTACTACAGTTTCAGGACGCTTGGGATACTCATTTGCCATTAATGGAATTCGCCTACAACAACAGCTATCAGGCAAGCATCGGAATGGCACCCTATGAGGCACTGTATGGTCGACAGTGCAGGACACCTATCTGCTGGACGGAGGTAGGAGAGCGAGCGGCTGTAGGGCCGGAGATGATGGATTTAACCATGGAAACTGTTCGCGTGATCAAGGAGAGGTTGAAGGCGGCACAGGATCGCCAGAAGAGTTATGCTGATCGACGGATTCGAGACTTGGAATTTGAGGTAGGAGATTTTGTCTTCCTGAAGTTATCTCCGTGGAAAGGGATTATCCGTTTTGGCCGACGGGGGAAACTGAGTCCGCGTTTTATCGGACCGTACGAGATCGTGGAGAGGATTGGCAAGGTTGCTTACAGATTGGCGCTACCTCCAGAACTTTCTAGAGTTCACGATGTTTTCCACATATCGATGCTGCGGAAGTACGTACATGATGCTTCGCATGTACTTGGGGAACATCCTGTCGAACTACGGGAGGATTTGAGCTTCGAAGAACAACCAGTACAGATCTTGGATCGGAAGGACAAGGTACTACGACGGAAGACGATCCCTCTCGTGAAGATTCTCTGGAGAAACCAGAATGTGGAAGAAGCCACATGGGAGCCTGAGGCTCAGATGCGAGAACAATTTCCTTACTTGTTTCTTTGAAATTTCGGGACGAAATTTCTTAAGGGGGGAAGGTTGTAACACCCCGGAAATTCGAGGATTTTAATATTGTAAGTTAATGTCTGAATTGACGTTTTTACCCTTGCGTTGGGTATGGCCAATTGTTGACTTTTTGATTTATAAATTAAATGGACTTTGACCTATGACCGTGACGTAGTTCGGGACGTCACGAGTTCATAGACAGGTGGCACGTCCATTTCGGACGATCAGGGAAAAAGTTATGACTATCGAAAGTTCAGGGGCATTACCGTAATTTGGACATTTGGGGGTGAAAATGTTGACTTTTCTCTTGGAAACTATTTTTCACTTGACTCAAGGACCGTTGGGTAGGTCTCGACGTCCTGAGTCCGTAGACAGGCGGCACGCCGAAATCGGACTTCGTACGGGGAAGTTATGGCCACGGACGTATTTCGCATTTAACCGAACCAACCGAGAACCGGATTAAAATATTATTTTATTAATGGAATCTGATTACTTTAATCAAATCAATCTGGACCCTTGGATCACACTCCCTAAAACAAGGATCTCTGTTGGCCATTGGATTAAACAATTGATTTCCTCTCCTCAAATCCTCACCATTGATCCTATGCTGAGATTGAATCTCAGCCCTTCATACCATCCAGCCAACCTGTTTATTAATTCTCAGATTTTTCACTCTTCATTCTTCCAAACCGTGTGCACGGCTAACCCTTCGAACAAACACACCAGCACCTCACCTCTCAACCTCACCCTCACGGCAACACCAGGCGGCCAACTGCCACCCCCCGGACGCCGGCCACCACCCCACGGCCACCTGCACGGCTGGAAATCCTCCCAGACCCGAGAAGGAAACCCGAACAGCCCAAGTCACCAAACCGTCCAAACCTTCATTCTGAGGCTCGAACCAACGTACGGTTGGGTTCACTGTGACGGCAGGATGACCCTCTGCTGGACTGGACGACGTACGGCGGTGACACGGCGGCGGTAGGTTGAAAAACCCGAGAGACCCGATTATCTTCCCTTCTTCGAAACGACCGTTTTTGACGTTGATTTTGTTTGTTTCCTTCTAAGACACACTTAAGGGACCCAGACGACCATTTTAAACCAAGGTTCGCGGCTGGAAGCTAGACGACTCGCCGGAGAAGACGAACCAGAGCCGGCAGCCGGGTTCCTGTCGATTTTCAGGTAGATTTTTGAACCTAGAAGATAGTTTTGAGTCCATAGAACCATAGAACACTTTGTGACGAGTTCATAGGAACAATCCCATCAGAAATGGTGGTCGGGTTGGTGAGAACTGATCGGGTCGAACCGTGGGTCTGCGGTGACCCGGTTCTCAGACCCGGTTACTGTAGCGGATGACGTCATCATACTGACGTCAGCAGTGACGTCATGATGACGTCATCATGTCAGAATTCAGTCAGACCAGGGACCAATGGACTGCTGACACGTGTCCTCTGACACTGTCAGTGATGACGTCATGCTGACGTCAGCAGTACTGTAGCACCGTTGACCAGAGGGTTGACCAGGCGCGTGGGGGCGCGTGTGAACAGTAATTTTGGTGGGACCACCACCATTCTTTAGGTTTCGACGATCCGAATCCAATGGCGGTGGTTTCGGGTCGATCGGAGATCATTAAGTTGGTCAAAATGAGAGTTTTTGCCTTGGAAAGCGCGTTCGGGTGGCTTTTCCGGACCGGTTTCGGTCTAGGGTTTCATGGTTGAATGTTAGGGGTTTGTATTTACCCTTACGTATACTTTGGATGTGACAGGAATTTTGTAATTGTACCAGATCAAGGGTAAACGCTCGGTTTTCAGCAGGACTGTACTGTGAGTGGGCCATTTTCTTAAACCCTTGCGTGCATAAATGTTTTCTGGTTTATTATACTTATTCACATGCTAAAAACAATGATGGTTTTGATGATATGGAAAATATGGTTATGGCACGTTTCACGGTATTTGGGCTTGAGACCCGTTTGATGAAACTTAATGATTGATTCAGATTTTATCTAGGTATATATATACCTTGCATGTGGATATCAATAAAATGTATTTGGTACTGCACTGTATAGATCCTTCCATGTTATATTGTCTCCTCCGGATGAGGTACCCCGGAGAGGTCACGGACGTCTAGAACGTCCAGTGTCTATGACGCTAAGCATCGGGGATGCTGTACCCGAACGGGGTTCGGGGATTGAACTCGGAAATTGAGACCCGAGTGGCACGCGTAGCCTTGTGATTGTGACCTTATTGACGTCAGGGACGTCAGACATCAGGGATGTCGGGATTGGAGTGTATAGTGCAGCAACTAAAATTATACTTATGTTTTTATTACATGCCTTATGGTTCATATTATATGGTTTATGATTTTAAATAATGATGCATGCATGTTTGGAAAACAGAGGGGTAAATTATATGTTTTACTTATCAAATGATTTTATAAACTTGAGTTTCGGTCCACTCACCCTTAATGTTTTTGGTAACCCCTCCAGGTCGTGATACTGAGGTAGAGGAGGAACCTGAGGCTGAGGCATAGATCCACTTTCTGCGTACCTGAACCCCTGTTGGGTGGTGTACCCGCAGGTTTTTAATAGAGTCGTGCTCGCAACTTGTATTTCGGATTTTCATCCCTTGTCTGACATTCGTTTAATTCGGATTTGATGTATAACGTTTATTTGGTTATTTATGCATTTGATGTTTTGAGGTTAAATTTGGTATGAATTATTGGGTGTCAGACGGGAGCAGGGCACGTCCCCTTGTGGTCCCTGAGGGATCGGGGCGGGTCCTGTCAAAACAAGTCTGTTTAAAACATTTATAAGACATTTATGCCCCTCAGTAAAAACATATGCATGCACCAAAAACTAATAATCCCATATTTATTTAGAAATAACCATTAGGGCCTTAGCCCGGAAACCAAAGCATAGTTTCGAATCTCAAAAGTCAATCCAAGAGTTATTTCATAAATCCAGTAATGTTCATTTATTATTTTTTTTCCATCTCCGGCATCCCCGATGCCTAGCGTCCTAGACGCTTGACGTTCCAGACGTCATATCTCACGGTATTAAGCAACGCGTGCTGCCCGGGGTCTCACCGGGTCCATATCTCTGACATCCCTGATGTCTGACGTCCATGACGTCCAGCAATCCTGCTCCTGGATCACTATACGGTCCGGTAGCTCCGTACAATGAGCCCTCGCAGACAATGCACCGTGACTTCTCCAGTGTCCCCGACACTTGGAGGAGACCAGGATATATATATCCTCATATCGAGATGGTTTTATGGAACACATTTTATTATTCATTTCCAAAATATCACAAGGGCCCTGCCCCGAATTTCCATAAAACCGTCATAAGTCCAAATAGTTGATTCAAATCCGAAATCGTTTATTCAATTCCATTTTAGGGTCCCCGACCCGAATCACATGTATAAATCAACTGGGCCCCTGGCCCGATTTCATAAGTTAACTGGGCCCCTCGCCTGATTCATAAGTTAACTGGGCCCCTGGCCCGATTCATAAGTTAACTGGGCCCCTGGCCCAATTCATTTTATCAAATCCGTAACCATTTCATGAAATCATATCCAACCACATTTATGGAAATCGGTGCAAATCCAGAAATCTCGATTTACGTGCAAACACGTAAATCACCTCGAAATGCGTGAAATCATTTAAATTCACCGATATCCAAAATAAATCATTTAATCCCAATTATAACAATCATGAAACAGTTATGCATGCATAGAATTTATAAAACCAATGTCCACTCACAGACCGTTTAACCGAGCGCCTCGATACGCGTGCCATAGGCCTTCCTGGGCCACACCACTATCACCGGGACTCCCAATCCTGTCCAAATCACATTAGAGGGTTACTAACCTCCACATAAACATCCTATTCAAGTCCCGTAATTTTCCCGAATTTTTAAGTATTTTTAAACTGGATTTAAAACCTTCGGACATCCCGAACAATATCGAAACAGGATCCGATCGACACGAAACCAACGCAAAAATGTTCGTTACATTGTATAGGATAAAAATCATGTTGACCTCACCTCGATATTCGTGCCCACGCGCCGTCACGCGCCGCCGTGAGTGGCTGCGCGTGAAAGCCACGCCCCTGCTACAGTAACTGCTACAGTCACCATCTTCACCCGTATGTCTGGTAAATGGGTCTGATTACCCGCGATCTGACCCGTCCAGATAACCATCAATTCGACCTTGATTCTATCCGTTCTTGATCCTAAAACAATCATTAACCAACCAATTTCAGTTCTGTGACATCGATTAATAACAATCAAACCATAATCGTGCCACCAACCCGTGATCACCCAAAACGGGTCGATCACCAAAACTCCACAAACCCTCAACCATTGTCAAATTAACTTCACAGGAAGCTTATAAGGATTAATACGAACCAATTCGAATGATTAATTTAACACGAGGTTACCTCAATCACCACGACTCAAGCTTGAGTTTTCCGGCCGTCCTCCTCGTCCGTCCACGGCCCTAGGAGCCTCAAAGCTTGCCCCATTTGATCTGGTTCGACACGTTGAGGTTCCAGAAAGCTCAATCCATCATCAATTAGGCTTGGGCTGGCCTAAAACTAGAAGTTAGAATTTGAATTTCTCAAAAACCAGTTTCGGGTTTTCAGAGAAATCCAACACCAGTTTCACTCATTCCTTTCATTCTCAATCACAGAGTAACCCACTCGACTTACACTCCATTCCTTTAACCCAATTCAGCCGTTAAAGGCATCCAAAAGTGTCCCACAATCCACTGTGTAAAGCTCCCCTACACTGACCCGAAACCATTAAAAATCAGTGCCCAGTGCTATTGTGATCGATTGCCAGCACAATACATGTGCAATCATACCTCACACTGTCCCAATTCAGTCCATAAATTGATAAACAATCCATGGGATCGATCGCACAAAACACCCCACTTTCACGGCTGTTTCAATCAAACAGTGCCCCCGTGAGAAATTACAATTCTGCCCCTGTGCAGAAAATTACCAAAATGCCCCTCATGCATCCTGACCCGTAACTCGGTCATACGGACTCCGATTGATGCGTGCCGCCTGTCTACGGACTCAGAGCATCGAGACCTTCCTAACGGTCCTCGGTCCTCGGCCATCGGACCTCCCGGTCAAAAAGTCAACATTTCCCCTTATATCGTCCAAATTACGAAAATGCCCTCGAACTTCCGTACATCATAACTTTCAACACGGACGTCGGAATCGAACGTGCCACCTGTCTATGAACTCGTGACGTCCCAAACTGCGTCACGGTCATTGGTCAAAGTCCATTTGACCGTCCGAATAAAAAATCAACGTTTTGCCCACGCCCAAGGGCAAAACGGTCATTTTGCACAATTCGTCCGAAATCACCCAACTAATCCCAGATTAGTAAATCATAATTAAATATTATTAAATCCCGATATTCGGGACGGGTCGTTACATTAGAAAATCGGGAAAATTATGGGACTTCAATGAGAGGTTAATGAGGCTATTAGTAACCCTCTAAATGAATTTGGACAGGTTTGGGAGTCCCGATGACGACGATTGACCCGGGAGACGATTATGACACACGTATCGAGTCGCGGTTTCGGACGGTCTGTGAGTGGACCTTGATTTCTAAACTGTGATGCATGCATAAATATTTTATATGGATTATGAATGTGATTTGATGATGTTGATTTGGATATTTGTGAATTATATGGTTTCACGTATTTCGAGGTGATTTACGTGCTTGCACGTAAATCGATGTTTTCCGGTTTTACTCTGATTTTCCATTCTTATGGTTTTGGAAATAGTTTAATGAAATAATTTTGGATTTGAAAAGGTAAACTCGGGTTCGAAACCCATTTGATTTACGGAATCGGGCCGGAGACCCAGTTGGTTTACGATTCGGACCGGAGGTCCAGTTTCTATGTGGATTCGGGCCTAGTGCCCAGTTATGTGTTACAAATGGTTTTTACGGGTCATGACGGTTTATGGGAACCGGCATGAACCCTTGTTGGTTATTACGGTACATGACGGTTTATGGGAACCGGCATGTTACCTCGGTTATGTTATTACGGTACATGATGGTTTATGGGAACCGGCATGTTACCTGGTTATGTTATTACGGTACATGACGGTTTATGGGAACCGGCATGTTACCTTGGTTATGGATATTATGGATCATGACGGTTCAGGGGAACCGGGCATGGATATTATGTTATGTATATATATGTTCATCTACCTTCCTTTACTTCTATTATCTCCTCCGGGGAGGGTCGTTGGCCTGGGTGGACCCCGGAGTAGTCACGGAGCACCGACTGAGTGGAGTCACCCCCCAGTTGGGTTGCTTACTCTCAGGAAGGCTATGGTTACTATTACCTCGAGTAGAATCAGTGGTCTGCGGACATTGACCTTGACTTTGAGAAGACTCGGATTGAGACCCGGGTAGCACGCGCGTAGCTTTGGAAACCGTGACAGGATTGGTTGTGTGAATTATATGTATATATGATGTATGCTATATGATATGATATATGATGTGTGTTTACACAGGTTTTGGGCAGTGGCCCGTATGGTTGGTTTCTTATGATTTGGGCCGAGTCCCTTATGGACTTGGGCAGTGGCCCGTATGGTCATTTTCATTATGGTTCTTTCAATCTTGGTTTTGGGCTTAGTTCCCACCTATGGTTTTTCTGGATAAATGGTTTTTGAATGCATGCATGCTTTTTAGTGAAGGGTACAAATGTCTTCTCGTTAAAATGTTTTTATAAATTCTTGTTTTGTCCACTCACAGCTTTTAATGTTTTGACTGCCCTTCAGGTTGACATCGGATGTGGACTGTAGCAGAGACCGAGATATCACATACCTCCTCCGGATCCTGGCGTACTCTGATAGCCCGAGAGGGCAAAGGTCGAAAATATCCCTTGTCTGACACTTCGTGTCAGACGGGAGCAGGGTCATCTCGCACTAATCCCGGGGGGATTGGGATGGGTCCTGTCACAATACCCAATACCCAATACCTAATACAAACCCTAACCACTCCTCCGCCTACTTAATAAGCCCAACGTTTTTGGACCCTTGAGTATTTTATTTTAATGAGACCACATTTTTGCACCCTTGTGTATTTTTTTTCATTATTAATATTTTTTTTGTAATTTTAAAATTTGAGACATAATTTATTGCAAAAGCCCACGTAAGCCCGATCCAAGTGGGCTTAATAGGCCCGACCCGAAAAGCCCGATATAAACCCGGCCCGATAAAAGCTCTTGGGCTCTTTTTTATGTCATTAAGCCCGCCTGGTTCAGCCCACAAATTTAAAAATTATTTAATAAGCCCGGCCCGACCCGGCCCAATGCCGAAGCCTAATTTCATGCCCCTCACAAACTTTTTCTTAACTCCTCACTTAGTTACTTCTTATCATAATGTGAGAATGTTAATGAGTCGTATTGAAAATTTGTGAAAAAATAAAAACTCCATAAAATTGATCAACATGCTTTAGGCTTGAATTGCCACACGAAAGGGTGCGTAAGATTGTGAAGAATTAACGAAAAAAAGTTTGATTAATTTTCCAATAATTAACAAGGTGTTCGACTATTTCCTCTATTACCAATTAAGTTTTTAGTCATGAAATACGTTAATCTCCTCACATAAAATTGCACGTGAGAATGAAAGAAAAAAACTCATCAAATTCAATGTATTTTGAATATGAAAATAGTTGTGATTTTATTAGAGGAGGATTATATAAGCATATAAGAAAATTTAACTCTTATAATTGTAGTATTTTTTTTATTTTTTTGTTAAACAAAAAGATTTTATAAAGTAAAAGAAAAGAATCAAAAATGGGACAAAGAGTCGAAACTCAACAAAGGCCAACAAAGAGCACAAACGCTCAACAAAACCAAACAAAAGTAATCACACACGTCCACTAACACCACCCACTACAGACTTAACATTCCAAATTCTAGCATCCAACAAATTGGTATTGGGAGGCTTGAATTTAGTTGCATAATTTCAAAGGGATAAGATTGCATAAATTTAGTTGCATTTAGTGGATTGTGTATTTGATTTGTGAGATTATAAGATGATTATTATTAATAGATAATGTTATATTGAGCGGTTTCATGTCATGTTCTCAGCTGGTTACAACTGTTGCTACTCTGCAGACCATCCCCATGTGGTCTTGTTTATATTTAAGGACTCATGGGTACTCCCCTATTGGCCTATTCCACCCTCCGCCCTCCTTTTTACTTTTATGCATTGCATCTTCTTCTTTTTGCACCTCCTCCAAATATATCCAAAAGTACCAAAACCAACCCTAATTACTAAAGATGATGGTACAACAGATTTTGTAAAAACTCAAACATCTTAGTCTTATGTTGGAGTTGGGTTATACGTTATAGTGGGGTGGGGGTTGAGTTTTTTCTTTATTTGGTCGTGACAGACTGCGATGGCTAAAACCTAGAGATGTAGCCAGTAATGCCTTATAATAATGAGTTTGGTCCCTATCAAAATCTCAAGCCTGGCACATCCTTCCATGCAATTGCGAGTTGCAAATCATTTATTTCCTTCCAGCTTTGAAAACCCTAACCACTGATGGTGTTCCAGGCCGGGTACAAATTCCTAATGTCAAATTTTCGTATTCTGTTGTGCTATTATGCCAATTTTAGGAACATAAAGAAGCTAATTGGAGAGAAGTACTCAAATTTGTAGTTGTAAACTGAAGCATGATAAGTCGTTCAATCCTTAATCATTTTGTGACTCTCTAATTTACTATGATGGCAACTTAGATAAGTTTTTGTAAGATAATCCCAAATTATATATCCATTAAATAAATAAACCATCAAAATCGATCATCATGTCTCTCCTCGTTTTCTATCTCTTCTCTAAAATAATTTAAAGTTTAACTAACTCAGTTTTCCATTTACTTTGGTGGCGTTGGTGAGAAATTAAAACTCAGAAATTACTTACAATTACTATTTACTACCTCCCTAGAAATCAACAAAATAGAAATTCATTTCAATTCATCTGTAACTGTAAGAACAACTAGCAGGTCCACCCTAAAATAACCCAACTACTGACATTTATAAAACAACCAAATAAGCTAATGGCGGGCGTTTATTTGTTTCAGAATTAGCCAATTTCAACAAGGTCTTTTCTGGAAATCGAATGCAGGCAAGCAGTTCCCAATTTCACGCAAAGAGCTAGTTGTTTGTAGCTTTTTTTTTTTGGCCAGATAACAGGGGAATTCATTACAAACAAAACACTGGAAAGAAACATTACAGGAAAGCCAAATAAAGGGGATTCGGAGTTAAGACGCATAGCATACCATAAAACGTCCACTACTAGGCCCAAAAGAAAAATAAATTAGCTCGGGGGGTAGGGGAGCCCATCATTGTATAAAACAAACACTAAGAAAGATGAAGGACGGTCAATCCAGACTTCCCTGCACATTCTTCGTCGTGCTTGAGTAGCTAAGGTATCAGCTACCTTGTTTGAGCTCCGAGGGATCCAAAGGAAACAGATTCGCTCGAAATAAGGACGATGAGCTCGGAGCTGAGAGAGAATAGGGTACAGTTCCCAGTGACCACGAGCAATGTTTCCGGAAATGCACTTTATCAGAGTCTGGGAGTCTGATTCCACGATCACATAACTGAAACCCTGTGCCCGAGCGAACTCAACCCCGGTGAGGGCAGCCCAAGCTTCAGCCAATAGCACATTTTTTGTCCTCCGGGCATCGCAAATAGTACCACAAAAAGCTCCTTCCGAGTTTCGGATGATGGCCCCAAAACCGGCAGGGTCCTCCGAGCTTACCCAGGAAGCATCACAGTTTACCTTCACGACAGAGGCCAAAGGAGGGCACCAAGGACCATCAGTAACCTGGGAATTGTGTGTCGGCCCCAAGGGGGTCCTGATGGAGTAAGGAAACTCCAGAACTCCGAGATGTACCTTGATATGGCCTGAATGATGAGGGAAGGAGTGAAACGGCGACCCTCAAAAAGTAGTTTGCACCGGTGTTTCCATATTTCCTAGCATGTGAAAGCAATGATAGACGCAATCCAGACGCGTTGCCCGCCCAACCCCGCGAAGGAGGACAGAACAGTGTTGAGCCAAGCCGCAAAGGACGTCACTTGGGAGATGTCAATACGGTAGTTCTGGAGTCCCCCAAACCAAATACAAGTCACACTGGGACACTGTAGCAAAAGGTGCTCAATGGATTCAGGATACTCCTCACAGATAGGGCACATCTGATTGTGGCTCAAGTGTCAGCGAAAGAGGTTTTCCCGGGTGGGAAGGCACCCCCGGAGGGTCTTCCACATGAAGTTTATGACTCGCGGATGTGCTTTCATCTTCCAAATAAACTTCCAAAGGCCCAAAGGAAACATGGTTGAGCAGGAGGGTCTGGAGAGTGCAAGTGAGCTAGGGGATGGTGGAATGGTCTGAAGCCAGAAATACCCAGACTTCACACTGTACTCACCCATCTTACAGTGTGGCCAGAATAGTCGGTCTTTGTCCTCCGAATTCCCAAGGGGGATAGACCAAATGGTATCGCTATCAGCTGCAGATATCAGATGCTCAAAGTTTGCAAGGTTCCAAGATCGGGAGGTTTCGTCGATTAGCGAGGAGACATGTTGGGGTGGACCATCGATCACTGCTAGAGTAGGGCTAAGAATGCCATTCGTAGTTCCCGGGAACCATCGATCTGTCCAAATTTTGATGTCTTCCCCATTCAGAACTTGCCAACGGGCTCCCTCGAGAATAATCCGGCGGCCTTCCTACAGGCTGGTCCATGCCCAGGAAGCACGACTCCCCTTTCTTGCCTCGCAGAAGTTTCCATTTGGATAATACCTGCTCTTAAGAATCCGAGCCCAAAAGGAGTCTGGTTCGCGAATGAGTCTCCAACACTGCTTTCCCAAAAGGGCAAGGTTGAAATCCTCGAGATTCCTGAAACCCATTCCCCCATCTGTCTTCGGGAGACCCAGCTCAGCCCAACTAATCCAATGAATCTTATTGCCACTCTTAGACTGACCCCACCAGAAATTTGCTAAATCAGAGTCGATAGCTTTGCAAACATTCTTAGGGAACTTGAAAACTGCCATGGGATATGTAGGAATAGCCTGAGCCACAGACTTGATAAGCACCTCCTTGCCGGCCTGAGAAAGGAACTTTTTTTTCCAACCTTGAATTTTCCTGCCAATTCTTTTCCGAACAAAAAGTAGGGCCTCATTTTTCGATTTGCCCCACAGGGATGGAAGGCGAAGATACTTGACGGGGTCCTCAGTGATTTCCATGTTCAGGATTGTATTCAGTTCAGTGCGCAGTGAAAGGGGGGTGTTGGGACTGAAGAATATGTTGGACTTGTTGTAGTTGAAAAGTTGGCTAGAAGCAAGACAATAAACCTGTAAAAGCTTTTCAACCACCAGACAATTGTTTCGAGTAGCCTTCAAGAATAGTAGGGCATCATCTGCAAATAAGAGGTGTGAAAGGGTGGGCCCCTCCGGACTGAATTTTATGCCCTCCAGTATACCAACAGACTTGGCATGGTTGAACATATGGGATAGAACATCGCAGATAATGATGAAGAGATAGGGGGACAGAGAATCTCCTTGTCTGATTCCACGGGTAGGGGAGAACTTCCTGTCAGGCTGCCCATTAACCAGAATCGAGAAGCTAACAGAGGAAACACATCGCATCACCAGGTCCACCCATGTGCCACTGAAGCCCATTTTAAGCATGACTGCACGGAGGAAATCCCACTCAATACGATCATAGGCCTTATTCATGCCCAACTTGATACCCATTTCATAAGTTTTGGTCGATTTGCGAAGCTTGAGAGCATGAAAAGCTTCATGAGCCACCACAATGTTATCTTGAATTTGTCGTCCAGAAATGAAGGCACTTTGTTGTGCAGAGATAATGGATGGGAGAATACTCTTCAGTCGGTTGGCCATCACCTTTGCAATAATTTTATACGAGTAGTTACAGAGAGCAATAGGCCTAAATTGAGCGACTGCCTCCGGGTTTGGGACCTTTGGAATAAGAGCAATATGGGATAAATTGAGGGCTTCCAAAGATAGCTCACCTGCAAAGGCCTTGTTGACAATAACCAACAAATCATCCTGAATAGAAGTTCAATAAGTTTGATATAAAATACCAGAAAAACCGTCAGGGCCAGGAGCCTTGAGCGCCCCCATTTGAAATGTGGCATCCTGAATTTCCTCCATGGAGACAGCTCGGTTAAGATCAAAGTTGTGGTGCTCCTCAATGGACGGGTGTATGAAGTTGAGAATATTACCCCAGTCGCGGTCCCCATTGGAAGTAAAGATCTCCTTAAAGTACTTGTCCACAGTGTACCAGATTGAAATGTCAGTGGTAGCCCAAGAGGTATCGTCAGTCCTGATACGAGAAAGAAGGTTCTGCCGGCACCTCTGAAGAGTGGAGAGGTGGAAAAAAGTCGAATTTCTATCCCCCAGTCTTTAGTCACTTGATACGGGAACGTTGTTGCCAAAATTTCTCTTCCAAAGTCCAGACACAGGCTATGTCCCCCTTTAGGGTATTAATAGCATCAGAATTTTCAGCCCAATTGCATTGGAGAAGATCCAGTCGGTTGATCATCAACTCTGAATTCTTCTTGTTATTTGGGTACTTCACACTGCTCCACTCAATTAACCTCTTTTGACAGGTTGCAATTTTCTGATCCCATGCATCATCGAAGGAGCCCGCCGGGTTTTTCCAGCACGGGTCAATAATATCTCTGCATTCCGAGTCGTCGGTCCAAAAGGATTCGAAGTGAAAGAGTCGTTCTCTTTTCCGGTTTCCAGGGCTTTGATCGATTAGAGTAGGGCAGTGATCAGAACCCACCATCGGAAGGTTGGTGGCAATCGAGCAAGGCCATTGTAGCTGCCAAAGATCATTAATAAGTCCACGGTCGAGTCTTTCTTGCACCACAGACCCCTCTCTACGAACCCATGTCCAAGTAAAAGCCTGCCCCTTGAAGCCCAAATCAGTGAGGTGGTGCATGTTCATGAAATCCAAAAGGTATCTCTTCCTGTTTATGGAGTCCGGGCGACCCCCACATTTCTCATGAGCCCACAAGTAGTCATTGAAGTCCTCAATACATAACCACGGACTTTTCGGAGGGGTGATCAAATTGCTCAAACCCTGCCACATCATATCTTTCTCTTCCCAGTAGGGAGACCCGTAAATCCAAGACATCTGAAACTTTCCCCAATACACCTGTTAACAACCAGAGAGTCAATTAGGAACTTACATGAGGATAACACACAAATATCGACACTTTCATTCCAAAGAAGTAGCAAGCCGCCTGCATTACCAATCGGATCAACAAAATGGTGCCCATCATAATTCAAATCTTTGAAACAAACTTTAAATCTACTGAACTTCATCTTAGTTTCCATAATAAAAATAACAGAAGGATTATGGTTCCGGACTAATCTCCGGAGATTTTTCCATGTCAAGTCCCCACCGAGGCCTTAATAGTTCCAGCTCAAAAATTTCATTTTTCTTTAGCCACCAAACCTGGTTGGCAGCCATGAGGATTCTCATCCCCCAGAGTTGCTTCATATGAAGCTAGTTGCATTGGTACACCCACTAGAACATCAACCGTAGAACCTGCCCCGTTCAGATGTTCCAAAATTGTCGTCACACATTTTCCTCCTCCTGCCCTGGTCTTCTCTCTTTTCCCAGGAAATTTCTTTTTCGGTGCAGTCTTCCCACTATCCTGGTGCCAAATTTTGGATTTTTCCCCCCACATGATTGTCCTCCTACTTCGGATTGCAATCCCTTTTGAGACCATAGGAATTAAATGTGGTGAGAGCTAAATGGGATTGAGCGGGAATGGGTGGTGTTGTTTAGTATCCAATTGATGGGTTTAGCGGGTTGGGCCAGTTGTGAGGGCCCAGTAGCTTTGTACCGAGAGCTGGCCTTGTGGTGCACGGAAGGATCTCTGGTGGACATTGCTGATCAAACAATTGGGTGGGCTCAACAGATGGGCCCGGAGTAGGAGATCACTGGTGGGGGTCCATGGTTGTAGAACAGGAGGCAGGCTGAATAAGATAGTTTGGGGCCCAAGATGGATTGCTTGTGAAGAGGGATCTTGCCCAATCAAATTTGTTCTCATTCAGTAAAGGCCCACTCCTTCCCCTCGTCCAAGCCCACGGCGTGGTGTTCTGCACCAGCAGAACCACTTTGTTTGTCCGACTATCCATATCAGTCGTCCTTTCCTGTTCAGAGATGGTGACTCTTGAGAAGGTCTGAGAGTTCAAAAGCACTGGGGTAGGTTCCAAACCGTACTGCTGTTGTGGGAAAGTTGCCGAGTAGATAGCAGGGCCAGAGGTAGGGGCTGTGAGTGAGAGGGACTTATCGAACATAGCTTTTTCGTTGTGTATACTTTCCCACTTTTGGAGGTTCGTGCCCTGATTCAGAACCTCAACAACGCGCCCCAATCCACCCTGCTCACACTCCGTCGCTGGGTCAGAACCTGTAACCACCGCGCCCTTACTCGCACCACAAATCGTTCCCGGACGACGTCTGATGCCTCGCGCGGGGGGGGGGGGGGGGGGGGGGGGGGGGGGTCTAGTTTCCATGGGGGATGGCGTCTCGAATTTGTCTTTCTCACAACCATTCTCCATACGCAGCAAGATCAGAATTTGCAGAGGAAACAAAAGGGAAGCGGCAGTGCTTTAGGATATGTCTTAATCTCCCACAGTTGTAGCAGAAATCAAATAAGCGCTCCAGTCGAAGTTCAACCCATGTGTCTGATCCATCAGATCTTGGAAGCCAGAAGCCAATTGAGAGTGGGTTATTGGAATCGAGCTGAACACGAAGAAAACCACGACGACGTCCACTTCCGGGGGAATCCATCGCAATGATAGTTCCCAGTTTATCTCCGATCTCTTTGGCGTTTTGGTCCGTGAGGAGATTCAACAGAATGTCGTGTGCTTGAATCCAGTAAGTTGTGAGGTGCAACGGGATTTCTTCGATGGATAGGGATTCAGGCCATCGGATCGGGGAAAAGCAGCACCCCATCACCGACCACGGACCGTCGTCAACAATCTGGTCAGCCATTCTTTCATCCTGCACGGTAATTGAAAAGATATTATCTTTGATGAAAGTGATATTAGACTCACTCAAATTCTCCCAGGCTTTTCTCAGGATATTCTTGATAGCTCCTTGATTCAGGGTCTTGTTCGCTATGACTGCGCCAATTAGACGAGGCCCACTTTCCAGGTTTGAAAGATCAAGGCTGTGTTCCAGTTTAATGGTCAAGTCCTCAGGTGAATAATTTTTTGATAGTGCCATCTCAGAGGGTTACGGTGGGCTTTCAAGTTGGTGAATGAGAAGAAGAAGAGATACGTCCCAGAAGCACAGGTAAGGTGGTTTTTCTTTTGGTCTGGATGCTAGGTGAAAGCTTATGGTCTCACAGTCTAATTCCTGATTTAGAATTGAAATTAGCTGAAGTAATTGCTGAAGTAATGCTGTGATTTGTCTGAATGCTGTGATGCGTGGTAGTGTGGGGAGACGTATAAATAGAAAATTACAAACCAATGAAAGGTAAGATGGTTGTTGTGATTTGTGTTTCTTGGATTATCTTTCGGTTGGTGGACTTGAATTTGAGTATTCATGGTTTTCCTAGACCAGGAGATAGGTTGAGCGGCTCGATGCTTGGTTTTCCTCCAGTGAGAGGTCCATAGGACTGAGAACTGATGGCCAGATTGTTGTGGATGGGACGAGATGAGAGCATTGACGCCTAGCTGCAGATTTTCTTGGTGGAATTTATGGTGAAGCAGAGCATTCATAAATTTGAGTTTGTTCCAGGGGATGAAGCAGTGAAGGATCAGGTCTTTGCAGTTGCTGAAATGGTAGGTTAAGGTAAGCATATGTAAGTAAAATTGCAGTAACTTCGTGCAGGCTTCTTGGTCGAGCCAAGCATTCATGGTGTTGCAGGTTATGGTTGGTTGTTGCAATTGGTAGGTAAAGAAATTGAGGGGGGAGGGATAAGTTCATCAAGAGCTACCTGGAGGGAACTCTCACAGTCGAGAGGGTGCAAACTCTCAGGGTCGAGAGGGATAGAGAGGTATTCCTCAATCCTCTTGAGGGGTCTCTAGTTGTTTGTAGCTAGCCATATGCATTTTGTCTAATTTGAAGTTAGAAATACAAAATCAGTTGCGTGATAAGTTTGTCACATTTTGACAAATTTATTTCATATCAAGCTTGTTCAAAAAATAAGATTGAAGAATCTAATATCGATGCTCTTAGTTGGAGATTCGGTACTTGAGGTTTCAAAAATTAGACTAAAAACACAATACGTTAATCTTTTAGTATTAAATTGCATATATGTATAACCCTTATTTAAAGATTTAAACTTAAATTCATTTTTTTTAACTACGTAATGCAAAATACTATTAAATTGTAATGTAGGATAAGAGGGAGGAAGACACTTCAATTTTATATTTTTTGAATGAAAAAAAAAGAAATATAAATTGTATTTGTTAGGAGTCTTTAGGTAAACATTTGAGACATGTCTCTTTTGATGTGGGTTTGTGTGTGGTTTTAAGCTTTGATTGAGGCGACCAATGGGAAATCAGAAAGGTGTGTACTGGGCAAGAGTGCACATTTGTTTAGATTAGGGCAGGAGCGGGAGGGCCGGATGTGGGTTGTGGGCATGGTTGAAAAAATCGGTGATATCCGCGATTTATCGATTGATATATCGCCAATTTGAAGGGTCGACATCTAAATAGAGGAAATAATTTTTTTCCCCAAAATCGAATATTTCGTCCAATTTCGGAGAATATCGATGAAATTCGCCGATATTAACGACATTCAACGATAGCCACCGATACCGGTGAATAGCAATCTTCAAATCGCGAGTTACGAACTCAAATGATCGAGAAGGAGAGCAGGGATGACTCCGTCTTACCCAAACAAATCGATTGAGAGTGGTCTCGCAGCTTAGGTCATCCGAAAAAGTCTTCGGCAACGGTAACGTCCTCTGAGTTTTCTGCCTTTTTCCGCTATGGATCTCCCTCAACGGTGAGCTTCGACAACTGCGATGCTGGCAGGAACGATTTTTATTTGACGGAAGAAATAATTGGTGTCACTAGCGATGATGGGTTAGTTGGAAGTGGAGCAGGCGACGGTATCCTCGTCACCATCGTAGAGAATAGTAAGAAGATGAAGTGGTTGTTTGCGGAGAGACCAAGAGAGGTGTGAGTGTGTGACTGAGTGGGTTTGGATAACCACCAAAAAATGATGAGTGGGTTTTTAAATATTATAATAATTATTATAGATATAGGTTTAAATGGGTTCAGACTTTAGAAATTTTTAATAAAATATAATAATTAGGCTTTTTAGTCCATACTAGAAAGAAGCAGAAGATTAAGGTGAGAAACAAAAGAAAAAAAAAACGAGGCAGAGAGGAAGAAGAAAGAAAGAAAATATCTGAGAAGAAAGAGGGGTAAATAAGGAAGTCACTATTTATTTACTGTTCATTAAACAGTGAGAAAGTGATGGGAGTTTTAGTATATGTATAATGTTCCTAAATTGAAACAAATTATGTTAAATTAAAGCAAAATATAAAATTATATATTGAATTGAAGTAAATTATGTTGAATTGAAGAAAATTATCTGAATTGTTAATTTCAATATTAAAGGATTTTAGAAAAATATGAGATAATCATACGATTAATAAGAATTTGTTTTACGTCCAATTTTCACTAATTAATGTTCAATTTTCTAAATTATTATGTAAATACAAATTCCTCGATTTTCTAAATTATTATGTAAATGTAAACTCCATTATTATGTTTATTTTTATGTTTTAACTATATTAACATTTAATCGTATTAGTTCACTTCAATTTATGTTTATGTTTAAAATTTTATATTATTAGTCATCGACAGAACCATATTGCATCATTTTATTCATCATATATTTATTATATCAAAGTCATTTTATAATTTTTACTAGTCATATATAACCATTATTTGGTACTTAAGTTTTCCTAAAGTTTCATTCCAAATTTCTAATTTTTAGACCAAATTTCCGTCATTTTTATTGACCGTAAACAATATCGATATCGATACCGATATTTGGGGCGAGATATCCGTAAATTTGACTAGCGATATATTTTTCGATATCGATATTTCAATCCTTGGTTGTGGGTGGTGGGTTGTGGCGATGGAGAAAAGTATGCCTCTTACACTTTTTGTCTTTTTTCCACGGTTGGACTGGACATAGCCGTGGTTGAAAAAATAGGTTATATATGTGATTTATCGATCGATATATCGCCAATTTGAAGGGTCGACATCTAAATAGGGGGGAAAAAATATTTTTCCCCCAAAATCGAGTATTGCATCCAATTTCGGAGAATATCGACGAAATTCTCCGATATTAACGACATTCAACGATATCCACCAATACCGGTGAATTCCAATCTTCAAATCGCGAGTCACGGACTCAGATAATTGAGAATGAGAGCAGGGATGACTTCGTCTTACCGAAACAATTCGATTGAGAGTGGTCTCACAGCTTAGGTCATCCGAAAAAGTTTTCGACGACGGTAACGTCCTCTGAGTTTTCTGCCTTTTTTGCCGTGGATCTCCCTCAATGGTGAGCTTTGACGACCGCGATGCTGGCAAGAACAACTTTTACTTGATGGCAGAAACAAGTGGTGTGACACGACCCATCCCAAATCCCCCTGGGATTAACCCGAGATGTGTCATGCTCCCGTCTGACACGAAGTGTCAGTCTGTAAGACAAGGGATAACTCAAACCTCAGCCCGTTCGGGACTCCCATAGCGCTCCAGGATCGGTGGAGGAGTGCGATGTCTCGGTCTCTACTACAACCCGCATCCGTGATCAACTTGAAGGGCATTAAAACCATTAAAAGTTGTGAGTGGACAAAAATAAATAGTTTAATAAAAACAGATTTCATAAAGAGACATTTATGCTCTTCACTAAAAAGCATGAATGCATTCGAAAACCAGTAATCAAATCATTTACTTAAATAAATCATTAGAGCCTTAGCCCAAAACCGTAAATCCAAACATATGTGGGAACTCAACCCAAAACCATAGAATACCAAAATCCGTAAATTCAGATCCAAGTGGGCCACTGCCCAATTTCATAAACACAGAAATACCATTTCATAAATCCAATAATTCAGGTTTACCAAATACCCACCTCGGCATCCCAGATGCCTAGCGTCCCAGACGCTTGACGTCCCAGACGTCATATCTCACGGTCTAAGCAACGCGTGTTACTCGGGGTCTCTCCAGGTCAATCTCTGACATCCTAGATGTGTGACGTCTCAGACGTCTAATCATAGCAATTCTGCTCTTGAGTCACTATACGGTCTGGTCGCTCCGTATAATGACCCCTTGTAGGCAATGCACCGTGACTTCCCCAATGTCCCAGACACCTAGAGGAGACCATCCACATATCCTTGTATCAAGATGGTATATGGAAAACACTTTTAGAAAGTCATTTCAAAACATCTCAAAGGGCCCTGCTCGGAATTTCCATAAAACCATCATAATTACAAAAATCCAAGTACTCAAATCCAAATCCATTTTATGGGTCTCTGAACCCGAAATCACATGTATAAACCACAAATGAACTCATGCCTGATATCATAATCAACTGGGTCTCTAGCCCGATCATGCAAACCAACAGGGCCCCGACTTGATGCCTTATTAAATCAAATGGACTCCAAGTCTGATAGTTCGTAAATAAAATGGGTCTCAAGCCCGATTCCATATTTCCAAATCCAAAATCATACCATTAAACCATTAGTAAAACCACTATCACGTAGAAATACAGTATAAAACCATAACCCTCAAAATACGTGCAAATATAGAAATCATCTCGAAATACGTGCAAATATGTAAATCACCAATACCACAACCATCATCATAGAAATCACATATGTAAAGCATATAAAACAGTTATGCATGCATCATAGTTTAGAAAGCAATGTCCACTCACAGACCGTCCTAACTGCCGTCTCGATACGCGTGTTGTAAGCCTCCTCGGGCTAACTCACCATCACTGGAACATCCAGACTTATCCAAATCACACCCGAAAGTTACTAACGACTTCAAATAGCTAACATTGAATCCCTCGATTTTTTTTTAATTTTTAAACGTATTTAAAATAAAACCTAAACCTTTGAACACCCAAAACTACCCCGAAACGATGTCCGATCTGCTCGAAACTCGTCCCAAAATGTTCATTACATCGAAAGGATAAAATTACATGTTGACCGTGCCTTGAAATATGGGCCTACGCGCCCTCATACGCATCCCAAAGCCACCGTGCGTAAAAGCCACGCGCCGGAACAGTGTCACCCCTAACCTTATGAGCCCGGTTCACTAGTTCAGTCCGGTTCAACCGAACTGGTGAACCAAACCGCCGGTTCTCCCAACTCTGGCCAGCATTCTAGATGGGGTTACTTCCTACACCATCGTCTCATCCATACCCATCGATCAGTGGTTTCAAAATCGAGAAAAGTGATCGAGATCATACTTGTTCATGGAGGAACAGAGACCAGCCACTTGCAACTGTGTAATGACCCGTCCCTAATTTTAAGGATTAATTAGGGGTTAATGACGGATTAGTGAGGCTAATCGGGGATTAGCAGAGGTTTAACGGACGTTCAGGGAAAAATTATGATTTTGCCCCTAAACGAGGGTAAAAAGTTAACTTTTGACCCGGAAGGCCAGATGGTCGAGGGTCGAGGACCGTTATGTAGATCGCGTCGATACGAATCCGTAGACAGGTGGCACGTCGAATTCGGACGTTCGACGAAAAAGTTACGGGTCACGGAAGTTAGAAAGAACTATTGTACGTTTTACGAGGCGAGGAAATTTTGGCAGCAAGTGGGTCCCAGATATTTTGGACAGGTCCAATAGATGAGTAACAAGTGTCAACCATCCATTGCCCATCTCAAACAGACACATGCATACCCCTTCCCCGTGTTCGATCATTTTCCCCCACCAAATCCGATCAACCCATCCAACCTAATCCAAACCCTTCCCCAATCTGACCATATATGAGATCAAGAGAGTGAAGTGAGGGCAGGATGATGGTGGTGGCTGTCCAGGAGCAGCGCCGCCGTGGACGGAGGAGGACCTCGAGCACTGTAAGCCCGGTTATGCCTATTTTCTTTTATTTTTTTTATTTTTTACGTTATGGGTCGTTTTAGTCGACTAGAATAGGTCTAATAGGTTGCTAGGAAGGTTTTAGGATGAAGTTTGGTGGTGGTTAGTGGCTGAGGAACCCTGGGGAGAAACTGGGAAAAGTTGAACCGTGAGGGAGTTTTGGACCGATAGGATTTTGTGGGGTTTGGGTGGTTTTGATTGTATAGATAGATTCCTAGGGTCAAAATAGGAAGAATGGAATTGGATTGGAGGAAAAAGGATGAATATTGACTGAGTTATGGGGCTGGACCGGTCATGCCAGTCCAAGTGGACTGGAGTTGCAGGATCGAACCAGACTAGCTGGTCGGCTGGAGGACAGGGATGACCTTGTGCAGGCGCGTGAAGCCCACGCGCAGGACCATCCGGCGGTGTGACGGTGCGTGGTGAGGAATTTGGGGAAATTCCCAACATGTAATTTTATCTATTCGATGTAATGAACATTTTAGGACTGGTTTCGAGTCGATCGGACATTGTCTCGATATAGTTCGAGTTGTCTGAAGGTTTAGGATTGCGTTTAAAAATAGTTAAAAATCTCGAAAAATTAGGGGGTTTTAGTGAGGGGTCAATTAAGTAGTTAGTAACCCTCTAAAGTGATTTGGATAGGTTTGGGAACCCCGAAGACGTACGATTGACCCGGGAAGGCGTACAACGCGCGTATCGAGGCAGCAGCTTGGACGGTCTGTGAGTGGACTTTCTTTTATGAATCGATGCATGCATAAATGTTTTATGAGTGTTTTAATACATGTTTTGTGATGACATGAGTGAATTTGTGTGTGTGTTTACGTATCGGCACGTATTTCGAGATTTTCGATTTTATACTTGCTTATACGCGTTTATGGTTTCAGTTTTAAATGAAATGGTTTGAAAGGTAAAACGACCCATTTGGTCTTGATTTGATTCGGGCATGAGACCCATTTGGTTTTGGTTTTGATTCGAGCATGTGGCCCTATTGATGACCTACGGGTCTAAGTTGTGGTCTCGACGGTTGCTGCATGCACGGAGACGAATGATAGGATGCTCGCCTCTGGACTGGGGAGGTGTTCCCTCTGGAGAGGTCACGATGCACGTTTCGTTGTCAAGCAGACACTGGAGGCTCGACTTCGGAGTGTTGACGGTTGAGGAGATCGATCGACGATGGGTGCACCATGTTTTAGAGATGGTCGTGATAGTGATATGTTCACGGCAACATACCATGTTGGACGTCAGTTTAGCCTTCGTGTCATACGTAAGTTAGACGGGAGCAGAATTTAGCCCTTAATCCCGGGGGGGGATTAGGGGTGGGTCCTGACACCAGGATTGAGAGCGATCCTGGACTGATGGTTGCACTCATCACTATGATCAGAATCGTGACTGCCCCTGAGGTATCGGGCTCGATGCCCAGTCGATTTACGAGTTCTGGCTTGAGTCCCAGTTAAATTGTGAAATCGGGATAGAGGCCCCGTTGAGTCATAAGTTCGGGCTGGAGGCCCAGTTGCTTTGTGTTATCGGGTGTGAGTCCCATTTGTGGTTTTCGCATTAGTATGTATATACCCGCCTTAATGAGTTGATTGGTCTTCTCGAGACGTCGACCTGTAGAGTCACGATCCACTACCTGAAATGAGTGATCTAGGGATGGTCAAATGGGTTTTTTTGAGGGTGTGGGTAAACCCTTACCCTACATGGGTACAAATGGGTTTTATACCCATTCAGACCCATCCTCAATTTTTAAGGGTTTACCCAAACCCTACCCATTGGGTAATGGGTACCCAAGACATTTTATATTTATTTTCTCCTTTCAATTTTTTTTCCTTGTCTTTCATTTTATTTTAACTTCTAATTTTTTATGCCTTTCAATTTATTTTGCTTTTTATTTTTCTTTTTACTTTTCATTTTTCTTTTACTTTTTTTTTCTATATATTTTTTACGTTCATTTGTCTTCAACTTCTTATTTTTAACTTCTAATATTTTTTCCTTTCAATTTTGTTTGCTTTTTTTTTTGGCTTTTCATTTTTTTCAAATCCTCTCAATTTCTATTGGAGTTTCTGTTACAATCTGTCTTGAAATTTAAAGTGAGAATTAGTAAATGACTAATTTACCCTTCTATCTTTAATTATCAAAATTTGTCGAGTTGATCAAGACTAGTGAATGAGTTATTTGAGAATTTGATTCCGAAAACTTTCCAATTAAATGAAAAATGAGTAATAAATGTCGAAATGGAATTCAAAACTTGAAAAAAAAAACTCGTTAGAAATTTTATTATAAACAATTTTTAAGAATTTATAAAACTCCTTTTAAATTATTTCATGGTTGTGAAATCTTAAAAAAAATTATAGTTTACGTTGATTTTTGTTAAATCATTTAAAATGAATTATTCAAGTTCTTAAAAAAAATTGATGTTAATATAAATTCGTAACATTTTTATGTATAATTTTTTTGATGAAAGATGAAATAACTGATATTTAATTGAAATAAAGTAATTTTAAATAATAATACCTAATAAATAATAATAATAGTAAGAATAGAAAGAAAGAAAAATTAGTAAAGGGAAGAAAGTGTTAAAAATTCATAGATAATTTGAAGAATGGATAAAGAATATACTTTGAATTTAATGGGTATTAAATACGCTTAATACCCATGGGTAAACCCTCATTCTACCCATTAGATGATGGGTAAATTTTTACCCATTTCAACAATACCCATGGGTATCCATGACCATGGATAATTATGCCCATCCCTAGAGTAATCCCCATAGGGAGCCCATTTCAAGAGTGGGAGTTACGATGTGGTCCCGGACCAGATCCGGAGAGATGCTCGAACTAGATCCGGAGACAAAGCCTCCCAGATGGAGAATTCCTGGGGGTAGACTCGGAGTGAGATCCCGAGTAGTATGCATACTTATATATATAGAAATCGTGACATATACAGGAGATTAGTTCCCTAGGGGCTGTGTGCCCCTGGTTGACATCAGAGGATGTCTAGGATGGGTTATATATGTATATATGTGTCAGGACCCACCCCCAATCCCCCGGGATTAAGGGCCAAATCCTACTCCCGTCTAACTTACGCATGACACGTAGGCTAAACCAACATTCAACCTTCGTGTGACACGTAAGTCGGACAAGGGATTCTCGAGCCAACCGTACAAAAGCTTCCGGACTTCCTAGAGTGTGCAGAATCTACTGTGGATCGCGTGTGTGATGTCTCAGTATCTCTCGACCAACAGCCCGCACCTTGACAACCTGGAGGGTATCAGAAACACAAAAGACTGTGAGTGGACAAAAATAAAGGATAAGTTCAAAAACAGTTCAATAAAACAATTACATTTATACCCTCCATTTAAAAACCAATGAATGCATATCAGAAGTCATATCATAAAACCATTCTATCTTCAAGTCATTCAAACCATTTAAGAAAAACCGAACTCATTGCGTTTTTCTCAAATCCCGGGCCTTAGCCCAAAACCATCAAAATCCGTTTCATCCGGGTTATAGCCCAAAACAGCGGAAAACCATTATTAAAAACCATCATTATCAAGTCTTAGTGAAATCCAAAACACATTTGAAACCACATTTCCAACCATCGAACCTACTGGATCTGACAGGACCCATCCCAATCCCCCCGGGATTAGTGCGGGATGACCCTGCTCCCGTCTGACACGAAGTGTCAGACAAGGGATATTTCCGACCTTTGCCCTCTCGGGCTATCAGAGTACGCCAGGATCCGGAGGAGGTATGTGATATCTCGGTCTCTGCTACAGTCCACATCCGATGTCAACCTGAAGGGCAATCAAAACATTAAAAACTGTGAGTGGACAAAACAACCAGTTTATAAAAACATTTCCATAAAGACATTTGTACCCTTCACTAAAAAGCATGCATGCATTCGAAAACCATTTAACCAAATGGAAACCATATGTGGGAACTAAGCCCAAAACAGAATATAAACCAAAGTCGAAAGGACCACCATGAAATCGACCATACGGGCCACTGCCCAAATCCATAAAAGAAAACAATAAGGGACTCAGCCCAAAGCCATAACCAGACTGAAACCAAATACACGAGCCACTGCTCAAATCCTGTGCACACCTGTGCACACCACATATCACATATCATATATCATATATATATCATATATCATATATACATATAAGTCACACAACCAATCCTGTCACGGTATCCAAAGCTACGCGCTTGCTACCCGGGTCTCAATCCGAGTCTTCTCAAAGTTAAGGTCAATGTCCGCAGACCACTGATCCTACTTGAGGTAATAGTAACCATAGCCTTCTTGAGAGTAAGGAACCCAACTGGGGGGTGACTCCACTCAGTCGGTGCTCCGTGACTACTCCGGGGTCCACCCAAGCCAACGACCCTCCCAGGAGGAGATAATAGAAGTAAAGGAAGATATATGAACATATATATACATAGCACAAATATCCATGCCCGGTTCCCCTAAACCGTCATGATCCATAATATCCATTCCATTCATATATATATATAACATCCTCCATGCCCGGTTCCCATAAACCGTCATGTCCCAAAATAACATAACCTGGGTTCATTTCGGTCCCCATAATCCATCATGAACCACGATACCATAACAAGGGTTCATGCCGGTTCCCATAAACCGTCATGAACCAGGAAATCCATTTAAGGTTCCTTGACCTGAAATCAAAACCGTAAGGTAACTTGGGTCTCGTGCCCGAACATAAGACATCAGCTGGGCATCGTGCCCGATATCTGAGGTCATATGCCCGAGACAAAACCAAATGGGTCTCATACCCGAATTTATCCATTTGAAATCCAATTCCAAATCATTTAGACCAATAAAGATATACAAACCCATATTGGCACCGTATAGGGCTGAAACTTCGAAATACGTGCCAATACGTAACCACACATCCAAATGCACTCATGGCATCACAAACAAGTATTTAAAATTTATAATAAACATTTATGCATGCACCAATTTAGAAAACAAGGTCCACTCACAGACCGTCCTAGCTGCCGCTTCGATTTGCGTGTCATAGGCTCTCCCGAGCCAATCACCGTCACCGGGACTCCCAAACCTCTCTAAATTGTAATAGAAGGTTACTAACTACTTAATTAACCTCCAACCAAAGCTCCGTAATTTTCCCGAACTTTTAACTATTTTTAAACCGATCCTAAATCTTCGGACAGCCCGAAACCTATCGAAACGATGTCCGATTGACGCGAGACCAGTCCCAAAATCTTCGTTACATCGAATAGAAGATTTCATATGTTGAACACTTTCCCAAATTACTGTTTACACGTCCTCATGCGCCCAAGAAATTCCAAAACACTGTTCATCGTCCCTAACCTCCAGCTGAACCGGTTCACTGTTCACGGCACTGTTCCGAACCGGCGTGACCGGTTCAGTGGTTTTCACCCTCTATTTTGGTCCGATTTCAACCCTAATTAATCCTATAATTCCTATTTCTTCATTCCCTATCAACTTCTATCATTAAAACCACCTAAAACTACACAAAACCCATGGTTTAATTCTTGAACCATACGGTTCAAAGCTTCCAAAATTGTACCATGGCTGTACAGCCGTCCAACCACCCTAGAAACCTTCTTATTAAGTCCCTAGCAACCTAAAAATCACTTCCTAGGCACCCCAAAAGCAACCATAATGCAAGAATTGAAAAATGGAAAGGATTGGGCCTAACCGTGAACCTCTCGGGTTTGTGGCTCCACCGCCCACGGCGGCGCCGTCCTGGGCCGGCCACCACATCCACAGTCTTCCTCTCACTCTCTGGTCCTCCCAACTGGTCATGGGTTGAAGGTTGGATGGGTTTGGGTTGCACAAAGATGGAGAGAAATGGTGAGATGGGGGAAATGTTTGAAATGAAGAAAGGAAATGGACGATGCATGTATGTAGGAAGGTGGCATGTGGATGGGTGACACTTGTCACTCATCCATTGGGCCTCCATTAAATATCTTGTCCCCACTAAAGTCCAAAAGTTAGATCGTTTCGTAATTCGTGCAATAGTGCACTTGAACTTCTGTGAACCGTAACTTCGCCGTCGAACGTCCAAATTTGACGTGCCGCCTGTTTATGGATTCGTATAGTCCCGATCTACGTAATAGTCCTCGGCCCTTGACCATCGGACATCCCGGTCAAAAAGTCAATATTTGACCCCCTTTTAACCAAAATTACCAAAATGCCCCTTAACTTCCGAACGTCATAACTTCATCCTCGAACGTCGGAATTGAACGTGTCACCTGTCTATGAACTCGTGACGTCACGAACTACGTCACGATCATCGGTCAAAGTCCATTTGACCTCCCGAACGAAAATTCAACGTTTTACCCACGTTAGGGGCAAAACGGTCATTTTGCATCGTTCGTCCGATTTCGCCTAACTAATCACTGATTAACCTCACTAATCGTGATTAGTCACTAATCTAATCTAGGAATTTGGGACGGGTCATTACAGGATCTATCCGAGTCTTTAAACTCTATCGAGGCCTTAATATAATCCAAGTCTTTAAACTCCCGAGTCTTTAAACTCAATAGGACTACGGGGGAAATATCAATATCCGAGTCTTTAAACTCTCGTGTCTTTAAACTCAATCCGGGTCTTTAAACCCAATCCTGGCCCGCCCCCGTCATAATCATATCCTGGTCTTCAAACCCAATAACCAGATCCAGCAAATCCAATCCAAAACTATTTTCCATTTTCGAATCCGAATCTGAATCCGCAATCTCATCAGGATCCCGAATCCAAACCCATAACTCATATCCATCTCCATTTCCAAATCCAAGTCCGAAAGCATCATTCCGTAAGCTAGCATCTGGAATAATTATTCCGAACCCAAACCCGGAAATCCACTTTCAAGCTTCAAAACCGTATCCAGAACCTCATTCCGAAATCTGATTCAAAAACCCGAAATCACGTTCTTTAAAACCACTTTTCTGAACTGGGCTTCAAGCCCGAAATCACTTTCCAAAATCCTTTTTAAATCATTGAAATCAAATCGTATTTCAAATCCCGAAGTCAAATCATCGAAACCATAGTCAAATCACAACATCGATCAAAATCTCGTAAAACATGCAATTCCGTAAATATCTCGAAAACCGTGCAAAACCGTAAACCATCAAGATTATAAATCAATCATAGAATCACATATAGAAAACATATAAAAACATATATGCATGCATTATAAGTTAGAAAGCAAAGTGCACTCACAGACCGTTTGCGACGCCGCCTCGATACGAGTGCATTTACACTGTTCCCGGCCAATCCACTAGCTTCGGCTTTCCCGAACCTGTCCAAATCCCTTTACAAGGTCACTAACTACCTCACAAAGCTGATACTAAAGTCCCGTAATTTTTTCGAATTTTTAACTATTTTTAAACGAGCCCTAAAACCTTCGGACAGCCCGAAACATATCGAGACGATGTCCGATCGACTCGAAACTAGCGTCAAAATGTTCATTACATCAAATACTTTAAAAGTTGTGTTGGAAAATTTCCCAAAAAGGGCTCCAGGCGCCCTCACACGTCACCCAAAGAGGCTGCGCGTGGGAGCCACGCGCCTGCACTGTTCATTGTCTCCTTCCCGTCGCCGACCCGGTCCATGCCGATTCGACCCGGTTCGGTTCGACCAAATCGACGCAGGCGGTTCACAGCTATTTTCAACGTTTTCCTATCCGATTTCCCTCCTTTTTAATTCCTACGTGTTTTTCTCTTTGTCTCTAATTGATTTACCACCTAAACACAAGAATCTAAACCTTGGACCTTACCTCCCAATTCGAAGGACAAAATTACAGAAAATTCAGCTCCTTGTTCCCGGCCACTGCGAGTTCTTCCAGCCATGGTTACAAGTCTCTCAGTCCAATAGCAACCTTAAAAAGCTAAACCAAACACCCAAACGAAGTAGTCAATGATTAAAACCTAAACGGCTTATTTTGTTCAGAACAGGGGAACAAAGTTTGAAATTGCTTACCTATTCTTCCTTTCTCCCCCGTGGGCACCACACCTCCCATGTAGTCAGAGGTGTTCTGCACTCACTGGTAACCACCACAGACAACTTCACAACAGTATTGGACCTTCACGATTTCTCATGATTTCTTCTCTGTTTTCTGGGATTTTCTTACCTCTCACAGCCCCTCTTTATTCAGTCTTTCCCTTAGACACAATCACACAAGTCACAAACACGACTCTGATCACTCATTCACTAATACAACTTGGTCTCACACGACTCACACACACAGAAGATGGACGTTTGCTCAAAGTCTCAGTTTTTCTCTCATCTGATCGATTATCCTTATTTAAAATTGCCCACCGTGTGTGAGACTTGCCTAGAAGCCACTGGAGGCTGGCAGGTGTCCTCCAGCCAATGGTTCAACCCAAAAATATCCAATTACTCAGGCCCAATTGTCCCTATCCGGTTGCTCACAAATCCCAAGGTGCCAAAAGACCATTGTGCCCCTAAATGTCCAAATTACCATTTTACCCTTCATTTATCTAGACCCGTAACTAAACCGTCCAACGTCCGATGACGGCGTGCCACCTGTCATTGTACTCAGGACATCGAGACCTTCCTAACGGTCCTCGAGTTGCATGAAAATTAGTTGTCGTGTAAAAAGTCAACAAATTCCCTCTTTTTATCTTAATTACAAAAATGCCCTTGAACTTCCGAATGTCATAACTTTTTTCTCGGATGTCGGAATCGGACGTGCCACCTGTCTATGAACTCGTAACGTCCCGAACTACGTCACGGTCATCGGTCAAAGTCCATTTGACTGCCTGAACAAAAAGTCAACATTTATACCCATTTCAAGGGCAAAATTGTCATTCTGCACCGTCCGTCCGAAATTATCCAACTAATCCTTGATTAACTTTACTAATCCGTCATTAATCACTAATATAATCTCGTTTTCCAGGACGGGTCGTTACAATATGTATATCAGTATGAGATTTCACGGAGATGGTTTTGGGCTGAGACCCACATGTGTTGAATTTGGGACGAGTTCCACTTGATTTGGATTTTTGGCCAAGGCCGCATGTTCTATGTGTGAGAAATAGTTTTTGAATGTATGCATACTTTTTACTGAAGGGCATAAAGGTCTTTTTATGAAATATTTTTATAAAACCTTTGTTTTGTCCACTCACAACTTTTTGTGTTTTATAATGCCCTTCAGGTTGATCGTTGATGTGGGCTGTAGTAGAGACCGAGACATCACATTCCTTCTCCTGATCCTAGCGCTCTCTGATAGTCCCAGATGGGTAAATGACAGAATTATCCCTAGTCTGACACTTCGTGTCAGACGGGAGCAGGCACGTCCCACGTTAATCCCGGGGGATTTGGGATGGGTCTTGTCAAACTGCCCCTCCCCGTCGACTCCGGCCACCATAGTCCTTGAAACTGGTTCCAATCGACTCATCTGAGTCCTAGGAACACGACCCTGTCCACCAAATCGATCCATAAGCCCTAAAACCTAGCTTTCGATTTTTAAACCAAAACCCCACCGTGTCGGGTTGCCAGCCACCGTACACCTCCGTCCATTCCACTAGCACCGCCACCCTCGTCTCACATCACTCTCACTTTTTCATTCACAGGTCATCAACGTTAGATGAAGTTTGAAGGGGTGTTAGTGTTTGGGGGTTCACAGATTAGAAGAAAAACAATGAAGAAGATGAAGATAACACACGGAAGAGAAGAGAGAGAAATGAGGAGGGAAAATAATAAAATAATATAAAATATATATTTTAATACATCAGATTCACAATTTAGGGGAGATGGCCAATGGGATGAGTGACACTTGTCACTCATCCAAGGGCCCCACATTAATAAATCAGCCAATCATATTTAATTATTATTTAATACGAATCCCGAGACGTTAAATTCCCGATTTTGATCCCATGACCATAACTTCTCCGTTCAACGTTCGATTTTGACGTGCAGCCTGTCTACAGACTCGTGACGTCCCGATCTACGTCACGGTCATCAGTCCTCGTACGTTTAACTCCCCGAGTCAAAAGTTAATATTTTTCCCAATTCCAAGGCAAAACGGTCATTTTACACCGTCGGTCCGAATTCTCTCGACTAATCCCCGATTAGTCATACTAAATCCATAATTAATTAATATTTAATCCCGATATTCGGGATGGGTCGTTACATGGTGACACTAGCGATGATGGGTTGGTTGGAAGTGGAGGTGGCGACGATATCCTCGTCACCATCGCAGAGAATAGTAAGAAGGTGAAGAGGTTGTTTGCGAAGAGACCAAAAGAGGTGTTAGTGTGCGACTGAGAGGGTTTGGATAACCACCAAAAAATGATGAGTAGGTTTTTAGATATTATAATAATTATTATGGATATAGGCTTAAATGGGTTTAGACTTTAGAAATTTTTAATAAAATATAATAATTAGACTTTTTAGTAAATACTAGAAAGAAGCAGAAGATTAAGGTGAGAAACGGAAGAAAAAAAAAAGGCAAAAAGGAAAAAGAAAGAAGGAAAATATCTGAGACAAAGTGATAGGAGTTTTAGTATATGTAGAATGTTCCTAAATTGAAACAAATTATGTTAAATTAAAGAAAAATAGAAAATTATATGTTGAATTGAAGTAAATTATGTTGAATTGAAGAAAATTATCTGAATGGTTAATTTGAATATTAAAGAATTTTAGAAAAATATAAGATAAGCATACGATTAATAAGAATTTTTTTTACTTCCAATTTTCACGAATTAATAAGAATTTTCTAAATTATTATGTAAATAAAAACTCCCCAATTTTTTAAATAGTTATGTAAATGTAAACTCCATTATTATGCTTATTTTTATGTTTTAACTATATTAACATTCAATCGTAGTAATTCACTTCAATTTATATTTATGTTTAAAATGGCATATTATTAGTTATCAACAGAACCATATTGCATCATTTTATTTATCATATCTTTATTATATAAAGTCATTTATAATTTTTATGGGTCATATATACCATTATTGAGTACTTATATTTTTCCAAAAGTTTCATTCCAAATTCCAGTTTTTAAACCAAATTTTTGTTGACCGTAAACGATATCGATATCGATACTGATATTTGGGGCGAGATATCCGTCAATTTGACTAGCGATATATCTGTCAATATCGATATTTAAATCATTGGCACTAAGAGCCTGTTTTGATATATTTTAGAAAAAAAATGTAGGTCAAATTTATCCAAAAGTTTATTTTGAAGAACTTATTTATGATTTTTTTAAAAAGTTTTTGGAACTTCTATTTTTGAATTATATAAAATATTGATCTTAATAGTATTAAAAATTAGTTAATTATTAATAACACTGATAAGTGTTCAAATACAATCTCTAGTAAATGAATAAGAAGTTCGATATTTATTCTAAAAAAATCAATATTGTTCTTATGGTCGAAATGAGATAGTCTTTTCAATTAGGGGTGGACACGAATCCGTTAAAACCGCTAATTGAACCGCTTCAAACCGTTATTTATCCAAAGGTTTAGGTTTGACCTGATAAAAGTCAAACAGTTTGAGAATCCAAACCGTTCCGTTAGTAACGGTTTAGATTTGAATTTTTCATTTTAGAAATCCGTTAAATCCAAACCGGACCGTTAAGAAATATATTAAGTTTTAAATCTATTATTAATACAAAATAAAAATAATAAAAATAAAAGGATAACTAGATACATCCATATAAGAATATGTATATTCATATAAGAGTATAATAAAAGAATATTAAATAATTTGTTTATTTAATAAATCTTAATATAGTAATAATGTTTGCAATTCAATACTTAGCAAGGTTAATATATAAAATTTTGAGTATTGATTATTAATTATTGTTTTTTTGTATCCTTATTTTTTTATATATATATCCTTGTTTTTTTTTATTTTTTAACGGTTTTAAACCGTTTTGATCCAAATCAAACCGTTAATAACGGTTTGGATCGAAACAGTTTTATTTTTAATTTTAGAAAAATCAAACTGGATTAAACCGTTAAGATTTTAACGGTTTGAATTTGAATATTATTAATATTCGTATCGAATCGTACCGTACTTACCTCTACTTTCCATAGTGCCAAAGGAGAAAAATAATCGAACAGCTGTCCTGCTATTACTATTTAAATAATAATCACATAATATTCACAAGAAAATTAAAACTGTTCACAGATTAAAAATTTTGAACAGAAGCCTTCAATTATGGAATGCAGATAAAATCAAACCAATACATAAAAGGATCTGCCCTCCCTCTTTTCCTCATCACAGCCTCACACTCTTCCTCTCTGCTCTGGAGGTAATGCTCTGCAAATCTTCAACAACCCATCTTTCAAGTCTCAAGCTTTTCCTTATTTTCATCTTTTAGCCATCTTTTGCTAAATTTTCTATATTTTTTATGTGCAGAAAAACAATGGCTTCGTACCAACAATGGACGCTGCTTGTGAGCGTGCTGTGTTTGGTGTCTGCAACAATGGGAGCGGCCCCGAAAAGGCCGGTATTTGTGCCATTTGGCAGAAACTATATGCCCACCTGGGCTTTTGACCACATCAAGTACTTCAATGGCGGCCATGAGATTCAACTCCATCTCGACAAATACACAGGTAACACAAAAAAAAAAATTTTAAAAACAAAAAAAAAAAAAAAAGAAGAGGAAGAAGAAGAAGTGTTCAAGTTTTCATAATTTTTAGGCTCTTATTCATGTTAATAATACTTTGGTTTTTGATTTTGGAAAGGCACTGGCTTCCAATCGAAAGGAAGTTACCTATATGGCCATTTCCATATGCAAATCAAGCTGGTTCCTGGGGACTCTGCTGGAACTGTTACTGCTTTCTATGTGAGAAAAATATTGTTTTCAATTTCTTGTGATATTCCTTGTTTATGGGGTTCAATGAAATTTTTGGATTTCCCTTTTTCTGCTTAATGTTACCTGGTTTGCGGGTCGGTTCGGTATGAAAATTGGGATTGGGTACGCGGTACGATAAGGTAGATAAATTCCGGTACGTTAGGGTATACATAATCGGTACGGATTTTTCATTTAGTTGCTTCAGCACGACCAAGAGAGGGACCAATCTCTGCAGAGTCGACAATGGTGGTGCTTCACCGAGTTACTCTTTCGAGTGGAATATCGATAGAATTTCCTTCATCGACTTCCATCTCTTTTCCAACATCAATACCTAACTTGAATCTGAAATCTGAAATACCCAACATCGACTTCCATCTCTTTTTCAACATCGATAGAATTTCCTTCATGAATCTGAAATCTGAAATACCCAACCTGCACCTTGAATATCTGGATCGTTCAAATTGACGATTTAGATCGGCACCGTACCTCGTTTGGGGTCGGGTGTTCCGGATCGTGGGTCGGTATGCATTTGACCGAATCTGGTAACCTTGCTTCTGCTTTCCATGTTAATAATCCGTTGGTTATTGATTGATGCAGCTGTCTTCTCAAAACGCTGAGCACGACGAGATTGATTTTGAATTCTTGGGGAACAGGACAGGTCAGCCCTACATTTTGCAGACCAATGTGTTCACCGGAGGCAAGGGTGACCGAGAACAGAGGATTTTCCTCTGGTTCGACCCAACTAAGGAGTACCACTCCTACTCTGTCCTCTGGAATCTCTACCAGATTGTGTAAGTTCCCTCTTTTACCCCTTTTTGCCTTGGGTTCTTCTCTTTTTTTATCCATTTTTAAATACAGGGCAACAACGTAAAATCTTTCCTATTTCTTATCTTGGTATTCTTTCTTTAACTATTAATGATTTATAAATACGTACGTAGAAAACTTTTTATTAATCCCATTTCTTCTTTCTTTATTTTCCATTTAAATTTAAAATTTACCCTATTTTTACGAAATTACAATTGAGTGGAATCCGACAAAATAGGACCATCATTGTTTGACTAAAATTCGCACATTTTTTCAACGGACAAATCTTTGCGCTTTGGTATCAGAATTTATTGGAATAGAGGAAAAGACGGGAGAGTTTTCACTTTTTCCCACTTTTTTCTTTTTCAAACCTTTTTTTCCCTAAATTTTTTATGTTTGATGTTTGCTTTTTGTAATTATCATATTTTTGGTCCAAATTTTGTCTTTGGTTTTTTTTTTTTTTGGTAATTATCCTTGTTAATGATTTTATCGTATGGTGCTGACGTGTCCCGTCTGTTGATGCAATTAGATTCCTGGTAGACGACATCCCAATCAGGGTGTTCAAGAACTGCAAGGATTTGGGAGTGAAATTCCCATTCAACCAACCCATGAAGCTCTACTCCAGCCTCTGGAACGCAGACGATTGGGCCACCCGTGGTGGGCTGGAAAAGACCGACTGGTCCAAGGCTCCTTTCATTGCCACGTACAGGGGCTTCCACATCGACGGCTGTGAGGCCTCCGTCCAGGCCAAGTTCTGTGCCACGCAGGGCAAGAGATGGTGGGACCAGAAGGAGTTTCAAGACCTTGATGCGAATCAATGGAGGAGGCTCAGGTGGGTCCGCCAAAAATACACCATCTACAACTACTGCACCGACCGCGTCCGATACCCCACGCTCCCACCAGAGTGCAGGAGAGACAGGGACATATAAATAAATACATATGTTTGCAAAACAGCACACTGCTTTTATCAAATTAAAACTAGACCCCTCTCAGGCCCTCATCATTCATTATTTCATTAGCAGCTCCGCTTTATTGATTTGGGTCAAGATTGGGGGTTTGTCTTAATTATGCTATTTATCGTATTGTCCAGGGCACGTGGGTTCATTCCTCGTGAGTGCAATGATCGTTAATTCAGTTGTCATTGTAATTTTATTTTATATAGATATTAAATATATATTTTTGGTTCATTTATGCTGATCCACGTATCATGGTTTCACGTGTTGTCAGATGCTCTATTTTCATTTTCTTCTTTTAAAAAAAATTAGAATAAACCCTGATATGAAATCAGATTCCAAATATTAGCTGGAAGATTTATGCGAAGTATCTTTAGTTAGAATAAACATGGGTAAGAAAATAAAAAGTAAAGCGAATAAAGATCTTGATTGAATATTCGTGGGCGACATGATCTGAGTGAGGCCACGAGGAAATGCTCGTTATTTGAATTTTTTTTTTCTGATAAATTCTTTGAAATGTTTTGGACCCATTGCGATCAGCAATAATTGGATAGGCGATTCTTGCTCAGAAAAAACTACTGATGCTCGTCCATGATCGAACTCTATTTGCACCCTCAAAGTAGATTTATAATAGTAAGACTACTTTCAGTATTAGATTATAAGGTTGGCGGAATGGAAGTTTTATGATTTCAAAATTCAATTTTACGGTTCAATTCGTCTGAAAAGACTTTAACATTTCCACTAGGACTCATATTATATAGATAACACTTAAATTCTATCTCTTCACGCCACCATTTTGCTTTATTTAATTATTTATTTTCGACCCAAGAAAGTAACTAAAACAAAGAAAAACCCCTCGATCAACTACAACTAAAAAAATCGAATTTCCAAGCCTCCGACACCTTTGAATGAATACACCTCAACCACTTTTGATCAATTGATGCCCTAAATGGGCCAACACATATGTTTCCCTCGATTTGACTAATCAAGTCGATAGAAGAGATTTTGGTCCTTCTTTGAACGGATGCGTAGATATGCCACTACCCGACCACCAAATGGCCTGTATGGAATTGTAAATATTGGGTGTGCCCTTAAGCTTGACTCCTAATCTTACGATTGTGTGACCAATCAAGAAATCTCTTCTTGGTCTGGGTTCTTTCATTCCCTCGAAGTCAAGGGTGTTTAGGTTTCAAACTTTTATATTTTTATATTTTTTAGACTTTGGGATGAGATGAATGTAATGCAAGTGCAAGAATTAAATTGAAAAAGAAACCTAATTTTGCTTAAGTTTGAAACAAGTAATTAAATAAACTAAGATCAAGAAAATGAACTTGAAACGATTCAATAAAAATAAACTTGAGTTTGAAACAAGTAATTAAAGGTGCTTTTAAAAATAAACGTACTCTAAAAATTGAAGAACTTGGCTACACTAAAACTTGAATGAAATTCTAGTCTAGGAATTGAAAAGTGTAAGATAAGGAGTAAGTATGTGTGTTGATACTGATGTTTATTTCTCTTCTTCTCCTTGGCTGTTTATAGGGTTCAACCAACCTACGAATTGACCATGCTTGGCCTCCAATCTTCTGACTTAAAAACTTCCTTATTGAGCCCTTCCAAAGCCAAATCTTTCCAAGCTTGCCTTGTTGAGCTGTCCTAATTCAAGGTGGATTGATACTGAAACAATTTGATCGGGAATCACTCGAAACCTTCTCTCTTGGGATGATTTTGGGTTGACATTATCTTGGTTTGATTTATTTCTTATTTCGACTGTTTCAAAATCAAGGTCGGGTATGAGTTGATGAGAAATTGGCTGAAATCCATCCTTTCTTTTAGGCTTGGGTTGGGTCGAAGATTAGATTTTCGGATTTATAAAAACCATACGACTTGACTGAAAATTGGACTACATGGCCGCCCTGTCGGGAATTTATTAAGGTCGACCTGGCCGAGGATTGCTGCTAAGGTCGACCTGACCATAGTTTTTACTAAGGTCGACCCGATCAAGAATATTTACTAAGGTCAACCCGACCCAGGATTGCCATTAAGGTCGAGCCGGCCGAGATTGTTTACTAAGGACAACACGGACGAGCATTTCTACTAAGGGAAACCTGACCAAGAACTTTTACTAAGGTCAACCCAGCCAAGGATATCTACTAAGGTCAACCTGACCGAGAACTTTTACTAAGGTCGACCTGGCCGATGATTTCTACTAAGGTTGACCCGGCCGAGAACTTCTACTAAGTTCTACCCAATTGTTTATTGACACCACTTTACACTTAAAAACTAACGTACAACCCAAACCTTCTAAGTCGAAAGTGACCATTGACTAGAGTAACTCCTAGTAGGTTACAAAATTGTCGGGAAATGTTGAAGTTCTGTTTGACCAATCATTTTAACCAACCTGAATCGCTAATAGTGGGGAAAATACTTTAGAAAGGTTCAATGTTGGTTTGGAAGTATTACTTTATCTCGAGAATTACTCATTGACATATAGGAAACTATTTTATAAGGTTATAATTTTTTGTGCCTTTTGGAAGCCAGTGTACCTTGAGTTTGTAAAGTTCCAATTGGAGAGTCACATCAAAAGTTTACAATCGAAATGGACATTTCACTTGGGAGACATCGTAACCCAACTTGACTTACGTAAAGGAAGTTTAGTCTTGCATGAGTAGTAGCACGAGGAGACTCAAGGTACCATAGAGAAATATATCTTAACTTACCTTGAGCAAAATTTTGAGGGTGAAAATTCCTTAAGGCGGTAGATTGTTACATTCCATCCCATAAACATTGAATCGAATTATTTCTTTCATCAATTACCCCTATAGGCACTTTATGGAATTTGAGATTTTTTATTTTATTTTAGTTGGATTAATCCAATTTTGAGCCCAAAAAACCATTTTAAGGCTCAAGGTTGTAGTTAAATTTTGTGGTAACTTGGTGAGTTATGGGTCCAAATATTTAACTATTAAACCTTTTTCGAGGCCCAAACCCAATTTTCATACCTCACAACAGAATAAACTTCCTCTTTCTCTGTTATCTTCTAGCCTCCCTTACAATAGCTTTTGATCTTAAAACATAATACGACTATTTTATCAGACAATGGATGTATAACAAAAAAGTTTTGTCCTCCTAGGTTCATCCCCTATAGCAATCCACTAACCCAGACGAAAAATATAACCTTGTTTGGTAACACGGACCACAGTTGTTAACTACAATATAAATCATACTGTCTGATATCCTAAATGATAACTCAATCTCTATGTTCTCCTCTCTTTTCCAGAGTAATAGTCCAATATCCCGATCTTTTAGCCCTTTACAAGGCTTAATCCAATATCCCAACTCTCCGACTCTTCCTGAACCTTAATCCAATATCTCAATTTTCATGATTCTTTTTGAACCCTAATTAGATATATCGACTCTCCCAGCTCTTTTGGAGCGCTAATACGATATCCTAATTCTCTAGGAACTTCCCAAACCCTAATCTGATATCTCGACTATCAAAGCTCTTCTTGAGCCCTATTTGATATCTACACTTTCTCGGATCTTTCTGGGCCTTAATTCGATATCTCAGCTCTCTTCGAGCCCTATCTTATATCCCGGCTCTTCCCAAGCCCTAAGGTGTTTTTTTTCCGAGTCCTATTCCAATAGAAAAATCATATAAGGAATCTTTGTAACGACCCGAGCTCTCTAGCTACAGATCAAACAAGCACGACCTCACCACCACCCCATCTTCATCAGCAGCCACCACCACCGATCTCCTCCCCTGTTTGCAAAACCCGAAAGTCCCAGACCCATGAAGGAGGAAATAACCCAAGAAACCAAACCGTCCAAACCCCATCTCCACAACTCAATCCAAGCCTGATCTAAGACCGTTAGGAAGTCGGGAAAACTGAGGAATGGACGAGGCAGCCCACGACGGCGACACGACAGCGGTAAGCAGAAAAACCCGAGAGTTCCTTATTTTCTTCCCAGTTTCGAACATACGATTTTAACGTGTGTGTTTCATTTCTAGTGTTTGGGACATGTTCTAGGAGCAGTTACGACCTAGGAGGACTAGCTTCGAGCTTGGAAACAGACTGAGTCGATGGGGAAGATGACTGGAGTTGGCTGCCGGTTTCCTTCGAGTTACAGGTAGTGATTTCTACCTTATTGTTAGTTTTTGAACCCACAGAGCTTTAGAGTAGGCTTAGACGAAACCCTAGGGCCAAATCTTGTTGAAAATGGTGGCTGGAAACAGAAAATATCGTCAGATCATGGTCGTGGGTCACAGTGACCCTGTCATTGTGCTTCGGGAGGTACCAGCCGACGTACAGTTATGGGTTTCGATAGGGACCAACCGAAAGACAGTGCAGTGTTTGGTTGCATGAGGCTAAATGTCAGAGATGATGACGTCATCATGTCAGAGATGATGACGTCATCATGTCACACATGTCAGATCTGTGACCAGTCAGAGTGTGACACGTGTCATCTGACATTGTTAGGGCTGACGTCAGTAGCAACGTAATGCTGACGTCGCATATACTGTAGCAGCATTGACCATACTTTGACCAGGCGCGTGTGAACAGTAAATTTTGTGGGACCAGTACCATTTTCAAGGTTTCGACGATACGAATCCAATGGCGGTGGTTTCGTATCAATCAGAGATCGTTAAGTTGGTCGGGTTTCAAGCCTCGGGAAGCGTGTTCAGACGGCTTTCCCTAGTCGGTTTCATTCTAGGGCTTCATATTTGAGATGTAGGAACCTATAGTGACCTTTATGTGTGCTATGGACTTGACAGGGATTGTACGTAAGCACCAGGATAGGTTTATACGTCTAGATAGCGGTGTGACCGGACTGTGAGTGGGCCTTTGACTTCGTTAAACCCTTGCATGCATATAACTGATTTCCTTATATATATATATATATATATGAATGATTGAAGAAAAAGCATCTGATTATCTTGAGTTATGATTATGGCACGTATTACGATGTTTGGGCATGAGACCCGTCTGGTTAGTTATACACTGTTTTAAGTTATATATATGTATATGGATTTCGATGATTGTCTTTAGTCCTACACTGTATAGATCTACCATAGTGATACTATCTCCTCCGGATGTGGCTACCCCGGAGTGGTCACGGCGCAATGCTTGTGAGTGGTCATGGCGCAATGCTTGTGAGTGGTCATTCTACGGATGGACCGAACCATAGGGTGACTCATGAACAGGATTGCTATGATTGGACGTCTGGGACGTCAAGCATCTGGGATGCCATACCTAGACTAGGTTCAAGACTTGGACTCGGGATTGAGACCCCGGGTGGCACGCGTAGCCTTGGGACTGTGACCTTATTGGACGTCTGGGACGTCAGACATCTGGGATGTCAGGGTTGGGATGTATAGTGCAGTGGCTGATGTTATGATTATGATTATATTATTCGGTTATGCTTATATGATATGCTATTATGGTTTTCGATTCTGATGCATGCATGTTTGGAAAACAGAGTGGTAAAACCGTATGTTTACTTTATGGATTAAACTGTTTTATAAACTTTATGTTTCCGGCCCACTCACCCTTATGTGTTTTATTGACCCCTCCAGGTCATGCTACTGAGGCAGACGAGGATCACGAGGCAGAGTCATAGGTTAACGCTGCGCACCTGAATCCTACTTCTGGGTAGGTCGGCAAGTGAGGAGACCTTAGGAAGTCATGCTCATTTTATGTTTTAAGCTTTCCCTTGTCAGACACTATTTCATTTTCGGACGATTTGTATGACTTAATTTGGATATTTATGCATTTGAGTTTCCTTTAAGGATAAAATTGGTATTTTAAGGTCATGTGTCAGACGGGAGCAGGGCACGTCCCCCGGTTGTCCCAAGGGGATCGGGACGGGTCCTATCAACTTGGTATCAGAGCACTAGGTTGTGGTCAGCATGCTAAATTAACGGTCAATACTTGGTACTTTTGACATTTAATGATGTTGTTATCTAATCTATACTTCTTAACAGTTGGATATGACTCCAAGGAGAATCCCTCAAGCACGGACTGACGAGGAAGTAGCTAGAGAGATGGAGTGTGCAAGTATCGAACGGGCTCAACGATTAGGAGCCACACATTTCAGTGGGGGATCAAACCCCGAGGAAGCTCAGGAATGGAAATCTAGATGGGAGAGGATCTTTACTGTGATGCATTGCCCACCAGGGTGACTTTGGCGACCTTCCTACTAGAAGACGGGGCCTACCAGTGGTGGTACGGTCTGGAGATGTCGGGTTAGTCCGTCCACACTACTACTTGGGAGGTCTTTCGTGCGAGATTCTTGGACCAGTATTACCCGCGATCCTTTCGCACTGCTTGTGAGGCAGAGTTTCTACGGCTTGAACAAGACGATATGTCAGTGACTGAGTATGTGCAAACCTTTGTGAGGTTATCTCGGCTCGCAACAGCCTTTGTGAGCACAGAAGAGGATAAGTGTCAATGGTTTGAGCTTGGACTTTGAGGGGATATCCGGGCAGCTGTGAGAGTTACCAACTATGCTACTCTGAGGGACATGGTCGACGCAGCGATTCGTGTTGAGGCTAGTCTGGCGGCACACTAGGCACGACAGTCTTCGGGTGAGGGGCGACGTGGGGATCGCCCATATCTTGGACCCATAGGCCATCGGGGCTCGAAAGGAGGACATTATCGAGGGTCACCATCATATTTGCCGGGTCGTGGCTGGTCTGGTCGACATGGGAGCTCTCAGAGATCAGGATCGAGGTTCGGCTCAAGACAACATACATCATGAAGTGGTGCATCTAGTGGATCTTCGGATAGGCCAAGGACAGTTAACTCTTTTACTTGCGAAGAATCGGGCCACTATGCCCGCGATTGCCCTACTTTTTCCAGGGGCAACAATGCAGGAGGCACTAGTGCAGTGCAGAGTTCGGCTTCCAACACTGTCGGGGGCCGAGGACAAGGAGGTGATCTCAGTACTGAGCGTGGCGTGCATGGGCGCGGTCAGACTTCTGGACCCAGGGCTCGAGTATTTGCAGTAACCCAGCAGTATGCTAGGTCAGCACCAAGTGTGGTTACAGGTACTCTTCATATCTCTAATCTTGTTGTACGTGTGTTGATGGATGCTGGGGCTACTCATTCCTTTATTTCGAGAGTTGTGCTGGTATGTTAGATTGTGAGGTGTCAGGTTTGGATAATGAGATGGGTGTTGGCACACCAATGAGAGTTGTGTACTTAGTGAATCAAGTGATTCGGAGATGCCTGGTGAGCGTAGAGGATGTGGATTTACTAGCCAATCTAATCATTATGGATATTCATGACTTCGATGTTATCTTGGGGATGGATTGGTTGTTGGAGCACGGTTCGCTCATTGATTGTGGTAGTAGACGAGTAATTCTTCGGAGTCCGGGTTTATCGGAGGTTACTTTTCAAGGAGAGCGTGACGGTTCGTTACCTGAAGTGATTTCTTCACTTGCTTCTACCAAGCTTTTACGGAAAGGATGCCAGGGTTACCTGGCGCATGATGTGGAGACGCAGGTTGTTACTCCGAGTGCGGATGATATACCTGTGGTGCGAGAGTTTCCGGATGTGTTCCCTGAGGATTTTCCTGGATTACCACCACATTGGGAGATCGAGTTCAAGATTGAACTAGTCCCCGGTACACGACCTATATCACAGGCACCATATCGAATGGCACCGGCTGAGTTGTGGGAGCTCAAAACACAATTGCAGGAGTTGGTGGATTTGGGATTCATCCGACCGAGTACGTCACCGTGGGGAGCACCGGTGTTATTTGTGAAGAAAAAGGAAGGGAGCCTCCGCTTGTGCATTGATTATCGACAACTCAACAAGGAAACGGTAAGGAACTAGTATCCCTTACCCATGATTGATGATCTATTCGATCAACTGCGGGGAGCACGGTACTTCTCAAAAATTGACTTATGATCGGGTTATCACCAGTTGAGGATTGCTGAGGAGGATGTGCTGAAGACGGCGTTTCGGACCAGATACAGACACTATACGTTCCTAGTGATGCCATTTGGCTTGACGAATGCCCCAGCGGCGTTCATGGATTTGATGAACAGGGTCTTTCGATCTTATTTGGACAAATTTGTGATCGTGTTCATTGATGATATCCTAGTGTACTTGAGGAGTGCTAGGGCACATGAGAAGCACCTACGGTTTGTGTTAGGGAAATTGAGGCAGAAACAGTTATACGCCAAGCTGAGTAAGTGCCAGTTTTGGCTGAACAACATTGGTTTTCCGGGACATGTGATATCAGCGGACCGGATTAGTGTGGATCCCCAGAAGACCGAAGCTGTGACAAATTAGGCTAGACCGACGACTGTAACTGAGGTACGAAGATTCGTTGGTTTGGCAGGATACTACCGGAGATTTTTGGAGGGCTTCTCTAGTATCGCCGGATCGTTGACTCGTTTGACCAGGAAATGAGTAAAGTTTGTTTGGGACGAACGGTGCGAGCAGAGTTTTTAAGAACTAAATCATCGGTTGACTACCGCACCTGTCCTTGCATTACCTGATAACATCGGAGAGTTTGAAGTCTACAGTGACGCATTGTTGTAAGGCTTGGGTTGCGTGCTAATGGAAAATGGCAGAGTTATCGCTTATGCATCGAGACAGCTAAAGACACATGAACTGAACTACCCTACGCACGATTTGGAGTTGGCAGCGGTGGTCCATGCTTTAAAGATCTGGAGACATTATCTGTACAGTGTGACTTGTAGGATATTCACCGATCATCAGAGTCTAAAGCATTTGTTCACTCAGAGGGAGCTGAACATGATGCAGCGACGGTGGTTGGAACTGATCAAGGACTACGATTATACAATTGAGTATTATCCGGGGAAGGCGAATGTCGTGGAGGATGCACTTAGCAGAAAGTCAGCAAGATCAGTTGCACACCTGAGGATGGTGTATCTTCCTTTGCTAGTGGAACTCCGAAGGGCTGGAGTTATTCTGGGGATGGATGAGCAGGGAGCTTTGTTAGCCAGTTTTCACGTACGACCTGTGCTAGTCGATCAGATCATCGAGGCACAATTTCAGGATCTGACACTTTGTATTTACAGGATAGAGGTCGAAGCGGGCGAGAGGAAAGACTTTACCATCCGAGGTGATAGAGCTCTAATAAAACTGGGCCGTTTGTGTGTACCTGCTGTGGCAGAGTTACGGGCAGAGATTCTTGAGGAAGCCCATAGTTCAGCATATGCCACGCATCTGGGAGGTACAAAGATGTACCGTACCCTCCGGAACCAATATTGGTGGGCAGGAATGAAAAAGGATATTGCAGAGTTTGTTAGTAGATGTTTGACCTGTCAGTTGGTCAAGGCTGAGTGGCAGAGACCGTTTGCGGCTATGTAACCACTTCCGAATCCTGAGTGGAAGTGGGACCATATTACAATGGATTTTGTATTCAAGTTACCGAGGACTAGGAATGGCTTCAATGGAGTTTGGGTGATTGTAGACGGATTAACCAAGTCAGCTTATTTCTTACCGATACAAGAGGCGTATAAGCCAAACCGACTGGTTCAGCTGTTCGTGAAAGAGATTATTCGGCTTCATGGATTGAACTAGTCCCAAGGACATGATGAGGTCTTGTGTGCTACAGTTTCAGGATTCATGGGATACTCATTTTCCTTTGATGGTGTTCGTATACAATAACAGTTATCAGGTGAGTATCGGGATGGCACCCTACGAGGCACTGTATGGTCGGCAGTACAAGACACCTATCTGCTAGATGGAGGTAGGAGAGCATACAGCAGTGGGGCTGGATTTGATGGACATGAACCAGTAAACGGTCCGAATCATCAAGGAAAGATTGAAAGCGATGCAGGATCGCCAAAAGAGCTATGCTGATCGACGGATTCGAGACTTGGAATTTGAGGTCGGAGATTTTGTGTTCCTAAATTTATCTCCATGGAAAGGAATTATCCGTTTTGGCCGACGTGGGAAGTTGAGTCCGCGCTATATTGGACCATACGAGATCACAGAGAGGATTGGGTCTGTGGCATATCGATTGGCATTACCTCCAGAACTTTCCAGAGTGCACGATGTTTTCCATGTGCCCATGCTACAGAAATACCTACATGACGATTCACATGCTTTGTCGACGTGGGAAGTTGAGTCCGCGCTATATTAGACCATACGAGATCACAGAGAGGATTGGGTCTGTGGCATATCGATTGGCATTACCTCCAGAACTTTCGAGAGTGCACGATGTTTTTCATGTGTCCATGCTACGGAAGTACCTACAGGACGATTCACATGCTTTGCCAGAGCAACCATTGGAATTAATGACCGACTTGATTTTTGAAGAAAAACCAGTGCAGATTCTGGATTGGAAGGACAAGGTTTTGAGAAACAAGACAATTCGGTTGGTGAAAATGCTGTGGAGGAACCATGATGTCGAGGAAGCAACGTGGGAACCTGAGGACTTAATGAGGGAACAATATCCCTATTTGTTTTAGTAAATTTTGAGGACGAAATTTTTGTAAGGTGGGTAGGTTGTAACGACCTAAGCTTTCGTAATTATTATTTTATTGTAAAATGACCATTTTGCCCTTGAAGGGAGGAAAAAGTTGACTTTTGACCTAGGAAATATTTTAGGCTTTGACCCATGACCGTGACGTAGATCGGGACGTCACGAGTCCGTAGGTAGGCGGCACGACGAAAAGGGACGTACAACGAAAAGTTATGGTCACGAGAGCGAAATCAATTAAACGTACGAAGCGAGGATTTAATTAAAATAATAATATAATATTGTAATCTGACCTAAAACTGAAATTAATCTCGACCCTTGGATGAGTGACAAGTGTCACTCATCCCCACACTTACTTTCCGTAATTCATGGATCTTGCCCCCATTGGCTAATTATTATATAATTAATTCCTCTCATGCAACCCTAGCCGTCCATCTTGATTTTCAGATTGTATCTGCACCATCCGTTCCATTTCCTTTTCCTTCTTATCTGATCAGACTTTCCACTCTCTATCTCTCTCACTCTCATATTCTTCTCAACTGTGAACACACACACGACTCACTCCCATGAACAAACACACACACCCAGATGAGCACCCCCTCACTTCTTTGCTCCTCTCTAGCTACAGATCGAACAAGCACGACCTCACCACCACCCCATCTTCATCAGCAGCCACCATCACCAATCTCCTACCCTGTCTGCAAAACCCGAAAGTCCCAAACCCGTGAAGGAGGAAATAACCCAAGAAACCAAACCGTCCAAACCCCATCTCCACAACTCAAACCAAGCTTAATCTAGGACCGTTAGGACGTCAGGAGAACTGAGGAGTGGACGAGGCGGCCTAAGATGGTGGCACGGCGACGGAAAACCCGAGAGTTCCTTATTTTCTTCCCAGTTTTGAACAGATGGTTTTAACGTGTGTTTCATTTCTAGTGTTTGGGACATGTTCTAGGAGCAGTTACGACCTAGGAGGACTAGCTTCGAGATTGGAAATAGACTGAGTCGACGGGGAAGACGATCGGAGTTGGCTACTAGTTTCCTTCGAGTTACAGGTTGTGATTTCTATCTTATTGTTAGTTTTTGAACCCACAGAGCTTTAGATTAGGCTTAGACGAAACCCTAGGGCCAAATCTTGTTGAAAATGGTGGCCAAAAATGGAAAATACCGTCGGATCTTGGCCCTGGGTCACGGTGGCCCGGTCACTGTGCTTCGGTAGGTACCGACCGACGTGCAGTTATGGGTTTCTGTAGGGACCAGTCGAAGGGCAATGCAGTTTTCGGTTGCACCAGGCCGAATGTCAAAGATGATGACATCATTATGATGATGTCATGATGTCTGACATGTCAGATCTGTGACTAGTTAGAGTGTGACATGTGTCATCTGACACTGACAGGGTTGACGTCATGCTGACGTAAGCAGCGACGTCAGCAGGTACTGTAGCAGCGTTGACCATACTTTGACCAGGTACGTGGGGGTGCATGTGAACAGTAAATTTTGTGGGATTAGTACCATTTTCAAGGTTTCGACGATACGAATCCAATGACAGTGGTTTCGTGTCAATCGGAGATCGTTAAGTTGGTCAAATTAGGGTTTAAAGCCTTGGGAAGTGTGTTCGGACGGCTTTCCCGGGCCGATTTCATTCTAGGGCTTCATATTTGAGATGTAGGAACCTATAGTGATCTTTATGTGTGCTATGGACTTGACAGGGATTGTAAGTAAGCACCAGGACAGGTTTATACGTCCAGATAGCGGTGTGACCGGACTGTGAGTGGGCCTTTGATTTCGATAAGCCCTTGCATGCATATAACTGATTTCCTTATATATATATATATATATGATTCAAGAAAAAGCATCTGATTATCTTGAGTTATGATTATGGCACGTATTACGATGTTTGGGCATGAGACCCGTCTGGTTAGTTATACACTGTTTTGAGTTTTATATATGTATATGGATTTCGATGATTGTCTTTAGTCCTGCACTGTATAGATCTGCCCTAGTGATACTGTCTCCTCCGAATGTGGATACCACGAAGTGGTCACTACGCAATGCCTGTGAGCGGTCATTCTACCGAAGGACCGGACCGTAGGGTGACTCTGGAGCAGGATTGCTATGATTGGACTTCTGGGATGTTAGGCATCTGGGATGCCATACCCAGACTGGGTTCGGGGCATGGACTCGAGATTGAGACCCTAGGTGGAACACGTAGCCTTGGGACTGTGACCTTATTGGACGTCTAGGACGTCGGACATCTGGGATGTCAGGGTTGGGATGTATAGTACAGTGGCTGATGTTATGATTATGATTATATTATTCGGTTATGCTTATACGATATGCTATTATGGTTTTCGATTCTAATGCATGCATGTTTTGGAAAACGGAGGGGTAAAACAGTATGTTTACTTAATGGATTAAATTGTTTTATAAACTTTATGTTTCTGGCCCATTCACCCTTAAGTGTTTTATTGATCCCTCCAGGCCGTGCTACTGAGGCATACGAGGATCATGAGGCAGAGGCATAGGTTAACATTGCGCACCTGAACCCCACTTTTAGGTAGGTCGGCACGTGAGGAGATCTTAGGAATTCGTGCTCATTTTGTGTTTTAAGCTTTCCCTTATCTAAAATTATTTCATTTTCGGACGAATTGTATGACTTAATTTGGATATTAATGCATTTGAGTTTTCTTTAAGGATAAAATTGGTATTCTAAGGTCGTGTGTCAGACGGGAGCAGGGCACATCCCCGGGTGGTCCTAGGGGGATCGGGACGGGTCCTGTCAATCTGTATTAAAACTCAAAAAACTCATGGAGGTCCACATGTATCTTAATTAGAAGCACCTTCAATTTGAATATACAAAACTGCCCCTAGATGATATCTAATTAACTCGAGACCTATGCTAATAGGTTCTTAACATCACAAAGATGAAATTCATGTTGATTGGGACTAGAGGAAAGGGTTCACCAACCACCACACGTGGATGGGTGGCCGAGACCCTCCTCCATGCACCTACAACTGCGACTGCATGGCGTACTCGCCTGCTACCTCTAACCCCGTTGACCTGAATCACTACAACAGGGTCCCAACCCGAGTAATTGACCCATGAGTTAATTCTTCCTAATTGCATCCATTTTTTTCATTCATTCCATAAAACTTACTCTAATCAATGCTACGAACATGAATATAATTCAAAAACACAATACTTCTCCTTAAAATTGTCAATCCCAGGCTTAGCATTCCAGCCAAAGGTCCAACTCAGTTCTGAGATGTTTCTCGCGCCATTTCCCTTCATAAGAATCCAAGGAAGATACTAGTAGCCTTGGTTTTGACCTTCCATTCTCACAATCATGAGTTCAATTTCACGGGGAAGTACGAGTTTGATAGTCTTGCTTTTTCTTTGTTCATGTTCTATTTTTCCCTCCTCTGATCTTACTCTTTTCTTCCTCCTTTTCCTTTTTCTCATTTTTTTCTTTCTTTTTCCATTTGCTATTATTCTCCCATTCAGTTTTCCCTAGAATCCATCCTCTCTTTGGTTTTGCTGACCCCCTCACTATATATCTAAGCATACATGAGTGCCTTCAAAACAGCTAGTAAAAATAAATCAAGGTGACAAATGTCACCTCCTAAGCTACTAGCTAAACTGGAGATGATGGGTCATCACTTTTACATACAAAGTGAAAAGACCAAATTGCCCTTAAATCGAAATGCACACATATGTTTTGTAAAATTATTTTAGACCCATAAATTATCCATACGAATCTTGATATTTGTGGGTTGCCTATCTATGGACACATGAGTTCATGACTCAAACAACAGTCTAATCAGAACATCTAAGAAGTTTCCTGAACTCAAATTGACTTTCAATTCCCCTCTAAAATCGTGGGTAAAATGGTCATTTTTCGAAATCGATCCTTAGTTTAGTCTAGTTTTTGGAACGGATCATTAAAACTCACCTCCCCCCCCCCCTAAGAAAATTGGTTTCCTTGAAATTTAATCACGTAGTTTAAGAGCCAACCACCAACGACTTCTCGAATCCCTTCGCATCTCTACGAAAATGACCCAAACTTCTAGTAAGGTTTCCAATCATAAAATTTTATAATACCCCTGGTTAAGTTTCCCTTAAATTGATACAACAAATCAGAATTGTAAATCTCGGGCATCTTGCACATCACTTTGTTCCCAGCTCAACAAAATCATGAGGAGAAAGAGATAAAATTTGTAATAGTGCTAGTGGACAAATAAAAACATTTAAAAAAAATTATGAGAAACATACCTTTCTAAAGATAAAAACCCTTCAGGCATATAAAAATCCTATCAAATCATAAATTGACAAAAGCCAACCTGAAAATTCTTTAAAAATCATGAAGGGTCCTGCTCTTGTCTGACAAACAAATCGAAAACCCAAAAATGCCATTGACACGTGCCAGACAAGGGATACTTTCTCCTAAAATCCAATAGATAACCCAAATTGCAATAGTCTTAAAAAGGCTAAAATAGTAAATAGAGCCACGAGGGAAAGAAAATGACAATAAATACAAGGATCCTACTCAGAGGATCAAATTGCGCATTAAACAAGAAGTAAGCCTCCATTCAATGTATGCCAATGCTCCTACGTCATGGGCTGGAGGGGTACGTAAAACCATGAAAATACGAGTGAACAAAAATAAAATCATGTTAAAATATGTCTATTGAAGAATGAAATAGTGTAACCCTCCGGTTTCTAAATCATACATGCATACAAGAAAACATTCAAATCATGTTATAAAACGCGAGGATTCTAGATAGAAAAAAAAAACCATGAACTCGCAAGATATGAAACATAAAATGTATATACAATAGTCGTGGCCCACATTTCCTTGAAATCCCCTTTTGTAAAACTAGCTAGAAAATCTGAACACAAATATCAAAATATGACACCCGACTCATCCTCAAATATTCCCTGAGTCGCCATCACAATGCCGGTTGATTGGAAAATCACCTGAGACATAGTCACAAGCTAGCTAGCTGAAAAATCAGTACTGTGTAGGCAACCCCCAAGATCTAGCGGAGACGCACTGAATGATTCTAGTCATGAAAATAATTCCCCTAGGATCTTGACGAGGTACATTCCATAATACCATTATGGAAAAGGTAATCACCGTCTATAGAGAGGATAGTCAACAGTGGAAATGCGTTCAACAGTAAAGCCAATATCTTGTTTTAAAATAAATCATTGACTCAATATCCAAGTCAAAATATTAAAACCAGTGCCTGAGCCCAAAGCACTGCTTCCACGAAAAATCAGTAAAACATGTTGTTAAGAACAATAAACTAAATAATTATTCTAATACCTATAAATCCTAAGATTACATGCATAAACATTTAGAATAATTATTCAAACCAATTTAATCCATATAATATCATAAGTCATTCCAAATAGTTTAATATGCAAGCATCATGATTAGAAGAAAAAAATGTCCATTCACAGTTAGCCTAATAGAGCTCAATCTCGAGCTGTTCGCTTCCCAGACGCTCCTGGAGAAGTATCTCATTTCAAACGTAATAATTGAGGGTCACTAACATTAGAAAAATCCTCGTACTCAAACCCGCCAATTCCCATGATGGCACACATGTCCTAAACATACAAACTATCACTTTAGACACCTAGAAACACCCTAAACAAACTTCGATCACCCCGAAACCACCACTATTCGATTCAACACGTCGAAAACTGTCAGACACGACCTTCCTTGCCTTGAGAAATGCACCCACGAGCCACCACGTGATAATGGAATAACGCTCGGCCTCACCACACGCTACCATGCGCACCCATACGCCATGACTCAGTTGCTTACGTAAGCGCCCTGATGACATCATTGTTGACATCATTCGCTACTGGAAAGTATGACTAGTGCCGATGCCACCATCTTGTTCATTGGAATCCTCCATTAACTGCCAAAACTTCAAAGCTTCATATCTTTTTTAAAACTCAACTGGATTGAATGTTTTAATGACGTAAATCTATATACTCAACCTCCTAAATTCAAATCCAAACCCAGAAATTGGAAAAAGTGCCTAGATTTTGCGGAATATAGATGGAAAGTTTCGGATTTTTTGGGATCTAATAATGGTTTTACTCACGTGAGTTCATGGAACTTAGAAATGACCTTGGATTGATGATTAAATAACTAAAATTGAAGGTTGGATCTTGGTGGGGTGTTTGGGGTTACATGACAGTGATAGAAAAGAGAAAGAGGAAGTGTGTGAAGAATAAGTGTGTGTGGCTAACTAAATGAGGAAGGGATAAGGGATAAGGAAATCTTTATCCTTTTCCAAAATATCTCACCCTCAAGAATGACCAAAATGCCCCTCAAAGCAATGTAATTTGTAAAACCCTCAAACGAATCTCGATTTGCTCGTTCAACCTGGCTACAGACTCGTGAGCCCGAAACCTATAATCTAGTCCAGGCAATTCATGCAAATGCGTCCCCGAACAAAATGTCACTCGTGGGACCCACTTATGTAGGATAAAATGGTAATTTCACAAGACAATTTACAGAAGGACTAATTAAAAGAAATTCGGGTCGTGACAAATCACCCCCTAAAGAAATTTCATCCTTCAAATTCATACCTGTCACTGGAACAACTGTGGATAATAGGCCTGCATCAGTGCCTTGAGCTCCCATCTAGCCTCCCTAACGTTGTAGTTCCTTCGCAATACCTTAGCCAAGGGAAAGATCTTCCGAGAACCACATTGGCTTTCTAATCCATGATACGTATAGGCTACTTCTCATAGCTCATATCATTCCTAAGGTTAATGGGTTGCTTTCTCAACACATGAGATTCATCGAAAAGGTACTTCCGGAGCATTGACATGTGGAAAACATTATGAACTCTAGAAATTTCCAGGGGTAATGGTAGTCTATAAGCCACTGGGGCTACCCTCTGTGTGATCTCATACGGCCCAATATAACGGGGGCTCAACTTCTAGCGCCTACCAAATCGAAAAATACCTTTCCAAGGTTATAATTTCAAGAATAGTCAATCTCCAACCTTGAACTTGAGGTCCCTAATCAGGTTGTCGATGAAGGTTTTTCAGAATCTCTAAGCCGCCCACTTAGAGGTCATTAACCTCCTCTCGCCTGCATTAGGAAAACAATCAGGTTTTTTTGCGCTGTTTCCAATATAGTGCCTAAAATGATGCCATTCTGAAACTAGCCTGGTAACTATTACTGTAGGAAAAATCTATCATTGTCAAGTAATAATCCCAGTTTCCCATGAACTTGTAACATGCAAGGTCTCATCATATCCCCCAAGGTCTTAATGGTCTAAGGTTTAGACTAGTCGTCAGTCTGAGGGCGAAAAACTGCACTGAAATGTAACCTTGCCCCAAATGGCTATTGTAAAATTTGCTAGAATCTCAACGCGAACCTCAAATCACAGTCTGAGATTATCGATTCTAGTACCCTATGTAGTAGAATGATCTTGTAAATGAAAAGCTTAGAAAATAATGCATCCTAAATGACACGACCCATCCTAATCCTCCTGGATTAACTTGGGATGTGCAATGCTCCTGTCTAACACCCCATGCCAGACCGGGGATACACCCAAACCCTCTCGGGGCTACTAGAGTACGCTAGGATCTGTGGCGGCATGTGATGTCTCGGTCTCTACTACAGCCCGCATCCTCAATCAACCTGAAGGATATTAAAACAATAAAAGCTGTGAGTGGACAAAAATAAACAGTTTATAAAACCATTTCATGCCATCTCATGAAAAGACAATTTATACCCTTCACTAAAAAACATGCATGCATAAGAAAAACCAGTTATAACAACCATTTTCTTTAAATCAAATCATATGGCTTTTCAATTTAAAACTCAGTGAAAACATTTATCAATCAAAGCCATTTCCTCAGTAGGGTCTCAGCCCAAAACCAAACACGTGGGGTCTCTGCCCAAATCAGTCAAAAACAGTATACCAAATCCTCGACATCCCTGATGTCTAATCAATAATGTCACGATATCTAAGGCTACGCGTGCCACTCGGGATCTCAAGTCCTAGTTCTTCCCTCAGATCCCGTCCAGGGTGATATCAATATCTAGAAATCCTGATCCTGAGCCTCTCCTCGTCGGAGCGACCCCTATTAGGCAATGCTCGCATTCCTGATCCTGAGCCTCTTTTAGGAGTGGCCCCTCCCAGGCAGTGCACCGTGACTACTCCAGGATACTACGAGACGTCTGGAGGAGATGATATACTCATAAGGATGGTATATGTAAAACAGTAATCAAACTAGTGGAAAATCATTGTAAAACCGTTTATACCTCAAATCCAGTCTAAAACATTTCAACAGGGACTCAACCCGAAGTATAGTGTCAGGACCCACCTCTAATCCCCCGGGATTAAGGGCTAAATCCTGCTCCCGTCTAACTTACGCATGACACGAAGGCTAAACTGACGTCCAACCTTCATGTGACACGTAAGTCGGACAAGAGATTCTTGATCCAACCATCCAAAAAGTAACCAGACTTTCCAGAGTGCACCGAACTACTGTGGATCGCGGGTGTGATGTCTCCGTCTCTCTCGACCAACAGCCCGTACCGCAACAACCTGGAGGGCATCGAAAACACGAAAAGACTGTGAGTGGACAAAAATAAAATATAAGTTCGAAAACAGTCAATAAAACAATTACAGTTATACCCTCCATTTAAAAGCCAATTCATGCATATCAATACATGTTATGAAACCATTCATATCAAAACCATCAATGAAACCCATTTGAAAACTTGAATCACATCCGCTATCCAAATCCAGGCCTCAGCCTCAAATAACAAGTCAAACTCAAATACGGGAACTTAGTCCCAAAACTCATCAAATCCAATTCATCTGGGCCACTGCCTAAAACATCGGAAAACCAGTGAAAAACCAGTGAAAAACATCAATCATACAAGTTTACTGGATCTCAAGTGCGCCCGAGTCTTTAAACTCAAAGCCATTCGCAATAACCAAGCCTTCCCGGGATATCAACGAGTCTTTAAACTCAAAACAAAATCACAGGCCTCAGGGGGTATCACAATCACAGAGTCGGTTCAGATCGGTTCAGACCGGTTCAAACCGATTCAGACCCGGTTTAGACCGGTTCGAACTGGTCCAATTCGACCAAGCCGACGTGGGCAGTTTTCCGTCAAGTTTAGTCCAATTTTAACTCTTTTTGACCCTATTAGTTTCGTCCCTTACTTTCTACCTGATTTCTGATTTCAAAGTTGAGAAATAAGAACTGGAATGTACCTCCTCGATCAACCTTTAATCCTTCACTTTTGTTTGCTTTTCTAGTCACCTCAGTCGTCCCTTCCACGTCCAAAAGTTTCCTATCAACGTCTAAAACCTCACTGTAACCACTAATTTGAGCCTTAAGCATCCAAATGTAAATTGCCATGTTCGAGTTCTTGACTTACCAGTCACGGGTTTCACGACTACCAGCCATGGCAGGCTTCGATACTAAGCTCTCTCAACTCCTTTCAACCTCTGAGACCTTGTTCAATAACCTAAATCAATCTAGAACAAAGAAATCGTGACGAGCCACTTGGACCTCAACCGGGACATTCACGGGTTTGGTCCTCCTCCAACCGCCATCGTGCACGGGGGGCATCCACGACTTCACCACCTTGTTCCACGTCTCTTATTCTTTTGTTTTTGTTCACATAGCACCTTCAATTGGGGATAGCTAAGGGTTTGAATTCCTCACCATCTCTGTATCTCTGTTTTTTAACCCCCAAACCGTGCAACTAATATTTGAATCGTGTGTGGAAAAATTGAGAGATTGCAAGCAGTTTCCACCACCATCCAGACCCAGCCACGCGTTAACAATCCTATGGCACCACCTTCAATCAACAACCAAGTGTCCTTCTCTGAGTGGGCACTGATTCCAATGTAAAAAATGTTCAGAATGCTCCTCAAGGACAAATTACCATTTTGCCCTTCAATTTCCTTGACCCGTAACTTTGTCATCCGAACTCCAATCGAGACGTACTGCCTGTCGTTATACTCAGGGCATCGAGACCTTCCTATCGGTCCTCGAAATGAATGAAACGTCCAAGTCTTTTGAAAAGTCAATAAAATGCCGCTATTCAAGAAAATTACCAAAGTACCCTCGACTTCCGAACATCATAACTTTCTCCAAAAATGTCGGAATCGGACGTGCCACCTGTCTATGAACTTGTTACGTCCCGCACTACGTCACGGTCATTGGTCAAAGTCCTTTTGACCGGTCAATCGAAAAGTCAACATTTTGGCCCATTCCAGGGACAAAATCGTCATTTTGCACCGTCCGTCCGAAATCGTCCAACTAAGTACTGATTAACCTCACCAATCCATCATTAATCACTAATCAACTCCTGATTTCTGGAATGGGTCGTTACATATAACTTTCACAAATCGTTTCCACAAAATCAGGATTCCCCGAATCAGATCCAATCCAAATCTCAATAGGGACTCAGCCCAAATCATCTCAATAGGGTCTTAAACCCGGAATCTCATGTCATAAACTACAAGTGGGACTCAAGCCCGATATCACAAACCAACTGGGCCTTAAGCCCGATATGATAAACCAACTGGCCTCAAGCCCAATATCATAAACCAACTGGGCCTCAAGCCCGAGTTAATATTTCCAAATCTGAAATCTTTTCACCAATCAAATCATTTAATATCACAAGCACGTATGAAAACTTGGCCTAAGTCCAAGGTACAACATAAAACATAAATCTCGAAATATATGCAATACCACATTTGTATGAAAATGCCAAAACACCACAATCTTATGTACACAAGGCATCTCAAATCATGTTCATAAAACATATAAAACAATTATGCATGCATCATACTTAGAAATGAAGTGTCAACACACAGACCGTCTAAGTTGCGCCATAAGCTACTCTGGGGCTAAACTGAACTCTCCGGGTCGTCCGGACCTGTTCAAAACACACTCAAAGGTCACTACTAACTAAGAAAACTCCTAATCAAAAACCCCCAAAACTCCCAGAAAAGTCAACGTATCCCGAACACGTTTCCCTAGGCTAAAAATCTCAATTTGACCAACCTAACGATCTCTGATTGACCTGAAACCACCACCATTGCATTCTGAACGTCAAAACCTTTCGAATGAGACCAGTTTCACCTTGAAATTGAAGACCATGCACCCCGACATGTGGGTCAAAGTTCCTGGTCAACTTTGGTTAGAAGTCAACGCTGACGTCACGGTCAATAGTCAAAGTCAAAGGATGACGTCAGCCTGACAGGTCTAATATCTATCAGGTTTTACATGTGTCAGGTTTGACATGTGCCACGTGTTAAATCCTAATTAGTCCACGTGTCTAACATGTCAATGCTGACTGTTCCTAACAACATGCCATGTGTCAGCTCCCTATTGGCCACGTGGTCTGACACCTCTGGCAGATGATGATGTCACCCGCTAACGTCATCATCGTCTATCTCCAACCGGGTCGATCTGGTTATCTACAACAGGTCAACTGACCCAACACGATTTTCCTCCTCTGACTACCAAATCGTGCCATTTTTTAACCCCCAGACTCGTAATAAACCCAGAAGCAAGCCTTTGACCTCAAAAACACAAGAAAATACCTAGATTGCTCCGGCCAAGTTTGAAGAGTGGCGGTTGTTTTTTAAACTGGCTTCCCCGTCGATCCCAGCACCCGTAGTCCTTGGTTTCGATCCCCAGACACTCGTACAAACACAAGAAATAAAACCCAAACGTTAGAAACCTTCCCAAACGTCCAAAAATCGAAAACCAAAATTCAAAGTCCAAAACGAGTTTCGGGTTACCTTGTTTGCCTGTTTCCCCTGCCGTCCACGGCGGTCCTGCTTTGTTCCTCGCCGTCTCCCAGTCTCTCACTCGCTTAGTCTCTCACTCCCTGGTTAGAGAGAAATAAAGAAGATGAAAGTATTAGATCCCAAAACATAGGTATAGGGGCCAATCAGATGAGTGACACTTGTCACTCATCAATTGGTCCACCCAGATTTTTACCCAATCCAAATCTGCCATTTGTACAATTTCCTCGTAAAATGTGAATAGTTCCTAATTCCTTTTGTGAACCATAACTTTTCTATCAGATGTTTGATTTTTATGTGCTGCATTTCTCCGAACTCGTATCGTCTCGATCTACGTAATGATCCTCGATCTTCGTGCATTTAACATCCCGGGTCAAAAGTCAACATTTTACCAATTCTAGGGGCAAAATCATCATTTGACACCGATCGTCTGAAAAATTCTCGACTAGTTTCCAATTAGTCCTTAATTAATTCGAAGATCCGGGACGGGTTGTTATACTAAAGTCCTCCCGTACCGACACAAAATTTACTAACTTCGTAAGTCGATTCGTTGTGGCTTTTCTAAGCCATAGGAGGCTTTAACACAAAATCTCTAGTAATGTGATCCCACTCCCATATTAGAATTGGAAGTGGATGCATGGATTTGTAAGGTCCCTGCCTCTCCGCTGTAACTTGCTGTCAAATCAAACTCTTGCTTACAACTAAGCTATTTCTCTGATCGTGCCAAGCCACCAATTGTGCTCTCTCAGAGTATGATGCATCTTAGTTTCAACCGGATGCAAAGCGTATGCAGAACTTTGTGCTTCCTCAGATATTTCCTTTTTCAATTCTAGATACTCAAGAACATGCAATTAGCTTTCCTCTTCCTTCAGCCTGATAACACACAAAGTCGGATCCAGATGTTTAGTAGCAGTAATTCAATAAATCAAGACAGGCCCCGCATGAAAAATGGCTAACAAGGCTCCCTAGTCATCTAGTTCAAGTAAAACTCCTGCTCTCCGGAGTTCTACCAATAACAACAAGTGAACAGTGCGCAAATGCGCTATAGACCATGTAGAGTTCTAACTCAAAGAATCAACTACTACGTTGACTTTCCCTGGGTGATACTCAATAGTGCAATCATAGTCCTTAATGAAATCTAACCACCTCCTCTATCTCATGTTCAAGTTCTTTTGAGTGAAGAAATACTTTAAACTTTGATCAGTTAAAAGTCTACACGTTTCTCCATAGAGATAATGCCTCCAAATCTTCAAGGCATGCACCACCATTGCTAGTTCCCAAGTCATGGGTAGGATAGTTCAACTCATGGGATTTTAGTTGTCTAGAAGCATATGTTATAACCCTCCCATGATACATTAAAACATAATCTAAACCATGTAAGGATGCATCAGTGTAGACCCCAAACCCATTAGCATTAGGAAGCATCAATACTGGAGCAAAAGTCAACTGCCTTTTCAGCTTCTGAACACTCTATTCATAGGCATCATCCCAAACAAACTTAACTCCATTCCTAGTTAACTGAGTTAATTGAGCAGCTATTGTAGAAAACCCCTCTATGAACCATCAATGATAACCAGCTAATCCCAGAAGACTCATAATCTCACACACAGTCTTTGGCTATTCCCAATTTGCTACTGCTTCTGTTTTTTGAGGATCCACACTAATCCCTTTGGTTGATATGACATGACCAAGGAAACTAACATCAGTCAACTAAAACTCACACTTGCTAAACTTGGTGTAGAGTTTTTAATTCCTTGGTGTATTTAATACCAATCTCAAGTGTTTCTCATGTGCATTCGCACCCTTTGAGTACACCAGGATATCATCGATGAAAACAATCAAGAATTGGTCCAAGTATTTCTGAAAAACCATATTAATTAGATTCATAAATGCAGCTGGTGCATTGTTAACACCAAAAGCATAAAGAAAAAGTCATAATGGCCATAACGGGTTTGAAATATTGTCTTAGGAATGTCATCTTCCTTAATACTTCACTAATGGTATCCGCACCTCAGGTCAATCTTTGAAAACCACTTGGGCCCCTCTTAGCTAGTGAAACAAGTCATCAATACATGGCAAGGGATATGTTGTCCGCACCGTTACCTTGTTCAGTAGCCAATAATCAATACACAGCCTTAAAGTACCACCATTTTCCACCCCTTTTTCTTCACAAATAGTACTGGGGCTCCCCAAGGTGACACTCTAGGTCAGATAAAGCTCATATCCCCCAACTCTTGTAACTAAAACTTGTTCCCTCAACTCCACTAGTGTTGTTTGATCCTGTGCCTGTGATATGGGCTAGGTGCCCGAAAAATACTCAATCGTAAACTCAATCTCTCCATGAGGTGGTAATCTCGGTAGAACATACAGAAACACATTTAGAAACTCACTCGCAAGTGGTGTCTCCTCCACTCTCACCGGAGCATCCTGAGTCTCCACCACGCGAGCAAGTAACCCTTATAGCATTTCCTCAATAATTTCCCTGCTACTAATGCCGAAATCACACTCGAAGGAAGTACTCTCTACTCCCTCTGAAACATAAGCTCTGATATATCTAGCCTCCAGAAAATAACCTTCTTCTCGAAACACTCGATAGAGGCACGATGGGTAGTCAACCAATCCATCCCCAAGATCACATCAAAATAAAAAATATTCAAGGGAATTAGATCAGCCTCCAGCCCAAAACCCTCTATCCAAACTGGACATCTTTGGATCGCTAGATTTACTACAAACATATCCCCTATTAGCATGCTAGCACCCATATAAGAATCGATCGGTGACAACTCTCAGTCCGGAAAAAGTGAAACCTCGGGATATGAACAAGTTTGTGGTCCTAGAATGAATCAAAACACGCAGATCTTGAGAAAAAATAAAAAGTGTACATGTCACCGCCTCCAGTGAAGCTTGACCTTCCTATTACATCACGAACAAATGTCATGAGGGCTTGATGAGCGTCCACATCCTTACTATCCATGCCAATCATATCTGCCCCACTAGCTGATCTCATTCTCCATCGAGCCGTACTCTACATCGATGATACCCCTAAATATGGTCTCATACATATTGACTTGCCTACCTAGTTGATAAGGGCACTCTCTCTTAAAAGGACCAAGCTCCCTGCAAAAGAAACAACCAAATGATCTAGCCTTTTCTAGATAGCTATCTTGACTGACAATCCAGTAAATCGAGGAGCGCTACACTTGCTGAAAATCGGGGTCTCGAGGTAGCAACTATCTGTCCAGCTCCACTACTCCCTATACTTGAATGGTTGCTACTAGTTGATCCAGAGCTATAGTTAACCCTCTCCAGGGCTCGCTAGCCAGGCTGTCCAGAAGGTTGATGCTCATAATGTAGTTCAGAACCTCCATACTGGTGCTTAGGTGGCAAACTCGACTCAACTCTAGTGGCATGATATGAAACCACTTGGAAGGTTTCAAAGGATCCCACTACCATAACAACCCGAATCTCATCCCGAAAACCAAGTTGAAAATGGCGACACTTGTCAGCCCTAGTCGCAACCACTCTCTGGTGTAACCTAGGACAAATACAGTAACCTCTGTGCATACCTAACTATAGGAACTCACCCTCCTTGGCTTCTCAGTAGGAATAAGGGTAGAACTAGTCCATGAAATGTTCCTAGAACGTCACCTAAGTCGTGGTCCGGGTATCCCAGCACGTCCGCCTCAGTACCTGCCACCATCGCCATGCAAAGTCGTCTAAGAGGAAAGTGGATATCAATACCAACCGCTACAGAGGGAATTACATCATCTCAAAGACATCCTCTAACTAGAGAATCCACTCATCTGCATATTCTAAGTCTGTCACACCCCCGAGCGCCACTGGGCCTGTACTAGCGCCAAACTCCCAAAGGTCCTCTTGCTCTATAGTAAAGCTTGTGGGACCGGACCTAACTGGTCTAGGTTGTCCACAAGGGTAGCTCTCTATTCGAGGTGTAAGTACTCCTCGAGGAATCTACCTTATCTATGCGTTCAGACCATGTACGTGGGTCACGTCCTAGAGGCATCATAATCTAAACAGAACTCATCCAGTACTACAAATACCCTACGCATCCAGTGTGTAGCCCATAAAAAATTAACCTAGTGCTCTGATACTAAATTAACAGTTCCTACCAAAAAATTCCTTAAAAATTAGGTCATGCTTTCGTTTGACAAATAAATCTAAAATCCAAGAATTCCCTTGACACATGTCAGACAAGAGCTAACCCAAAGTACAACAGCCTTACAAAGGTCTAAAATAGTAAATAGGGCCACTAGGGAAAGAAAACGACGATAAATATAGGGATCCTACTCTGAGGATTAAGGTGTTCAGTAAACCTCCAGTTTATAAAAAAAAATCATATCATGAGGATTTTAGATATAAAATTCAAAACAAAACTGTGGATACATAACATACGAAACATAAAATGTATATAAAATAGTAATGGCCCATATTTCCTCAAAGTCCTGTTTTATAAAATTATCAAGAAAAAATAGACACAAATATCAGAAATCGACATCTGACTCATGATCAAACTTCCCCCGAGTCGCCATCATCAAGCTAGCTATTTGGAAAATCCCCTAAGTCGTAGCCGCGAGCTACATGGCTAGAATATCTACATTACGTGTAGGCAACCGCTAGGATTTGGTGAAGACGCACTCCATTATGCCAGTCCAGAAAATAATCCCCCTGGATTTGGTGGAGACGCGTTTCATAATACCAGTTTGGAAAAAGTAATCATCGTATATAGCGAGGATAGTCAACAGTTGAAAACAGTTCAATAGTAAAGCCATAACCTTGCTTTTAAAAAAATCATCTACTCAAAATCCTAGACAAAATATTATATCCGGGTCTTGAGCCTAAAAAAATATTTTCACAAAAAATCGGTAAAACATGTGTTCAAAATAATTTACTGAATAATTATTCTAAAACCCATAAATTCGTAGATAACATGCAACAACATTTAGAATAATTATTCAAACCATTGTAATCCAGTTAATATCATAAATAATTAAAAATAGTTTAATACGTATGCATCCGGATTAGAAAAACAAATGTCCACTCATAGTTAGTCTGATAGAACTCAATCTCAAGCTATACGGTCCCTTGAAGTCCTGAGAGAAGTATCTTCTATCAAAATTAACAATCGAGTGTCACTAACATTACAAATAGCCTCGTATTCAAACCCCCTAATTACCGGGATAACACACGCACCCTACACGTACAAAATGCTGCTTTGGATGCTCGAAAACATTCAACAACATTTAGAATAATTATTCAAACCATTTTAATCTAGTTAATATCATAAATATGTAAATACAATTTAATAAGCATGCATCATGATTAGAAAAACAAATGTCCACTCACAATGAGTCTAATAGAACTCAATCTCAAACTATACAGTCCCTTGAAGTCCTTGGAGAAGTATATAACGACTCGTCCCGGAAGTCAGGATTAGATTAGTGGTTAAGGACAGTTTAACGAAGATAATCGGTACTTTGTTGGATACTTTTGGACGCTTGGCGCAGAATGACGATTTTTCCCCTTGAATGGGCCAAATGTTGACTTTTAGTTCGGATGGTCAATTGGACTTTGACCGATGACGGTGACGTAGTTCGGGACGTCACGAGTCCGTAGACAGGTGGCACGTCCGATTCTGACATTCGAGGAAAAAGTTATGACGTTCGGAAGTTCAAGGGTGATTTGGTAATTTTGGGTAACAAGGGGCATTTTGTTGACTTTGCAAACGACCGGACATTTTCACGAACTTCGAGGATCATTAGGAAGATCTCGATGCCCTGAGTACAACGACAGGCGGCACGCCGACAACGGACGTCCGACGACGGAGTTACGGGTCTAGGAATATGAAGGGCAAAATGGTAATTTTGCAAGGCAAGGGTAAAATGGTCTTTTGGCTGTCTTGGAATGTGTGCCCAAGGAGACCAGGACACTTGCCTGTTTTTGGGTAAAGTGACCACCAGGCTTTGGACACCTGGCTGGTTCTGGATGGCTGTAGACCATTCCTAACCGCCTTCACAAAATTAAAAGAGGATGGATTTGTGCACAGGTGAGAGAAACAGAGAAACCAGAGAAGAAACCTACTTCTACCTCCCTTGATCTCCCTCATTTTGACATTCTCTGTGAATGAAAAAGGAAACATGGACTGTGTGAAGGGTGATGGTGCTGACACGTTGAGCCGTCGTGGACGATGGCTGAAGGAGTGGGGAAAACAGAGAGGTGCGAGTAACCTGTTTCCTTCAATTGGTAATTGGACAATTGGGGCTAAACTAAGCATCGTGGTGAGCAGGAGACTACTCAGGAAGGTCAGGGGAGTCAAGTGAGGTTGAGTTCGAGGTTAGCCGTGGACGGCAACCATAGAATTCGAAAATAGGGTAAGTGTTTTCAGAATTGGTAACTCAAGGTTTAGCCGTTTTTAATCAAAAGTGATAACTGGGAATTGTTTCTGGCACTTCTAGGAAGGTTTTGGGAGCCAAACTAAGCAAGGAGGTGACCAGGATTGCTACGACTCGAGGACAGACCAGGACCGGCTTAATTGTCGATTTTGGAAGGTTAGATTCAAGCCTCAAATCCATACTTTTAGTAGCTAGATCGATTAGGGAGAAGGGGACGAAGCTACTAGGCTAAAACAGATCGAAAACGGGTGGAAAAATGGAAGGAACCGTGAACGCCGGTTCGGTTGGGCCGAACCAGTTTGAACCGGCCTAGACCGGGTTTGCGAGAGGAAGAAGACGATGAACAGTGCAGGCGCGTGGATCCCACGCGCAGCCCCTTTGGGCGGCGCGTGAGGGCGCGTGGCACTGTTCATGGGGAAGTTGTCAACATGACTTTTAAAGTATTCGATGTAACGAACATTTTGGTGCTGGTTTCGAATCAATCGGACCTCGTCTCAATAGTGTTCGGGATGTCCGAAGGTTTTAGGGCCCGGTTAAAAATAGTTAAAAATACGAGAAAATTACGGGACTTTAGTATGATCATTGTGAAGTAGTTAGTGACCTTAGTATGGTATTTGGACAGGTTTGGAAAAGCCGAGGATAGTGGAATGGTCGGGAACGGCGTAAGTGCGCGCGTATCGAGGCGACGTCGGAATGGTCTGTGAGTGGACTTTGCTTTCTAACTCTTGATTCATGCATATATGTTTTAATATGTTTTCATACGCAATTCTATGATTTGTTTTATGATCTTTATGGTTTACTATTTTGCACGTTTTTCGAGGTATTCGACGGAATTTTACGTTTTACGAGATTTCAAATGATCTTGTGATTTGATCATGGTTTTAAGTGATTTGATTTCGGGATTTGAAATATGATTTGATTTTAAGGATTTGAAAAGGATTTCGGAAAAGTGATTTCGGGCTTGGAGCCCTGTTCATGAGGTTTCAGTTTTAAAATGAGATTTCGAATTTGGTTTTTTTGAGATTTGGAAAGGGAATCTGGAATTGGGTTCGCGACGATGGTTTTGGATGCCGGCTTACGGAATCATCGTTGCGAATTCGACTGTGGATTTTCTGTGGTTTTCACTGATTGGATATAAAATGGTTTTGGGTTTAAAGATCCGGAAAAAGAGAAAAATCCACTGGATCTGGTTTTGAGTTTAAAACTCGGATTGATTGACGGGGCGGAGGGCCCTGGATTGATACGTTTTGAGTTTAAAGACTCGGTGATTGTGATACCCCCTGAGGACTGTGATTGTGTTTTGAGTTTAAAGACTCGGATATCCCGGGAAGGCCTGGCTATTTGCGCATTGTGTTTTGAGTTTAAAGACTTGGGCGCACTTGAGATCCAGTAACTTGTATGATTGATATTTTCACTGGTTTTTCACTAGTTTTTCGATGTTTTGGGCAGTTGCCCGGATGAAGTGAATTTGACGAGTTTTGGGACTGAGTTCCCGGATTTGAGATTGATTTGTGATTTGAGGCTGAGGCCTGAATTTGAATAACGGTTTTGATACGGGTTTTCAAATGGTTTTTCTTGGATGGTTTTTGATATGAGTGGGTTCATGACTTGGATTTGATATGCATGCATTGGTTTTTGCATGGAGGGTAAAATGTACTTGTTTTATTGAACTGTTTTCTAAATCCATTACTTTATTTTTGTCCACTCATAGTCTTTTCGTGTTTTCGATACCCTCAAGGTTGTTTCTGCGCGGGCTGTTGGTCGAGAGGAAAAGAGACATCACACCCGCGATCCACAGTAGTCCTGTACACTCTGGGAAGTCTGGTTCCTTTGCGGATGGTTGGTTCGAGAATCCCTTGTCCAACTTACGTGTCACATGAAAGTTGGACGTCAGTTTAGCCCTCGTGTCATGCGTAAGTTAGACGGGATCGGGACTTAGCTCTTAATCCCGGGGGATTATGGGTGGGTCCTGTCAAGTATCTTCTTTCAAAACTAACAATTGAGCATCACTAACATTACCGATAGCCTCATATTCAAACCCCCTAATTACCGGGATAACACATGCATCCTAAACGTACAAACTGTTACGTTGGATACTCGAAAACACCCATAAACGTGCTCTGATCAACCCAAAACTTCCGCCATTGGATTGAGAACGCCGAAAACTATTGGGCATGCACCATTGTGCCTTAAGTAACAATACCTATGCGCTACCACCCTTCGGTGGAAGGCTGACAGCCTTTGTTAGCACTGCCATGTGCGTCCACAAGCCCAGACGTGGTTTCTAATGTCACCGCTTTGCTGATATCATCGCTAATGTGATCATTGATATCGTTCGCTGCTAGAGAAGATGACCAGTGCTGCTATTTGGTTCACCAAAATCCCTCGTTAAAGGCTGAAACTTCAAAGTCTTCATATCTCTCTCAAATCTAAATCAAATTGAACGTTCCAATAATTGAAATCTATGTACTTAACCTTAGGAATTCAAATCCAAATCCAAAAACTAGAAAAAAAAGTACTTGCCTTTTCTAGAATCTAGCTCGAAATTTTTGGGTTTTCCGTCATTCTCATATCAGGGTCTTCTTGCGTCGTCTTCTCTTCAAATCTAGGATGGTTTTTCTCAATGGAGCTCAAGTAACCTGTAAATGACCTTGGTTTGATTATTAGACAACTAAAATTAAAATTTGAATCTTGGTTGGTGTTTTGGGTTGCACGACATGAGAGAATGAGAGAGACGGAGTGTGTGAAGAATAAGTGTGTGTGGCAAACTAAACGAGGAAGGGATAAGGGATAAGGGATAAGGAAATCCTTATCCTTTACCAAAATTACTCACCCTCACCAAAATGCTCCTCAAAGCACCATGATTTTTAGAACCTCAAATGAATTCTGGTTCTCATGGACCACTCGCTTACAGACTCGTGAGTTTGAAACCTACACTCTAATCCAATAAATTCCCTCTATTACGCCCTCGAACTGAAAGCCACTTCTAGGCCCCACTAACAAAGTGTAAAATGGCAATTTCACACGATAATTTACATAAAGACACATTAAAGAAAAGTCAAGTAGTGACAAAAAAATCAGATTTCAATTTGGAAACAAAAATATATCCTTGGGAGCCACGAAAAAAATCATGAGATATAAAAAATGCATATGGTCCATATTTCCCTCAAGTGCATATTTATAAATCATATGAAACACTTGGACACAAAAGATCATAAATTAGCCACAACTAATCCTCAACTCCCCCAATCATCAACTATCTAGGAAAATCTTGAGTTTCGACTACTTGGAAAAATTTCCCCTGAGCTTTGATCATTTGAGAAAAATCTCGAGCTTTGATCGTCTGGGAAAATTGCCCCTGAGCTTCGGCTGCCTAAGAATTGTCCTTAGCAGTAGCCATCTGGGAAACTATCCCAATCATTTTCTTTTTGGGAAATACCCTACGTTTCGGCTGTCTAGGAAATGCCTCGAGCTTTTGATGCCTAGGAATCACCCTAAGCCACACCCGTGTGAAAACTACCTCGAGTATTAGTTGTCTAGGAAAAGTGCCAAGCTTCGGTTGCTTAGGAAATACCTAAAATTTGACTACCTAAGAATGACCCGAGCTACAATCATCTAGGAAACTACCCCAAGCATCAATCATATGGGATAACCTTGAGCTTCAGCCGCTTGGGAAATACTCTGAGCTTCGGCTGCCTGGGAATCACCCTGGGTTGCATTCATTTGAGAAACTACCCCGAGCATATGCCATATGGGAAAAACCTCTAGCTTCAGCTACTTAGGAAATATTCCTATCTTCGGCTACCTCAAAAATCACCCAGAGGTACAACTGTATAGGAAATAATCACAATGTCTCTTGAAGATGGTTAACAATGAAAAACAGTTTTTGGATTAAATCCAAACATTTCTAAAACTGGACCTAAGCCCAAATCACCATTCCACAAAATGGTAAAATGTGTGTCTAGAAATGGGTTTCTTGAATAAATATTCTAAATCCAAAAATCACCTTATTAACATTTAGAATCATTTACCTAGTGAATGGACCCGTCCTTAAATCTCGTGAAAACCGGACTGGTCATGCTCATGTCTAACAACTCTTTGTCAAACAAGAGATACTACAAATTGTAGTCATATCCAATACTTATTCAATTCAACAAATTAAATCCATCCTTGTGGGGTTACCACCTACGTCCAACCGACTACCCCGTCAACTTGTGGAAAACGCTAACTCAACCATAGTTTACTTATTTTTGTATTCATCACATCTTGGTGTATACTAACATTACTATAAATCTAAATACATAAAAATTTACCCATACTTTGCATTACCACATCATATACATGGCATAATATAAGTCCTCACAATCCTTCTAAATATTTATTTCCACTTTACCATGATAATTATACATCTATGCTTATGTCATAATCATATCATATCAATATATGTATCTTCATCTTATTTCATCATAATGTGTCATCTTATATGACATCAAAGTATCATTAATCTTTTTGAATTAGTCAGTGGTCGTCATGATTAAGAAACATGCTTTAACTTTATAAATGTGCATCATAATATACTCATATACTCTTAATCATCTCCTTAAGTACCTATTTTTTCGATTTCATAAAGATATCCAACTATCCTTAAATTCCACTTCCAAAACATGCAGTTATAACTTCACATAAATGCATAAATCTTCAAAATTACTTAACCAACGCATTTCTTATTCAAATTCACAGCAATTCCCCTTTTTAATACTTCATTAGGATCATACTAATTTCCCCCTATTTTTTTTAATTAATTAAGACTTTTTAAATAAAACTTAAAAACTTTAAACGAGCATAACTTTCTCAAAGACTACCTAATTAACCCAAACATTGGGCCATTAAACTCAGAATTACATCCTGAACATTTTTCATGCTGGCCGTAATTCCAAAATCTATCTCACGCATTCACACGTGCCAATAGAGGCTGAGGACAGCCTCTATGCATGGGCCTCACGCGCTTGAGTAAAGGTTGTCTTCAACCTCTCGTGGGTTCTGTTATTCGAGTTGTCCATCTCCACTACCTGACCCGATTTTATCTCTTTTTTTAATGTCCATTTCCTTCGCATAACTCATCAAGTCAGTTTGTTTGAAGCCAAAGAACATCTGTAATAACCTGTCCCAAGTTTACGAGATTAATTAAGGACTAATCGAGGATTATCGGGACTAATTGGGAATTAGTCAAGGATTTTTCAGACGGCCAGCGAAAAAATGACGATTTTATCCTTGGAATGAAAAAATCTTAACTTTTGACCCGGGAGGTAAAATCCACAAGGACAGAGGATCATTACGTAGATCAAGACGATACAAGTTCGTAGACATGTGACACATCGAAATCAGACTTCGTATGAGGAAGTTATGGTTCACAGAAGAAAAATGAAATTATTCACGCATACCGAGAAATTGTACAAATGGTATATTTTGATTGGGTAAAATATCTGGGTGAACCACTTAATGAGTGACAAGTGTCACTCATTTGATTGACCCATTACCCCAAATATTTGGGATCCATTATTTCATCTTCTTTGTTCCTTCACACCCGAAACCCAAAGAAACCCACCCCAAAACCTATATCCACCTTCTCAAACCTTCATCCGTTGCTATTGGTGAGAACAGGAAAGTGAGAGAATGGACTGAGACGATCATGGTGGGGGCAACAGTGTGGAAAGTCATGGACGGTGGCCAAAAGCCGAAACGGTAAGTTTTAAGTTCAAAATTTTGAATTTGATTTCTATGGATTTTTAGGGGTTTCTATTGATCAAACCTTGTTCTTAGGGTTTGTGTGAGATTGTAGGGATCGATTTCGAGGATTGAGGTGGCTGGACTCGACGAGAATTCGAGGTTGGAGGTGGCCGTCACTGTTCAAGCCTAAACATGTAACTTCTAGCCTTTTTTGTCAGGACCCGACCCTCCTCTGACACGACCCACCCCCAATCCCCCGGGATTAAGGGCTAAGTCATGCTCTCGTCTAACTTACGCGTGACACGAAGGCCAAACCGACATCCAACCTCCATGTAACACGTAAGCCGGACAAGGGATTACCGAGCAACCCGTCCAAAAATTTCCACACTTCCCAGAAGCGCGCTAAATCTACTGTGGATCGCGTGTGTGATGTCTCCGTCTCTCTAACAACAGCCCGCACCGAAACAACCTGGAGGGTATCGAAAACATAAAAGACTGTGAGTGGACAAAAATAAAGGATCAGTTTTGAAAATAGTTTACGAGAAAGACATTTATACCCTCCATTTAAAAACCAATGCATGCATATCAAACCCATGTCACAAAACCATTCCATATTCAAGTTATTCAAAACCGTTTAAGAAAACCGAATCCATTTTCTTTTTCTCAAATCCTTGGCCTCAGCCCAAAACCATTAAAATAATAGCCCAAAACATCTGAAAACCATTTGAAAACCATACTAAAACCATCGAGTTCTCACAAAAATTCAAAACACATTTGAAAACACATTTCCATCCATCGAACCTGCTGGATCTATCCGAGTCTTTAAACCTAATCCGGGCCCGCCCCCGTCATATATCATATCCGGGTCTTTAAACCCAATAACCAAATCCAGCAAATCCAATCCAAAAAACCCATTTTAAAACCATTTCCATATCCATGTCCAAATCCGAATTCGAAATCACCATTTCGAATCCCAAGCCAAATCCGAAATCATCATCCCGAATTCAAATCCATATCCATAACCCATTTCCAAATCCGAATCCGAAATCATCATTCTGTAAGCCGGCATCTGGAATAATCATTCCGAACCCAAATTCAGAAATTCACTTTCAAACACCAAAACCGAATCATTTTTCCGAAATCACGTTTATCGAAATCCCTTTTATGAACTAGGCTTCAAGCCCGACATCACTTTTCCAAAATCCATTGTAAATCCTTGAAAACAAATCATATTTCAAATCCCAAAATCGGATCATCAAAACCATGATCAAATCACACATAAATTGGAAACTCTTAAAACGTGCAAATACGTAAATATCTCGAAATACGTGCAAAACCGTAAATCATCAAGATCATATCACAAACATAAAAATCATGTATAGAAAACATATAAAAACATTTATGCATGCATCATAATTTTGAAAGCGAAGTCCACTCACGGACCATTAGCATCGCCACATCGATATGCGTGCAAATACGCTTCCCAGCCAATCCACTATCATCGGCTTTCCCGAACCTGTCCAAATCCCATAATAAGGTCACTAACTATTTCAAAATTTTCATACTAAAACCCCGTAATTTTTCCGAATTTTTAACTATTTTTAACCGAGCCTTAAAACCTTCGGACATCCCGAAACATATCGAGACGATGTCTGATCGACGCGAAACTAGGCCAAAATGTTCGTTACATTGATTACATCATTTCATATGTTGAAAACTTCCCCATCAAAGGCCCCACGCGCCCTTACGCGCTGCCCAAAGGGCCTGCACGTGGGAGCCACGCGCCTTACTGTTCATCTCCTTCAACCTCTCGCTGGACCTATTTAGACCGGTTCGAACCGGCCAGGTCCAACCAAACCGGTGAGGGCGGTTCTCCTATGTTTTCTATCCATTTTGATCTATTTTTGCTTCTAATTAGTCCTAACCTGATTCGCTATCAATCTATATACTTAAATAATGACAATAAAGTGAGTAGCGTACCTCCCCAAACCATGATCATGACCTCGAAGTTCCTCCTTCGTGTGAACAGCATCCTGGCCACCCCATTCCATGAATGCAAATCCATCGAACTCCATTTAACTTCCAAAAACTCATCCAAAACTCCAATTTAAGTGTTAGCCACTAAAGTCCAAGTTGCCATAATCGAATTCAAATGGAGCTGTTACTGGTTTTTGACCTTACCGTCTATCCCAGGCCGTGATTCTGATTCCAAACGACTTCTAGGACCTTCAGGAATGTCATCCAAACAATCAATTTAAATGACCGTCCTCAACTCGTGATTTTCCATTTTTAAACTAAACCACACATCCACGGGTTTTCAACATTACCTTCGCAGTCGAACCTTGCCGTGGTCGCCACCAGTGCCGTCTCAGTTCCTTATCCAATACACCTTCACACTTCACGGTCGCAAGATGAGGATTGAAGGAGTTTGACTGGGTTGGTTCACGGTTTCTCTGTTTCTATGTTCATGGTGTGGTGGCCACCGTCCACGACAGCCCGTCATGATAGCGCCACCATTGACCTCATCATCTGTTCTCTCTCTTGCCTTCACACATCTCTCACAGACAAGTAGGATGATCACTAGGCTTCACGGTCACACACAGAACATACTCTGTTTCTCCCTGTTTCTCTTTTGTCCAAACCGTGCATGATGATAATTTAAAGTTGGTGAGAGACGGTGAGAGGGTTCTACCACCATCCAGGACAGGCCAGGTATCCAAAATCCTGTGGACACAATTTCCAAGGCAAGCCAAGTGTCCCTCTCTAACTGGGCACAAATCCCAATGCAGTAAATGACCAAAATGCCCCTAAAGGATAATTTACCATTTTACCCCTAGCACGTTTAGACCAAAATCCAAACCGTCCAAAATCCAATGACCACGTGCCGCCTGTCGTTGTACTCAGGGGATCCAGACCTACCTAACGGTCCTCGAATTACGTGAAAATAACTTTTCGTCAACAAAGTCAACCATTTTTCCCTTCTTAACCAAATTACCAAACTACCCTCGAACTTCCGAACACCATAATTTTTTCCTCGATTGTCGGAATCGGACTTGCCACCTGTCTATGAATTCGTGACTTCCCGAACTACATTACAGTCATCAGCTAGGGTCCATTTGACCTCCCAAACAAAAAGTCAACCGTTCGCCCATTTCTAGGGGCAAAATCGTCATTTCGCACCGTCCGTCCGAAATCACCCAAATAATCACTGATTAACTTCACTAATCCGCCATTAACCACTAATCTAATCTTGATTTCCAGGACGGGTCGTTACATCCTCGGTCAGGACCCGAATCTAGCATGATATTGTCCGTTTTGGGCCAAGCCCTCACTGTTTTGTTTTCGGGAGCTCAAGGTGCAACTTCCCAGGTGTCACCGATCATGGAATTGCACCAACCTCAACTCGCTTAACTTTGGAGTTCCAACCGAACCCAAAGCCACTGAGCTCCCAAAATGCCTCGTGCTAGATAGGTGTGTGTCTACACCTTTAAGGCACACCACCATTCCCCTCCCAGACCATTCCCCTCGCAAGAATGTGGGATCGTTCACCGTTCCCTCCAGAACACAGGTCTTATATTTTTCTTTTGATTTGGAGGTTGTAGATCAATTTTTGGGTTCAATATGAGGCTAGGGGTCCAAAAGTGATGTGGATTAGTGGTTGGAGGAGTGAAAACCAGTCGGGTCATGTCGCGGGACAAATTGACCCGGTTATAAAGACCCAGGTCGACTCGGCTGGAAGTTGATGATGATGACGGCAGTAGGGTGACATCATCATCTGTCAGAGGTATCAGGCCACGTGGCAGATGTCAGGTCTAGTCAGCATTGATAGGTGCCAAACACGTGGACCAATTAGGGGTTGACACGTGGTACTATTAGGCTTGACACATGTCAAACCTGATGGGTGTCAGACCTGTCAGGATGATGTCAGCATGACGTTAACCTTTGACTTTGATCGTTGACCGTGACGTCATCGTTGACTTTTGTTGATGTCAACGTTGACTTTGTCCAACGTTGACAAGGAACTTTGACTCGCGCGTGGGGGCACATGGGCATGAATTTCGAGGTGGAGCCTTTCTTGTTTGAAATGTTTTGATGTTCTAAATCCAATGGTGGTGGTTTCAGGTCAATCAGAGATCATTAGGTTGGTCAAATTGAAATTTTTAGCCTAGGGAAACGTGTTCGGGACACGTTGACTTTTTCGGGGGTTTTGGAGGTTTTTGATTAGGACTTGTCTAGGTTGGTAGTGACCTTCAAGTATGTTTTGGATAGGTCCGGACGACCCACAGAGTTTAGTATGGCCCGAGTGGCTTACGACGCAGCTTGTAGGAGCGCATCATAGATGGTCTGTGAGTGGAAACTTGATTTCTAAATATGATGCATGCTTAACTGTTTTATATTTTTTATATATGTGATTTGAGATGCCTTGAGTGCATAAGATTGTGGTGTTTTGTCATTTTTGTATAAATGTGGTATTGCACGTATTTCGATGATTTATGATATACTTGGCCTTGGGTTTTTATATGTGCGTGTGGTTTCAAATGATTTGAATAATGAAATGATTTCGAATTTGGGAATGTCATATTAGGCTTGAGGCCCAGTTGGTTTATGATATCGGGCTTGAGGGCCAATTGGTTTATGATATCTGGCTTGAGTCCCATTTATGGTTCTTGAAATGAGATTTCAGGTTTGAGACCCTCTTAAGATGATTTAGGCTGAGTCCCTATGAGATTTGGATTGGATTAGATTCCATGAATCCTGGTTTTGTAGAAACAATTTGTGGAAACTATACCTCGGGTGGAGACCCTGTTGAAATGCTTTAGACTGGATTTAAGGTATAAATGGTTTTTATGATTTTCTACTGGATTTGATTACTGTTTTACCTATACCATCCTTATGTGTGGATTGTCTCCTCCAGATGTCTCGTAGTATCCTGTAGTAGTCACGGTGCAATGCTTGGCAGGGGCCGCTCCGAGGAGAGGCTCAGGACTAGGAGTGCGAGCATTTCCTAAGAGGGGCTGATCCCCACTTTGACGAGGAAAGACTCAGGATCAAGATTTTTAGATATGGATAAAACCCCGGAAAGTGATTCGGGGAAGGCACATCATTATGATGTCGCCCCAGACACTAGTGGATCCGAGGGTAGGACTCGGACTTGAGACCTCGAGTGGCACCGTAACCTTAGAAAGCGTGACATTGTTACATTATTGATTAGGCATCTAGGATATCGAGGATTGGTTAAACTGTATTTTACTGTTTTTGGCAGAGACCCACATGTTTTGGTTTTGGGTTGGCCGTATATTTGTTCACGGCGACGTGCTTGAAAGTGAACTGTCTTGAAGCTTATTGGCACGCGTTGCACAGATATCGTGTCTGATGATGTTATGGTTCGAGATTGAGGGTGGATATGAGAATGAGTCACAAATGTTTTGAACATTACTTTGTGTCCAGAGGTTTTCATATGTTTTAGTTCCTTGATAAAATTTATATGTACTGTTTTACTTGAAAGAAATGGTTTAATTGTTTATGCATGCATGCTTAATAAAACAGGGGGTTAAATGATGATTTTGGAAATTGGTTTTCAAGCTGTTTATTTTTGTCTACTCACACTTTTTATTAGAGGCCGAGGCATCTTATGAAGCTGCGTACTCAGGAAACCCTGAGTGGGTCACGCTAGTATACCTGATTTGACACGTGGTGTCAAACGGAAGCAGGACATCCCACGTTAATCTGAGGGATTAGAGATGAGATCTGTCATGTATCAATTGCCAATCTGATCATAAGAATGCACACATATCGAAAAGCACACATACATAATATATCTTTTTCGGCCATAGCTATATTTTCCACATTCACTCCAGCTTAAATTCAAAACACAATTTTCATTTCATCTCGTCAAACGTGCATTCAAGCATTCATTACGTTGCCAGAAAATATCATGAATTAGTCATTCAATAATTGTTTGTAACCTAATTCAACGTGTATTCATTTCCCAAAAGCCGAATATTTATTTTATTTTGAAAATCCGAGTCCATCACCAATTTTTCATAAAATTCTGTATAACCCATATTTAAATTTAAAATTCCTCAAAAATCATTACTAATTATACAAAAACCAAATTCACTTTATTAACATATAAATCGTAGAATAACCTTAATTAAAACCATCATTATATAACCTATACGAAAATAAAACAATTAAAATATGTTATATATCGAATTCACATTCCAAAGACAGAAATTCAAAACCTCACTCTGATACCAAGTTGACAGGACTCGTCCCTAAATCCCTTGAAAGTCGGATCGGTCCTACTCATGTCTGACAACTCTTTGTAAGATAAGGGATATTACCAATTTTAATCGTATCCAAACCTTATTCAATTAATCAAACTTAATCCATCCTTTCGGGGTTACTGCCCACATCCAACTAATTACCTCGTCAAGTTGTAGAAAACACCAACTCAACTATAGTTGACTTTACTTAGTTTTGTATTCATCACATCTTGTTGTATACTAACATTACTATAAATCTAAATATATAACAATTTACCCATACCTTGTATTACCACATCATATACATGGCATAATATAAGGCATCACAGTCCTTCAAATATTTATTTCCACTTTACCATTATAATTATACATCTATGCTTATGTCATAATCATATCATATCAATATATATATATATATATATCTTTATCTTATTTCATCATAACATGTGATCTTATATGACATCAAAGTATCATTAATCATTTTGAATTACTAAGTAGTCATCATCATTAATAAACATGCTTTAACATTATAAATGCACATCATAATATAATCATATACTCTTAATCACCTCCTTAAGTACCTATTTTCCGATTTTACAAAGATATCCAACTATCCTTAAATTCCACTTCCAAAACATAAATTTATAACATCACATAAATGCATAGATCTTCAAAATTAAATCACTAATGCATTTTTTATTCAAATTCACCATAATTCCCCTTTTTAATACTTCATTAGGACCATACTAATTTCCTCTATTTTTGAATTAATTAAGAATTTTTAAATAAAACTTAAAAACTTTGAACGAGCAAAACATTCTCAAAGGATATCCAATTAACCCAAACATTAGACCATTAAACACAGAATGACAACCTGAACATTTATCATGTTGGCCGCAATTCCAGATTTCGACTCACGTGGTCACTCGCGCCATCAGAAGCTAAGGACATCCTCTGCACGTGGGCACACATGCCTGCGTAGAGATTGTCTTCAACCTCTCACGTGTCCTGTTATTTGGGTCGTCCGTCCCGACGACCTAACCCAATTTTATCTCTTTTGTTTTACGTCCATTTCCCTCGCTTAATTTATCAAGTCGACTTGTTTCAAGCTAAAGAACATCTCTATAGTCTTAAACCTACGAAAAAAATACAAGAAGATGTGGAACTCACCTTGCATATCTCGGCCATGGTTCACCTCTCAAACTCTCCCCTTGGCTTCCTAATGACCGTACCAACCCACCCATGTCAATGGTACCTCTAGTTTTGAGCTAGAAATCCTCAAAATACAGAGGTGACCCACGTGCACCAATGGACCTCACGAGTTAGGAAGGTTTTCTTCCTCCTCCTTCCTCCTATTTTCACCGTTTTCTCCAACTTTCTTCTTCTCTCTCTCGTTTCCCTTCTTCATCTTTCTTTCATGGCTTTCCCTTCCTTCACGGTGGTGGTTGATTTCTTTGTTTTCTTCCCTTTGGCCACCACCCACCGACAACCTCACTTGCACACACAACACCTATATATAATAGGATAAGTCGGTGAAGGAATTGGAAGGGAAAATCTCAGAGTTTTCTGGACACATGTCACTACCTCACGTGACTCACATGCCAAAATTGTAAAATTACCAAATTGCCCTTCAAGCCAAAATTACCTAAATACCCTTATACAATTTAGACTTCATGATTTTATTCAAACTCCATTTTAGGCATGCCGCCTATCTACGCACTCAGTAGGTCGAGGCCTATGTAATGATCTTTACGAATCATCCACAAGGCCTCCCGATCAAAAGGTCAACATTTTGACCATTAGGGGTAAAACTGTCATTTTGAATTTTCTTGAATTTTCTTCGCGCCATTAAGTTAACCGACGGTGTTGTAGTTGTTGTCAGGTAACTGTCATTTTAACGATGAATTTTGGTCTGTCACGCAAAGGTCTGTCGAGTCCCAAAAAATTTCTTCTAGTGATTGAATGTAAGTAACAGAACAACTAGGAAGATAGCACATGCACCACATGGGTATAATAAAACTAGCAAAATAAGGGATTCCAAATTAACACCAAAAACTAACTAATAAAGTGTTACTTGCAAATCCATTTAAATGTATTGCATATAAACATTGAAGTTCCTCATTTGTAAATAATTTAACCTAAGTTCTTGATATTTTTTAAATTTCTCATCCATACATAGCTCAAAAACTTCAATTTCAATCTTAACAGTACCAACCCCAATACTCAAGCTTCAACTTATTTTCGATCATTCTTCTTAAATAGACAATATATCGTAATTCGGAAGGCAATGTTTGAAAGATTGCACGAATTTTCATATTGATTACATGGAAGACCTCATGATTTCCGTTTTTTAAGAACTGCGTCTTTAATACATATGGATGTTACTTGTATTGTTAGGTCCTTATTATACTAAGAATGTGATTTACAGAAACTGCAAATCTAGTGTGGTCTTCTGAGCAATTTCTTAATTAAAATATCTGTCAAAACCTGATAACAAGTTCTTTTAAATTTTCGTTTATTGATCCACCACAAAATTATAAGCGAAAGTTGAATCGGAACTAAGGAAGTGGCCGGATACCGGCGAATAAATAAGAAAAGATTACTAGGGCAATTTTAAAGCACTGCTTAAAATCGACTATATTGTATATAGAAAAATGCAGTTTGGCCTCAAAATAGCCAAAATCTTTCTTCAATAATAACCGCTTGTGAAATGATTTAATTCGTATAGTCCTCTTCTTCGAACGGTATTATGGGCTCATTCCGAACTCACAAGGTCAAATGTTAAATTTGTAAATTCTCTCTGCATTCTTGTCCAATTTCCGATCAAATTATTTTTCTATCTGTATCGATAACTAATAGTTAATTAGAACCTAACTAGTGATTAAGCAATAAGCAGTTGGAGAATGTGATGTGAGCATGTGGTGGCACCGGCCACAAGCAAGGACTAGGACGCACTCTAATCCACCCGAAATAAATGACCTAAAAGAAAAATGTAATGTTAATTTATATAGCCTGACATATTAATTATTTTACAATACTTAAACATGAGTGAAGATGGATTTTTGGGTGATCATATAATTTTTTTGTCTAGGTAAAAAATGAGTTTGTTGCGTTTTGTATTGTATTATTGCATGATTATTAGTTGTTTATTTGCATAATGTATGTATTTTTAATAGGTTTATTTTTTAATAAAAAAATTTCACTTAATATTGTTGAAATTTGATTAAAAAAATCACATTAAAATTTAGCCAATTTCATTTTTAATTGTTGAGTTCACGTGTGGTTTATTCAAATGGAACACATCACGGAGGAAAAGGGGTTTGTTTATGGAGATATGATAAAAAGAGAAGGCTTTCCTTTTCTTTGGAAGGAGGGAGATAGAAAATGACATGGATGGAGTCACAGTACCACTGATTAATGAAAAAGTAAAAGATTAATTTGCAGATTTCGCGGGTCAAATTCGCTGGAAATGGAAATGGAAGTGGAAGTGGAGCAATCAGTAAAGTCTTGAATAGGAGTCGGGGGGAAAAGCAAAGAAGTCATTTTAAAGTCACACAAGTTAGATGAACTGTAAAGCGATGGGAGGCATATCATCAACTATATTGTCAATTTTTACATGTGAACTCACACTATATATGTAATTACAACCTACGTGGTTTCAATCCATTGGGTACTAGAGGCTTCATATGTTGAAAGGATTTGATTGGCGAACTGGTCTGTACTAAAATGTCGGTCAACCTAATAAATTGGACGAGTATTATTGACTAATATTTGGTGTGCCTGAATGTATTTCGATTTGAAATATGAAAACTCATAACATGAATGATTTTCATACTCTAATTTAGACACGGGTCAACATAGATACCATTGAATATCTTATTGCATCCTAACCGTACTATTCTAATGGTTTCCGTACGTAGGATTATAACTAGGGATATCGTTTTCCTATTGTAATAATAATTTGAAGCATGGTTATATAGATTGAGAATCTATCTCGCTTTTACCAAAATTGAAATAGACTTTTGAGGTGAAACACCACTAAACCGTAAAAAAAGTGACCATAATTATGGATAGTAAAGATACACGTTATTATTTAGATATAGTCAACACAAAATATAAGCATGTTATTATCATTGAGGTAGCCATTAACACCATTATGAACTAGTTGTGTACTTCCGCAATTTGTAAAAAATTACCCTTTGGTTTGATTCATTTCGATAATGAGGCTATCTTGATCGTGTTACGTAAGTCAAATTCCTTATATATAAAGTAGAATGTTGTTGTAATTTTTTCATACAATTTAAGTGTATTCAAATAAACGACATAGTACATACATTTCTAAAGCTTTACGCATTGTGGACTCTATTGGGCTTGTAATGAAGGGTGCAGTGTTCAGAAAATTTAATGGTCAATTTTTTTTTTTAATTAATACGAGAATTTCGTTGAAAAAGGGGAGGAAGTACATATGGTTGGGTGCAAGCTAAACATAACGGGGGCCTCAATAAAAAACCTCAACGTAAAACCTAGTTATTCGAGGATAAATCCGGTGAGAGAAAAATAGTACTCCATTAAAGCCACCAAAACAACAAACAAAATGAAACAACAAATTTAATCCTCCAAATCTCACTCCACAAGAGGCTCAAGCCCTGGTGGAGCCGGTTGAATTCAAGCTGATCTAAGCTGAGTCTACAATGCCTCACGAGCCAATTGGTCGACAACCCGGTTCGCTGCACGAGGAGCAATTCTAATGCCGTCTGCCGAGATAGAGAGCATTATCAAAAGAGTGTTGCTTTTGAATTCATGTAACCCCATAAGGGCCCAACTATCCTTAGCAACCCGCAACAAAGCGAAAGCCTCCATGGAATTAGTTCCCAACAACACATTACCTAAATCCAGATATTGCACCATTAGCAGCCTTGTTTTCAATGTCGTGAGCTCAGTAGCAAACACAAAAAGTCTAGGAGGAACATCATTTGAGAAACTCATAGCAACCACCCCCTCGGAATTTCGAACCACCTCTTCAACACCTCAAAACTGGCCATAGACTTGAGCCACTGCATCACAATTAAGTTTAAAGAAAGCATCCACTGGTTTTACCCACCTCCGCTGATGCACCAAGGGAGCACCACCAGTGTTGGGCGGAAGACCAGAGAACTCCTCCTGAGCCACCACGTGTCAGGTGGTGACATGTGGCTCTTATCGGGTGGTGCCATGTGGCAAGTTATAAGGACTGTCAGATGTCAGGGCTGATGTCAGCAGTGATGTCAGGGCTGATGCGTTGACCAGCACTGACCAAATTTGTGGTCAAACCAATCTTTTTTGAAAGGTTTCGACGTCCTGAATCCAAAGGTGGTGGTTTCAGGTCGATCGGAGATCATTTGGTTGGTGTTTTGGAAGGTTTCTCCTCAGGAAGCGTGTTTGGAACGAGTATTCTGTTCTGCATTTTTTGGGGGTTTCTTATATGGACTGTTATAGATTGATAGTGACCCTTGGGTGTGATTTGGGCAGGCTCGAACGTCTCGGGGACTTCGAATTGGCTTACGACTCGTGTTTTGAGCGAGCGACAGTACGGTGAGTAGACTATCTTTCCCTAAACTTTTATCCATGAATATGTATATGATTTAAATGTGTTTTATGTGATTTTGGTGATATTGAAGTGATTGAGATTTTATATTGATTTTCAGTGTTTTTACTAATATTTAATTGCACATTTTATGAGGCTTCAGTAAACTATATTTTGAACGCCGTTTTGACTGTCGTTTTCAACTAAATGTGAATTATGATATGAAATAACGTGTTTTTGAGAATATATATGATTTTTAGATAATTTCTGAACAATTTTACAAACTTGGGCTTACTGGCACATTTTACAAGAAACTGTGTTTAAGCTGTGTTTGGGGCTTATGCCCGAGATTCTGGTGGTGGTTTTGGATTGTGATATGTGATGTGATGTATTCTGATGAAATGTGACATTGAGTTGTGATGTGAATATGTGTTGCTCGATAAGCGTGTTATGTAATGATGTGACTTGTAGTGGCGTGATGATCGTGTTGATTGTTTGAATGTAAGTCTCGCAAGTCGAGCCTGGGGCTCCGGTTCCTGAGACTGTGTTGTGATTACTCGGACGTCTAGCCTAAGGCTCCGATTCCTGAGCAAGTGTGTATGTGATGGCCTGCCGGTAGTGCCCTTGTGATGTGATTATTGATGATGTGTTTGTGCATTGATGATGAGTTGACTGTATGGGAATATGTGGTATGCTTGCTAGTGGGGCAGTGTGTTGGTGTTTGATTTTGTGCTTTGAGAATGGCTTGGATGCGATGTGACAGTATGTAAGTATTGTGATGATCCTCAAGTGATTGATGTGTTGACTCGTGTTTGGTTGTGAGTTACGTGGATTGATTCATGGTGTCACTAGACTTTTGGATTTATGGTTTTCACGTATTTCGAAACTCAAAAATATAAAATTCTTTTTGTTTTAAACGAAATAAATTGGTTTCCGAATGCTTGCATGATTTGAAAAACGGATGGTAAATATCAGTTGTTTTCGAACTAAGTTTTACAACGTTCTTTTTGTCCGCTCACACGTTTTCTTGGTTTTGTAACGCTCCAGGCCTGCTGCATGGAGATCGAGGATCGAAAAACGGAGGCATTAACTAGCGACATTTGCGTTATTCCTTGTCTGGCAGGGTTTCTGTTAGACGAGAGCAGGGCCCGATGGTACTTTTGTTGTGTAGTCGAGTAGGGTCTTGTCAGTTGAGGAGAAAGTAACCAAAAGGGGAACTACTTGTTCTCGAAAGTAAGATTTTGAAGAAAAAAGGTTTTGGGATTCATGCACATCTAATGTCAGGACCCACCCCGGTTTCACCCCAAAACCCGAGGTAAATCCCGCTCCCGTCTGACCTCCCGACACAATACCCAAGTAAAACTCACGCAAACCCAGTCAGACGCAGGAGTCATTAACGAAATATCCCAACCTTATCGTTTTGCATAGTACGAAAATACAAGGAAAAATAAAAACTGATAAACTACACGCACACAGAAAACTTTACACTATTCTGGAATCCCTCACGTCACTTCTATGCCTCGGACACTGCCTCGACGTCAAGACCCCGCGCTCGCTCCACAACCTGGAGGGCAAGTTAAAACAAAAGTGTGAGTGGACCATAATAAAAGAAAAGTTCTAAACAGTTATCAGAAAACCGATTTTAACCCTCCGTTTTGAAAACCACATGCACAACCAATAGTTATGAACACAGTTATAAATCACTTTACCATAAACCGCATCATAAGAAACAGGAACACTATAAAACAGTTAGAAAAACCACAGCATGTGAATCATAAAACCGTATCAGAAACCATAAACATCAAATCATCATTTTCCGATCAAACCTGCTGGACCTATCCGAGTCTTTAAACTCCCGAGTCTTTAAACTCAATCCAGGCCTTAATCATATCCGAGTCTTTAAACTCAAGGCCTACGGGGGAAAATCAATATATCCGAGTCTTTAAACTCCCGAGTCTTTAAACTCAATCCGGGTCTTTAAACCCAATCCGGCCGGTCCCCCGTCACATATATCCGGGTTTTTAAACCCAATAACCAGATCCAGCAAATCCAATCCCAAAACCATTTGAAACCCATTTACCAATCCACATCCAAACCCGAATCCGAAACCACTGGTCCGATGCCCTTCCGGCATCCAGAACCGTCATTTCGAACCCAAATCCGGAAGCCACTTTTCAACTTTAAAACCAAATCTCGTTTTCCGAAATCCGATCCTAAAATCGAAAACCTTGATTATCAAAATCATAGTCCAAAATCCATTTATAATCATTAGAAATCACTTATCAATTGAAATCCCGAAACTAAAGCATCAATTTCAGAAGTCAACCACTTCCTCGTAAAACGTGATAAAAACCGGACTTCCTCGAAAACCGTGCACATGTAAAATCGACCAGGCATATCCGATAAACATAAAATCATAATTAAAACCATAAAACAATTATAGAAAACAGTTATGCATGTTCGAGTTTAAAGAAAGGGCCCACTCACAGTACTGAGCCCTACTCGCGTCCCGAACGTCCAGCACGTTCCTCGGCTTCCTCGGGAAATCCCGATCCTGTCAAGCACCGTCAAAATACGTCACTAATACGTCTACAAACATTCTCCTAAATTTCCTCAAAAATCCCCGAACCGAAGACCTAGAACCCCGGGACCCTAAACCTTCACCCTCGCGGAACTACACTCAAACGACATCCGATTGACTCGAAACCAACTCCATTGAACTCACCACAACTCCTAGACCAAAAGTCATGTTGATCGTTTTCCCCATCGCCGCCGCATACGTCCCCACGCGCCGCCCAAAGTGGCTGCGCGTGGCCCTCACGCGCCAGCTACAGTGTCACCCCCAACCTCGAGTGCACTGTGCTGAACCGGCCGCTGCAGCTGGACCGGCGAGAGGCATTCTCCACCGTCCGGCCACCTTTTCCTTCCCTCTCTTCTCCTGCAGCTTCGTCCAGACACCACGAATCCATCCCTCAACTCCTCTAACCTCGACACAGCCCCGTCATCGTCGATTCAAGCTTGAACCAGACGGCCACTTTTCCCCTGTTTCACGATTCACCTGTTCCGGTAACCTCCCGTCACGGTGGCGATACCAGACTCACCCCACAACCTCACTGAACCTAGTCCAACACTCCTAACCCTTCGACTCACCCCAGAAGTCCACGACTTTGGGTTCGAAGTTCACGGCCAAACAGAGCACCAGAATGCTCGTCTTCGACTGAGCTCCGTCGTGTACGCCCCCGTCACGGCGACCATCCCAAACCTTTCCTAGAACCTCCCTGAACATCACCCTAACCTTCAATCCTCTCGACTCTAAGCCCAGACTCACGACTTTCCAAATGAAAATCACGGGTAAAACAGAGCAGAAAACTTACCCTTCGATTGCGGCTCCGCCGTGCGCACCGCCACGTACCACGGTGGTCGTTGGCCTCCCTACAGTCTCCTACGGCTTCCCTCGCCTTGGTTTGCCTCACCTCACGGCGTAGCCACCACCTCGAACTCACAGGCTCCCTATTTCCCCAAAACTTCTCCGCACCACCGCCGTGTCGCCGTGCACGATCACAGCTCCAATTCACCACCACCAGCTCACACTGACCTCCCTGTCTCTCCCTCACTCACCAGAACTCAACACCAGCCACGATCACTCCCCCAACTTCTCCTCACAAGTTCACTCTGTTTCTCTGTGTATCGAAGAACTGCACGGGTTGCACGAGTGCACCCCAATTATTTGGGCTGAGACCACACAGGATTCTCCCAGAATCCTCTAGCCCTCTGCCATGTGTCACCATCCACTCCACTCCTTATCCCACCTGGTGAAATCCCAGCCGTCCATTTCCTTCTTTCTGCACAAATCCCAATGTGCAGAAAGACCAAAATACCCTCCAGTTTACACATTTTTACGGTTTTACCAAAACTTCCTAGACCCGTAACTCTCGCCTCGTAAGTCCGATGAATACGTGCCGCGTCCGATGAATACGTGCCGCCTGTCATCGAACTCAGGACGACAAGAACTATCTAACCATGCTAGGTCAATCTACCAAAACCCGATTATACAAAAAGTCAACTATTCCCCCTACTTTACCCAAATTACGGTCATGCCCTCAACCTTCCGAACATCACAATTCCCTCCTCGGATGTCGGAATCGAACGTACCTCATGTCTACGGATTCGTGACATCCTCAACTACGTCCTGGTCACTGGCCAATACCCAATTGACCACCCAAACTAAAAGTCAACTATTTTGCCCGGACTAGGGGCAAAATCGTCATTCTACCCGCAAGGACCTATCGGGACCACCTAACCACTGCTTAACCTCACTAATCACACCTTAATTAGTCTACTAATCCCGGTTCTCGGGACGGGTTGTTACATCTAAAACATTTAATAGGAAACAATTTATACGTTGGGAAGTCAAAGCTATATATGGGTCACATAGCTTCAAAGTTTAGATGGAGACTTCTTCGTCCGTGTGGCCCAAGTCATTAGTTTGGATTTTGAACCATTGTCCCCGTCTGGGCAAGTCCAAAGTGACCAGGTAGAGAAAGAATACATGCAAGGGGAGGATGATTTTGGAACTCCAAAGTCCTACTTCTCAATGTGAACACAATTTTGGAACTCTGAAATCCTACTTCTCAAAGTCGGCCTATAGCATGCATTATCTCATGTCTTAGACATCACCTTGAAAATTTCTTACTAAGGGCCGACATGTATTCATTCCAAGATAACTCAAGTGTTAACAAATTCCGCCCCAATCTCATGACTTTTAAGGGACATGAAGGGTTTAGGAGAAAGTTAACAAATGAAAATTCACCTACTCCATTAAATATGAAGATCTAAATTCCGAGCACAAGTGATCCATATATAGCCGAGACTAGTTTCAAAAACGAATTATTCCTTATATTATTTGTGTTTGTTTTTTAGTTTTCGGAATTTTTTTTGTCCTTTTTTATTTTTCGAATTTTTTTTAAAGATATTTACAATTAAAACGTTTTTATCAACAAATAATACAATTTATATACAAGTATGAAATTTATGTACGAATATAATATTTACATTATGAACATATATACATAAATGAAATCATACAAGAGATTATTTCAATCCCCAGCAACAGTGCCAAAAATTGCTAGGCTAAAACTAAACATTAAAGCAAACAAAGTCACACTCAACACTTAATGAAAACATATGCAAATTAGAACCCTTTTTTTTTTTGTAGATTGTAGCATTGACAAGTAGGAATCGTTCTTAACCGGGGATTGATAGTACCTAAGCATGATTATCGTTTGATTAATTAATTAGGGGGTAGTTGATTGTTTCTATTATCCTACATGATTAACTAATCTAAACTAACCTAATCTATTACTTACATGGTCAACTCATGTTTAACCTAACTCGTTCAAAAATTATGCCAATTCCAAAATTTACGAAATTCCCTCATCTTAGTTCTACGAAATACAAGCATATTATCTCAAGTACGTACTCGGAAATTGCCCTACACACTTTCAATGATCTAGACTTGGAAATTGCCCTACATCTAATCAAGCATTAAGCACAACATACAAGCATAACAAAACTAAGATATTGGAACACATGGAAGATTACCGAAACTCATATAAGATATAAAACCATAATTATATTAAAGATCAATCTAACAAAACGATCATTCAATAGCAAAAGACAATCAAAGAGTAAAGAGGTCGTATTACACTTTTCTCCTTGGAAATTGCCCTATGGATGCTAAGTAGCTCAACACTCCTTGGTGAGACACTCGAAAATTGCCCTATATGTCACAGGTGAAGGTGTTTATGATGGAATATGGTGTGATTGGATTTTGCTAAGGAAATCTAAAATTGATGAAAGGGAAATTTGGTTAAGCATAGCTTTGGTACAAAAATGGGCGACCTTATACAATTAGCCTAAGCCTCTCTATTTATAGGAGAAAATTAATACTAAAATAAATAGGAGTTCACAATTTAAATCCTAAAATAAAAATGATTAAAATAATTAATATTAAAGTCCTAAAGGAATAAGGTTATAAAAATCCTAAAGGTAATATAAACTTAATTAAAAAGGTTTCCTTGAAACAAAGAAAAACAAATCCAATCGTGATTTGGATATGTTTTTCACATGGAAATGGAGAGATGTTGTTGGACGTCCCACTTTTGGGATGAGCAAGATTAGAGTATGGTTGACCTCTTGAACATTCCCGTCCTCACTGAAAACCCCATAACAAAAACCCAAAAATATCGTCCCCAACTGTCTCCTATAAAAATTGATAAAGTTGGGTCTGATCCCATCCACTTTTGGGTCCTTGGTTGGGAACATTCCAAAGAGGGCAGCATGGATCTCAGTGTAGTGGAAAGGCCTACATAGTGAAGTATTTTTCGGCACCCCAAGGACCGGCTGAGCCACAATAAGTATACCATCGAACTCCACCCTACCAGAAGACTCAAACAACTTGGAATAATACTCAACAAATGCCCCTTCACCTAGAAATTAGATGAACACCGGAATTGATGTTAATCTAATACCCCTTTAACATTGTTGCTTTGGCCCCTGTCCTTTGCAAATTGGTGAGAAAATTTTGTATTCATGTCCCCATCCCATAACCATGAGACCATAGACCTCTGACTCCAAAGCATCTCCTTATTAGCCCTCATACTATCCAACTCTCAGTCCAATTGACATTGATGCTAAAACTCGCGAATAGGTGACTTAGGAGGGAAATTATCTGGTTGTGCTTGGAGCCATCGGATATGTCGGGGTATACAACCAAAGGCATTACAACTTTATTGTGATAAAAATGACTCCACCATTTCTGATATTTTAGTGACCAGCTTGTAACCACTAGACTCCAATAATGAAAAAAAAGCTATTTACATCCCTTAGTGTTTATCCATGTGTCTTCAATGAAAAAAATGCTAGCATTGCCTGTGCTGACCCCCACAAGAACATAGCCGAGCCTAAATTGGCAAGTGATTAGAAGCCCAAGAGTTTTAAGTGCACATTTAAAACATCAGGAAACAGATTTTGGAAAGAAACATTACTAATTGCCTGGTCAAGTTGAACTTGCGCATGTCCATCCACCCTTCATTGGTTACTCTAAGTAAATTGCCTTCCTTTAAACAGAACTAAGAGCAAACCATAATCCTCCAAAGCATCACAAAACCCTACAAGCCTACAACCCTGCTAGTCAGCGATCGCCTTAAGTTCATTAAAATGCCTACCCACTAACCATGGTGTCACCTGGTCATAATTCAAGCGGTGTAAAAGAGCCTAGGAAGAATTCCTCTCATGTACCTCGGGGTGACCATAGAAACCAGTGAACTAGAAGTCATACACTCCCAAAACTGTAATAAAAGAATTAATATATCCAATAGAGTAAGAACGAATAGTTATCTCAATACCGTGAGCTCAAGCATATGTTCGCTAGCCATGACAACTAGACTCACACTAAAACAACCTGCCACAACCAACACATGTTTTGCAGAATCCATCTGATATATAGTCTTCTTAATCTCCACTAAGAACAAATCGCCTAGTTGTTTGGATCTAAAAAGGTACTTCAGGGTCCGGAGGACGTATGGGTATCTCATTCCACGCACATTCCAACATAAGATACTCATTCTACGTGATGGGCTGCCCCACCGAGCCCCATCATTGGTTTGAAACTTATTTAGAGCCAAGGGCCCCCCAAATTTAGCACTCGGCGATGAATATTTCCTCTCTTGGCCCTCCTCACTATGTCCAAATTTTTCGCAGAAACCAAGTTGGCAAGAGAAGGAGAATCACTTGAGCTTCCATCTATGTATCTTATCCCAAAGGACAAGCCTTCCTCTTATCCAAGACCCCATTTGAAGGCCCTTGCATCTGGCAGGAAGCAAAGGACTCATGCTGTACAAGAAACCCCATTAACAACATCACTGGCACCATGTTTGATTCCTCGCCTAGAGCACCACACGGGTAAGAGCTCCCCAAAAGCTACAATTCCTCCTCTGTGGATAGTGCAATCAGCCTCATGGACTCCTGGTATGCCAACCGAAACTGAGAGTGCAAGGCTCCCTACGAAAAACCAGCAAGGCCATCAGCCATCATTAAAGAAAATCCCTGCACCTGTACAATCACGGCTGCCCACATTTGGTTTATGGATGCCGGAACATACTACGACTCCAAATCTCCAACTTGAGGTTTTTCAACATCGCCTGCCCTGCTACTCGACCCCACGACATCCCGTGATTCCAAACCTCCAACCTGCTGTCGTTTCTGAGAACCCGTGCTAGAACCCAGTTGACCATCATCAAAATCAACTTGTAACACCTCGAATATTCGAGAAATGAAAAACGAACATTTTTCTCCTGATAGTCAAAGAGTTGACTTTTGACCAAAAATGTCAAAGTGTTGATTTTTTATTGGGATATCTTTAAGAGACTTCGAAAAAACCATTACGTAGGTCTCGATCTCCTAAGTTCATAGACAGACAGCATGCCAAAAATGGAGTTTGAATGGTTTTGATATGGGTCGAAAAAGGTTTAGGATTTTTGGTAATTTTAGCATAAGGGTAAATTGGTCATTTTACCATTGTGGCATGTGATTCATAAGGGTGTTCTAGAAAGCACTAAAGTTTTCCCTTCTTGCACTCATCCACCGACCTAAGTAGCATTTAAATATATGTGTGAGTTTGAAAGAGGCATCGGTGGAGGGACACCGAAAATGAGGTTTGGGGGATAAAGAACTGAAAATGAGGTTTAGGGGTTAAAGAACCGAAAGTGAAAACAGAAAGAAGGGTGAGAAAGAGCCAGAGTAAAGGGGAGGAAAAAGAAAGATAAAAAAGAGAGAAAGAAGTGAAATGAAGAGGAGAGTAAGAAAGGGAAGAGAGAGGTTACTGGAAACAGCACAGAACCCATGACCAAGAAACCAAAAGTCTATCCCATAGAACCATGGCCGAATAATGAAGTGAACAAATCAAGGATTTAGGTAAGTTTTCTCTCATTTGAATTCCGTAGAACCACTCCTTGGATAAAATAGGTTTGTTTGAGAGTTTAGTATGTGAAATTTGGTGAAGAAATGATGATATTTGAGCCCGGTTTTGTCGCGGGTTGGTAAACTCCTGTTGGAGGAACCGAGTCGGCCTAGTTCTAGAAAAGGGATCACCTTATGATGCATGTGAAGCCCACGCGTAGTGACTTTGAGTGGTGCATGACGACACACCTTGATCTGGAAAGTCCAAAAGGACATGAAAACTGAGGTGTGTTGGCTGACATCTGGACGATGACGTAAGAAGCTTAGAGAATGGGCGACTAAATTGATGATCATACACTGCATACTACTTGTAGATACCCAATTACCTCACCAGTTCACTCCATGCCCGATAGTGAGTGTCAGAGTAGCATCCATATTTTCTTGAAGTACGTGTGCGCCAACAAACATCTGAAGAGTTTAAGACACAAGGGTGAGTGGACCCTGATGCTTATTTCAGTGTAAAACCACAGTTTGAATAAAACACACTTTAAGCCATCCTTTTTGATTAAAATTTGAAAGTTGTCATAATATACTTTGACATAATACGAGAACTAATATTAGCAATCATTTAATTATAATTTAAATAATACGGCTAGATGAGCCATGTAGACACCATAAATACGTCACAATGTCAACCAATATCAAAATTGCTCTTAAGTCGCTCGAGTCTCATACTCGTAACACATAGTGGTATTTTTCTCGCGTGCCTTGACCACGTGAAGGATTAGGTGCAATGCACCGTCACCTCGAGTCACCCTAGAGCTCGGAGATAGGATTGGCACTTTTTAACTAATAAGGCCAGTAGCGCGGATGAAATATCACATGGAGAACTGGTCTGCGGCCTACAAACAGGTACTAGATACCAGCGACTCCTAAGGGGTTCTACCATTATCTCAATGTCATCAATGCCCTAAGGACTAATATGCAATGCACATGTGACTTGATAACATACAAACTATGCATGATCTTCACATCATAACATAACTTGTAAATCCATCCATGCATTGTATATCGTTCATCTAAAGCATACTCGTAAGTAGCATATAATAAGTCATGCATGCTTAAAGATAACATATAAATTACATCGTAAAAAGTGCAAGAAAATAACGTATAAAAATTTGCTTAGGGAAACGGGTCTACTCATGCTGCCGAGACCCGAAAAATAGCGCCTATTCGCTATCGGGAGTCGAATATCGCCTCTACGCACCTAATTGGGGAAGGAAAACAACTTTAAACTGTTCCAAATCACTTACAAATATTCTCACGCACTATCGTGGGCTGAAAAAGGGCATGCTTTGTCGGAGGGTCAAAAAACCCTCCCATGCCCTTACATGCGCCAGTAGAGGGCCTCACACGCCTACCAAGTGACCCCGCTCGGTATCAACCTCTCTGTGCATGGTTGCACAGTACCACACGTGTCGCACATGCTGCATGCTCAGTACTATGCACACGTGTGGAATATCTTGGGGAATATTCCTTCATTAACCCCTTTCATAACCCAGTCCATTCCAAACAGAATATGTGAACGCCGTTGGTATATTCTATCAAAAGTCGACAGTGACCGTTAGACTTAACGGCTAGTCCAATCACTGGAGTCTGATCCAGTCATGTGGTGTCACCTAGGGTGTTGTTCAAATTCTCACAAATCAATTTATTGTTAAATGGAATTGTGATTACCTTAATATGAGCCTATAATTCTCAGGTCGAGTCTCGCGGGTTTGAAATGGGCCGAAGCCCTAATTGGGGTGAGAGGTATCCTTGTCGAGTCAAGAGCTTCACCATTCATCCTTGGCGGTTCGTAGGGTCTAGAAAAAAGATAAGGATGCAAAATAACCAACCTCGGTGACCCACTGAGATGAAGTAGAATATGAAGTTGGATTTTTCAAACCTTACCTTATTCGAGCTCAGAAGACTCGGATCGTGGTCTGGTTCAAAATCAGATCGAGCTCATTGTCTCGGGTCACGATGACTCTTGGGTCTCTCTGACGGGCTGGGCGGCCTACAGGTGTCGAGACGAAGCATGTGGTGACATCTAGGTCAAATTTAGAGTCTCAAGTATGTTAATCACCATTCACGGTCGCTCTTGGTGTCGTGGGTATCGAGTTTTCATAGAGGTGGGTAATGGTTAAGTCGATGAAGCGGGAGAATGGTGGTTGAGTGTCACCTGAGGCCAAGGAAATGATTCACGTGGTGGTAGTCCAATGAGATTAACTGGATTCATCATTCTTGTGTGAAAGTCGCTCACGGTTTGGTACAGGGAGGAAGCCATAGGTTTGATCGAGAACTCTCATTAGGAACTAACTAGAGTAAGTGTATTAGTAAGTGGGTTTTGGACCTCCACATTAAGCCTTAACCAAGAGGCTTGGTTTCAATGTAGATCATAAAATGTTGGGTGTGCTTGGGGTCCTAAGGATAGGCCTTGATTGTTGGGCTATATTAATTGATGAAACATGAAACTTAGTAGATACCAAACTTTTGGGTTGAGAATTTAACAAATTCGATTTCTAATTTTTGATACGGGGTGTGACATTCTACCCTCATTTGAAATGTTTCATCCCCAAAATTTAGTCAATGTCGGTCTAGAACAGAACTCCCATAGTTTTGTGATAAAAAGAATCGTTCCTGCTTCCACCTCTATAGGTTTCACTTCTTTACGAGGTCTATTAAAAAGGTGCTTCGTCAACGGATTTGTTATGTCTCAACCATCAAGCTACCGGTGCGTCACTTTGTTTACAACGAGTTATCCATAAACATTTCTCTCAAATGATACAACAAATCATATGCTTTATGTATAGTTTCTTTTATGTCATCTACCTCAATCAACGATTAGTCTCCACTCGGAAAGATACCGAACACTTATGAGTATGTTGATTTTCCCATTACCAACAAACCAAGTAGGTAAAGTACAAGAAAGATCTCGATGTTCCAATTGTCTCTCAATATAACTTGTTTTGAATTAATCAAATTTAATGACCTCAACAATCCATTTGACAAGAGGTCAGCTACTCCCCTCGAGCATCTTTATGGCAGGGGTGATTCTCAACACTAAGGGTCCTATGGAGTCCAAACTAACCCACCAACTAAGACAGACTACGTAATAGTTCTTCTAGACTATGATTTAAGGTGTCCAACTAGTGTTGGGATGACTAATCTTGAACGGGCTTGAGGTTTAAAGGAAACTAGTAGAGTTCTTTGTTGAGACGGTGATCTGAGTTGGGAGTAGGGAAAAGTAAGCTCAAGCAATTACTAACGATGAGTGTAATCGGTACACGGTCCATACGTTAGTCCTATTGTATTGCAAACAGCTAACTTAATTAAATGATCATTCCAGTCTAATGGTCCCACACGAGGACACAAAAAACATCACATACGGGGTCTGAATTGTTTAATCTTCAGGAAGGAAGGGATGTAATGTAATGACACGTCTCAAGTTGAAAATCATCACTAACTGTCCTCCAAAAAGTTAACGAGTCTTGATTGTCATCTTAGCAAGAAGTTATCGAATACAGTGAAGGTCCCTTATCACCTCTATGTTCAAATTGGTATAAAACTCATAACACCCGCTACTTGGAACACGGAGAACTCTCAGAAGGGGTGGAGTAGGGCAATAACACCAAAAGGAAAAATCCTTACTTTACCTTGCAATAAGTGATGACTTCCATCGTGAAGATGCATAGGTCTTTTTTAATAAGTTTTAGGTACGTCCAAGGTTGGATCCCATTACGTCCAAGCAATAGAGGGGAAAACTCAAAGGGATGGAAGCGTCACTTCGCAACTCGAGTGGCATCTGGAAACAGGAATATTGGAATGATATACTTGAGAAGAAAGCTGAAGCCATTACTGACGGAAGGTGAAGTGGTGAAATGGTATCCTGATAGGATCTTATTTATGCATGTTTTAGTTATGATTGAATATCATTTTTTACTTAGCTTTTGTCTAATTATGTCATAAAATAGAAGAAAATGACTTTTCTTGTGAGCAATGTCCAGATTAAGGATGTGGGATGAATTCTAAACCAAAATGAAGAAAAAAGGCCCAAAAACTATGTTTTGGCCTTATTCGGGTCCCAAGACCCAAGTTAAGTCCCAAGTTCCTAATCAGGTCCAAGTACTAGAACCTAGTTAGTGTGTCTATCCCAGGACTTGTCCGAAGAACCAGGCCTTGGACCGTGTACATGTCCCAAGACCTATCCCAAGAACTAGAACCTGGCCCGTATGCCTCTCCCAGGACCTGACCCATGTCCCTGTCCCAGGACATGTCCCCTATTCATGTTCCATGTATCAGGTCTTTGTTTCAGGCCTTGTTCAAAGTTCCAAGCTTTGTACTAGCCCTGTCCCTTGTTCCAGTCCTGGTTCCAAGCTAGGACCTTCTTGTGTTCCAGCGAATGGCCACTTGAGAATCCGACCTTGTGCCAAGTAAAGACCAAAATATATCTTGAGGTCTTGTTCCACCTTGTTCCATCAAAAGACATAATTATTTAACATTTCTAGCTTTACGCCTAGCCGAGGACCAATTCCAGGACTCGTCGAGGACTAGTCCCATGACCAGGCCATATGCTAGTCCCTGGACAAGCCGTGTGCCTGATTTTTAGGGTCTTGCACCAGAAATTCCCAATTTTGGTCTCCTTGTTTGAATGGGTTGCTTAGGTCTTGCCACGATTTTTATACCGAATGACCTGCTTTCAGTACTCTATCTAATTTTTCATTCAGGGCCAATTTTGGTGGACATTTGATTTTATGGATTTTGAGAGCCAATTCCTGGGTCTTGTGCCATCTCTTGTGCTAGGGACGGGTCATTGGTGACATGTCCCCAAAAGGACCTACTTTTGTTCCAGCAGCTATTCATTCCAGAACCAGGCACTACACCAACCAAAGTCTAGGTTACATCCCTAATGCTCCATTTTGAGGTTTTGTTCCAGCTTGTTCCATTGAAGACTTCAAAATTTCCTTACGTCCATGTGAAGGCCCAATCGCAGGTCTTAGCTAAGGTCTAGGTCCCTATTGACTATTTCAGTGCCAAGGCTCAGTCCCAATTCAGCCTAAGTTAGGTCCAGGCACAGCAGTGCCCTAATGCTGATTAGCGGCAAGTTCCTCCAAGTTTTCTAGTTGGACTAGAACTCAAAATGGAAAGAATCAGGGCCAGTGATATTGTAGGAGTCCACTTGCGACTAGGTTTGGTTGTGAGGGTCACAACTAGAGTTTTTTACTCTCCTATATAAACCCTGCATTTTATTTAGAGAGGGGACGTTTTTCCACCTTTCTTTGGGGTTCCGAAACTCTGCCAAAATTAACACTTACATTCTCTTTAGTTTCTGCGCTTTTAATTAGTTTTAGGTTTGGACCCATGTGTTCCCTTTGTTTCAGAATTTACTTAGTTTTGGTTATGAATTTCCAGCACTTCCTTTGGTTCTAGACGCATAACTACTTGAGGGAGTTTTTCTTCACCCCTCTTATTTCTTTGTATTTTAAATGTTATTAATCTCATTCTAATTCAATGCACTTTATATTACATTTTTGTTTTATTTAATTATGAGTGAGTAGTTTAATTGAGGATTAGGTATACTTGAAGCCCTAGGCATGAGTATATGCCTAGCCTTAGGCATGAGCACCTAATTCATGTCACTAAGGAAAAGTATTTAAGTTGGTCTAAAGAAGATTCCAAATGTTTAAGGTAGATAGTAACCCTAGTTCGACCTAGTTAGTTAATCAACCGGACATTCAATTATTCAATAATGAAAACAAACCACCCCCACCCATTGCACTTTACTTTCACATCTAAGTTAATTGGACTAAACATAATTGGACACCTTGAACAAGTCCCTGTGGATTCAACCTTTGATGTGCTGCATACTATCTACACGTGTTATGCATTTGCAAAGTTATTATACATAGAAGCCTAGTCCCGCCTAATCATCATTTTGTGTTGAATTGAATTCTATCATACCCTACGATTCAGGGTCAAAGTGTAGGTTAATAAAACTCCCGAGTGATGATTAGGAACTTAAGAAGGAATAACAACTTACAGCTAACAAACTAGTGAGGATATGCCTGTATGAGGGCCAAGCAACAAGTGTGAGTAGTGTATAAGATTCTCCATGCTAGAGTCCACATCAGCTAAAGTATGAGTTTCGGTCGGTTAATCCAACTTCCAACAGAATTCCAATACCACGTCCATGACTTAATTTAATGTTTAGTTGTAAGTCTACAGCCAAGTCCGTACTAGCCCATAATGCAAGGTTAAATTGTAGTAGGACCATCAAGTCTCCTCGCTCGTTCACTAACCTTTTAAAAGTTTTGAAGCGTGGTCGGAGAAAACTCTCATGTCAAAGACTAGTTTGACCGCCCCCGAAGTAGATTTCGTAGACACCAAACACCATTCAAAAAGTCATCTTTCGCGAAGAGGGTACGAGTCAAGGAAAGTTCCTACACCACAAATTGAACAACACTCGATTTAAGATCGTCCTATTGGAAGATACATTCAATGGTAATGTTGTTACTTCGGTTCACTATAACCTATTCGATTGGAGTGTACACAAGTGGATAGAATTTGGATCAAACGAACTTGGTCAAACATGTTCGAGAAGATCCTCAACAAGCGATCCAATTTAAGGTACTAGTTGGAAACAAATTGGAGCATCAAATTCCAAGGTAAGGTTAGGGTGGAAAGTCCAATTATACACATACACCCAATTCAAAGTGGAATCTCGTTCTTACCATCAGGTGTTCAAATGTGTCACAAGTGTATGGTCCATACATTGGCATAACAAACACATCGATAGGGTAAAGTGTGTACTACTCATAAGTGACCTAAGGTCTGAGGATAGAAAACTAAACGAGGTAGGATGAAATGTGGTAATCTAGTCTAGTAAGGGGTTGCCTTAATTCCGAACTCGAGATCTGTGATCCAAGACACCAAAACTATGAAATTCTTTGATTACGACCGTAAGAATAAAGCTAATAGCCAAGGAATTAAGGGTTCATCACGGTATTAATCGTCATTGAATAATGTGGGTAACTACCCCACAACTTCCCGACGCATGAATTGAAGTCGTCAGAGAAAGATCTAACCCTCAACTACCATGGGTTCAAGTAATATTCTAAACAATTACTTAAGAGGTTACGTAATCAGACATTACATTTGGGGTAAGATCTTTCTCTAAGCTACTTTGGAGTACCAATCATATGAGGGTTAGATCGTTCTCTGAGCTAACGAGTGACGAGTCACCAGCCAACCGTACGGTCCTCCCTCGACCAATTAATCTCAACCGTATGTGGAGGTGACGAGTGATGAGATGATCCAGTGGTGGTTGAGTAAACCTGCAAGTAGTCGATGCTCGTCTGTCGATAAGTCGGTTTAACTTTTTAAATTGCAAGTGGATGCTAAGCTGACTGCCCAAGGGTGACGTCTTATAAATAATAGATTCGATTTAGTTTAATTAAGTAGAACTTTAAAATCAATCTTTACACCCAATTATCCAATCAAACGTTAATGATGACTTTTAACTCGGAACATTATTTGGACTTTGATCAAAGTCCGTTACGTAGATGGAGACGTCACGAGTCCGTAGATAGATGGCATGCCAAAATTGGACGTTCGACGGGAAAGTTATGGGTCACGAAAGAAAATTGGCACTATACGCGCATTACGAGAAATTATACAGTTGGCATTTTGCTATTGGTCCAAAATATCCAAGTCGACAAATGGATGAGTGACAATTGTCACTCATCCTATTGGCCCATAAACCCAAATTCATGCACCTAATAGCATTCATCTTCATCCTTTGCTTTTCATTCATTCGAAACCCAAAACTCACCGAAACCATACCATCAATCCTTCCCTTACTGTTGAGAAATACTGAGAGTGAAAGAGAGGCTAAGAGACGACGGATGTAACGTCCCGAAAAATCCAAAAATTGTAAAATATTAAAATAATGTGAAAATGACGTTTTTACCCCTAGAAGGACATGGCTAACAGTTGACTTTTTGTTTGGTATACTGTTTGTACATTTTTCTTATGCCATTGTGTAGGTCGCGGAACGCTGAATCCGTAGACAGGTGGCACGTCGAAAACGGAGTTCGGATGAAGAAGTTACAGGGTTGTGAAGTGTAGGGGTAAAATGGTAATTGTGCTTAAGGGGGGGGGGGGGGGGGGGTAAAATGGTACTTTCATGTAAAGGCTTTAAGTTAAATGGTGTGAGGGCTGATTCATCCATTTAATGGCTGATTCATCACCTTTACATTAGCTATGGACACCTGCCTATGTTGAGAAACCAATTAGTGGCACATGGCTGCGTAGTTGTTTCTTAACCTAACTAAATACCATTAATTAACTTAATCCATTGCTTTGTATTACTGTAGTCAACTAAGAACAACAAAACACAGTGAGAATTCAAAACATCCTCCCTTCACCTTGATCAATTTTCAGTGGAATTAAGTGCAATTAAGTGAGAGATTAGGGACAATTTGGAGAGAAAAACTGAGAGGAAACCGAACAAAATCCAGGGGAAACCTGTACTGGAATACCCGAAACCCCCATTGAAGGACCCAAATTTGATTTCAACTTTTGAGACGAATTCGATCGCAATTGAGGTGAGATTTAGCTTCCTGGGAGCTAAACGACGCGAACCCAATCAACTGGAACAAAAATTGGAGGTGAAATCGTGACGATCAGACGCTGCAACTATTTTGAAAAATCGAGCTTGAGTCGAGTTACTTAGAGGTAAAATTTCATGAAATTGATCTCGATTTCGTGTTCATTATAATCCTATGATGCTTATGGTGTGAACAATTGAAGGAAACAGGTGAGTTTTGGATGGGACCCGAACTCAAACCCGGCGGGTGTTCATCTTGAGTCGAGATGATTTAAGGCTTAATCGATTGAATTAAAGTTATAGAACTATATGTCAGATTGAATTAAGGATAATGAGTGAAAGAACAGAAGGAATTGAGTTAGAATCAAGGGAAAGCGAGTTGGGTCTGATCGCGGGTCTACAACCCGTTTACCAGAGAAACGGGCGAGAGAGAGAATTGTAGTAGCCACTGTTCACGACGCGTGAGGGCGCGTGACCTGGAATCTGAAGGAGGGTCCAACATACTTTTTGATGTTCTCGATGATACGGACCTATTGGCGTTAGTTTCGGGTCAATCAGAGATAAATTGAGGATAGTTTTACGTATCCGAAGCGTATAGGTTACGTTTAAATAATATTATTTTATTCCGATGATTCGGAAATTCGTACCTAAGATTATATGATACTCTAGTGACCCTATTTATATGTTTGACAGGCCAAAATATTCTCGGGACACCGGACGAGAACGAACAGCTCGAATCCGAGCAATCTGGACGGTGTGTGAGTGGACTTTTGTTTTCTACCCTAAATGCATGCATTTATGTTTTAACTGCTTTTAAATGCTTATAATATGATTTAAATTGATTTTCCATGATTAATGATGTGATATGATGATTTCCGGATTTTGAGAATATTATATTATTATTATATTGCTTTTGGGCATGAATTTCGAGAAAATCATAAAATTGTGATTTTGGGCGATGGTCTGAGATTTGAGATGGCTTTTGACTTTGAAATTAAATTACATGATTTAATTGAGGAAATTGAGTTATAAATGATATGTTAGACATGAATTGAGGGAATTTACTTGTGGTGTGGAAATGCTATATTTCGGGCAGAGACCCTGATGAACTATTGATTTGATTTTGAGATTTAACTAGTTTTGAAATAAGATTCTTGATTAGTGGTACCATCCTCGGTGATTTGATGGTCTCCTCCAGACGTCGTGATCCTGGAGTAGTCACGATCCACTGCCTGGAGATGAGTAGCTCCGAGGGGAGGCTCAATCTCAGGAGTGTGAGTTTATATTGATATCCTCCAGACGTCGTTGATCCTGGAGATGATATCACCCCCGACGTCGTTGATCCTAGGGAGGTACTCGGACGTGAGACACCCGAGTTGCACGCGTTGCATTGATATCGTGACGGTTTATTGAATATTAAGATTGGATGTTGAGGATGGTGGTATCATGATTGATTTTGAATTAAATTAGCTGTTTTCTTTTATCTTTAATGTATAGAACTCATGTTTTATATGATATGCATGCATGTTTGTGAAAACTGGAGGGTAAGACTATTTTGATAAATGTATTTCTAAACCTTTATTTTTATCCACTCACACCTTTACTGTTCTTGTACCCTCCAGGCCCGTGCATAGGTACTGAGGCTCGTATCGAGGCAGAAGAATAAACAGACCGTTGCGTACTCGAGTTCTGACCGCGTAGGACTTTAATCCTTATTTGTAAATATTTCTTATGCTCTGTAAACCGGTTGACGACTGAGATAGTCAACGGTCCTAAAGACATACCTATCCCTGGTCTGACTATGTGTGTTGTTGGTTATGTTATATTATGTATATATATATATATTTGGGCTACTTTTGGTATTTTAAAATCATAGTCAGACGGGAGCAGGATCATTCACGATTATCGAGGAATAATTGGGATGGGTCCTGTCAAATTGGTATCAGAGCATAGGTTGCGGTCTGAGTTCGGCACATGGTGTGCATGGGTTGTTATACTAATCTGTTTCTGTTTACAGCTACCTCAAAATGCCTCCGCGACGCGAGCCTCGTGCACAGCCTGGCGAAGAGATAGAGTGTCCAGATGTCGAAAGAGCTCAACGTTTAGGGGCAACTAGCTTTACTGGCCAGACCAACCCAGACGAAGCCTATGATTGGATTACCCAGTTGGAGAGGATTTTTGAGATCATGCGATGTCCACCCGGAGACATGGTTCCCTTAGCCACGTTTATGCTGAGTAGTCAGGCGTATAGATGGTGGCGCAGCTTACAGTTGACGGGATTGGATGCCAGCACCCTGACTTGGGAGGACTTCAGGCATCGTTTCCTAGATCAATTCTATCCTCGTTCCTTTCGTAATGCCAAGGAAGTGGAGTTCCTTCAGCTGTAACAAGGAAATATGTCTGTGGCTGATTATGAACAAAAGTTCTTGAACCTAGCTAATTTCGCTCCTCTGTATGTGGCCAATGAAGAAGATAAGTGCAGAAGGTTTGAGCAGGGGTTACAGAATGAGATCCGTGGTGCTGTAACAGTGGGATCGTTTGCTACTCTGAGAGAGTTATCTGATGCTGCCGCTAGAGTTGAGGCAACATTACCAGTACGACAGCAGTTTTCGGGTTTCGGCCGGCGTCGAGAGTGACAATATCAGGGAGCCTCGAACCAAAGATGGCCAAAAAGGGGTGGTTTTAGTTCTGGATCTTCTGGTGGTACTCGACCGAGTTATAGCAGTGGAGGAGGTACGCAGAGATTTGGTGTTCGACCTCAGGTAACAACTCAGTCCAGTGGAACATCTGTGGGATCTACTGCGAGACAGAGTGAGAGATCTAGTCGGCCGAGTTCAGTGACTTGTTTTTCTTGTGGAGAGCCTGGACACATTATAAGGAACTGCCCATACCGGTCAGGTAACAATGGTACAGGTCGGGGGACAGCAGAGCAGAATTTGAATACAGCCTCGACTTCTGACGCAACTGGAGGAAACGGAGTTGGTCGCGGACTTGGTAGATCACGGGGACGTGGTCAGACTTCAGGACCACAGGCTCGAGTGTTTGCAGTAACCCAACAGGAGGCCCGAGCAACTCCGGGAGTGGTGACAGGTATGCTTCCTATTTTTGGTCATGATGCACGTACCTTAATAGACTCGGGTAGCTACGCATTCTTTTGTTTCTTGCACTTATGCAACCTTAGCTGATAGAGAGATTTCTGCACTCGGTTGTGATATGGGAGTCGGTACGCCGACCGGTGATGTTTATGTAGTCAACCAAGTGATACGAGATTATCCTATATTGATAGGAGGTGTGCATTTAGTAGCTGACTTAATATTGTTAGATTTATGTGATTTTGACGTTACTCTTGGGATGGATTGGCTGACAACCCATCATGCCTCAATTGAATGTTTCGAGAAGAAGGTACTACTACGGAGCCCCGGGTTACCGGAGGTGGTATTTCAGGGAGATTAGAGAGCGTTACCCGCCAAAATCATATCCGCCCTCACGGCAGAGAAATTGTTGAGGAAAGGTTGTCAGACCTATTTAGCACAGGTGATTGATGTACGGGATTCACCAGTTAAGGCCGAAGATATTCCCATAGTATGTGAGTTTCCGGATGTGTTTCCTGCGGATTTGCCAGGGTTACCACCACATAGGGAGGTGGAGTTCACGATTGATTTGATCCCTGGTACACGACCCATTTCATTGACTCCTTATCGTTTGGCCCCAGCTGAATTGAAGGAACTGAAGGTGCAACTGCAAGATCTGATTGACATGGGGTTCATTCGACCGAGCGTATCACCGTGGGGAGCCCCCGTGCTATTTGTAAAGAAGAAAGAAGGCAGTTTGAGATTGTGCATGGATTATAGACAGCTCAACAAGGTCACAATCAAGAATAAGTATCCTTTTCCCCGGATTGATGATTTGTTTGATCAATTAAGGGGGGGCCAAGTATTTCTCGAAGATTGATCACCGTTCTGGTTATCATCAGTTGAGGATTCGGGAAGAAGATATTCCAAAAACAGCATTCCGAACTCGGTATGGTCATTATGAGTTTCTAGTAATGCCGTTTGGGTTAACCAATGCACCGGCGGCATTTATGGATCTAATGAACCGAGTATTCCGGAAATATCTGGATCAGTTTGTCATTGTATTTATTGATGATATTTTGGTGTATTCCAAGAGTAAAAAGCTGCATGAGAAACACCTGAGATTTGTGCTTAAGACACTGAGGGAGAACAAGTTGTATGCGAAGTTGAGTAAGTGCCAATTTTGGCTAACCAGTGTGGGATTTCTGGGGCATGTGATTTCTGCAGAAGGCATTTGTGTTGATCCCCAGAAGATTAAGGAAGTCGCAAAATGGGAAAAACCAAAGACAGTAACCGAAGTGAGAAGCTTTTTGGGATTGGCCGGTTACTACAGACGTTTTGTCGATGGATTTGCTACTATTGCCGTTCCACTGACCCAATTGACCAGAAAGGGAGTTAAGTTCATTTGGAATGAAGCTTCTGAGCGAAGTTTTCAAGAATTGAAGAAACGATTGACATCCGCTCCGGTGTTGGTTCTTCCGGATGATAGTGGTGAATTTGACGTGTATACGGATGCATCCTTGCATGGATTGGGGTGCGTGTTGATGCAACATGGTAAGGTAATTGCTTATGCCTCTCGACAGTTAAAACCACATGAACACAATTACCCTACCCACGATCTAGAGCTGGCTGCGGTGGTGCATGCACTCAAGATCTGGCGACACTATTTATATGGTGCCACTTGTAGACTTTTTACGGATCACAAAAGTTTAAAGTACTTTTTCACACAAAAAGAATTAAATGTACGACAAAGAAGATGGCTGGAATTGCTTAAAGATTATGACTGCACGATCGAATATCATCCAGGGAAAGCAAACATAGTGGCGGATGCGTTGAGTAGGAAGTCAGCACATTCTATGGCCCATTTGTAGATGGTACATTTACCCTTATTAGTTGAGCTTCGTCGGACTGGCGCTATGTTGAAACTGGATAACCAAGGTGATTTGGTACCGAGTTTCCAGGTTCGACCAATCCTATTTGATCAGATAATTGAAGCTCAGTTCCAAGACCTTATCTTATGTATTCTCCGGATTGAAGTGGAAGCCGGGGAACGACAGGATTATGCAGTGAGTGAGGATGAAGCCTTGACAAAAGAAGGCAGATTGTGTGTTCCTGCTGATGCTGTGTTAAAGAAGGAAATTTTGGATGAAGCTCATAGTTCAGCATACGCTATGCACCCAGGAGGAACTAAGATGTACCGTACGCTCCGAGAACATTACTGGTGGCCGGGAATGAAACGAGAAATTGCTGAATATGTGAGCAAATGTTTGATATGCCAACAAGTAAAAGCCGAAAGACAAAGAACTTATGGAGCACTGCAACCGCTTCCTATCCCAGAATGGAAATGGGACCATATAACCATGGACTTTGTATTTAAACTTCCGAGGACGCCCAGAAGCCACGATGGAGTTTGGGTGATTGTGGACAGACTTACCAAATCAGCGCATTTCTTACCTGTAAAGGAAGATTTTCAGATGTCCCAGTATGCTAATTTATTCATTAATGAGATCATCCGGTTACATGGTACACCTGCCTCTATTATTTCAGATCGAGATCCACGATTCACCTCTAGATTTTGGCAAAGTTTACAGGAAGCTTTTGGGACGATATTGCATTTCAGTACGGCGTTCCACCCTCAGACAGACGGACAGTCAGAACGAACTATCCAGATCCTGGAAGATATGATGAGGGCATGTGTTCTGCAATTTCAGGGAACTTGGGAGTCACACTTACCATTAATGGAATTCGCCTACAACAATAGCTACCAGGCGAGCATTGGGATGGCACCTTATGAAGCTTTATATGGACGACAATGCAGAACTCCTTTGTGTTGGACAGAAGTGGGCGAAAGAAAATTGTCTAAGTCTGAATTGATTAATCTGACGACGGAGAAGGTCAAACTTATCTGGGAGAGACTCAAAGCGGCCCAGGACATGCAAAAGAGCTACATGGATCCAAGGACGAGAGATCTTGAATTTGCCGTTGGAGATTGGGTTTTCCTGAAGTTATCACCTTGGAAAGGCATAGTACGATTTGGCAGACTCGGGAAATTAAGCCCCCGTTTTATCGGACCTTATGAGATTATCGAGCGGATCGGCCGAGTGGCTTACAGACTAGCATTACTTTCAGAGCTTTCCAGAGTTCATAATGTCTTTCATGTGTCAATGTTGCGAAAGTATGTGTATGACGGGTCCCATGTACTAGAAGAGAAACCTATTGAGCTCAGGGAAGATGTAAGCTTTGAGGAACAACCTGTGCAGATTTTGGATCGAAAAGATAAGGTACTCCGGCGAAAGACGATTCCCCTAGTGAAAGTGCTTTGGCGAAATCAGAATGTAGAAGAAGCTACTTGGGAACCCGAAGCTCAGATGCGAGAACAGTATCCGTACTTGTTTCCGTGAAATTTCGGGGACGAAATTTCCCAAGGGGGGAAGGTTGTAACGCCCCAAAAAATCAAAAATTGTAAAATATTAAAATAATGTGAAAATGACGTTTTTACCCTTAGAAGGACATGGCTAACAGTTGACTTTTTGTTTGGTATACTATTTGTGCATTTTTCTTGTGCCATTGTGTTGGTCTCGGAACGCTGAATCAGTAGACAGGTGGCACGTCGAAAACGGAGTTCGGATGAAGAAGTTACGGGGTTGTGAAGTGTAGGGGTAAAATGGTAATTGTGCTTAAGGGGAAGGGGGGGGGGGTAAAATGGTACTTTCATGTAAAGGCTTTAAGTTAAACAGTGTGAGGGCTGATTCATCCATTTAATGACTGATTCATCACCTTTACATTAGCTATGGACACCTGCCTATGTTGAGAAACCAATTAGTGGCACATGGCTGCTTAGCTGTTTCTTAACCTAACTAAATACCATTAATTAACTTAATCCATTGCTTTGTATTACTGTAGTCGACTAAGAACAACAAAACACAGTGAGAATTCAAAACATCCTCCCTTCATCTTGATCAATTTTCAGTGGAATTAAGTGCAATTAAGTGAGAGATTAGGGACAATTTGGAGAGAAAAACCGAGAGGAAACCGAACAAAATCCAGGGGAAACCTGTACTGGAATACCCGAAACCACCATTGAAGGACCCAAATTTGATTTCGACTTTTGAGATGAATTCGATCGCAATTGAGGTGAGATTTAGCTTCCTGGGAGCTAAACGACTCGAACCCAATCAATTGGAACAAAAATTGGAGGTGAAATCGTGACGATCAGACGCTGCAACTATTTTGAAAAATCGAGCTTGAGTCGAGTTACTTAGAGGTAAAGTTTCATGAAATTGATCTCGATTTCGTGTTCATTATAATCCTATGATGCTTCTGGTGTGAACAATTGAAGGAAACAGGTGAGTTTTGGCTGGGACCCGAAGCGTATAGGTTACGTTTAAATAATATTATTTTATTCCGACGATTCGGAAATTCGTACCTAAGATTATATGATACTCTAGTGACCCTATTTACATGTTTGACAGGCCAAAATATTCTCGGGACACCGGACAAGAACGAACAGCTCGAATCCGAGCAATCTGGACGGTGTGTGAGTGGACTTTTGTTTTCTACCCTAAATGCATGCATATATATTTTAACTGCTTTTAAATGCTTATAATATGATTTAAATTGATTTGACATGATTAATTATGTGATATGATGATTTCCGGATTTTGAGAATATTATATTATTATTATATTGCTTTTGGGCACGAATTTCGAGAAAATCATAAAATTGTGATTTTGGGCGATGGTCTGAGATTTGAGATGGCTTTTGACTTTGAAATTAAATTACATGATTTAATTGAGGAAATTGAATTATAAATGATATGTTAGACATGTATTGAGGGAATTTACTTGTGGTGTGGAAATGCTATATTTCGGGCAGAGACCCTGTTGAACTATTGATTTGATTTTGAGATTTAACTAGTTTTGAAATAAGATTCTTGATTAGTGGTACCATCCTCGGTGATTTGATGGTCTCCTCCAAACGTCGTAGATCCTGGAGTAGTCACGATCCACTGCCTGGAGATGAGTAGCTCCGAGGGGAGGCTCAATCTCAGGAGTGTGAGTTTATATTGATATCCTCCAGACGTCGTTGATCCTGGAGATGATATCACCCCCGACGTCGTTGATCCTGGGGAGGTACTCGGACTTGAGACACCCGAGTTGCACGCGTTGCATTGATATCGTGACGGGTTATTGAATATTAAGATTGGATGTTGAGGATGGTGGTATCATGATTGATTTTGAATTAAATTAACTGTTTTCTTTTATCTTTAATGTCTAGAACTCATGTTTTATATGATATGCATGCATGTTTGTGAAAACTGGAGGGTAAGACTATTTTGATAAATGTATTTCTAAACCTTTATTTTTGTCCACTCACACCTTTACTGTTCTTGTACCCTCCAGGCCCGGGTATAGGTACTGAGGCTCGTATCGAGGCAGAAGAATAAACAGACCATTGCGTACTCGAGTTCTGACCGCGTAGGGCTTTAATCCTTGTTTGTAAATATTTCTTATGCTCTGTAAACCGGTTGACGACTGAGATAGTCAACGGTCCTAAAGACGTACCTATCCCTGGTCTGACTATGTGTGTTGTTGGTTATGTTATATTATGTATTTATATATATATATATATATTTGGACTACTTTTGGTATTTTAAAATCATAGTCAGACGGGAGCAGGATCATTCACGATTATCGAGGAATAATCGGGATGGGTCCTGTCAACGGAGAGGTGGCTTAGCACGGCGGAGGAATCACGGCCCAGGTAAAACATGAAACCCAATTTAGGTTCAAAAATTGGAGATTGAGATTTAGGTTTTATTGGGCTGTTTTGATGTTCAAAGATTGTTCCCAGAGACTAGACGAACTCACAGGGACCAAAAAGAGGAGTTTTGGTGGCTGGAATCACCTAGAAATTGAGTTGGAAGCTTGCCTGAAAACCATCAAGCTTCACAGGTGATTTCTAGACCTTTTTAATCGATTTTGAGTCCATAGATCTCTTGCTGGGATCATTGTGATCATGTAGGTAGAAAAATGGTCGAAAATGGTTGAGGAATGAGTGAGATCGAGCTGGGTCAGATTCGCAGTCCACGTCATCATCTTTCAGAAGCTATCAGTCCACATGGAAAATCAGGTGGTGCAACGTGGTAAGTTGCCAGACACAGTCAACAGCTAGCATGTTAGAATGTCAAACCACATGGACCAATCAGCTGGTGCCAAGTGACAACTTGTCAGGACCTGTCAGGCCTATGTGGTAGCTGACGTGGTAGGTCTAGTCAGCACTATTCGAACACAATAAGGTGGTGCCACGTGGCACTGTGTCAGAGGCTTCAGGGACACGTGGCAAGACAAGTAGACCAATCAGAGAGTGACATATGGCATGTGTTACACCTGACAGGTGTCAGACTTCTTAAGCTGACGTCAGCCGTTAACTGGCATTGACCGCCGTGCACTAACATTGACAGATATTTGACCAGAACGTGGGGGCACATGGACATGAATTTTAAGGTTAAACCAGTCTTGTTTAAAAGGGTTCAACATTCTGAATCCAATGGTGGTGGTTTCAGTAGATTGTAGACCGTTTGGTTGGTCATTTAGAGGTTTTTAGCCTCGAGAAGCATGTCAGGGATGCATTTCCAGTGTCGAGTTTTGTGGGGGTTTAGCATATGAAGTTTTATAGCACATTAGTGAACTTAGACATAACTTTGCCAGACCTGGAGACTTTGGACTAGCTCGGTGATAGATAACACCGAGGTTTAGCATGCAGCGTGGACCGAGTGGGAGTGCACTATTTGTTTTAGAACTGAAATTCATGCATAATTGTTTTGAATGCTTTATTACATGATTTAAGTTGAAATGTTATAATATTGTTATTTGATGAAGATGTGGATTGTAATCATCGGTTTATGAAATGTTTTAGGGATTTCGTGAAAATGAGGTTTTGGGCTTGAGACCCGATGGAATGATGATTTGACTTAGATTTAGAGTCAACGGGAAATTGGAAGGAAAGAATGCATTTCAACTGGATTTGAATAATAATAAATTAGGATTTATAAACAAGTTATGGACACGATTTTCAGGTGGTTTTGTGGAACAGATTTGTGAGAATTATGTCTCGGGCATAGGCCCAATTGTACAGTGTTTAATCCAATTTGAGACATAAATGATTTTAATATGATTTTTCACCTGATTTAGTTACGATTCCACATATACCAACCTGGGTAAGTTGGTTAGTCTCCTCCAGACTTCGAGGATCCTAGAGTAGTCACGGTGCACTTCCTGTGATGAGTGACACCCAAGAGAGGCTCAGGATCAGGAGTGGGAGATTATGATATCGTCCTGGACACTGTAGATCTAAGGTCGGAATCCCATGTTGATATCACCCTAGACGTCGTTGAGTTGGATCTTGGTGAAGTATTCGGAGATGAGACCCCGAGTTGCACGCGTAACATTGTAAATCATAACTGATATTAGTTATAGACATCGTGGATGTTTGAGGATGGGGTATATTGTTTTTCACTGATATGTGTGTCTAGATGTATGTATATGTATGCACGATTTGAACTGTTTTTATACGATTTAACTTAAATGCATCCATGTTTGTAAAACAGAGGGTTAAACTATTGATTTTCCAAAATAAGTTTATAACTTGTTTATTTTTGGTCCACTTACATTTTGACTGTTTTATTGACCCTCCAGGCCGTGATACAGAGACAGGGGCGGATATTGAGGCTGAGACATAGACAGTACTGATGCGTACCTGACACCCGTATATGCTCGATTATGTATGATAGATCCTTATCCCTTGTTTAACAATGTGTTAGTGTACTCTGTATGTTATATTTTAACCCATAAAGGGTATTTTCAGTATTTTGAGTATTATTGTCAGACGGGAGCAGGGCACGTCCCACTGTAGTCCTAGGGGGATTGGGACGAGTCCTGTCAGATTGGTATCCAAACATTAGGAAAGCAAGTCAATGTACTAGCTTAATATGTCGTACTGATATTTGCCTCTTAACTCATAGACATGCCTCCGAGACGAGTACCCCCTGCACAGTCTGATGATGATGTCACTAGGGATTTAGAGGGCGCTAGCATTGAGAGAGTCCAGCGCCTGGGGGTGATTGTAGTTAGTGTTGGGTCTGACCCTGAGGAAGCACACTGGTGGATTGTTCAGATGGAGCGGATCTTCATGGTGATGTGATGCCCTCTAGAAGACCGAGTCATGTTAATCACCTTCTTGCTAGATGGTGATGCCTATGAGTAGTGGTACACCTTGGAGATGTTCGATTGGGATGTTTGGACGGTGACATGGGAGGTCTTCAGAGAGCGTTTTCTGGAGCAGTACTACCCTCACTCTTACCATCACGCCAAGACGGCAGAGTTCTTGTAGACCCGTGTCCGTAAGGCCGTAAGGGAAGTGTAGCAGTGAGAACGCTAGGCCGTAAGGGGGCTGAATTGTAAGATCCGTGTCCTAGAGGGAATGGTAAATGACCCCAGATTCCTGCGAGGAGAATGGTGATGTGCCTTATATGTTTAGGCACACACCTATCTAGCACTAGGCCTTTTGGAACTCACTGGCTTTGAGTTCGGTTGAAACTCCAAAGTTAAGCGAGTTGAGGATGGTGCAATCGCATGATGGGTGACCCACTGGAAAGTTGCACGTGAGCTCCCAAGAACAAAACAGTGAGGGCGAGGCCCAAAGCGGACAATATGGTGCTTGATGGGATTGGTTTTAACATCCAGCCACCATTTTCCCCCATTTTTCTTCCTACATACTCACCTATAACCCAGAAATCGATCTATGGCCTCAAAATCAAGAGAAAAGTCCTAGAAATGACCTATCCGAGCTCGATCTTCACGACCTAGTTTCAAACCTCCTTCCTGCGCAGTTCTGCCATCCTTCTTCGTCGGGTTTGGTCCCTACCAGCTCGTATGAGCTTAGAGAAGCCAACCATGGCATCAGAACACGACCCAAACATCCAAACCCCAATTTCAAAATATCAAACATAAATGGGTTTTGGGTTTGACCTTTTTGTGATTTCCTCAACCGTCCGCGGCAGCTCTATCACGTTCCTCGCCGTCTCCTAGTCTCTCTCTCTCTTTCTCTATAGTCTTAGGAGAGGAAGATGATGATGGAGGTTTGGGGGTGGGTTTCGGGTTAATGCACAAAATGGTAGGGAATGGGAGGTGATGCATGTATGTATGGGTTTGGGCCAAAGGATAAGTGACACTTGTCACTCATCTATTGGTCCAGGCCAGATCTTTAAGGCCCACAAAAGAAAAACTGAAATTCAACAGTCTCGTTTTTCGAGCACCCGAAAAATCGTTCTTGAAATCTTCCATGACCCGTAACTTTCTCGTACGATGTTCAACTTCGACGTGTCATCTATCTGCACACTCGTATCGTCTCCATCTATGTAATGGTCCTCGATCCACGTGCATTTGACCTCTCGGGAAAAAGTCAACATTTTACCTTTCCCAAGGGCAAAATCATAATTTTATCCAAATCGTTTGATAATCCTAGATTAGTCCTTAATCACTTCTCGATAATCCATCATTAACCTTAATTAATCCCGTAGATTCGGGATGGATCCTTACAATCATCCCACCTTAAAGAATTTCCTCCTCGAAATTCACACTAAGCCAATCCATTGTGGAAATCTAATCCTGCCTCCATCGCGAGGTATACGTCCAACACCCATAGTACTCAACAATAACCAAACATCACTCGACGTAAACCACAATCCAACGGTCAATGCTGCAACTCAGCTCATCCTCTATGACCGTATCCAAGAGTGATATATCGTCACCAGAAACCTCCAATGCTCAATCTCAAGCCTCAATGAGACATCGACACTCGTCGATCTCACCTGTCACCTATGTAGGTATGCTCATAATCCAAACTGACAAGTCAATCCTATCGTCCAGCTCAGCTGATAATCCAGGCCGACAATCCTGCTATGCCAAGCTAACATTCTGTTCAGCATTCATCATGACGATCTTTCTCAGTTGACATTCTGCTCAGTCCGGTTCAGTCCTGCTCCTCATCCTACTCAGTAAGAAAATCATAAATCTCTGTCTCACTAGACAGCTCCCAAAGTCCAACACATTCACGACGACCGTAGTGTCCAACTGGTAACTCACGGCTCCACTATGACTTCCTGAGTCACTAACGACACACTCGACTCGTTTTCGAGTCCCAACACTGTACCTTGTGTCACTCAGGGACCAACGCTGTGATCCTGACTCTTCACGAGTCTCAACTGTCATCTCAATCATCCTGTCGATACATATATCAACATCTCACTCATCCTGCCGATATACTCAGGATGCATATGGACCCCATCGAATACTTGCTCTAGTAGAGATAATCATAAAATGAGTCACTAGGGTTCCTTTTGCCCATCTTGGCCCTGAGCTCCATGCTCACACAATCTCTAAACCCTCTAAGCCACTCTACACTAGCGCCTAGTACTCGATGTTTGGTCCTTATACTCAACATGTAATCAACATTGGACCCTGTCCGATTAATATGTCATGTCCATCTTGGACTCAATCTGATGATCATACCACATCAATCAGATGATCAACCCACAACAGTCAAGTTGTCTATCGTGCACTACTCACAGGTGCACCCACATCACAATAGTCAGAAGGCACTACACAGGCCTGCTCAAGGACTGCAGTCACACAACGTCCGTCTACGTACCAATATCCACACTTAAGTCCATGTACCACCACAATCTCGGATCTTATCCGTATATCATAGGACCGTACATGATACTTACGTCCACTCTGAGTCCTCTCGGATGCCTAACAAACTCCAGAGGCAATCCAACCACATAAGTCTCTCAGGAATATTTCCCAGCAATCATCTCAAATCAAATCAATTTGACTTCTTCCAGAGTCAATCACATCAACGACTATCAACACGAGCATAAACTCCACCCGAAAATCTATGACACTCATCCAATCCGAGTGAATCCAATTTGAATCATCATCATTAGCTGACACCAATCTGACATGATCTCTATCCTCAACCAATTCATTACATAGTCCCAATCAGTCCAAAACGGCTTGATGCATAAGCATTTCGATTATCTCGATCATCAATCACTTGATCCATGACCCAAATCGGTCCAAAACTTCCCGATCCTTAACAATCTCGATTCAAACTACCAATCCACCCGAGGATCCATACAAACTCTATCAGCCAAACGTGTTATGACCCATAATACCAACACGGGTCCACCTAAACTGATGCTCATTCATCATGTCCAGTAACACCAAGCATCATCTACTCTTCAAGTCATTCAAATTTAGCTCCCAGTCTAGGTATCAAGTTTTTAAACCCTCTTTGAACTCAAGAGAAATTACAACCATGTTGCAAGCATATAAGAAGGAAATGACAAGTCTCCTTCACCAACCAATAATATATGTTGATGGCTACTGTCGTGATCCTCCCACAACTGCATCACTCCTCAATCAGCTCGACCTCTACAAGCTTATACATCCATGAGTGATGAGGAGTTCACTAGGAACTTTCAGGAGAAGTATATTTACTACCTATCTTTTCATATCTAACTTTCGAAGTTTCATGGATTCAACTTCCAAAGTACGATGGAACTTCAAAAAGAACATTGGAGAACCTCATAATGACATTCCAAGTCAAGTTAATCCTAATTCAACAAAGAACACTGGTTTGAGTTCGGTTGGAACTCTAAAATTAAGCGAGTTAAGGCAGGTACAATCCCATGATGGGTAACCCACTGGGAAGTTGTACGTGAGCTCCCAAAAACAAAACAGTGAGGGTGAGGTCCAAAGCAGACAATATGGTATTAGATGGGCGAGGCCTAGTGCTAGATAGGTGTGTGCCTAGATATATAAGGCACTTCACCTTTCCTTTCCCGGGCGATGTGGGATTGTTCACCGCTCTTCTCAAGAAACGGGTCTTACAATCCATCCCCCTTGGGGCCCACCATCCTCGCTGGCACACTTCTGGTTAGGGTCCCGCTCCGATACCATTCTGCCAGGACCCATCCCATCTAGAACCATATTGGGCCTCACCCTCACGGTTTTATTTTTGAGAGCTCATGTGAAACTTCTCAGTGGGTCACTAATCATAGGATTGCACCAGCCTCAACTCGCTTAACTTTGGAGTTCCAACCGAACTCAAAGCTAGTGAGCTCCCAAAAGGCCTAGCTCTAGATAGGTGCGTGCTTTACACATATAAGGGTACTTCACCTTTTCCTCCCCTAGCGATGTGGGATTATTCACCATTCTTCTCAAGACATGAGTCTTACAACCTGCCATGTGCCACACCCTGATTAGTGCAACGTGTCACCCTCTAACACTACCAAGTCATGTGATGACGCCATATGCTGATGTCATCACTAACACGTGTTACTAACATGTCAGCTCTGAAACCGAACACCCTACCATGTGGCACCACCTCGTTGGTCCACGTGGTCTGATAATGCTGACATGGACCAGCCACGTCAGCTGCCACGTTATCTGGCACACTCTGACAGCTCGCCATGTTGCACCATCTCATTGGTCCACGTGGTCTGACAACGTCTAATGTGGCACTGCCACATCACTACTGACTGGACCTACACCTGGCCACATGTCATCTTCTGGTTGGCCACGTGGCCTGACACGTCTGACAGATGATGATGTGGACTACCACAGGTCAACCCATTTGATTGTAACGGGTCAATTTGACCCGTTACCTCGACCCGGCCATTTCTCAACCATGCGACCACCATTTTCCCTCATTTTTCTTCCTACATACTCATCTCTAACCCGAAAATCAATCTATTGCCTCAAAATCAAGAGAAAAGTCCTAGAAATTACCTGTCCAAGCTCGATCTTCACAGCCCAATTTCAAACCTCCTTCTAGGACGGTTCCGCCGTCCTTCCTCGTCCATTTTGGGTCCCTACCAGCTCGTATGATCTGAGAGAAGAAAACCATAGTATCAGAACAAACCCCAAACTTCCAAAACGCAATTTCAAATTTTCAAACATAAATGGGTTTCCGGATTTACCTTTTTCTGGTTTCCTCTGTCGTCCACGCCCGCTCTGTCTCATCCTCGCCATCTCTGAGTCTTTTACTCACCCTCAGTCTCTCTCTCTCTCTCTCTCTCTCTCTCTCTCTCTCTCTCTTTCTCTTTCTCTTTCTCTCTCTCTCTCTCTCACTCTGGCCTTAGCTGAAGAAGATGATGATGGAGGTTTAGAGGTGGGTATCAGGTTAATGCACAAAATGAAAAGGAACGGGAGGTGATGCATGTATGTATGGGTTTGGGCCAAAGGGTGAGTGACATTTGTCACTTATCTATTGGTCCAGGCCAGATCTTTTGGGCCTATAAAAGACAAACTGAAATTCAACCGTCTCATTTTTCGTGCAATCGGGAATAGTTCTTGAAATCTTCCATGACACGTAACTTTCCCATAAGATGTTTGATTTCAATGTGTCACCTATCTACATAAATGTATCGTCTTGATCTACGTAATGGTCTTTGGTCCATGTACTTTTGACCTCCCTGGTCAAAAGTCAACATTTTGCCCTTCCCAAGGACAAAGTTCTAATTTTACCCAAATTGTTCGATAATCCTTAATTGGTCCTTAATTACTTCTCGATAATCCATCATTAAACTTAATTAATCTCGTAGATTTGGGACGGGTCCTTACATCTCTCGATTGAGGGACTTGGGGGACTACAAAGTATACTTCCCACCGAGTCTCCAAGAAAAAGGCAAGCCCCTAATCGAGAATTCCACATCGGTCAAGAACTTGAGGGACTTCTATCGATACCATACTAGACCAGACTCACTGAGCCATATGCCTAAAGCCTAAATGCGAAATAAAGACCCAGTGCTCAATAAAAACAAACAACAAAGATGATAACATTAACCTAAACAACCCTTGCAAAGGGCCAGTCATGGGATGGCACGTGGACACATCTTCACCATCGATCTACATGCCACATGTCAGCACTACAATAAAGGTGCATTTATCATATATCGAAACGATCAACAAAGACTACCCTTAAGCACCCATACAAAAGGGGTGCATATTTCCCAATAAGGTAGCTATTATTCACTATTCACTACCACTTTTCCAAATTACTACTTTTTGTTTCATCTTTCAAGCAAACCTTACTGACTTGACCATCAGAGAGCCTTAGGTTGGCACCACACCAGGTGCTCATCCTAAAGGAAGACCCATTGCTCTTCCTAGTCTGTAGGTTACGAGGAGGGACACATGGCAAATGGTGATGGGATAATGATTAATCCTAAGTTGGAATATTTTGTTTTTCAATACATATCAACTTTTGATTTCAATGGAACTATTCTTGTTCCAATGTTTTTGGATTGGACTCTTCTTTAAATCAAAACTAATTAGTAAATATGCAGAAAAAGTTGCTTGATATTGGATTGGCGTGGGATGTGTATACTTCCGATGCTATTGTGAATGCTTATTACAAGCTTGGAGGAATAAAGGAGGCTCAGGCATTATTTGATGGGATTTTGGAAAGGGATGTGGTGTTGTGAAATACAATGGCCAAGGCAATATTGTAACGACCTGTCCCGAAATTCGGGATTAGATTAGTCACTAATCTTGATTAGTGAGGTTGAACGGTGGTTAGTAGGGCGGGAATCGGACAAATGTGCAAAATGACCGTTTTGCCCCTGGTCGTGGGCAAAATGTTGACTTATTGATCGGGCGGTCAAACGGACTTTAACGAATGACCGTGACGTAGTTCGGGATGTCACGAGTTCATAGACAGGTGGCACGTTAGATTCCGACATTCGTTAGAGAAAGTTATGATGTTCGGAAGTTGAGGGGTATTTTGGTAATTTGGCTTATTAGGGGCCTAATGTTGACTTTTTGACCGGGAGGTCCGATGGACGAGGGCCAAGGACCGTTACGTAGGTATCGTCGATACGAATCCAACGACAGGCGGCATGCCGAAATCGAAGATTCGACGACGAAGTTATGGTCAAGAAAACGAATTTACGAACCGAGGCTCGGATTAAAATAATAATATAATAATGAATAGTGACCGTTGACTGTGCACATCCGGATGAGTGACATGTGTCACCCATCTCTTGTTTCCAGCTCCTTGTTTCCCTCCAAACATCATCATTACTACATCATCATCATCTAATCCACCATTTCCCCTAATTTTCTCCTCTTTGTCTTCAAACGTGCACAAAATATTGGGGGAATCAGATTTGGGGAGATTTGGCTCCCTTCTTCTGCTGTTCTTGAGAGAAAATGTGAGAGTAAGATGATTGAATAAAGGGGAAACACGAGGGATTGAGTGTGGGTTGAATTTTGGATTTTGGATTTCGGGAAAATTGGGGGGAAAATTCGAATTGGAGGATTTGAGCCGTGAGGATCGAATTGGTGATTACTTCGAGCTTCCTGGGATCACAATGATCATAATTGCCCAAGAAACGAGATGAATTGGTGCTGTTTTGGCTCTGATCACACTTGGTGACAGAGGAGGAAAATCGAGTTTGAGTCGTGGAGTTGGAGGCTTCGATGGACGGAATTGAGTGTGGGGGAAACTACTTCTCATGATCCCACGATGCTTCTGGGTTCGTCAATTGAAGGAACATGGATGTGGTTGACGGACTTCCATGGTTGCACAGTGTACGGATGTTCGAGCTCGAGTCGTGACGATTGAGCGCAGGATTGAAGCAATTGAGTTGGGGGAAATGCTTAACGGAGTCCATGGAAGCTTCTGGTTGAATCAATTTAAGGAAATCAATTGGAATTGAAGGAGTTCCATGATTGCACAGTAACCGGTGTGTTCTTCGTGGATCATCGTTGAAGTCGTGGAATTGTAGGTAATGTTTTGTGTAATCAACGTTACAGAACCTTAATTTAACTTATAAGAAAACTAACTGAATGATCATTGGAAGATTTAAGGGTCGAATTGATGGGATTGGAACCGGGGTCGTCTCGCGGGTAAACTGGGACCCGTTTACCAGACAAACGGGTTGGGGCTTGGTGACACTGTAGCAGGGCGCGTGGTTTCACGCGCAGCCACTCACGGCGGCGCGTGACGGCGCGTGGGCACGAATCTTGAGGTGAGGTCAACATGACTTCTGTCCTATTTAATGTAACGGACATTTTGGGATTGGTTTCGTGTCGATCGGACACCGTCTCGATATTTTCGGGATGTCCGAAGGTTTTAAATTAAGTTTAAAAATAAGTAAAAATTCGGGAAAATTACGGGACTTTGATAGGATGTAAATGTTGAGGTTAGTGACCCTCTAATGTGATTTGGACGGGATTGGGAGTCCCGGGTGATAGTGGTGTGGGCCCGGGGAGGGCCGGGTGGCACGCGTATCGAGGCAGTACCGTTAAAACGGTCTGTGAGTGGACTTTGGTTTTATAAATCCTATGCATGCTTAAATGTGATATATGGTTTATATACATGATTTCTATGATGGTATTTGTGAGCATCGATTTCGGGTATGTTGCACGTATTTCGAGGTGTTTTCCGTATTTCACGTATATCGGGATTAACGGTTTATTTGTGGTTTTGCGTGCCTGTGGTTAAATAAATAATATGATAAACCGGTTTTTATATTGGAAAGATGAATTCGGGCTTGAGGCCCACTTGTTTTGGAAATCTCAGACTTGGAGTCCATTTGAGTACGTAATCGGGGCTGCGGGCCCAGTTGGTTTATAAGTCGGGATGCGGGCTCAGTTGGTATATAAATCGGGCCGTGGGCCCAGTGGTTCATAAAGTCGGGGCATGAGGCCCAGTTGGATTAAAATGGTGATTTCGGGTCAGGGACCCTAAATGGAAATGTGTTGTTTTATGGAAAATTCGGGCAGGGCCCATTATGATGTTGTGAAAATGAATTAATAAAAGTGTTTTCCATATACCATCTTGATACAAGGATATATGATGGTCTCCTCCAGATGTCTAGGACACTGGGGAAGTCACGGTGCATTGCCTGCGAAGGGTCACCATACGGAGCAGCCGACCGTATGATGACTCAGGAGCAGGATTGCTATGATTGACGTCTGGGACGTCAGACATCAGGGATGTCAGATATATGGACCTGGAGAGACCCCGGGCAGCACGCGTAGCTTATGAAACCGTGAGATATGACGTCAGGGGATGTCTCGCATCAGGGATGCTTGTGATGGTAATGGTAAAATACGAATTAATGAAATGGCTTTCCGGGTGGATTTATGATTATATGATTTTAATGGATTGATGTTCATATATGGTTTTGGGTGGTGACCCACATGGTTGTTTATGTATAGTTATGGTATTACACAGTTTTGGGATGTGTTCCCACACTTGGTTTTTGGTTAACGGTTTTTGGGCTAAGGCCCTAATGGCTCGGTTGAGCAAGACGTTTTGGTTACTGGTTTCTTGTGGCATGCATACGTTTTTATTGGAGGGCATAAATGTCTTATAAATGTATTTGGTAAACTTATTGGTTTTTGTCCACTCACAGCTTTTGGTTTTAATGCCCTTCAGGTTGATCACGGATGGCGATTGCAGCAAAGACTGGACATTGCACACCTCCTCCATCGATCCTTGCGCACTCTGGATGCCCCGTTGGGCAGTGGCTCTTGGTTATCCCTTGTCCGACACCCCTTGTTGGACAGGAGACAGGGCACATTCCACGGTAATCCCGGGGGGATTGGATGGGTCCTGTCAACTTGGTATTAGAGCACGGTTGCTCTATTGTTGTGCGCAGGTCGAGGGTGTGATGTCTCGTTGGGCTGCAATTCGTTATCAACCCTGATAGATAGTTTTTGGGTTTGGATAGTGGATGGAGTGTGATTGGCCCGATACGCGCCGTGCGTTAATGTGATTCGACCCCAAGTGGGGTTGATTGTGATGAAACTTGGTATTGTTGGGACCGACGGTTCGGTCATGTAATATTAAACTTTTGTGCTGCTAGATGCAGCTAGGTTCGGGGAACCTCATGTGAGTAATGGTTTAAAAATGTGAACCCTTGTGGTGGTTTCTAGTGTGAGGGATGTTGGTTCATCAGAGTTGGCCGATTGACCTAGTGGTGGAACCCACGTTGATGGGATGGTAGGATTGGATTTGACGTCTATTCGATGTCAGGACCGCGGGGTCGGTCAGGTTGTGAATTTTATATTACGGAAGTGGTTGGGTTCGGTTGAACCATAGGATGTGATTGTGGAACCCTAGTGTATGATGAATTTAAAAAGGTAAACCTTAATTGCGATTAGTGGATGAGAACTTGTGCTGCGACGAGCGGCTGAGGTCATGGATGACCATGTGGATGGCTCTGGTGAGTCTCGTCAGAACTATGGGATTCGATTTATGGATACGGTTCTGAGATAAATTATGGAATCCCGTGTTGGATCGGGTATTAGTGTAAGGTATGGATGCGGATCTCGATAGCAATGACAGTTAGTCGGTAGTCATATAGAGATGACTGGCTATCGAGGGCAATTAGTGTGGTTATAATACTTGGGGATCAGGGGACGTTCAGGAACGTTCATTTTCCTGATGTGGATTGTCAAGAGTAGTGGTACCCATAGTCGTGCGGTACGGGATCGTCGTTCGGTATGAACGGAGATCCAGGATTGTCGTATTTGCACACGGTGTGCAAGTATGAATGTTTTTGGGTTGGTACTTTTGTGCTGATGCTAGTATGGATGCCTGTGTGCTGATACTAGTGTTGTTGATAGTGTGTTGGTGCTGGTACTAGCGCTGGCGCTAGTGTCGGTAATGGTGTTGACGATGAGCCACAAGGTTGGGGTGTGACTCCGTCCTGATGAACATATGTTCGGTTCGTTGAGATTCGGTAGTGGTTGAGTGATGGACTGGATGGGATCCAGTTAAGATTGTGCTGTGTTGGGATAAGTCCCAATGGTGGTGAGATAACCAGTAAGGAGTGGATTAAAAAGGTATAATTGAGAACTTGGAAAACCGAGTGTTGAACCTGTAAAGGTTGGGATGTGCGAACGGGACAATAACGGATCTGATTGTGGACACGTGGTTGTCCAAGTGAGTTGAGGAGGTAGGAAGTCTAGCGGTTGGACTTGACGTCTTGTTGGGAGCATGTCTGTTTCCAACATGGTTGGAACCTTAGTGTCGAGGAGAGTTGTGATTGGGGAACGAGAGTGGTGCTCGTTTTTGGTGATTGGTATTCCGAAGTCATTAGGGTTGACTTCTTGCTTTCTGCCCTGGCAGACATTGACTGTAGTTACCAGTACGTTGAGCGTGTATTGGTTGGTGGGCCCATATGTGTTGTGAGGTCATTAGGAGGAGCTACGTATTCAAAATTAGGTAAATGAGATTTCTCATTTTCTGCTTGGTGGCAGACGATGTGGTGTCACATGACGTGGTGAGTACAGTGAGTTTTGTTGCATCCACGTAGGATGAGTTTTGACGTCATCATTCTTGGATCATCCTTGGTTTTCCTAGGTAGAAAGACAAGGATCGATACGAACTTGGGTGTGTGAGTCGTAAATGACGGGATTGAACTTCTTTTCGAAGTGGGGCCCGTCTGGTATTCTACTCGGGTGAGTAGGTTTTCAAGGTAGTTGAATTTTGTCAACCTTAGACGTGTGGAGGTTGGATTGGCTTCCCTATGAAGTCAATCAAGTGTATTGAACGGGTAACCGATAGGTTCGATTTTGGTGTGTCTTGGTAAATGTGACGAGATTTCGGGAATTGGAATCGAATTTCTGGGTGACGATTCAGGATTCGATTTGGAACTTGAAAGTATATTTCTAGATTTGGGTACGGAATGATTATTCCAAATGCTAGCTTACGGAATAATGATTTCGGATTCGGATTTGGATATGAATTAAAATGTGATGTCTGGGCTTGGATCCGGGATTTCTTACGAAATTGCGGATTCAGATTCGGAATTGGAACTAGATGTTGGGTGGAGTTTCAATTTGTCTCATGCTGGATTGGGCAAACGTACTCCATTATTGAAACGCGTTCGGCTATGACCTAGGTGGTTGTAGTCTGGTTATTAGGTAGATGTGTGTACTTCGTACATGGTTCGAGGTACAATACCTTGTAGACTTGTGATGTCTAGTTACGGTATACGGGATATACCCGAGGTGTGTCGGTGAACGTGTTGGTAGTCGGATTGGTTCCGATACCATGGGATTGGTTGTGGACCGGACATTACTATGCAATGGGTCATGGTAATTCCAATGTGTTTAATTACACACGAGTCGGGTGAAAATGTCGGTAAGTGTATTTGTGAGTCAAGTACGTTGGTGGCATGTGTAGCCACAAGTGAGTCTAGTGTCAGATTTTCGATTGACAACAACTGTGTGGTGACAGATTGTCAGGATGTGTCAACATAGATTGTTGAGTGGGGTCAGCTGACTCCTAGTGGTAGTGGGAAAGGAACCGTCGAGTTGTTGCGTCAACGAGAGGGTTGATTTGACAAGTGGTGTCAAATTCGAAACAAGTAGTTTCAGTCATCCAACGAGGTCGAATGTAGTCGTTGCGTTTTGAGTACTGGTGGTACGTTTGGTTGTAGAAGAGTTTTGTCTAATTAGTTGGTGTACGGGTGTACACGTGTTACGAGGTCGATTCCACTTTCCACGGGGTGTTTGTGGAATCAGGGTAGTCGAGTTTCGAGAGCGAAACTAATTAAGGGGGGAAGTACGTTGAGATTAGATCGGTTGGAATTTCGAGGACAAAATTTATTAAGGATGGAAGATTGTAACGACCTATCCCGAATTCCGGGATTAGATTAGTCACTAATCTTGATTAGTGAGGTTGAACGGTGGTTAGTAGGGCGGAATCGGACAAATGTGCAAAATGACCATTTTGCCCCTAGTCGTGGGGAAAATGTTGAGTTTTTGATCGGGCGGTCAAACGGACTTTGACCGATGACCGTGACGTAGTTCGGGATGTCACGAGTTCATAGACAGGTGGCACGTTCGATTCCGACATTCGTAGAGAAAGTTATGATGTTCGGAAGTTGAGGGGTATTTTGGTAATTTGGCTTATTAGGGGCCAAATGTTGACTTTTTGACCGGGAGGTCCGATGGACGAGGGCCAAGGACCGTTACGTAGGTATCGTCGATACGAATCCAACGACAGGCGGCATGCCGAAATCGGAGATTCGACGACGAAGTTATGGTCAAGAAAACGAATTGACGAACCTAGGCTCGGATTAAAATAATAATAAAATAATGAATAGTGACCGGTTGACTGTGCACATCCGGATGAGGTGACAAGTGTCACCCCATCCCTTGTTTCCAGCTCCTTGTTTCCCTCCAAAACATCATCATTACTACATCATCATCATCTAATCCACCATTTCCCCTAATTTTCTCCTCTTTGTCTTCAAACCGTGCACAAATAAACGGGGAAACACGAGGGATTGAGTGTGGGTTGAATTTTGGATTTTGGATTTCGGGAAAATTGGGGGGAAAATTCGAATTGGAGGATTTGAGGCCGTGAGGATCGAATTGGTGATTACTTCGAGCTTCCTGGGATCACAACGATCATAATTGCCGAAGAAACGAGATGAATTGCTCTTTTGGCTCTGATCACACTTGGTGACAGAGGAGGAAAATCGAGTTTGAGTCGTGGAGTTGGAGGCTTCGATGGACGGAAATGAGGTGGGGAAACTACTTCTCATGATCCCACGATGCTTCTGGGTTTGTCAATTGAAGGAAAACGGCTGTGGTTGTCGGACTTCCATGGTTGCACAGTGTACGGATGTTCGAGCTCGAGTCGTGACGATTGAGCGCAGGATTGAAGCAATTGAGTTGGGGGAAATGCTTAACGGAGTCCATGGAAGCTTCTGGTTGAATCAATTTAAGGAAATCAATTGGAATTGAAGGAGTTCCATGATTGCACAGTAACCGGGTGTTCTTCGTGGATCATCGTTGAATCGTGGAATTGTAGGTAATGTTTTGTGTAATCAACGTTACAGAACCTTAATTTAACTTATAAAGAAACTAACTGAATGATCATTGGAAGATTTAAGGTCGAATTGATAGGATTGGGAACCGGGTCGTCTCGCGGGTAAACTGGACCCGTTTACCAGACAAACGGGTTGGGCTGGTGACACTGTAGCAGGCGCGTGGGTTTCACGCGCAGCCACTCACGGCGGCGCGTGACGGCGCGTGGGCATGAATCTCGAGGTGAGGTCAACATGACTTCTGTCCTATTTAATGTAACGGACATTTTGGGATTGGTTTTGTGTCGATCGGACACCGTCTCGATATTTTTCGTGATGTCCGAAGGTTTTAAATTAAGTTTAAAAATAAGTAAAAATTTGGGAAAATTACGGGACTTTGATAGGATGTAAATGTTGAGGTTAGTGACCCTCTAATGTGATTTGGACAGGATTGGGAGGTCCCGGGTGATAGTGGTGTGGCCCGGGAGGGCCGGTGGCACACGTATCGAGGCATACCGTTAAAACGGTCTGTGAGTGGACTTTGGTTTTATAAATCCTATGCATGCTTAAATGTGATATATGGTTTATATACATGATTTCTATGATGGTATTTGTGAGCATTGATTTCGGGTATGTTACACGTATTTCGAGGTGTTTTCCGTATTTCACGTATATCGGGATTAACGGTTTATTTGTGGTTTTGCGTGCTTGTGGTTAAATAAATAATATGATAAAACGATTTTTATATTGGAAAGATGAATTCGGGCTTGAGGCCCACTTGTTTTGGAAATCTCGGACTTGGAGTCCATTTGAGTACGTAATCGGGCTGCGGGCCCAGTTGGTTTATAAGTCGGGCTGCGGGCTCAGTTGGTTTATAAATCGGGCCGTGGGCCCAGTGGTTCATAAAGTCGGGCATGAGGCTCAGTTGGATTAAAATGGTGATTTCGGGTCAGGGACCCTAAATGGAAATGTGTTGTTTTATGGATAATTCGGGCAGGGCCCATTATGATGTTGTGAAATGAATTAATAAAACTATTTTCCATATACCATCTTGATACAAGGATATATGATGGTCTCCTCCAGATGTCTAGGACACTGGGGAAGTCACGGTGCATTACCTGCGAAGGGTCACCATACGGAGCAGCCGGACCGTATGATGACTGAGGAGCAGGATTGCTATGATTGACGTCTGGGACGTCAGACATCAGGGATGTCAGATATATGGACCCGGAGAGACCCCGGGCAGCACGCGTAGCTTATGAAACCGTGAGATATGACGTCAGGGACGTCTCGCATCAGGGATGCTGTGATGGTAATGGTAAAATACGAATTAATGAAATGGCTTTCCGGGTGGATTTATGATTATATGATTTTAATGGATTGATGTTCATTTATGATTTTGGGTGGTGACCCACATGGTTGTTTATGTATAGTTATGGTATTTCACAGTTTTGGGCTGAGTTCCCACACTTGGTTTTTGGTTAACGGTTTTTGGGCTAAGGCCCTAATGGCTCGGTTGAGCAAACGTTTTGGTTACTGGTTTTTGTGGCATGCATACGTTTTTATTGGAGGGCATAAATGTCTTATAAATGTATTTGGTAAACTTATTGGTTTTTGTCCACTCACAGCTTTTGGTTTTAATGCCCTTCAGGTTGATCACGGATGCGATTGCAGCAGAGACTGGGACATTGCACACCTCCTCCATCAATCCTTGCGCACTCTGGATGCCCCGTTGGGCAGTGGCTCTTGGTTATCCCTTGTCCGACACCCCTTGTTGGATGGGAGCAGGGCACATTCCATGGTAATCCCGGGGGGATTGGGATGGGTCCTGTCGCATATGTGGAAATGGGTGTTCAGAAAGAAGGTTCTCTTAGTTTTATCGGAATGAATTGCCTCCTGATGAGGTCATTGTGCATTTTTTTCTCAGTGGGATTGACAAAGTTGATTCATATGATGGCAAGAGGCACATCTAACACATTTAAGCATATTGAATAAAATTAATTTTGTATGATACCAAGTCGGAGTGGTCAGACATATACTTGTGGAACAAGACATTATCTGAGTAGTGTTCTAAGACCTGACTAATTTACTATTGCATGTGTTTTAAGGGCCACCAGTTGGGGCTTTCTAATCAAAGCATCGACATCTGCAACTAAAAAGGAGCAGTAAATCGCTGATTGAAAAGCCAGGTTAGTATAGTTCCCTCTAGAAGACCTAGTAGGACTATAGTTAGTAGTAGTATACATTAGGTAGTAATGTGCTAATTACTAACACACAATTTAATACTCTGCAAAAGTTGTAGTATGTAGTATAGGATAAGAAATTATCGATCTATGATAGGGATTAGAGGGCTTTCTAATTAACATGAAAGAAAAAGAAATGACAACCAAATAAAATGATTAAATTAGGGGAGGTGCGAGATTTGGATTCAGTCTAACAAAACTAATGCAAATGTAACAAAAATTAAGGTAAGGTTGAAATGTGAGAAATTAGCTAAAGGTTCAATCTCCACACACCAAACATATGCACATGAATTAATTCTCCAGAAATTTCTTTACAAAGTAGTGAAGTATAATGTCTATAATTAATTATGAACTGCATTAATTAATCCTGTCATTTTCCCTGAGTTTATTAAATTAAACTTCGTGTCATTTTCAAATCATTCTCTTCACATCATCTAATCATGAGCTGAAAGTCAAATGAACATATAGAGATCATTAAACTCTATGGAAAATTTAGACCTTATCTAGACAAACATAAGTATGAACCGTATCTTAGTTAAACCCAAGTTTTGCTTAACATTATCAACATTCATTGATAGTTACTACTTATGAATATATGATCATAACTATTAGGTGAAAATCTCTTATATTCTAACATTATCAAGTCCTAGCATGCTTACAAGTTTCTGTCCTAACAACCTTACATGAATGAGTTCTCCATCAAACAGTTAAGCAAAACACAATCATCAATAAGAAAGGAAATTCTGAATTTAAGTAATCCATTAAGCACATATTTTGGGCTTTGAAATCACCCCTAGCTATAAGAAAAAAATTCTAGGCATATTCATCATGTTTGAAATGCAAAACATAATTAATTATGAATTAGACAATAAAATAAAAGATATAGAGATGAACGACAAACGACACGATCATGATTTAGAATGATGGAAGAGATGGATATATGGTTGTTGTTGTGCCGCTGCCAAGTCAAAAAAGGTGGACTTGTCATGCTGCTTACTTGAGAAGAGTGCAAAGAGGGCTGCTGTTGTGCAGGAATTTCTCCTTGCTACGGCAGGGAGAGAAGGGAGAGAAGCGGTGAAAATGGATTTTTGTTTTGTTTTTCTTTTCTTATGGGTCAAAGAGAGAGCAACTTCTTTTTGTTTCCAAGGCAAAGATTTAGCCACCAAGGTGGACTTATTTTCTCCTCCTCCGTCTCTTGTTCTGCTGCATTTTCCTTCTTTGTCAAACGCTCCTCCAATCAATGACCAAAACTGCCACCCTGCAAAATGAATGAGAACGGTTGGACTACTAAAGGTGTTTATGCCCATTTAATTGTGAGTTAAATACTACAATTGATATGGGATAAATACTACACTAAAGTGACGGAGAGAGATGAATATTATCTATTTTTAGTTTTGAAAACCAGCTACCTCTTTTGTCTGTTCATTGATGAGAGTATGAAATCCTGATCAGCCTAACCTTACTATATTAAAACCTCTGTAACTCTTGAAAATTCTAATTAACGAGCCGTAAAAATTACTAGAAACTAGACTTCTATATCTTTCAACCGATATATGGCACATTGTGTAATGACCCGTCCCTGATTTTAAGGATTAATCAAGAGTTAATTATGGATTAGGGAGGCTAATCGAGGAGTATCGGACGTTCAAGGCGAAATTACGATTTTGCCCCTAGATGAGGGTAAAAAGTTGACTTTTGACCCGGGAGATCCGATACCCGAGTGCTGAGGACCGTTACGTAGATCGAGTCGATACGAGTCCATAGACAGGCGGCACATTGAAATCGAACATTCGACAGGAAAGTTACGGTTCACTGAAGTTTCGTGGAACTATTGTACATTTTACGAGATGGGGGGACTTTTGTCATTCAGTGGGGCCCAGATATTTTAGACATGCCTAACGGATGAGTGACAAGTGTCACTCATCCATTTCCCACCTGACACAGATGCATGCATATCCATCCCCTTTCTTCCATTCGATCAACTAAGTCTGAAACCCCATCGAACCATCACCCCAATCCCTTCCCCGCACCTGATTTCCATCTGAGAGAGAGACAGAGAGGGACTGAGGAGCTAGGACACGGTGAGAGATGAGGCTGCGACGCCGTGGACGGCAGAGGAACTACAAATCGCGTAGGTACGATTTTGAATTCAAATTCAGATTTTCGTATATAGATGTTATGGGTGTTTTCTAGTGATTGGATTGAGTCTTTTGGGTTAGTATGAACATCTAGGGAATGGTTTGGATGGTGGATGACGGTTGAACAGCCTAGGGGAACGGCTGGAAGTTTGGACTGTGAAGGGTGAATCGAACTAAGGGGTTCTAGAAGGTTTTTCTTAGTTCTAATCATATGGGTAGGTTACTAGGGATGAGGCAAAGGGATCGGAATTGAAAAAGAGTCGAAATGGGGTTGAAATGAGGGAGGAAAATTTGTGAACCGGTTTCGTCGGTTTGGGTGGACCGAAGTTGCAGAACCGGTTTGAACTGGCTAGTCTACGAAGGTGGAAGACGACCGTTTCCCAGCGCGTGGGGAAGAATTTGGGGAAAGTGTTCAACACATGAAATCATCCTTTCGATATAACGAACATTTTGGGACATGTTTTGAGTCGATCGGACATCGTTTCGATATAATTTGGGATGTCCAACGGTTTAGGATCGAGTTTAAAATATGTTAAAAATCCCGAAAAATTAGGGGGCTTTAATGAGAGGTTATTAAAGTAGTTAGTAACCCTCTAGCATGATTTGGACAGGTTTTGGGAACCCCAGAGATGGTGATTGGCCTGGGAAGGGCTTATGGCTCGTGTATTGAGGCGCAGCTTGGACGGTCTTTGAGTGGACCTTGCTTTGTAAATTTTGATGCATGCATAAATGTTTTATATGTTTTATATTGATGATTTGAGATGCCATGAGTGCATATGATTTAATTATAATTATTGGGAATTTTCGGAGGTAAATGCATCATTGCACGTAGTTCGAGGTTTCTGTTTTATATGATGTTTGTGCTTCGGTCAAGTGTACTACGTGCATATGTTTTGCACGGTTTATATGTGATTCTGAAGGTTTCATGGAGAGGCGTGAAACCGAGGAATTGGTTTATGGTTTTTGAGGATTTCACGGGGATGCGTGAAATCGAGATTCCAGCATGAGTCCCAATTGAAAGATAATTTGAAAGGTGTTTTGGAAATGTGGAACCGGGCATGAGACCCATTTGGTTGGAAACCATCGGACTTAGAGTCCATTTGATTTGATGAGAAAATGGGCTGAAGGCCCATTTGGTTTATATGATTGGGAAGAGGCCCCGTTGGTTTACGAATTAGGGCATGAGGCCCAGTTATGACTTTTGAATGTGATTTCGGGTCGGGGACCTAAAGGGATTTGGATTTGCGATGGTTTTATGGAAAACCCGGGCGTAGCCCTTTGAACGGTTTTGAAACGAAATATGAAACTATTTTCGGTATACCATCCTTACGAACAGATGCCCTCCAGACGTCTCGTGGTATCCTGGAGTGGCGAGTTGTCTCCTCCAAATATCTCGTAGTATCCTGGAGTAGTCACGAGGCATTACTTGCGAGGGGTCATTGCACGGAGCAACCAGCCCGTATAGTGACTCAGGAGCAGGATTGTCAAAGGTTAAAACCTCCCCCAAGGAGGGTCATTGACTTGTGGGTCATTGACTTGGGTGGACCCTAAGGAGACTTGGGATTTGAGATCCCGGGTAGCACGCGTAGCTTGGAACCATGATAGTGATGTGTATTATGACATCTAGGATGTCAAGCATGAAGGATACCGAGGATTGTTTTTTAGCTAAGACCCACATGTATTGTTTTGGGCTGAGACCCACTGGTATTGGTTTGGGTTGAGTTCCCATATACTCTGGTTTATGGTTTTGGGCTAAGGTCCTAATGATTTGATAACTGGTTTTCGAATGCATGCATGCTTTTTAGAGAAGGGCATAAACATCTTTTTATGAAATGTTTTTAATAAATTATTTGGTTTCATCCACTCACAGCTTTTAAATGGTTTTAATGCCCTTCAGGTTGATCGCGGATGCGGGCTATAGCGGAGACCGAGACACCACATTCCTCCTCCGATCCTGGCGCACTCTGGAAGCCTCAGTGGGCTAAAGTTGGAATTATCCCTTGTCTAACACTTCGTGTAAGACGGTAGTAGGCACATCCAGCGTTAATCCTAGGGGGATTTGAACGGGTCCTATCAAGTGGTATCAGAGCGGGTTCCCCCATATGGTACTCATATGGTACTCTGATACCAAAGTGGTATCAGAGCATGTTTTGTTCTCCGTGTGACGCACAGGTCGAGGATGTGATGTCTCTGCAATGGTAACAGGCCCGTCATCAGGTCGAGGATGTGATGTCTCTATTGGCACAGGATGTCGCATGGTAGTGAGATTGGATCCCGAGTAGGATCGATGTGCATGTGAATCCAATGGCTTATAGCCGTAGTGTTACTGGTGGATAGGATCAGTGGACCAATAGACACGGTATGACTACCTGAGAGTCGGGACCGTTGAGCTGTCATGGCGGACATGGATTGGGGCAAGGTGATATCAGTGGAGGTCATGGGTGACCTTGGTCGACCCGAGTGGAGACTGTTGAGAATAGGAATATCTAATCCTATTTGGTACGAGAGGCCATGTTTCGCTGTGTCAAATCCTAGAGGGATGTCGACCGGTAGAGGAAGCCATGGTATAGTTGTCATATGAGTTGGTATGACATGCCGTGCTGAGCGGTGGTGGACATCGAGGAGGGCCAGTTTCTTGTGGGTCTAGCGGTTGGAGGCCGTAGAGTTACGAGAGGATGAGATCCTCAGATTATGGTTACTAGTTGATTGGACACCAGTATCGGGGTATGACGACTTTTCGGAGTCGAGAGCGATGGATCGGTCGGGATGGTGGTACTGCAGTGAGCAGCCGGGTTTGTAATAACTCTAGTTGGTGATTGATCAGACAAGTTACCATGAGAGTGGTACTTGTCGACCGGTTCCTGAATTGGAACCAGGTTCAGTGGATGATGCGTGTTGAGCAATTAGTACCTGCGGTGAGTTGATTACATGGGTACGGGGTCTCGATAGCGATGTATGTTGGTTGTGTCTGTACAAGATTATGACAGGCACTACTATCGAGATTGGATGTAGTCGTGATTGTTGATAAATGGAAGACATGCGAGGAACGTTCATTTTCTAGTACTAATTGTCAGAATGGCCGTACCCGGAGTTGTGGGGTACAGGGGAGGCATAGTTCCTCCAATCTGAGCAGAGATTCAGGATTGGTTTGATTCGTACCCCGCGTGGCAGTGATGCAATGACGATAATGAGGGGAGATGACGAGCCCACAAGCTGAGGGTATCTCAGTCGTGATGTGCTCATGGTTGATATCTACCACTACACGATGAGGAGGATTCGTCGGCTAGTGTAGTTTCATGGGAATTATGTTGAGATGACAGATATGATGAAGATGAACCTGGATGGAATCAAGCAGTTGGTTGAACAAGGCGGGGACTCTATCCCAATAGTGATTGAGATGACTAAGTGGTGATTAGACATAATGGTATAAATGGACGACTGCGAGTACTGTCGTGAGGATTAGTGGCCAGTTGATCAGATATAGTGATATGCAGAGATTTGATGGCAAATCACAGCAGGAGCTAGTTGTGACTCTTCCGTCGAGCGGTACATCAGGTTAGGATGAATTGACATCCTTTTGGATGTACATAAACGATCGTAAATGGATAGGCAAGTTGGATTTTTTACGGACACGTGAATGATGTCCGAGTGAGTTGAGGACTTGGAAGCATGCCGAGATGGTTCCAACATGGTTGGAACTTCGGAATCAAGAGAGGTTGCGATTGAGACGATGAGTGGAGTACTTGATTCTGCATTGGTGACGGACATTCTGGAAGTCACGAAGGGTGATTTCTCATTTCCTGCTCTTTAGCAGAGGGTGCTTAGTGGCACCAGATCGGGTAACTGTAGTGGAGTTGTGGTTCATTCACATACGATGAATTTTGATGTCATCATCTTGGATTCTCCTTGATTCTTCCCTAGATGGGATGACGAGGAGTGATATGACAATTAAAGGGTTCAAAGAGGGTGTAAGAACTGAACACCTAGGTTGTGAGTCAAATCTGAATGACTTGACAAGCTGATGGTATTTAGCGTCACCAAATGTGACGAGTGAGTTCGAGGTAGTGGACCCTTGGTGGATTGAGGTGAGGCGAATTGAGTAGTGTGATGGCGATTATGATAATCGATATGATGAAGGTCGGATATCTAGATAAATATGAGACGAGAACGATACGAAGATATCGATCACGAAGAGATGAATAGCTGATACCTCAGGTTGGATATGAGATCAGAGATTGTGACGGATTGATGTTCGCCTGGTGACGAACGATTGAGGTCCGAGCCATGGTTGGAGTGCGAATGGTAGTACGAGGTTGGACGTTGCCAGAGTGCAATCCTAGAGCGGGCCGTATAGTGCCTTGACGATTGATATGACACAGGTGCACCAGTGTGTTGTGCACGTTGGATGATGGGATTGACCACGGTTAACCGGTATGTCGGGTTGAGAGTTCCCCGAGAGTAAAAATGTTTTGTCGAATGGATAGAGTCCTAGGTGGACATGAGATGGTGATCGGATTGGAACCGATGGTGATAGTTCGATGAGTACCATGATCAGATGTGTTCCGACATGATGATATGATGACTAGACGTTGCCTATTGTGTGCTCGAGCAGAGTGGATTGAGAGGGTTTAGAGTTTATGTGAGTTGAGAGCTCAGGGCCATGTGGGGCCAAAGGAACCCTAATGATTTGATATGTGATTACCTCTGCTAGCAAGTTTTTGATGGGGTCCAGATACACCCATGATGGGTGAGATGTCGAATGTGTTTCGGCGAGGTATGGGATGTGATGGTTTGGGACTTGAGAACTAGTCGAGATCAGAGAATCGCAACGAAGGCGCAGTGGAGCTGGGAGTTACAGGTTAGTCACGATCGTTGACGTGGACTTAGAGAAAAGTGGTGTGTCTATAGACAGTGGATTACGGTTGCAGACTGTTTAGTGATAGAGAATAAAGGATCGCTCAGTGGGAGCAAAGAGAATTGCTGATGATAGCAGGATCTAGAGGATGATTTTCGGATAGGATACTAAGCAGGAGGTTAGCTAGGATGTGATAGCCCTTAGCGAGAATACGTATTCTAGCCTGATGGTTATTGGTTGGAACATATTCGAGTAAGACTTATGCGCCGACAAGTGATTTCTCGAGAGTTGAGTTAGAGCTTTGGAAGCTCCGATGACAGTACGTACCGACGAGTACGGTGGTTATGGAAGACGTGTATGATTACACGAGAGTGCCCGAGTAGGGGGACATGATTGGATTTCCACAGTTTAGTTGTGAAATTGGGTTGGTTGGAATTTCGAGGACGAAATTCTTTAAGGAGGGAAGTTTGTAATGACCCGTCCCTGATTTTAAGGATTAATTAAGAGTTAATTATGAATTAGCGAGGCTAATCGAGGAGTATCGAACGTTCAGGGTGAAATTACGATTTTGCCTCTAGACGAGGGTAAAAAGTTGACTTTTGACCCGGGAGGTCCGATGCCCGAGGGTCGAGGACTGGTACGTAAATCGAGTCGATACGAGTCCATAGATAGGCGGCACATCGAAATCGGACATTCGACAGGAAAGTTATGGTTCACGGAAGTTCCATGGAACTATTGCACGTTTTACGAGACATGGGACTTTTGTCATTCAATGGGGCCCAATTATTTTAGACAGGCCCAATGGATGAGTAACAAGTGTCACTCATCCATTGACCACCTGTCACAAATACATGCATATCCATCCCCTTTCTTCCATTCGATCAACCAAGCTCGAAACCTCATCGAACCACCACCCCAATCCCTTCCCCTCACTTGATTTCGATCTGAGAGAGAGATAGAGAGTGACTGAGGAGCTGGGACACGGTGAGAGAGGAGGCTGCGATTCGATGATGTCTGTTGGGTTAGTATGAACGACTAGGGAATGGTTTGGATGGTGGATGGCGGTTGAACAGCCCAGAGGAACGGCTGGAAATTTGGACCGTGAAGGGTGAATCGAACTAGGGGTTCTAGAGGGTTTTTCTTAGTTATAAATATGGGTAGGTTACTAGGGATGAGACAAAGGGATTGGAATTGAAAAGGAGTTGAAACAGGATTGAAATGAAGGAGGAAATCGCGTGAACCGTCTCCGCTGGTTCGGGAAGACCGGAGTTGCAGGGCCTTTGGGCGGCAAGTGGAGGCGCGTGGGGAAGAATTTGGGAAAGTGTTCGACAACTTTCGAGTCGATTGGACATCGTTTCGATATAGTTCGAGATGTCCGAAGGTTTAGGATCGAGTTTAAAATATGTTAAAATTGCGGAAAATAAGGGAACTTTAATGAGAGGTTATTAAAGTAGTTAGTAACTCTCTAGTATGATTTGAACAGGTTTGGGAACCCCGAAGATGGTGATTGGCCCAAGAAGGGCTTATGGCGCGCGTATCGAGATGCAGCTTGGACGGTCTGTGAGTAGACCTTACTTTCTAAATTTTGATGCATACATAAATTTTTTATATGTTTTATATTGATGGTTTGAGATGCCATGAGTGCATATGATTTAATTATAATTATTGGGCATTTTCGGAGGAAAATACGTCATTGCACGTAGTTCGAGGTTTTGTTTTATATGATGTTTGGACTTCGGCCAAGTGTACTACGTGCATATGTTTTACAAGGTTTATATGTGATTCCGAAGGTTTCAAGGAGAGACGTGAAACCGAGGAACTGGTTTATGATTTTTGAGGATTTCACGGGGATGCGTGAAATCGAGATTCGAGCATGAGTCCCAATTGAAAGACAATTTGAAAGGTGTTTCTGAAATGTGGAACCATGCATGAGACCCATTTGGTTGGAAACCATCGGACTTACAGTCCATTTGATTTGATGAGAAATCAAGCTGCAGGCCCATTTGGTTTATATGATCGAGTCGGAGGCCCCGTTGGTTTACGAATTCGGGCATGAGGCCCAGTTATGACTTATGAATGTGATTTCGGGTCGGGGACCCAAAGGGTTTGGATTTGCGATGGTTTTATGGAAAACCCGCGCGTAGCCCTTTAAACGGTTTTGAAACGAAATATGAAACGGTTTTCCGTATACCATCCTCACGAACGGATTCCCTCTAGACGTCTCGTAGTATCCTAGAGTGGTTGGTTGTCTCCTCCAGACGTCTCGTAGTATCCTGGAGTAATCACGGGGCATTGCCTGCGAGGGTCATTGCACGGAGCGACTGGTCCGTATAGTGACTCAAGAGCAGGATTGCCAAAGGTTAAAAACTCCCCCCGGGGATGGTCATTGCCTTGTGTGGACCCTGAAGAGACCCCAGGTAGCACGCGTATCTTGGAACCGTGACAGTGGTGTGGACTGTGACATCTAGGATGTCAGGCATCAGAGATGCCGAGGATTGGTTTTGGGCTGAGACCCACATGTATTGGTTTTGGGCTGAGTTCCCATATACTCTTGTTTACGATTTTGGGCTAAGGCCCTAATGATTTGATAACTGGTTTTCGAATGCATGCATACTTTTTAGTGAAGGGCATAAATGTCTTTTTTTGAAATGTTTTTAATAAATTATTTGGTTTCGTCCACTCACAGCTTTTAAATGGTTTTAATGCCCTTGAGGTTGATCGCGGATGTGGGTTGTAGCGGAGACCTAAACATCACATTCCTTCTCCGATCCTAGCGCACTCTGGAAGCCTCCATGGGGCTAAACTTAGAATTATCCCTTGTCTGACACTTCGTGTCAGACGGGAGCAGACACGTCCCGCGTTAATCCCGGGGGGATTTGGGACAGGTCCTATCACATCGGCTAGTTATTTTCGCGATTGTGCAATTTATTCTGAGAAGTTGACACATATGTTGCAGTCTTTTTCAGTGTTTCCTCCTTAAAATTCCAAAACAACAAGGCATTAACTCCTTTTGTAAATTTGCTTCCAAAAACATACAAAACATAAAAAATATGCGAAGTACTTAGCAAACATAGAAAACATGCTAAAAAAAATATAAGAAAAGAAGATAAGATGTCACACAAATATGCTCCTATCAAGTAGATTCGTAGAACAAAAGAAGGCTTGCGGCTCGCTTGAAGGTGGGTGGTTTATCAGTGAACAAATTCATGTTCATGCTATTATTGCTGCCAGTTTTGTTTCAACAGCTCTCGTTGATGTTTATTCTAGGAGTGCAAAGATGGAGGAGTCGAGGCCCTTCTTGGAAACAAACTTACATTCAATCAGAAAGTGGTTTGAAACTAACTAAATAGTCCTTTGGTTTGAAATTAACGAAATCGTCCTTTGTTTTCGACAGAAGAAACGTATCACAGTAGCATCTTCCTTTCCATAGTTTGAGGACTAAAACATTCACGTTCATCAAGAAAAGAATTTGATGTTGCTTTGCACTATGCGCTTTGTGGTGGTTCCCATGTCTTAATTTAATGGATTTCCTGCTAATTCACTTTACTTTAGTCCTGTTCACAGACTGAATATATGGCATGTACAGCAATGAAACATTGAACACAACGAAAAAAACCTTAAGAAACAAAGCATAGTATATATAGTATACAAGGAGCATAAACAGGTTTAGGTCTATCAAGCCCATCCTGGCCTCTCAAATTGTGGATGGCTAACTGGTAAAGGGCAATGGCAGACGCAAAATGGGTTATCCAAGTCAAGGAGGAGCTCCAAAGGACGAAAAAATTTTCATCGGAGAAGGAGCAATGGAGCAAGGGCTCCATCTATAGACTTCCGGCCTGCATCACAGAAATGAACTCCAGATCCTACAAACCTCAACTAGTCTCGTTTGGTCCCTACCATTTCAATCCTTTGAATTCAATGCAGAAGCACAAACAACGCGCGCTTCTTCATTTCATGAAAAGGTGTGATACGCCTCTTGATGATTTTGTCAGCGCACTGAGTGAAGTGGTGCAAGACTTGAAGGACTCATATAAGCCCCTTGATACCGAGTGGAAAGACAATACACCTAGGTTCTTGCAACTAATGATTTCGGATGGCTGTTTCATGCTGGAAATCCTACGTGTGGCTACGCATGGTTTGGATGATTATGCTCTCAATGATCCCATCTTCAGAAATCATGGGAAGCTCCATATCATACCCTACATCAAGCGGGACATGTTAATGCTTGAGAATCAATTGCCAATGTTGGTTCTTAACAAACTTATGCAAGTTGAGAGTAACAAAACTAAGGTAGGAGATTTTGCATTGCTTATTTGTTTATTTCTTTCTTTTGCTGCTTTTGAGTCTAATTTAGCAATAATGTCTACATTTTTTGTTAAACTAAGGATGAAGTTGAAGAGTTTGTGATCAGAATGCTACTCAAGTTGTACTCACCCGGCACACCTCCCTCGAGCGTGGGAAAATGCGTGCATGTCTTGGATGTATTGAGGAAGAGCCAACTTCAAGGAGAGCCCTATTGCAAAACAGGCCATTGTAGACCAGAGATAGTGAATCGCCACGATGAGATCATCTGGTCAGCAACAGAGCTACATGAAGCCGGAATCAGATTCAAGAAAACCAAAACCACCAGCCTAAAAGACATCTCATTCTCCGGGGGAATACTCCGGCTCCCCGTCATCATTGTGGATGATACAACTGAGTCCATGTTCCTAAATCTAATTGCATATGAACGCTTACACGTAGGGGCAGGAAATGAGGTCACATCCTACATTTTCTTCATGGACAACATTGTAGACAGCGCTAGAGATGTTGCCCTTTTACACTCAAAAGGCATCATTCAAAATGCTCTGGGAAGTGACAAAGAAGTTGCTAATTTGTTCAACTCACTCTCTAAGGATATAACCCTAGACCCGGAGAGTAGCCTTGACGCGGTTCATAAGAGGGTTTATCACTACTGCCGGAAGCCTTGGAACGAGTGGCGCGCCAATCTTATCCATACGTACTTCAGAAATCCATGGGCAGTCATATCCCTCGTTGCGGGTGTCTTCCTCTTCGTGCTCACTATAGCTCAGACTGGATATTCTATCTATCCCTACTACTTCCCAAATGATTCTCCTCCCAGTTGTTACTGTCTTCCTCCGCCTCCTTCCCCTGCAGCTTCTCCAAACCGTGCCCTTTCATCCTCACCACCATTTTTAATTTCTTTTGCGCTTCTTCCCATTGTATGGATGCTTACAAATTGATGATTTCTACGATTTTACAACATATACAATCTTGAGGCTTGTAAGCAGCAAGTTATTTTTTATACTATTAACATGTGGACTGAATCGACAATGTGAATGTGATATGGTAAAGCATGTTGCATTAGAAGATTTCTAAAATTAGTATAAATGATGAAAGTAATGAGATCTACAAAATACCCCAAATACAATTTTGAAGCCTCGTAGAGAAAATTCGGCCTAAACCATGTTGTGTCCAGAAGCTTCAATATGTACATGGAAAGAGTTCCGGAAAGACTCTGCCGGGGCTTCCTACTAAGATCAAACCCCATCTCTCTTAATGCATGTAACCAAAAAGGGCTGCCCCTTGATCAATTCATTTTCCGATTCCAATTAAGGTAAGCTGCAAGAGATGATGTAGATTATGACGAGATCACAATCTTGGTACGAGAAAATAACATACAAGAAAGAGAGGGGAATTACAATGTTGTTCTGCGGCTTCCCCCAATAGAAACCGTGGACGATGACGGGCAAGAGATTGCAGGCTACAAGGATGAAAATCATGAGTGCATGCTTCCCCATCCACTCCAGCAAAATCGTTGGTCGTCTGTAGCCAAATACATCAACCTGAGGAAAAACTCAATTTGTTACCATCGAGAGAGAGGCAGCGAAAAAAGTAAGCAGACTGAAACTTGTAAGTATTTACCATCAAGTAAACTGCAGCGAAGAGAATGCCAGCAGAACCAGATGTGATGCACATGTAACTCAATGTGTAAAGAGCCTTGTTTATATGCATGCCTGAAAAACAACAAAAATGTTTGAACCAGATAATTTAGTGATAAAAAAGGTGTCGAATATTAATACCACAGTACTCATTTACATGTAAGTCTAAATGAAATTGAAGACAAAATCACTAACCAAATAAGTCCAAGGCAAGGCCTAGGACTACAAGGGAAGAGGATGAGATAGACCAGTGTAGGATTCTGTCTCGATTATCCTGCATTTCGAGGGAGGTCATTGTTACAAATTTACAGACATGTAGATGCATTTGCCGAGGAAAAGAAGATATTAATGTTTTATGAAGGTTTCTGACCTTAAAATGGACAATGATGTGTCCATAGTGCAAACCAAGCAAGCAAGTAACAATCGCCATCAATGAACTGCGGCAGTGAAGGCGAGAGCAAAATTAATATACAAACAGATAACTTGGGCACGTGTTTCTCAATGGAAATTGTAAGCACACCTCAGAAGTCCTTCGGGATCAAAAGGGGCTTGGCACCAAGAAGGAGCATCAGCAGGTAACGGGCCATAATCTGGGGAATTAATGCTGCATTGCTGTAAAAAACACAAATAAAAGCTCAAATTAAGGAATCAGATATAGGAACACGAAAAGTAAACGGAAGTAACGAAGAATAGACGGAGATTGACCTCTGTTCGTGCATAGATCGGTCTTTTGTACAAGTGCTCAAGACCCAATATCCTCCGATCAATCATCCCTACAGCATTACAAGCCGGTCCTGTGTACCCCCGGACTCCACATTTGACGGAAAATGTTTGTGATGGAGAGGAGGAATTGGAAGCAGGAATTTGGTACTCCCAATCAGGAACATGCAACCCGTACAACAGAAATAGATACAGCACTGTAATTATTGATGCTGCGACCCTGAGAAACAAGTTGCATACAATCAAAATTACACATTTCCTTTCACAATGGATGGGAGAGACAAAATTAGGACTGAATGGTGCCACAAAAAACTAGTGGTTTAGTTACCACTGAAACCGATATTTCTTGAGCAGAGATCGTCCTGTGTTGACATTACCATCACCCTTGAGCCAAATCTCGCACAATGCTGCCACAAAATATGCCATGCCAATTCTCTGGAAAACACACAAGCCATTTGAGTCTATGCTTTTTAACTTTAAAAAATAAAAAATCATCCAGCAGGCAAAATGAATAAGAGTGGGGATGTTGCAGAGTACCTGTAGAATGCCCATATATCTCATCCTTCTGACATCCACCCCGAAAGTTAGCTCCTTGATGCCATGGAAATAGCCACCTAAATGAAAGATACCATTTTGGGAGACAGATCAGTTTAAATTCAAAATCAAATACGCAGAAAATGCCGATAAAGGCCATAAACAAAATGCTCCGCTACTGATAACACCAAGAGAATGATATCCTGTACCTTGAAGAAAAAGGCCTAGTGCTAGAAGCTTCAGGGTCCTCAATACTGCATTTCTAGTAGCAACGACTCGCCATGGCATTTTCTGGTCACACACATATTTTGGGGTTAGCAAATTAAGCAACAAAATAAAGTAATGAAGTAATAATGGCCTTATTCCAATAGATTGGATAACTCATTATATTCAAGTATTTGAAAATGAAAATTGACGAGCTTTCATTTGTAAAAGGATTAGAAGGAGTGGCACCAAAACTTATCCAATCCAATCCCAACATTATAACATGGAAGAAAGTTACCATGAATCTGCACCCATTTTCACATTATTATTAAATTTGGAAAATTATTCACTCCAATCATGCTTATTATTAAAATGAGATAATGTACCTTGTAGGCAAGTGCGAGTGAAACACCAACCATAAAGAGGAAAAATGGCATCACCAAATCTGCTAGGGTTATACCATTCCATGGTGAATGATTAATCGAAGGTAGGATTCCACCAACGTCGTCCACTAGTATCATTAACTGTATCAACCAACAATAACAAACAACAAATACTTAAGAACAACAACAACAAAAACAAAAAGGAGATGTTAATGAAAATAAAAAAATTCATATAAATTTGGCGTCACGTTAACAAATAAAATAAAAAATAAATAAATAAACGGATGGATCATGGAGTGCAGTAGTGCACTGCTTTCAATATTCAAAGGGAAGATTTAAATGAGAAACAGTACTTTTTGCGAATTCAAAGCAAAACGAATTAATTATAATGTCTGCATTCTGCAAGATGGCAGTGAGGCAGTGACTGGGCTGAAGCAACCGACCCATTATTAATATCAGAAAAGATGGCTTAGGCCCATTAGCTAGCCCATCATGTCATGCATCAAAGACTAAGATGGTCAAAAAGCAACCCATAGCTTTTTCATTTTTGCACCAAGAATTAGCTGTGACAAAATGGTGACATTGGAACCATAATAATGGTACTAGGGGCACAGGGTTGGGTGCTTTCATTTTTCCAAACTCATCTGTTTATAAATATATATATATATTTTTTTAATTTAATGATATGAATAATAGGATAATATAAACATCGAATTACCCTATTTTGAAACCAATATCTTAATTGGGTCTATCCTAAATCTAAATCAGATGTTTACATGTGTGTATTGTGGTAGGGGTTACTTAGAAACAGCTCAAAAGTCACGACACTTCGCTCATCAACCATCCTCTTTGTTTGACGGTTACAAACAAACAAAGCAATCTAAAGCAACCTTAACCCTATGGTTACCAAAAAAAGGGGAAAAAAAGGGGGAAAAAAAGGAAATAAAAGGACCACGCAAAAGGGGACGGTGCCGTTTCATCCCACGAATCATAATCGTTACGGCGTCGAAAAACGTCATCTCCGATCAATGGGTTGCGGCGTTCAGCAACATGATAATCTATGTATACTCGCTACTACGATTCGCCTCCCGCCAGCAAACCCAGAAAATTAACTCCACGAATGCGTTCATATGAACCACCGAAATTCATATAAAAAAAAATTGTTTTTATTCTTTGTTTCTTGAAAAAAGAAATAATTAATTATGAAAACAAAATTAAAAATATATATATAGAAGAGAGAGGAGAGGCGAAATTAGACGACGTTACGTACCGCAACCGTAAGTCCGCGGAAAACGTCGAGCGAAATAAGGCGCTGCTGCTGCTGACGCAACAACTTGGGAGGCAATGAGGCAGCCGCCGTTTTATTCTTGTAAGCAGCTGCGCCACCCTTAGCGGCGGCGGAGACGGCGGTGGAAGAGGCGGATGTGGACTTAGAAACCTGCTGAATGGCCATCTCGACATCGTCATACCGACCAATATTATGAGCACCGACACCAATATCAATATCAATATCGACACTCTTGTTCATCATAGGATCCGTCATACCACGCTCCTCATCATCCTCGTACCGCCGAACAGCCTTGTACATCGCCATATCTCCCCACCCTGACAACAACAATCCACAATGTTCCATATCAAAATGTACCATATACATTAAAAAAAAAAAAAAGGAAATTTATACAAATATCGAAACAATGACAACCAAAAACCTGATCTTGGTGGGCAGGCGTCCCTATCTTCTTATCCCGTCAATTAAATTAAAAAAGAATTAGAATTAGCCGGGCGGCAGGTAGGGGGAGGGCAGCGCAGTGAGGAGTAGTCTCCTCTGGTTTGTTTGTGGTTTGATATCCTCCTCTTGCTTCTCCTCCAATTGTGCCGTGTGGATGCGAGTGGGATTTTGTATTTATATAGAAACCCAAAATTAAAACGAAAAAGAAAAGGAAAAGAAAAAGGAATTGGAAAAGGAAAGGGATTTAATTATTAATTATTAATTATTAATTATTAATTATTAATAGTAAATGCTGCAACAGATTACAGATATGCTTATTATGCTGGTCCAAGTATATAGCAAACCAAAAACAGATATTTGCTTTTTTTAGGTCTCACGACTTTATACTCTTCAAGTGTAGCCGATATTTGTTTTCCCTTCCGCAATATTTTTTACCCTGTTTACTCTTCAATTTTCGTATTAACTACGCCCGAGTCTGTCAACTCCAATCTTACTCCAACTCTGTCAACTCCAATCTTACTCCAACTCTGTCAACTCCAATCTTACTCCAACTCTACAACTCCTAGTCCTACATAAGACTTGTGAAACTCAAACACTTTGGGGCTCGTTTTATAATTTTGTTCGTTGTTACTTTTTTTTTATATAATGATATTAGTAAAAAAAAATTATAATATATATGTTGGTATCAGCTTTATCATTTATAATAGTTCAATTCAAGATTTTATACATAATGTATGAAAACAATACTATGAAGTTCATGTCTACACTAATTCAATGTCTTATAGATAATATGCATAAGGTACTTAGATATGCTTTGAGGGACATAAAATTTTGTATTTTGTTTCAACTTTTATTTTTGGGAAAAGTATATGTGAAAAATAATCGGAGGAGGAACATGAAAAAAATGATGATGAGTAAATGTAAACAACATGTATATTGTACAAGAAAAAGTACACAAAACCAAAATTGAAGGCTTATAATTTGCCATCGGAGATTATTGCTTTGGTTGACACTTGGCATCAATTATTTAATAGGAGTGATTTTTGAGAACTCGGATATGAGCCCAAATGCGCAATGTCAAACAGGTACGCTATTTTTATTTTCAACATTTTATTTCGGTTCCTCTCATTTCAATTAAAAGAAGCGAAAACGAAATGACAAAAGGTTCTAAACGTACTGACTTACGAAAATTTGGAGTTGACTTGGTTGGAGAAATTATACTTAATAAGAATGGCATTTATGTCAACGCATTATCAAAAAAATTTGTATATTTTCTACTAGATTAAAAAATATCTGAAAATTTGAGAAAAAAAGGTATATTTTTTTCTAGAAGAAAATAAACAAAATTACAAGGAGAAACCTTTAAGACAACGCACCGGATCTACATCTCTTCAAGAGAGGGTGATATATCCTGTATCGAAATTTAGAAATGAAAATTTGGATATACTAAATTGCCCCCACGAGTGTTGTTGGGACTAGATTTCTTCGCTTATGGGCTACTTGTTAGGAGTGTGGGATTGGAGTGTTCGTTTTGCTAGCCAAATTAATCCCCTAAGCCCAAGATAACTCAGGCCCAAATTGGAAGCTCGAACACACCACCACAATTGGCTTTAATCCCTAATTCCAACCAAGTCTAATCGAGGCCCAATGTTAAGACCCAAACTGACAGGACCCCTCCCGGTACAACTAGAAAAACTTGAGGGATCCTGCTCCTATCTGACAGTTACTATTCAGAAAGACGAAAACATCCTTAAAAAGGGTCTATAACTACTACAAAACAGCCAACTGCTAGACCAGGGATACATATTTAGAACTCATATACAAAGCATAAGTTCATAGTACGAAACATATATACAGAACTTGTTACACTAAACACACCAAAACACATTTATGCCTCCGCTGCTAAACGATCCCCGACGTCCTATCGCGGCTTGGAGGGTAAGTAAAACCATAGAAAATGTGAGTGGATGAAAAATAAACGTTAGAAAACATATTTTGGTAAAACATACGTAATTTACCCTCCGTTTTAGAAACTCGTGCATGCATACAAGATATAAAATAGTAGAACACAAAATAATCACAACCTCGAAACATGTGAAACAATCGTAACGTATTTAATCCGTCAACAACCACTATTCACCAAACCAAGTCAACCCGCGATAACAACACATCACAGACATAATCATCCATAACATCAATACCACATATCAATCATCAAATCGAACCATTCCCAAAGCACAAACACAATCTCAAACATCTTATCACAAATGCACTACCGATAGGCCATCACATACACACTCGCTCGGGAACAATCCCACATCGCTCTGGTCTAAGAAATCCAGCGAAGCCTTACACACCAAATTATATGATTGACAAGTCGAATAACAGACACGAAGACGATTGCTTGATGGAGACGATTGTTCGGCGAAGACAATTTCTCAGCGAAGACGATTGCTAGGGGGAGACGATTGCTCGGTGCGCACGACGGCGTCGACAGAGATGATGACTCGCTCCCTTTTCCCCTTTGTTAAATCGGCAGTGGGGCTACCCGAGCATGGCACCATGATCTGCAGACATAAGGGTTGTGCGGCAGCCACTTGAAAAAAGAGGAGTAGAGCACGATGAAGGGTTGCACCAAAACATCAGTATCAAGCTCTCTAAGAAAATCTAGCATCATCCGATCACTTCTGTAAACTTCTCCGTCGTCCATTGCCCCTTCTCTTCTTTTACTTCTCCAGCTAGATTTTTAGGATTTCATTTGGGGCTGGGAATTTGATTTGGAGAGCTGAAAATTGGGTGGAGGGAGGCTGGGAATTCGAATTCGAGGAAAGGGAGATCATTTTCAAGTTTAGGGTTTCTGGGCAAAATCTAAATTGGGTGTAAAATAGTATTTTTGAAATTCCAAAAATGCCCCTATATTTTTTGCTACATCACTTGTTAACTAGGCAAAGTTTTTGACACATGGCATTTTGACGATCAGATGGATGGAAAAGCTGACGGAGGTAGTTAAATATGGGTGACCATGTAGTTTGGGTAGTTATTTAAAAATTTTGATAGTTCGGATATGAGTCTATGTTGACCCCCTATAGGTTGGAGTCTTTTATGTAGTTTTTTTCTATTTTAAATTGGCTTTCATCATCTGGACTTCACCGCCTAGATGTTGGCCAGCATGCCTCGATCGTCGTGCCCAAGTGGACTTTCCGAAATCGGGGTGTGGTAAGGGAAGCAAGAAGAACTATAATCAACTATACAATTATATCCCAAGTTGGCAACTACATCAGCCATAAAGTTCGCTTTTCTAAATTATGTTTGAAGGAGATGAATTGAAAAGTATAGTTGAGTTTCTTCATATTCTCAACACTTTTCATAGATTCCAATGCAAAAGGATAATCCCATTAATAGCATAAGTAAGGGGTTTTAGAATCTCCTTCTACTTGGAGTTGATTAATGTTATTAACAGCTGCCCACTCAAGCCCTTCAATTAATGCAACTCCTTCTACAACAAGAACACTAGTGCATCTAGAGTTATTTGTTACAACATGGATTGGAGACCATTATAGTTTCTTGTATTGAAGCCTGAAGCAGATTTGTCTCATTCCTTAATAGATCCATCAAAACTGAGTTTGTAGGAAGGAGGATCTAGAGACTTCCAAACAATAATATCACTAGTACCACTGTTTTGACCATCTGTTGGGTCTTCAAAGAGTTATTTGGCTCAAAGAATTCTCGCCCCAACACGTTGGAAAATCCTAACAATGTCAACGATATTAAGAAAAGCATCTTGAGATAAAGCTTTATTTTTTATATTCCAGATCTCTTAGCAAAGAAGAAGCCCTTTACTGAGAGGAAAAAGTCCATCCTTTTCCTTTTAGCTCAAATGTAAGGTCCAGTCAATGAGGCTCTGGTTTTGTTGTCTTAGAGATGTGTCCACCTCCTTCCAAACGCGAGTTGAAAAATTACATTGTAGAAAAGATGGTCTAAAGTTTCTTCTTCACCACTACAAAGACAACAATCAGTAGAATCCAGACATAGGAAGTTCTTGAGTCTAAGAAAAAAGTAAATCGAATACAATTAAGATACTTGAATTCTCCATTATTTCCTTTTGATTGAAATTGTTCATATAACTTATTACAAACCAGCCACTTAATGTAATTTGTGCAAAATTAAACAAATACATAATCGTTGAGCAACTGAATTGTATCAAATTAATTATTGGTATGACTAAAAATTAAATTTCATTATATATTTGTATATTTACTTGATACTAACATTTTCCTAGAAAAACGCAAAATGAATTTCCTTTCTATATGAATAATTTCATATTGTTACCTATTATTAATGTATCGACCCGTCCCGAATTCCGGGATTAGATTAGTGACTAATGGAGGATTAGTGAGATTAATCGGTGAGTAGTTGAGCAAAATCGGCACGTCGAAATCGGACGTCGAACAGAGAAGTTATGGTCACGGGATCGAAATCGGAGATTTACGTCTCGGGATCCAAATAAAATATTAATTACTTATGTTTGGGAGATTAGTTAATTGTGGGGCCCTTGGATAAGTGACAAGTGTCAATCATCCCATTGGTGGCTTCCCTAAAAAGTGGATCTAAGTATTAAAATATTATTATTTAAATTATTTTATAATTTTCCTCATCTCTCATCTCCACCCTCCATCTTCATCTCACCTGATTTCCTCTCATCTACACTGTCCATCTCTCTCTCTCATCTGATTATCACCATCAGCTATCATCTTCATTTTTCATTCTCTAAAACCCGAGCAACATCTTCCTTTCCCTCTAAACAAACAAACACACAACACATATCATCTCACCACCATATCCATCTATGTGTTCTTATGAGAGACCGTGCGTAAGGGGGTGACCAGAGGGACTGATGGACGACGGAACATGGTGGTCCACGGCGGAGGTAAGTTAGACCCGAGCACCTGTTTGTTTTCAAAATTGAAAGAATGAGTTTTGAACGTCGTTGGTTGATTTTAATGACAGAAATGGCTTTTTGGTGCTCATATGGGATGGCAGGGATTGGAAATGGAGGCTGAGGACGGTGCAAACGCCTTGGACGATGACTGGATTTTGGGCCGTGAGGATCAAATCGAGAAGGTAAGGTTTTGTGTCGTTTTTCGTAGTCTTAATCACACGAATAGGTTCCTAGGATGGAGACGAATCTATAGGGATTAGAATGGATGAAAATGGCGTTGAACCATGAATGCCAGTTCGGTTGGACCGGGCCGGTCTGAACCAGTCTAGATTGGGTCTGTATGAGGTTAGGGATGGCATTGTGCAAGCGCGTGGCTTTCACGTGTAGCCCCTTTGGGCAGCGCGTGGGGGCGCATGAAGGGTCTTTTTGTAAGACCCGTGTCCTGGAGGGAACGGTGAACAATCCCACATTCCTGCGAGGGGGGAATGGTCTGGGAGAGGATGGTGGTGTGCCTTATAGGTGTAGGCACACACCTATCTAGCATGAGGCCTTTTGGGACCTCAGTGGCTTTGGGAGGGATTGGAACCCCAAAGTTAAGCGAGTTGAGGCTGGTGCAATTCCATGATGGGTGACCCCTTGGGAAGTTGCACCGTGAGCTCCCGAAAACAAAACCGTGAGGGCAAGGGCAAGGAGGCCCAAAGCGAACAATATCGTGCTAGATGAATCGGGACCTGACAGAAGAGGGTCGGGTCCTGACAATTTGGTATCAGAGCCAGACCCCAACCGGGAAGTGTGCCAGCGAGGACGCTGGGCCCTAAGGGGGGTGATTGTAAGACCCGTGTCCTGGAGGGAACGGTGAACAATCCCACATTCCTGCGAGGGGGGAATGGTCTGGGAGAGGATGATGGTGTGCCTTATAGGTGTAGGCACACACCTATCTAGCATGAGGCCTTTTGGGAGCTCAGTGGCTTTGGGGGGGATTGGAACCCCAAAGTTAAGCGAGTTGAGGCTGGTGCAATTCCATGATGGGTGACCCCCTGGGAAGTTGCACCGTGAGCTCCCGAAAACAAAACCGTGAGGGCAAGGGCAAGGAGGCCCAAAACGGACAATATCGTGCTAGATGAATCGAGACCTGACAGAAGAGGGTCGGGTCCTGACAATTTGGTATCAGAGCTAGACCCCGACCAGGAAGTGTGTTAGCGAGGACGCTGGGCCCTAAGGGGGGTGGATTGTAAGACTCGTGTCCTGGAGGGAACGGTGAACAATCCCACATTCCTGCGAGGGGGGAATGGTCTGGGAGAGGATGGTGGCGTGCCTTATAGGTGTAGGCACACACCTATCTAGCATGAGGCCTTTTGGGAGCTCAGTGGCTTTGGGGGGGATTGGAACCCCAAAGTTAAGCGAGTTGAGGCTGGTGCAATTCCATGATGGGTGACCCCCTGGGAAGTTGCACTGTGAGCTCCCGAAAACAAAACCGTGAGGGCAAAGGGAAGGAGGCCCAAAGCGGACAATATCGTGCTAGATGAATCGGGACCTGACAGAAGTGGTGTGTGGGTGATCGTGGATAGACTTACGAAGTCTGCTCATTTCTTTCCAGTACGGGAGAACTTCAGGTTGGCGCAGTTTGCCCAGTTGTTCATAGATGAGATTATTCGGCTGCATGGTACTCCAGAGTCAATAGTATCTGACAGAGATCCGAGATTTACCTCTCGGTTTTGGCAGAGCTTATAGGACGCTTTTGGGACAAAGCTGCACTTCAGTACCGCATTCCATCCTCAGACCGATGGACAGTCTGAGCGGACTATTCAGATTCTCGAGGACATGATGCGAGCTTGTGTTTTGCAGTTTCAGGGTACTTGGGAATCACATTTTCCTTTGATGGAGTTCGCCTATAATAACAGTTATCAGGAGAGCATTGGGATGGCTCCTTACGAGGCTTTGTACGGGCGACAGTGTCGGACCCCATTGTGTTGGACTGAGGTTGGTGAGAGGAGACTCACTACTTCTGAGTTGGTGGACCTTACTCAGGAAAAAGTGGCATTGATTCGAGAACGATTGAAGGCAGCTCAGGACCGACAGAAGAGTTACGCCGACCGTAGGATCAGAGATTTGGAGTTTGCAGTAGGAGACTGGGTTTTCTTGAAGTTATCTCCTTGGAAGGGAATTGTACGGTTTGGCAGACGAGGGAAGTTGAGTCCTCGTTACATTGGACCTTATGAGATCATAGAATGGATTGGTCCTGTTGCATATCGATTGGCTTTACCAGCAGACCTGGCGAAAGTACATAATGTTTTCCATGTATCTATGCTTCGGAAGTATATTCGAGATGATTCACATGTTCTGGAAGCACAACCAGTTGAACTGAGGGAAGACTTGAGTTTTGAAGGGTAGGTTGTAACAACCCGTACCTTCGGGAAGGGTAAAAATGTAATTTTATAAGATTTTTGTATATAAAGGACGATTTTGCCCTTGTGAATAGTAGGCTAAAAGTTGAATTTTTGAATTAACGATTGGATGACTGTTGACCCTTGACCGTGATGTAGTTTAGGACGTCACGAGTCCGTAGACAGGTGGCAGGTTCGATTCAGACAATAGGAGAAAAAGTTATGACGTTCGGAAGATTGAGGGCGTTACCGTAATTTTGAGTAAATAAGGAAAATGTTGACTTTTTGGAGGACTTGTGATTTTCGCGTAGACCGAGGACCGTTAGATAGGTCTCGACGTCCTGAGTACAACGACAGGCGGCACGCTGTCATCGGACGTCGAACGGAAAAGTTATGGGTCTAGAACGTTTGAGGGCAAAACGGTAATTATTTGCATGAGAGGCAAAATGGTCTTTTTCCCTCAGCCCAATCAGATAAGGGCAAGTGGCAGGGATATTTTGTGCTGACCTATGGATTGTGGACACGTGGGAGTGGCTGGATGGTTCTAAAACGTTCCAAAGTGTGCACGGCCACACTTTGCTCAAAAATCAAACCGTGTAATTGGGTTTGAACGCAGAGAACAGAGGGTGAGAAATTCGGAGAGTTTGGTCGATTCTGTGCAAGGGAGAGTGAAGAGTGATTTGTGAGAGTGACAGAGAGAAGTGTTTGAGCTGGTGATCGTGTTTTGGTGGAGAAATCGTGCACGGCGGCACGGTGGTGGTGCGGCGAAGTTTTGGGAAAACAGGGAGACCGTGAGAGTTTGGTGGTGGCTACGCCGTGTGGTGACTCAAACCATGACCGTGGGAAGTTCAGGAGGCTGCAGGGAGTCCAACGAACACCGTGGCACGCGGTGGTGCGCACGGCGGAGACGGAATCAAAGGGTAAGTTTTCTTCCTCTGTTTTTCCCGTGATTTTCAATTTGGAAGTTGTGAAGGTAGGATGAGAATCGAGGGGATTGGTGAGTGCAATGATGTTTAGGGAGGTCCTAGGAGTGGGTTGTGACGGTTGCCGTGATGGGGGTGTACACGGCGAAGTTCAGGCGACGGCGAGTACTCTGTACTCTGTTTTGGTCGTGAGTTCAAACGGGAAGTCGTGGACTTCGGGGGTGAATCGAAGGTTTCTGTGAGTTGGGAGTGACTCAGTGAGGTCCTAGGGAGAGGTTGGAATCGCCACCGTGAAGGGGGAAGCACTGGACGGCCGGGAAGGAAAACAGGGGGTCGTCTGTGTTTTCTTTCGGGCTTCAGTCGTGAAGCTGAGGGTTGAGTCGAACCAGGAGAGTGAGGGGGATGAATTCCTGGTGCCTGGACGAAGCTATAGGAAAAGAGAGGAGATGGAATGGTGGCCGGACGGCGGAGAATGGTTCTCGCCGGTCTGAGTTGCAGCCTGGTACGAACCGGGTTCGATCGAGGTTGGGGATGCACTGTAGCAGGCGCGTGAGGCCCACGCGCAGCCACTTTGGGCGGCGCGTGGAGGCACGTGGGGAGGAATCTAGCCAAGCTTCCAACATGGTTTTAGTTCTAAATGTTCTAAGGAATCCAATGGTATAATTTTCGAGTTGATCGGACAACGTTACGAGATGGTTCGAGAATCCGGACAGTTTAGGGTCTAGGATTAAAATATTAGTAAATTCCCAAAAAATTGGGGAAATTAGGGTTAGTATCCTTGATGTGTTTGTGACCCTATTTGGTGCATATTGACAGGACGGCAGGCACCCGAGATGGTCGAGGAGCGCACGGAGCGCGATTGACTCGTTCTGATTTGTGAGTGGACTCTTTCTTTAAACCCGAGCATGCCTAACTGTTTTATGAATGTTTTATGATATTAACTATGTTTTTATGCTTCTTAATGATGAGTATATGTGGTTGATGTGTTTGCACGTGATTCGAGAAATTTTCGTGATTGTGCACGTTTTTCGAGAAAAGCTGATTTTCCGATTTTAAAGCTATGTTTGGAGATTTTAATCGATAAGTGTTTTCCGAAGATGATAAATGGATTGTGAAACATAATTTGTGATTTAACGTGAGTATTGGGTATAAAAGTAGATCTCCGGATTTGGGTTCGGAATGTCGGTTCTGAACGCCGGAAGGGCTTCGAACCGGGGATTTCGAATTCGAGTTTGGTTATGGATTTGGAAATGGTTTTACATTGAATTTGGATTGGATTTGCTGGATCTGGATATGGGTTTAAAGACCCGGATACTGATTTGACGGGGGACGGGCCCGGATTGAGTTTAAAGACTCGGGAGTTTAAAGACTCGGATATTTATGATACTACCCCCATAGGCCTATTGAGTTTAAAGACTCGGATTATATTTAAGGCCTGGTTGAGTTTAAAGACTCGGATAGACCCAGCAGATTTGATCGGAAAATGGTGTTTTTATAGTGTATCTGTTTCTTATGATATTTTTTAGTGTATCTGTTTCTTATGATATTTTATAGTGTTTCTGTTTCTTATGATGTTTCTTGGTTTATAATTAGTTTACTCACTGAGTTAGGCATGTGATTTCAAAACGGAGGGAACAAAGTGTTCTAGTTTCTTAGCTTTGATCTAATAATAAACGGTTTTCAAACTTTCATTTTCTTTTAGTCCACTCACATCTCTTGGTTTTAAATTTTCCCTCCAGGTCGTGGTGATAGCGTTGGGGTGAACGTTGAGGCAGATATCGAGGCATAGAGCTGCTGACGTTCTTCCGTTGTGGGACTAGCATTGTAGGATTTTGTGTGCCCATTTTGTAGAACTATGCTCTGACTGACTGTTGTTTATATTTACTCCTTCGTCTGATAGTTATGCTTATAGTAGTAGTAAGGTTTTTTTTTTGGTACTGTAGGTGTGATTGTCAGACGGGAGCAGGGTTCGTCCCGGGTATCGTGGCGATATTTGGGACGGGTCCTGACACTTTTGGGGATGAATTCAACATGTGAAATAATCTATTCGATGAAACGAACATTTTGGGACTGGTTTCGTGTCGATCAGAGATCGTTTCGATATAGTTCGGGATGTCCGAAGGTTTAGGATCGAGTTTAAAAATAGTTAAAATTTGAGAAAATTACAGGGCTTCAATGAGAGGTTAATGAGGTAGTTAGTAACCCTCTAGTGTGATTTGGATAGGTTTGGGAATCCCGGTGACAGTGATTAGCCCAGGGAGGCTTATGGCATGCATATCGAGGTGGCAACATAGGACGGTCTGTGAGTGGACCTTGATTTCTAAACTGTGATGCATTCATAAAGGTTTTATATGTTTTATAGATACGATTTCTATCTTGATGATTATGGATTGGTGATTTACATGATTACACTGATTTACGTATTTACATGTATATCGAGGTTTTTGGTTTTACGCTGTGGTTATACGTGATTATGGTTTTGGTAATGGTTTAATGAAATGGTTTTGGATTTGAAAAGGTAAACTCGGGTACGAGACCCATTTGTTTTGGAAACTCTTGGACTTGAAGTCCATTTTAGTTACTTTATCGGGCCAGAGGCCCAATTGGTTCGTGAATTGATTTCGGATTTGGAAACATGGAATCAGGCATGAGACCCATTTGATTTACAAACTCTCAGACTTCGAGTCCATTTTATTTAATAAGGAATCGGGCTGGAGGCCCATTTGGGTTACGAATCGGGCTCGAGGCCCAGTTGGTTTACGAAATCGGGCTTGAGGCCCAGTTGGTCTACATGATCAGGCTTGAGGCCCAGTTGGTTACGATATCGGGCATGAGTCCCATTTATGGTTTATAAATGTGATTTCGGGTTCGGAGATCCTAAATAGATTTGGATTTGGAAAAAGTGGATTTCTGGTTTCATGACGGTTTATGAGGACCGGACATGGATCCTTTGAAAGGTTTGAAAGGTTTTGAGAATGATTACGAAATGGTTTTTCATATACCATCATTTATTTATGGATTGTCTCCTGCGGGGAGGGTTGCTGGTTTGGGTGGACCTCGGAGTAGTCACGCAAGACTAACTAAGTGTAGTCGCCCTCGTGGGGTACCTTACTCTCAGGAAGGCTTATATGGACTATAACCCCTAGGGAGGTTCATTGATCTGCGGACATTGACCTGGGTGGACCCTGGGGAGACTTGGTGTAACGACCCGTCCCAAATTCTAGGATTAGGTTAGTGACTAATCACGATTAGTGAGGCTAATCCGTGATTAGTTGGGCGAAATCGGACGAACGATGCGAAATGACCGTTTTGCCCCTAGTGGTGGCAAAACGTTGACTTTTCAATCGGGCGGTCAAATGGACTTTGACCGACGACCGTGACGTAGTTCGTGACGTCACGAGTTCATAGACAGGTGGCACGTTCAATTCCGACATTCGGGGAGGAAGTTACGACGTTCGGAAGTTTAGGGGCATTTTGGTAATTTTGGTTAAAAGGGGTCAAAATGTTGACTTTTTGACCGGGAGGTCCGATGGCCGAGCGCCGAAGACCGTTACGTAGATAAGGACGATACGAATCCATAGGCAGGCGGCACACTGAAATCGGACTTCGGACGGGAGAGTTATGGGTCACGGAAGTTCGATTTCACTATGCACGAACTTCGAGACGGGGACGTTTTGGCGAAATCTGATTGGGTGGATATTTTGGTGGGCCCCATGGATGAGTGACAAGTGTCACTCATCCCATTGATTTGATCCCCCAAAATGTGGATCTATATAATAAAATAATATTATTTAATTAAATTTTTTTAACCAAACCCACCCACCATTTAATCTTGGCCATCCATTTCAATTCATCCTTAAATCCACACCCTCCATCTCTCATTCCCTCATCTGATCACATCATTTCCTTCTCCCTTCTCTTCCACGACATCACCTTCATCACTTCATCTTTTTCTTCATTTTCTTCCTTTTCCTTCACAAATCCGAAACACACACACACCATCACCATTCCTTGCTTGTGTGAGTTGAACATGACCGTGAGGTGGTGGAAGGAGGCTGAGGATGGCAAGCCACGGCCAGCCACGGCGGAGGACACGGCGGGGAGAGAGAACCCGTGAGGTAAGAAAATGTTCAAAAATTCGAAATTGGATTTTAATGGTTTTTACTCGATTCCATTAATTGGGTAAGGTTTCTAGGGATCCCAGGAGATGAATGAGATTGGTTTCGAGGCGTTGGACGGCTTGGAACAGCCGTGAACGGCGGGAGAAGTCACGGCCGCCATGGCTGGATTGAAGGTACGGGTTTTCGATGTTTTTTCTTCCGTTTTAAGACATAGGACGGTAGGTTAGGTTGAGACGAAGAGAATGGGACAAACGGGGAGTGTTTTGGTGGCCGGAGCTGGGAGAACCGGCCGGGTCAAGCCGTGGGTCACAGCGACCTGGTTACTGGTATTCGGGTCGACCCGCGGGAGGACAGAGATGACAGGTGATGTCATCCTGCTGACGTCATCATGTCAGGGATGACGTCAGCATTGTCACATCTGACAATGTCAGCTGACATGTCAGAAAATGGGCCAATAGGAGTGCGACACGTGTCACATGTCAGTGCACAGTCAACATTGACATGTCAGTGACGTGGCCCAATCAGGGGCTGACGCGTGGCACTGACGTGGACCAGTGCCGTGATGACACGTGGCACATGTCAGACTGCCACGTGGCACTGACAGTATAGTGACGTGGACCAATGGGAGCATGACACGTGGCACCTGTCAGAGTCTGACATGTCAGACCTGACAGCTGTCAGATGACGTCATGCTGGCGTCAGCGATGACGTCATGCTGGTGTCAGCGATGACGTCAGCAGGTACTGTAGCTGGCGCGTGAAGCCCACGCGCAGCCACTTCAGGCGGCGGGTGAGGTCGCGTGGCAGGGAATTTGGGAAAGTGTTCAACACGGGAAATCATCTATTCGATGTAACGAACATTTTGGGACTGGTTTCGTGTCAATCGGACACCGTCTCGATATGTTTCGGGGCATCAGAATGTTTAGGTTCGGTTTTAAAAATAGTTAAAAATACGGGAAAATTACGGGGCTTTAGTGGGAGGTTAATTAAGTAGTTAGTAACCTTCTATTACGATTTGGACAGGTTCGGGAGTACCGGTGATGGTGATCGGCTCGGGGAGCCGTATGGCACACGTATCGAGGCGCGGCAGCTCGGACGGTCTGTGAGTGGACCTTGTTTTCTAAATTGGTGCATGCATAAATGTTTATTATATGTTTTAAATGCTTGTTTGTAATGTCATGGGTGCATTTGTATGTGGTTACGTATAAGCACGTATTTCGAGGTTTCGGCCTTATACGGTGCTTATACGGGTATGTATTTCTTATTTGGTTTAAATGAACTGGCTTTGGATTTCTAAAAGGATAAACTCGGGTATGAGACCCATTTGGTTTTGTCTCGGGCATATGACCTCAGATTTCGGGCACGGTGCCCAGTTGATGTCCTATGTTCGGGTACGAGACCCAGTCACTTTACGGTTTTGATTTCAGGTCAGGGAACCTTAAATGGATTCCCAGGTTCATGACGGTTTATGGGAACCGGCATGAACCCTTGTTATGATATCATGGTTCATGGCGGTTTATGGGAACCGGCATGAACCCTTGTTGGTTATTACGGTACATGACGATTTATGGGGACCGGCATGTTACCTGGTTATGTTAGTACGGTACATGACGGTTTATGGGAACCGGCATGTTACCTTGGTTATGAATATGATGGATCATGACGGTTCAGGGGAACCGGGCATGGAAATTATGTTATGTATATATATGTTCATCTACCTTCCTTTACTTCTATTATCTCCTCCGGGAAGGGTCGTTGGCCTGGGTGGACCCCGGAGTAGTCACGGAGCACCGACTGAGTGGAGTCACCCCCCAGTTGGGTTCCTTACTCTCAGGAAGGCTATGGTTACTATTACCTCGGGTAGGGTCAGTGGTCTGCGGACATTGACCTTGACTTTGAGATGACTCGGATTGAGACCCGGGTAGCACGCGCGTAGCTTTGGATACCGTGACAGGATTGGTTGTGTGACTTATATATATGTATGTGATGTATATATGATATATGATATGTGGTGTGCACAGGTGTGCACAGGATTTGAGCAGTGGCTCGTGTACTTGGTTTCTTTATGGTTTGGGGCCGAGATTTGGGCAGTGGCCCGTATGGTCGTTTTCATTGTGGTCCTTTCGACCTTAGTTTATAGCTGCTTTGGGCTTAGTCCCACATATGGTTTGTTTTGGATAAATGGTTTTCGAATGCATGCATGCTTTTTAGTGAAGGGTACAAATGTCTTCCTTATAAAATGTTTTTATAAATTCTTGTTTTGTCCACTCACAGCTTTTAATGTTTTGACTGCCCTTCAGGTTGACAGCGGATGTGGACTGTAGCAGAGACCGAGATATCACATGCCTCCTCCGGATCCTGGCGTACTCTGATAGCCCGGGAGGGCTAAGGTCGGAAATATCCCTTGTTTGACACTTCGTGTCAGACGGGAGCAGGGTCATCCCGCACTAATCCCGGGGGGATTGGGATGGGTCCTGTCACTTGGGATTTGAGACCCAGGGTAGCACGCGCGTATCTTTGGAAACCGTTACAGGATTGGTTATATGATATTTGGTAAACATGATTTCTTGGATTTGTGAAATTGTATTTTATGAATAGTAAATGGATTTGGGCAATGATGCACATGCGTTTGGATTTACGATTTTGGGCTGAGGTCCCACATATGGTTGAAATGAATTATGGATTTTTGTAAATGGCTTTGGGCAGGGGCCCATATGACTTGGATTTACGGAACTTGGAGCTGTGATCCTAATAATGGTTATTTGAATATGTGGTTTGATAAATGGTTTTCGAGTGCATGCATAATTTTTAGTGAAGGGCATAAATGTCTTTTTGAAATGTGCTTTTATGAACTTATTGCTTTCATCCACTCATAGCTTTTGGTGTTTTTAATGCCCTTCAGGTTGATCACGGATGCGGACTGTAGTAGAGACCGAGACATCACACTTCTCCACTGTATCCTGGCGCGCTCTGGAAGCTGTCTGACACTTCATATCAGACGGGAGCATGGCATATCCCGTGTTAATCTCGGGGGGATTGGGATGGGTCATGACAATTAAGGCGTAGTGGACAATTTAGAATTCGACTCTCGTAAAGAACAAATTCGATGTTCACTATGCCAAAAAAGCCTTTAGACCACAGCAAAAAAGTATCATCTAAATGCATGAAAAAGCAACGTCTATGTGAGTGATGTCTATTTGAAATGCATCAGACGAAATTTTTTTTTGTGTCGTCTAAAGCCTAATCAAACGACGATTTTTTGAAAAATTGTCGTCCAATTAAGCTTTAGACGATAGTTTTTTTTTGTGTCGTTTGATTATATCATAGACGACAAGTTTTTACTGTCACCTAATATATAAAAATTGTCGTCTAGAATGTAATCAAACAACAATTTTTAAAAAACCATTGTCAATGTTAATTGTGACAAGGCTAATTTTGAACCTACTATTATATTTCATAATTCGATTTGTATAATTAATTAATTGAATGATACGATTTTACCCTTGAGGTTCGTTATGTAGATTGAGACGATACGAGTCCGTAGACAGACGGCACGTCGAAATCGGACATCATACTGGAAAGTTACGAGTCTAGAATGAATTGTGGTACGATTGCACAATTTACGAGGCAGGTGGACTTTTGTTTCTTGTATGCCAGATATTTGTGTTCAGGCCCAATGGATGAGTGACAAGTGTCACTCATCCATTGCTTCTCATTTTACATACATGCATCTCATCCTTTTCTCCCTTTTCTTTTTCAAAAACCCGAAACCCATCCACATCCCATTTTCTTTCAATCGAACCAGAAGCTAGGTTGGTTGAGGAAAGCTGAGAGGGTAAGTGAGAGACTGAGAAGATGGTGGAGGGCACGACGGAACCATGGTGGTGGCTGGAAACCAAGGTAACCCCGTAGACCAATTTATGTTGATTTTGGCATTCTAAGTCTTTGACGTTCTGGATTGTGACTAAAGCCCTGGATATGTTGCTTAGGATTGTGCGAGGTGTTAGGGACGAATTTTGAGGCCCTGAACGAAATCTTAGATGGCCCTGAGTGTAAGCTTGAAGTTTTTACATGGGAGTATGGATTCCAACAGATAATTTTAGGCCTTTTTAGTTGATTTTGAGGTCATAGAAACCTTCTTGGGTACATTACGAGTCCAATGGAAAAAGAATGGCTGAAAGCGATGGCTGGACGACGGATATATGGCTGGGTCAGGGTCGCGAGTCGACCGACCCGTTACAGAGAAATGAGTCAACCCCACTAGAGGTTGACGATGATGACGTGGTAGTCCATGTCATCACCCTATCAGACTCGTCAGGCTAGGTGGTGCCATGTGGCGATCTATTAGAGGTTGTCAGGTCTAGTTAGCAACTGACGTGACAGGTCCACGTCAGTATTGTCAGACTACATTGACCAATGGGTGGGTGCCACGTGGCAAGCTATCAGATAGGAGTCAAAAGTGTCAAATGATATGGCAGCTAACGTGGCGGTCCATATCAGCCACTATTAGACCACGTGGACCAATGAAAGGGACTCAACTTCCCACGTCTAATATGTACGACCCTTTGTAACGGGGACTCAACTTCCCATGTCTACCAAATCGTATGATACGTTTCCAAGGAGATAACTTCAGAAAAACCCAATTTCCAACTGCAAACTCTGGGGCTCTAATCCGACGATCGGCATAGCTTTTTTGATGATCCTGTGCCACTTGCAGCCCTTCTTTGATAACTTGAACCTTTTCATGGGTCATATCCATGAGATCGGGTGTCAATACCGCCCTCTCGTCTACCTCTGTCCATCATATCGACGTCCTGCATTGTCGCCCATACAGTGCCACAGATGGAGCCATCCCAATACTCGACTGATAACTGTTGTTGTAGGAAAATTCCATCATTGGTAGGAGCGTATCCCATGTGTCTTGAAACTGTAGTACACATGCTCCATCATATCCTCCAGAGTCTGAATAGTCCTCTTAGAATGTCCATCTGTCTGAGGATAAAATGTCGTACTGAAGTATAGCCTTGTACCAAGGCCTCTCTGCCAAAATATTGATGTAAATTGTTGATCTCGATCCGATACTATTGATTCTGGCGTCCCTTGCAATCTGATAATCTCGTCAACAAATAACCGAGCAAACTGTTCTAACTTGAAGTTCTCGCACACTAGCAAGAAGTGATCCGACTTCATAAGTCTGTCCACAATCACCCGGACCCCATCAAAATCGTTCTATGTCCTCGACAATTTGAATACGAAGTCCATGGTTATATGATCCCATTTCTACTCAAGGATCGGAAGTGGCTGTAAAGCTCCATACGGCCACTGTCGTTTAACCTTTACCTGTCGGTAAGTCAGACATCTACCAACATACTCTACGATCTCTCTTTTCATCCCTACCCACCAATAGTAATCCTTAAGTGTATGATACATCTTTGTTCCTCCTGGATGCATCACATATGCTGAACTGTGGGCCTTCTCTAGAATCTCTATTCTTAACTCTGCATCCGCAGGCACACATAATCGACCTTGTTTCAATAATTCTCTGTCACTTATAATAGTAAAATCCTGCTTGTCACATGCTTCAACTTCAATCCTCAGAACACACAAAATGGAATTTTGAAGTTGAGCCTTTATAATCTGATACATCAGGACAGGTCTAACATGAAAACTGGCCAATAGAGCTACCTCATCATCCAATCCGAGAATAACTCCAGCTCTTTAGAGTTCCACTAACAAGGGCAAATACACTATTCTCAGATGAGGTACTGAACTCGCAGATTTTCTACTCAAAGCATATGCTACTTCATTTGCCTTCCTGAGATGATACTTGATCGTGCAATCGTAGTCCTTGATTTGCTCCAACCATCGTGTCTATCTTAGATTCAGTTCCTTCTAAGTGAAAAGGTGCTTCAAACTATGATGGTCCGTAAAAATTATGCAAGTCTCTCTGTACAGATAATGTCTCCAGATCTTTAGAGCATGTACCACTGCTACTAGCTCTAAATCGTGGGTAGGATAGTTCGAATCATGTGGCTTTAACTATCGAGAGGCATAGGCAATGACTCTCCCGTGTTGCATCAACACGCAACCCAATCCTTGAACAAAGCATCATTATATACCTTGCACTTCCCACTATCATCTGGAAGAGCTAAAATGTAACGACCCGTCCCAGAAATCAATATTAGATTAGTTGTTAATGATGGATTAGTGAAGTTAATCAATGGTTAGTGGGATGTTTTCTGACGAACGGTGCAAAATTTTGCCCCTAGAATGGGCAAACATGTTAACTTTTCGATCGGGCCTCAAATGGACTTTGATTGATGACCGTAATGTATTTCAGGACATCACGAGTTCATAGACAGGTGGCACGTCCGATTCCGACATTCGAGGAGAAAGTTATGACGTTCGGAAGTTGAAGGGTATTTTGGTAATTTGATCGAATAGGGGCAAAAGGTTGACTTTTCGTGCAACATGTCCTTTTCACGTAATTCAAGGACTGTTAGGTAGGTCTCGAGTCCCTGATTCCTACGACAGGCAGCAAGTGCCATTTGGAGTTCGGGAAATAGTGTTACGGGTTAGGAATTACAAAAGGAAAAATGGTAATTTGCCATCTAGGGGCATTTTGGTCATTGAGGTGCCTTGGGATTTGTGCCCAGCTACAATTAGCCATGTGGCTGTCTTAGGATGGTTGCCTCATCAGATAAGGACACTTTTCCCAGCGCTAGAGGGCTGTAGACCTTTCCCAGCCGCTTTGATTGATTTAAAATTGAGTGATTTGTTTGCACCCGAGTAGGCCGTGACAGGAAACAGAGCAGGGGACCGTGAAAACAACCTAAATTAACCCTGTGAGCTTCATCAGTTGTGAGAGTTGTGTGAACCAAAATGAGAGAAGGGATGTTGAGGAACGAGACGGTGCCACCGTGGAGGGCTGCCGTGTACGGTGGCAGGAAGTGGAAGGTAAGACGTGTTCTATGTTTTTGGAATTCAAAGATAGTAAACTAGGTTCTACTACTTGTTGACGGTTTTTATGGTTAATGTGAGGTTATGGAGAGTGAGACAAGCTCAATGGACTCAACTTCGAGGCCTGAAAGGGATGGTAGCCATGGAACCCGAGTTAAGGTGAAATGAAATTCAAAAATGGTGTTTTTGATTCTAGCTAATTTTGATCGATTTTAATGGGAAGTTTGTGTTCTGGAGGTTTTGTACGTTGCATAGGTTGATTTTCGGGGACTGTGATGCCCTGTGGTGGCCAGAGACAGAGGAAGAAGGAATGGTTTTGAACGATGAACGAGAAGGTATAATCTCGACTTCAATTTATGAATTAAGGACATGGTTAAGTAGTAATTAGTCAGACAAACCTGTAGGAGGTGGAAGGGATGAAAATGGACTGGAAATGGACACAAAACCGTGAACGCCGATTCAAAACCGGACCGGAATTGCAGACCGGTTCAGACCGGTCGATTAAGGAAGACGATGAACAGTAACTTAGGCGCGTGTGGGCGCATGGCAAGCCTTTTGAGAAAGGTTCCAACACGACTTTTAGAGTATTCAATGTAACAAACATTTTGGGATTGGTTTCGAGTCGATCGGACATCATCTCAATATGTTTCGGGATATCCGAAGGTTTTAGGCCTCGGTTAAAAATAGTTAAAAATTTGGGAAAATTACGGGGCTTTAGTATAAGTTTTATGAAGTAGTTAGTGACCCTATTATGGAATTTGGACAGGTTTGGGAAAGCCGGTGATAGTGCATTGATCGGGAACGACATAGGTGCACGCGTATCGAGGCGTTGACGCAATGGTCTGTGAGTGGACTTTGCTTTCAAACCTATGATGCATGCATATATGTTTTTATATGTTTTCTATACATGATTCTATGATTTGATTTATGATTTGATGGTTTACGGTTTGATACGGTTTTCGAGATATTTATGGAATTTCACGTTTTACGAGATTTTGATTGATCTTGTGATTCAATCATGGTTTTAAATTGAAATATGATTTGATTTCAAGGATTTGAAATGGATTTTGGAAAAATGATTTCGGGCTTGAAGCCCAGTTCAAAAAGTTTTTTTGAGAAACGTGATTTTCGGTTTTAGAATCGGATTTCCGAATGACGATTCGGAATTCGGTTTGGAACTTAAAAGTGGATTTCAGGGTTTGGGTTCAGAATGATTGTTCCGGATGCCGGCTTATGGGATGATGGTTTCGGACTCAGATTTGGAAATGGATGATGAATGTGATACTGGGTTTGGATTAGGGATCCTGATGAGATTGCGGATTCGAATTCGAAAATGGAAAAAGGTTTTCAAATGGTTTCGGATTGGATTTGCTGGATCTGGTTATTGGGTTTAAAAAACCGGATATGATTATAACGGGGGTGGGCCCGAATTGGGTTTAAAGACCTGGATTGAGTTTAAAGACTCGGGAGCTTAAAGACTCGGATATTGATATTTCCCCTGTAGGCCTATTGAGTTTAAAGACTCGGATTATATTGAGGCCTGTATTGAGTTTAAAGACTCGGGAGTTTAAAGACTCGGATAGATCCAGCAGGTTCGATGGATGGATATGTGTTTTCAAATGTGTTTTGGATTTCAGTGAGTTTTGATGATGATGGTTTTCGGTGGTTTTGGGCTGAGGCCCGGGAACTAAAAAAGGAAAATGAGTTCGGTTTTTCTTAAATGGTTTGAATGACTTGAAAATAGAATGGTTTAAGACATTACTTCTGATATGCATGCATTGTTTTTTTTACATGGAGGGTATGAATGTAATTGTTTTATTGAACTGTTTTGAACTTATACTTTATTTTTGTCCACTCACAGTCTTTTTGTGTTTACGATACCCTCCAGGTTGTTTCGGTGTGGGCTGTTGGTCGAGAGAGACGGAGACATCACATACGCGATCCACAGTAGAGTCTGCGTGCTCTAGGAAGTTTCGGAAGTTTTGAATGGTTCAGTCAAGAATCCCTTGTCCGACTTACGTGTCACATGGAGGTTGGACGTCAGTTTAGCCTTCGTGTCACTCGTAAGTTAGACGGGAGCATGACTTAGCCTTTAATCCCAAGGGATTGGGGGCGGGTCCTGTCAAAAAACTAGTGCAGAAGTCAGCCGTCTCTTCAATTCCTGGAAACTCTGTTCGTATTGTTTATTCCAAACGAACTTAACCATTTTCCTAGTCAAGCGGGTTAACGGAGCAGCAATAGTAGATAAACCCTCTACAAAGCATCTGTAGTTTCTAGCTAACCCTACAAAACTCCAGACCTCAGTAACAGTCTTCGGTTGCTCCCAATTGGTCACGGCTTCTGTCTTCTGGGAATCCATACTAATCCCCTCAACTGAAATCACATCTCCCAAGAAGCCTATACTATTCAACAAAAATTGACATTTACTCAGCTTGGCATACAGCTGATTCTTCCTCAATCTGTTTAGTAGAAATCTCAAATGTTTCTCATGTGCCTTGGCACTCTTCGAATATACCAGGATGTCGTCAATGAACACAATCAAAAACCAATCCAAGTATGATTGAAACACTCAGTTCGTCATATCCATAAATGTAGCTAGTGCATTTGTCAACCCGAATGGCATTACCAGAAACTCATAATGGCCATATCTTATTCGGTAAGCAGTTTTCTGAACATCTCCCTCAACAATCCTCAACTAATGGTTTCCAGACCGAAGATCAATCTTCGAAAAATATTTGGCCCCTCTCAACTGGTCGAACAGATCATTAATCCGGGGTAGAGGATACTTATTCCTCACTGTTACTTTATTGAGTTGCCAATAATCTATACACAATCACAGAGTACCATTCTTTTTCCTTACAAACAACACTGGAGCTCCCCAAGGCGATGCGCTTGGTCGAATAAACCCCATATCCACTAGGTCTTGCAACTGGACCTTAAGTTCCCTTAACTCAGCTAGTGCCATACGATATGGTGTCTGAGATATAAGTCACGTACCTGGAAGAAGCTCGATGGTGAACTCGATCTCGCTGTGCGATGGTAGTCCTGGTAAGTCCTCTAGGAATACATTTGGGAATTCCTACACCACTGTTATGTCCTCTACTCTCTTGGGTGTAGCTCGTACATCCATGACATGAGCCAAGTAGCCTTGATAGCCTTTCCTCAATAGTCTATCAGTTGTAAGGGCTGAAATCACTCCAGATGACAACGCTCTCTGATCTCCCTGGAAAGTCACCTCGGGCAAATCCGGACTCTACATTATCACCCTCTTATTGAAATAGTTGATAGCAACATGATGTTCCGACAACAAGTCCATCCCAAGTATGACATCTAAATCGTGTAGATCTAAGAGTATCAAATTAGTCGCCAAATCAACATCTCTTATCCTCACAGGACAATCTCTCAATGCTTGATTCACAATGTATACATCCCCGGTCGGTGTACCCACACCCATATCGAAATCGAGTGCGGAAACCTCTCTATCCACCATCAATGCACAACTCCTCGATATAAATGAATAATTGGCTCCATGGTCTATCAAAATGCGTACATAATGATCTAAGATAGTGAGTGTACTTGTCACCACTCCCGAGACTACTCTAGCCTCCTGCTGGGTAATCGCCAACACTCTAGAATGTCGTCCTGACAATGGACCACCTCTTCATGATCCTCGGAATTCACCTCTAGCTCCTCCATATCCTTGGCCACTAGTCATATCTGAAGTCGTGGATGTGCATGCGTCTTGCCCTAGTGCACTTTAACCAATACCACTGCCACCCGACATCCGTGGGCACTCTTTCTTGAAGTGGCTAGGCTCTCCACATGTAAAACAGGTCAATGTCCTCGGTCTGCCGGTAGACCCCACTAGCGTACCACTCGTCTGAGAAGTCTACTATGGCATGAAGGCAAACCTCTGGGTACTACCATACCTGCCAAACTCACCACTACCGGACATTGATGATGCTCCACTAAAATGGCCTCCCTTCAAGGCCCTCTAGCTTGAAGGTCCAGAATACAAACGCTCTCGGCGTCGCCCATCACTAGAAAACGGTGTCAGGCCGGAAAACCAGCCTCTGCTCTCACAGCTGAATCTATCAACTCCCTCAGTGTGGCAGAGGATCCTGTCGTCACGATGGCACAAATCTCCCCTCGCAGGCCTATCTCAAATCAGTGACAGTTGTCGACCTCAGTGCTCATAAATACAAAAGCAAAGCAGGACAATGTCTGATCTAGGAACTAATGCTCCCATATCGGAGTTGTAAGAGCTCAGCCTCCCTAGCATCACAAAATTAGCGGGGGTAATACTGATCGAGGAAATGATCTCAGAAGACCTCCTATGTCACCGTCCGGATATCCCAACCAGACATCTCAAGTGTGTACCCCCACTAATAAGCACCACCGTCCAACAAGAAGGTAGGGAGCAAAACTCTATCCTCTAAAGGGCATCGCATAACCGTGAAGAACCGCTCGATCCGAGTAATCCACTAGTAGACTTCCTCAGGGTCTAACCCACCACTAAATGTAGTAGACCCCAGGAGCTGGCCTCTTTCAATACTAGCACTCTCAAAATCTCTAGACAGATCATCATCAGGCCGTATATGGGACTCTCGTCTTGGAGGCATGTTTATCTGTTAAGAGGCATATTAGTACGACATCTCAAGCAAGTCAACGTACAATCTACAAATCGCTATCCTAATGCTCTGATACCAAGCTGACAAGATCAATCCTGATCCCCCTTAGATTATCGTGGAATGTGCCCTGTTCCCGGCTAACAATCATACTCAAAATAACGAAAAAGACCCTTTATGGGTTTAAAAGTAAACAGAGTTCAACTACAACATTTTTAGATAAGGGATAAGTATCTATATACATAACTGAGCATATATGTCAGTACAATAAAAGTACCAAAACCTACAACAAATGGTATTTAGGTGCGCAACGGTACTAGCTATGCCTCAGCCACAGTGTCAGCTCATGCCTCTATGTCACGGCTTGGAGGGTCAATAAAACAGTCAAAGTGAGAGTGGACTAAAATAAACATTTTCGAAATACAATTTAAAAACAATAACATTTTCCCCTCCATTTTATAAACATGTATGCATTTAAATCAAATCGTTTGAAAAGCAATTTAAATCATACATATATATATATGGACACACATATTAGTAAAACACAATATAACCAATTAACACGACCCATCCCAATCCTCCCTGGATTAATGCGGGATGTGCCATGCTCCCGTCTGACACCCTATGCCAAACCAGGGATACATCTAACCCTCTCGGGGCTACCAGAGTACGCCAAGATCTGAGTGGGTATGTGATGTTTCGGTCTCTAATACATCCCCCGCGATCAACCTAAAGGGTATTAAAAATAGGAAAAGTTGTGAGTGGACGAAAATAAACAGTTTATAAAACCATTTCACGAAAAGAAATTTATACCTTCACTAAAAAACATGCATGTATTGGAAAATAATTTATAAACACCATTTTCTTTAAATCCAATCATATGGTTTTACAAGTTAAACCTAGTGAAAACATTTATCATTCAAAGCCATTTCCACAATAGGGTCTCTACCCAAATCAGTAAAATACAATTTAACCAATCCCCGACATCCCAGATGTCTAATCAATCGTGTCATGGTCTCTAAGGCTACGTATACCACTTGGGGACCAGTGTCCGGGTGATATCACTGGACACTGTACTGGGTGATATCCATATCTAGCAGTCCTGATCTTGAGCCTCTGCTTAGAGCGGCCCCTCTTGGGCAATGCTCGCACTCCTGGTCCTGAGCCTCTCCTCGGAGCGGCCCCTTCTAGGTAATGCACTGTGACGACTCCAGGATAATATGAGATGTCTGGAGGAGATAATCCACTCATAAGGATGGTATGTAAAACATAAATCAAATCTAGTGGAAAATCATTATAAACCATTCATACCTCAAATTCAGTTTGATGCATTTTAACAGGATCTTAGCCCGAGGTACAGTTTCCACAACCATTTCCACAAAATCAGGATTCCCCAAATCCTATCCAATCCAAATATATATGGAGTCATCCCAAATCATCTCAATAGGGTCTTAAACCCGAATTCTCATTTCATAAAACAACACTGGGACTCAAGCCCGATATCATAAACCAACTGGGCCTTAAGCCCGATATCATATGTCCAAATCCGAAATCATTTCATTGTTCAAATCATTTGAAACCACAAGTATGTATAAAAACCTGGCCTAAGCCCAAGGTACAACGTAAAGCATAAATCTTGAAATACATGTAACACCACATTCATACGAAATACCAAAATATCACAATCAATTGTATGTAACCCATATGCACTCAAAGCATCTCAAAACATATTCACAAAACTTATAACATAGTTATGCATGCATCATATTTAGCAATCAAATGTCCATTCACAGACCTTCCGTGTTATGCGCCTCCAAGCTGCGCCGCAAGCCACTTGGGGCTATACTGAACTCTCTAGGTCATCCAGACCTGTCCAAAACATACTTAAAGTTCACTACCAACCTAGAAAAGTCCTAATCAAGAACCCTCAAAACTCCTGGAAAAGTCAACATGTCCCAGAAACACATCCCTAGTCTAACAAACTCAATTTGACCAACCTAACGATCTTCGATCGACCTGAAACTATCACCATTGGATTCTGATCACCGAAATCTTTTGAATAGTATAGGTATTACCTTAAAATTTGTACCCATCCACCCCCACGCGTCTGTCAAACCTCTCGGTCAACTCTTGTCAATAATCAACGCTGACGTCAGCAAAGTCAACATTGACGTCAGGGTCAATAGTCAAAGTCAATGGTTGACGTCAACCTTATAGGTCTGATACCTGTTAGGTCTAATAGTGCCACGTGTCTGTCCCTAATTAGTGCACATGTTTGTGACATGTCAGTGGTGACTGGATCTGACAACTGCCATGTGGCAGCTCCTGATTGGCCACGTGGCCTGACACCTCTGACAGATAATGATATCACTTGACGACATCATTATCGTCTACCTCTCGATGGGTCGACCCGTTTCCTGCAACCGAGTTAACTGGACCTGCGACCTGACCTTACCGTATATTGCCCATTTGGCCACCATTTCACGCCATTCTTGTTCCGACGGGATCGTCTTGATCTCTAGAAGTGATCCATGAACCCATAAATAACCAAAAAGGTCTCGAAATTACCTTTCTAACGACGAACAGTGAAAGCTTAACTTCAATCTTGCTTTCTCGTCGATCCCAGCCTCCTCAGACCTTCCTTTTGGTCTCAATGAGATCGTACAGTCCCTAGGAACACGATTTGAGCATTAGAAACATCCAACAAACCCCCTAAACCCACTTAGAAAATTCAAACTTTAAAACAGTTTTGGGTTAACCTGTTTCGTGAGCTCCTCCACCGTCCATGACGGCCCTGCCACGTCCTACGTCGTCTCCCCTTCTCTCACTCCTTCTCAATCTCCCTTGTCTCTAGTCTTAACTAAAGAGGATGAAAATGGATGTTTTGGGGTAGGTGTGTATGGGTTTCGAGTGTGAAGGAACAAGAAGATGAAAACATAGAGTTTTGGGACCTTAGGAGGTAAATTGGATGTCCAAAAACAATGAGAAAAAAACTATATATATCCCGTAACATCTTCCCTAGCATCTTCCTAAAAGAAAGGGAAAAACGAAACCCAAACAAGGAAGGAAACCAATTGTAGCCGACAAACATCCTTTTCCGCGTTCTTGATCCTCCTTCAATAAGGAGCCTTCTTTTGTTTTCTTGGTTCCACTTCTTGACTTCATCTTTTGACTAGGAATTCAATTAATTATATTCCAAATCAGATCACAAAGCCCTAAAATAAAGAAAAGGGGATATGATTGTGGCTAAGGGTAGGCAAATCACAAAGCCCTAGCATCTTGCAATCTTTAATTTCATATCTGATTAGGAAATCTTTCGGTCTTCTTATCCAAATCAATCCATGAAATTCCTCATTGAAAAGGGAAGGCAAATTCGTCCAAAGGATAGCTGCCCTAAATCCCTAAAAAGTAGGAACTTGATAAGGCAAGAAATCCTAGTTTCTTGGGTTCCAAAGAACGGATAGGAACCCTTCTTTTAATGGATCTTTTGGCCAACTTTCCCAGCTGGATTTCAGGGCATAATGTCTGAAATAGCCCACTTAATCTAGGCTTGCAAGGCTGGCAAGGCTGGGCCATAAAGTCACACACACACACTCCTTGTAGGATTAGGAGTGCCTCTCGACCAAGAAAGGCAAGAATCCCTTTTCTTAGTCAATCTTGATTGTCTTGACATGTGCTATCACCTCATTGGAACCCCTGGAGATTATATGACCTGCTGATCACATCCAATACATTGAAAAATGTCAATTCAATGACAAACCCCGAGAGGCCCTCAACTGGCATTTCAGCTAGGGACCTTAACTTCATTTTAGTGCTATTCCTTCATTTTAGCTCGGATTTCCTCCATTCTTTTTGCATTCTCTTAAGAATTGACTTAACTTTCATAATCTACACATGTCTCACAAAATGGATCATTTTCTCTTATTGTTTGTACAATTATAATCAAAAGACAAGTAAAAGGGATACGAAATATCATTGAAATCATGCTCAATTCGTGACTTACCAATAGATCCCAAAATATTTGGGGTAATGCGCCAATCAGATGGGTGACACTCGTCACTCATCAAGTGGTCCACCCAAATATTTTACCCAATCCAAATCAGCCAATTTTACTATTCCTCGATGTGTGTGAATAGTGCCATTTTTATTTCATGACTTGTAACTTTCTCATATAATGTCCGATTTCGACGTGTCGCCTATCTACGGACTCGTATCGTCTTGATCTACATAACAATCCTCGATTCTCGTGTATTTGACGTCCTGGGTCAAAAATCAACATTTTACCCATTCTAGGGGAAAAATAATCATTTTACACTGACCGTCCGAAAAATCCCAATTAGTCCTTAATTAATCCCGTAGATTCAAGATGGGTTGTTACAATCTTCCCCCTTTAAAGAATTCTATCCTCGAAATTTAAACTGATCAAAATCCACATACAAACTGTGGAAGTCTAGGCTTGCCTCCAACTCAAGAGCGTCTCGTGCAAACTACACATAGAATCAACTAGTCACAGAACTCGTCTGTACCTAAACGTCACTCAACGCTAACCACAATTCCACGGCCATTGCTGAAACTTAGCATCCTCGGTCACCGTATCCAACAAACTCGTGACTAACCGTCACTAGAACCTTCCATAGCTCCAAACCAAGTCTCGATTTCCAAATCCCAAACAAGACATCTAAAAACGTCTAACTCACTGATTAGCTGATCCCAAGCTGACAGGTCAACTTACCAGCCTGCTCAGTTGACAAATTAGGCCGACAATCCAGCTAAACCAAGTTGACATACCAAGCTGACATCCTTTAGCTTTTCAGCCTGACAATTCTTCTCAGCTATCAACCCAAGCTGATACCTTTCTCTCACTAAGAGGTCTAAAATCTCAAATCCTCTACCTCACTAGACAATTACAGTGGGAGCCCGTCGCGTTAAGTACCAGCTCCACTACCATTGCTCGAGTCACCAACAAAAACCTCGACTCGCTCTAGAGTCCTACTAGGGTACCTCGTACCAAATCTTATCTCACTCAGCGTCCCACGCTATGATTCTAACTCTAGAAAAGTCTAAAATGTCCCTTCACTCGTTCCGTGGATACCAAATTGACATCTTACTCATCTTGTGGTTACAATAACTACTAACTCACTCAAACTGAGTGCATTCGGACCCCATCGAATACTTTCCCTAGCTGGGATAACACCACTCAAACTCTATGGTTCCTCTGGAAAACCACGGCTCTGAGCTCTAGCCCATACAATCACTGAGCCCTCTCCAAAACCACTCTGATTGTCAACACGTCCACCACTACTGTCCAACGTGAGTAGGCACAGGTGCACATAGCAGAAAAATACAAGGCACTACTCAGGCTTGCTCAAGAACTGTACTCGCGTAACGTAGTATGAACAAACCATCACAACTAGCCCATGCACCACAACAACCTTGGACCTAGTCCGTCCACTACATGATTACCATCCAAAACATGCTTCACTTTTGGAGTAAGTTTGTCTGATCACTGTCCTAGACATATTTTACTCTCAACTCAGCGTCCTTTCTAAGTTTCCTGGTCACTTGACCAACATCTTACTCGAGGCATTGGCTATTCATCTTTTCCTGAATGATACTCAATGTATCATCTCATTAACCACAGCATAACCTCTACCCAATAGTCAATACACCCATCCTATGTGAGTGAATCCAAAGTCTATCGTCCTGACTGCAGTGGCCAGTCTCAAACTCTCTCGTTGCACAATCAACTCGATCACCCATCACGTGATCCTCTATCCTTTTGGTCGTCGCGACCGTAGCTTGTAAGCCATAGAACTCGTCACCACTGATTTCCTTCACTTAGTCTATGATAATGTCCCACCTTAGGATAATCCAAGATGACGACATCAAAATTCGTCCTACATGAGCGTAAATACCAATCCAACTACACCCACCAACATCAGGTAACACCAACAGCATCTGCTCCTCAACTCATGCAAATTTAATCTACTGGCTGTCCTGATATCTTGGCACGAAAAGAAATTGCAAACATGCCGCTAGCATAGAAGCAGAAAATGAGGAGTCTCCTTCACCAACCAATAATATATGTTGACAACTACTGTAGTAATTCTTCCATGATTGGATTACTCCTCATTTTAGCGTACCTTAACAAGCTTACACCTCTACGAGTGATGAGAAGTTCACTAGGAACTTTCAGGAGAAGTAAGTATATTTATTAGGAGTCTAGTTAGAACCAACTTTCGAAGTTCTGTTTAAAAGAACATCAGATCTCCTAATAGTGACAGTCCAAGTCAACTGATTCTAAGTGGAATGGGGAATCAAGTCCTACCACCAGACTCTCAGGCCTTCAACTCACTCGGACATCAATCCATGTGTCCTTGAAAACAAATCCAACTCAAAGTCAAACCTCATATGTCTTCCATTATATCGTTTATGTTCCATCCAACTCACCTCAGTCATATCCAATCAAGCCAGTGGGGATGATGTAGCATCTTGATACAATTCCCACCTACCCAGCTCATTCACACTGCCAAACTCGACTAGACGATGAGCTCATCCATCGGTACACTACAACCAAATTGCAAACCTCTACTCGTGACTCAACAACACTAGGTAAATCTGCATAAGAAACGTTCCTCGAACATCGCCCAACTCTCAACAGTCTCAACTAGAGTCATCCACGACCTCGACTGCTCCTTGCAGAACGCCCAACCTGACTGTCCAACAGTCTCGACTCTAAAAGTCTTCACATTTAACCCTTTTCGGGTCTAGTCTCACCGAACCACGTGCTAAATGTAATTTACACGAGGTTCGTTTCCACTAATTGCTCCTACTTTTACCCTAACTATTAGGTTGATGACGGGCTGTTTCCTCATAGAGACATCACATCATGCACAAGCGTAACAATCCAAGAGAAACCTAGTGCTCTGATACCAAGCTAACACGACCCATCCCAATCCTCCCTAGATTAACGCGGGATGTGCCATGCTCATGTCTGACACCCTGTGCCAGACCAGGGATACATCTAACCCTCTCGGGGCTACCAGAGTACGCCAGGATCTGTTGTCAGGACCCGTCCCAAATATCGGCTCGATACCGGGACGAACCCTGCTCCCGTCTGATAATCACACCCAAAGATACCAAAATACCCGTAATAGCACTGTAAGTATAACTATCAGACGCATGAGTAAATATAATACAACTGTAAGTCAGAGCATATTTCTACAAAATGGGCACAAAATCCTACTATGCTAGTCTCGCAACGGAAGAACGTCATAAGCTCTATGCCTCGATTCCTGCCTCAACGTTCACCCCGACGCTATCACCACGACCTGGAGGGGAAATTTAAAACCAAAAGTGTGAGTGGACTAGAATAAATAAAAGTTTCAAAAACAGTTTATCATCATATCAAAGTTAAGGAAAAACAATAATAACATTTGTTCCCTCCGTTTTGAAAACATGCATGCCCAACTACGTATTAGAAAATCGTAACCTAAAATATCATAAGAAACAGAAACACTATAAAACTGCATCACGAATCGTGAATACCAAAGTATCATTTTTCGATCAAACCTGCTGGGTCTATCCGAGTCTTTAAACTCAATCAGGCCTCAATAATATCCGAGTCTTTAAACTCCCGAGTCTTTAAACTCAATAGGCCTACGGGGGTACTATCATAAATGTCCGAGTCTTTAAACACCCGAGTCTTTAAACTCAATCCAGACCCGTCCCCCGTTAATCAGAATCCGGGTTTTTAAACCCAACATCCAGATCCATCAAATCCAATCCAAATTCAATGTAAACCCATTTCTAAATCCATAACCAAACTCGAATTCGAAATCCCCAGTTCGAAGCCCATCCAGCGTTCAGAACCGTCATTCCGAACCCAAATCCGGAAATCCACTTTTAAAACAAAACCCACATTTAATCACAAATCATGTTTCACAATCCATTTATCATCATCAGAAAACACTTATAGATCGAAATCCCCAAATATGGTATCAAAATCCGAAAACCAACTTTTCTCGAAAAACGTGCAAAATCACGGAAATGTTTCGAAAAACATGCAAACACATCAACCATATATAATCATCATTAAGAAGCATAAAAAAATATTTAATATCATCAAACATCAATAAAACAGTTAGGCATGCTCGTAAAGAAAGAAAGAGTCCACTCATGAATCAGAACGAGTCAATCGCCTCCGTGCGCTCCTCGATCGTCTCAGGTGTCTCCCGTCCTGTCAATATGCACCAAATAGGATCACAATTACATCAAGGATACTAACCCTATTTTCCCCAATTTTTCGGGAATTTATTAATATTTTAAACTTAAACCCTAAACCATCCGGATTCCCGAACAATCTCCTAACATCGTCCGATTCACCCGAAAATCATACCAATGGATTCCTTAGGACATTTAGAACCAAAACCATGTTGGAAGTTTGACCGGAATCCACCCCACGCGCCGCCCAAAGTGGCTGCACGTGGGCCTCACGCGCCTGCTACAGTGCTCCTTCAACCTCGAGCCACCCGGTTCAACACAGTTGAACCGGCGTGACGGGTTCTCCTCCGTTCCTCCACCGTTTCAGTCCAAACCAACCCCAGAAGCTTCGTCTAATCCTAAGCAATCTAACCCCGTCCTAACTTATGAAAATCGACGCCTAAAACCCATCGTTCACAGCCTCGAAACAGACGGCCTGTGGCTCCTGTTTTGGCCGCCAGCCACCCAGGTCCTCCCCCGGCACGGCACCACAACCAACTGACTCCTGAGACCTCCAGGAGTCTCACCATGACCATCAAATCCCTCGACTCTAAGCCTAACTCCACAACTTTACAAAATAAGAAACACGGGAAAACAGGGGAATCGGGTATACCTTTCGATTCGGTCTCCGCCGTGTGCACCGCCGCGTGCCACGGTGTTCGTTGGGTTCCCTACAGCCACCTGAACCTCCCACAGCCTTGGTTTGAGCCACTACACGGCACAACCACCGCCACAGTCCTCTGCCTCTCTGTTTTCCCCAAAAACCCAGCCGTCCACTGTCGTGTCCTCGTGCACGATTCCTCCACCAAAACACAACCACCAGCTCAGCCTTGTCTCTCTATCACTCTCTCAATTCACTCTTCACTCGCCCTTTCACTGAATCGATCGCAGTCTCTCCAATTTCTTCTCTCTGTTTTCTGTGTTCAAAGCCAAATCCACAGTTTGAAATCGTGCAAAGTGTGGCCGTGCACACCATCGATCATCCTAGAACCATCCAGCCCCTTGCACGTGTCCATCATCCTATGGACCAAAAGAAAAGATCCCAATCCACTACTGCCACTTGCCCTTATCTGATTGGGCTGAGGGAAAAAGACTAAAATACCCCTCATTGTGATAATTACCGTTTTGCCCTCACACTTTCCAGACCCGTAACTACTTCGTCCGACGTCCGATGACAGTGTGCCGCCTGTCGTTGTACTCAGGACGTCGAGACCTATCTAACGGTCCTCGGTCTACGTGAAAATCACAAGTCCACCAAAAAGTCAACATTTTCCTCAATTAGTCAAAATTACGGTAACGCCCTCAATCTTCCGAACGTCATAACTTTTCCTCCGATTGTCCGAATCAAACCTGCCACCTGTCTACGGACTCGTGACGTCCTAAACTACGTCACGGTTAATAGTCAACACTCATCCAACTGGTAAATCAAAAAGTCAACTTTTGACGCACTATTCATAAGGGCAAAATCGTCATTTCATACAAATATTTACAAAAATTACATTTATACCCTTCCCGAAGGTACGGGTTGTTACAATCTACCCCCCTAAAAAGAATTTCGTCCCAGAAATTCAGTGAAACAAATAAGGGTACTGTTCACGCATTAAGTCCTCGGGTTCCCAGGTAGCTTCTTCCACCTGATGATTTCGCCATAATACTTTAACTAAGGGAACCGTCTTCCTCCGTAAAACCTTATCCTTTCGATCCAAAATTGCTACTGGCTGTTCTTCAAAGCTCAAATCTTCCCTCAGTTCAACAGGTTGTGCTTCCAGAACATGTGAATCATCCCGTATGTACTTCCGAAGCATAGATACATGGAAGACATTATGTACTTTTTCCAGGTCTGCTGGTAAGGCCAACAGATAAGCAACAGGACCAATCCGCTCTAAGATCTCATAAGGTCCAATGTAACGAGGACTCAGCTTGCCTCGTCTGCCAAACCGTACTATTCCCTTCCAAGGAGATAGCTTTAAGAAAACCCAGTCTCCTACTGCAAACTCCAAATCCCTTATCCTACGGTCGGCGTAGCTCTTCTGTCGGTCCTGAGCTGCCTTCAATCGATCTCGAATTAGTGCCACTTTTTCCTGCGTAAGACCTACCAGCTCAGAAGTAGTCAATCTCCTCTTACCAACCTCGGTCCAACATAATGGAGTCCGACATTGTCGTCCATACCAAGCCTCGTAAGGAGCCATCCCAATACTCTCCTGATAACTGTTATTGTAGGCGAACTCCATCAAAGGCAGATGTGATTCCCAAGTACCCTGAAACTACAAAACACAAGCTCGCATCATGTCCTCGAGAATCTGAATAGTCTGCTCAGACTGTCCATCGGTCTGAGGATGAAATGCAGTACTGAAATGCAACATTGTCCCAAAAGCTTCCTGTAAACTCTGCCAAAACCGGGAAGTAAATCTCGGATCTCTGTCAGATACTATCGACTCTGGAGTACCATGAAGCCGAATAATTTCATCAATGAACAATTGTGCAAACTGCGTCAACCTGAAATTCTTTCGTACTGGCAAGAAATGAGCAGACTTCGTAAGTCTATCTACGATCACCCACACACCATCGTGTCCCTTCGGTGTTCTAGGAAGCTTGAATACAAAATCCATCGTCAGGTGATCCGATTTCCACTCGGGGATCGGTAAAGGTTGCATTGCTCCATAGGGTCTCTGCCGCTCAGCTTTCACCTGTTGACGGATCAAGAATCTACTGACATATTCTGCAATCTCACGTTTCATCCCTGACCACCAGTAATGCTCTCGAAGTGTACGATACATCTTGGTCCCACCAGGATGCATCGCATAGGCTGAACAGTGAGCCTCATCCAGTATCACCTTCTTCAAGGCTTCATCCTCGGGTACGCACAACCATCCATTCTTAACCAAGGCTCCATCCTCGCAAATCTCAAAGTCCTGTCTCTTTCCAGCCTCAACCTCAATACGTATGATGCCCAAAATGGGGTCCTCAAACTGAGCATCAATAACCTGATCAATCAAAACAGGTCGCACGTGGAAACTCGCTAAAAGTGCTTTCTGATCATCCACAGTCAACTCTACTCCCAGCCTGCAGAGCTCAACCAACAAAGGTAATCGTACTGTCCTCAAATGCGACAAAGAACTAGCTGACTTCCTGCTCAGAGCATCGGCTACCACATTAGCCTTTCCTGGGTGATACTCAATAGTACAATCGTAATCCTTAAGCAACTCCAACCATCGGCGCTGTCTCAGATTCAGTTCCTTCTGAGTGAACAAATACTTCAAACTCTTGTGATCGTTGAAAATCCTGCACCTCTCGCCGTACAAATAATGTCGCAAAATCTTCAGTGCATGAACCACCGCCGCTAGTTCCAAGTCATGTGTAGGGTAGTTCATCTCATGGGGTTTCAACTGCCGGGAAGCATAAGCAATCACTTTACGGTGCTGCATCAATACACAGCCCAAACCTTGTAAAGAAGTGTCACTGTACACCTCAAACTCCCCACTATCGTCTGGAAGGGCCAACACAGGAGCAGATGTCAACCGCCTTTTAAGCTCCTGGAAACTCTATTCACATTCCTCATCCCACTCAAACCGAACTCCTTTCCGAGTCAACCTTGTCAACAGAGCAGCAAGAATAGAAAAACCCTCAATAAAACGCCGATAATAACCTGCTAAACCCAGAAAACTCCTGATCTCTGTCACCGTCTTGGGTTGTTCCCAATTTGCTACCGCCTCAACCTTCTGAGGATCCATTCTGATGCCATCGGCTGAAATCACATGACCTAAAAATCCAACACTGGTCAACCAGAACTGGCACTTGCTCAACTTCGCATACAACTGATGCTCTCTCAAAGTCTTAAGCGCAATTCTCAGATGTTTCTCGTGCGCCTTCGCACTCTTCGAATACACCAAAATATCATCAATGAATACGATCACAAAACGATCCAAGTATGACCGGAACACTCGGTTCATAAGATCCATGAAAGCTGCGGGGGCATTAGTCAATCCAAAAAGCATCACTACAAACTCGTAATGACCGTACCTGGTCCGAAAGGCTGTCTTCGGTACATCCTCCTCTTTAACCCTTAACTGATGGTAGCCGGAGCGAAGGTCAATCTTCGAAAAGTACTGTGCTCCTTTTAACTGGTCAAACAAATCATCAATCCGGGGGTAAAGGATACTTATTCCGAATGGTTACCTTATTCAACTGTCTGTAGTCAACACACAATCTCAAACCTCCGTCCTTTTTCTTGACAAACAGTACAGGTGCTCCCCAAGGTGACATACTCGGTCGAATGAATCCTATATCGACCAACTCTTGCAACTGGGCCTTAAGTTCCCTCAATTCTGCAGGTGCCATGCGATAAGGAGTCTGTGAAATAGGTTGTGTACCTGGTAAAAGATCAATCGTGAACTCGATCTCTCGATGAGGTGGTAATCCTGGCAACTCATCGGGAAAAACATCGGGAAACTCCCGCACCACTGGTATATCCTCCGCCCTCACTGGCGAAGCACGTGTATCCACCACATGGGCTATGTTACCCTGACACCCCTTACGCAACAGCTTACTAGCCTCAGGTGCCGAAATAACTCCGGTAGGAAGTGCACGCTGATCCCCCTGAAACGTAGTTTCTGGTAATCCTGGACTCCGAAAAGTCACTCTCCTATCGAAACATTCGATAGAAGCATGATGTCTCGTCAACCAGTCCATACCCAATATAACATCAAAGTCCCGTAGATCTAATAGTAATAAATCCGCCATTAACTCAACCTCACCTACCATCACCGGACACTCTCTCAACACCTGAGTCACTACCAACACCTCCCCAGTAGGTGTACTCACCCCTAAGGCACAATCCAAAACAGACACCTCCCTCTCCATCACCAAACTGCAACTCCGAGCTATAAATGAATGGGTCGCCCCGGGATCTATCAAAGCAAAAACAGTGTGACCAAGTATGGTGAGTGTACCTGTCACCACTCCCGGTGCTGATCTGGCCTCCTGCTGGGTCATAGCAAAAACTCGCGCCTGCGGTCCTGATGACCTACCGCGTTCTCTAGAACTGCTCGTGGCACCACCGCCACCCCTAGGGCCTGCTGCCCCTGACACTGATGCAGTACTCCGCCCAGGTTCTGCTACACCTCGGCCTGCTCCACCCTCCTGAGCTAACAATGGGCACTCCCTCCGAAAGTGTCCTCGCTCTCCACAGTAGTAGCAAGCATCCCTACTGGGTCCACCGGTCTGCCTCCCAGTAGAAGCAACAGAAGTAGCACTCGCCTGAGGGGTCGGCTGTGCCCTAGCTCCCCGAAATCCAGAGCCCTGAAAACTGCCTGGTCTGCCAAACCGGGCTCCACCAGCCGATGACAAACCACCATAATTGCCCCGCTTCGGGGTCCTCTGACTCGATGCTCCAGGAAAAGAATGCTCTCGGCGTCGCACACTGCCCGAGTACTGTGGCCTGGCAGGCAAACTGGCCTCCACTCTAACAGCAGCATCAGACAACTCTCGGAATGTAGCAAAGGAGCAGGCTGTCACAATGGCTCTAATCTCTCCTCGAAGACCCAACTCAAACCGACGGTACTTCTCAGCCTCGGTTGCCACAAATGCAGGAGCGAATCGGGATAGCATCTGGAATCTCTGCTCATACTTAGCCACTGTCATACTCCCTTGTTTCAACTGAAGAAATTCTACCTCTTTAGCATCCCGGAAAGAGCGGGGATAATACTGGTCTAAAAACCGCTCCCGGAAAGTCTCCCACGTCACCGTATGTGCATCCCAACCGGACAACTCCAGCGTATACCACCATTCATACGCTGCCCCATCCAGCAGAAACGTAGCCAACAAGACCCGGTCCTCTGGAGGACAATGCATCACCCCGAAAATACGCTCAAGCCGGGTGATCCATCGGTGAGCTTCCTCTGGATTGGCCCCACCGCTGAAGGTGGTAGCCCCGAGCCGCTGGGCTCGCTCGATCGAAGCGCTCTCAGTCCCTCTCACCGCTTCATATTCAGGTCGTGGAGGGGGTTCACGTCTCAGAGGCATGATCAAACGTACGCTGAAAGAGGGATAGAGTTAGTAAAACAACCTAGATACGACCTCATACCGACACAAACCGACAAACCTATGCTCTGATACCAATTGTCAGGACCCGTCCCAAATATCGCCTCGATACCCGGGATGAACCCTGCTCCAGTCTGATAATCACACCCAAAGATACCAAAATACCCGTAGTAGCACTGTAAGTATAACTATCAGACGCAGGAGTAAATATAATACAACTGTAAGTCAGAGCATAGTTCTACAAAATGGGCACAAAATCCTACTATGCTAGTCTCGCAACGGAAGAACGTCGTAAGCTCTATGCCTCGATTCCTGCCTCAACGTTCACCCTGACGCTATAACCACGACCTGGAGGGGAAATTTAAAACCAAAAGTGTGAGTGGACTAGAATAAATAAAAGTTTCAAAAACAGTTTATCATCATATCAAAGTTAAGGAAAAACAATAATAACATTTGTTCCCTCCGTTTTGAAAACATGCATGCCCAACTACGTATTAGAAAGTCGTAACCTAAAATATCATAAGAAACAGAAACACTATAAAACTGCATCACGAATCGTGAATACCAAAGTATCATTTTTCGATCAAACCTGCTAGGTCTATCCGAGTCTTTAAACTCAATCAGGCCTCAATAATATCCGAGTCTTTAAACTCCCGAGTCTTTAAACTCAATAGGCATACGGGGGTACTATCATAAATGTCCGAGTCTTTAAACTCCCGAGTCTTTAAACTCAATCCGGGCCCGTCATTCGTTAATCAGAATCCGGGTTTTTAAACCCAACATCCAGATCCAGCAAATCCAATCCAAATTCAATGTAAACCCATTTCTAAATCCATAACCAAACTCGAATTCGAAATCCCCAGTTCGAAGCCCATCCGGCGTTCAGAGCCGTCATTCCGAACCCAAATCCGGAAATCCACTTTTAAACCAAAACCCACATTTAATCACAAATCATGTTTGACAATCCATTTATCATCATCAGAAAACACTTATAGATCGAAATCCCCAAATATGGTATCAAAATCCGAAAACCAGCTTTTCTCGAAAAACGTACAAAATCCCAGAAATGTCTCAAAAAACGTGCAAACACATCAACCATATATAATCATCATTAAGAAGCATAAAAACATATTTAATATCATCAAACATCAATAAAACCGTTAGGCATGCTCGTAAAGAAAGAATGAGTCCACTCACGAATCAGAACGAGTCAATCGAGCTCCGTGCGCTCCTCGACCGTCTCAGGCGTCTCCCGTCCTGTCAATATGCACCAAATAGGGTCACAATTACATCAAGGATACTAACCCTAATTTCCCCAATTTTTCGGGAATTTATTAATATTTTAATCTTAAACCCTAAACCGTCCAGATTCCCGAACAATCTCCTAACATCGTCTGATTCACCCGAATATCATACCAATGGATTCCTTAGGACATTTAGAACCAAAACCATGTTGGAAGTTTGGCCGGAATCCTCCCCACGCGCCTCCATGCGCCGCCCAAAGTGGCTGCGTGTGGGCCTCACGCGCCTGCTACAGTGCTCCTTCAACCTCGAGCCACCCGGTTCAACATAGTTGAACCGGCGTGACCGGTTCTCCTCCGTTCCTCCACCGTTTCAGTCCAAACCATCCCCAGAAGCTTCGTCTAATCCTAAGCAATCTAACCCCTGTTTTGGCCGCCGGCCACCCAGTGTAACAACCCGTACCTACGGGAAGGGTAAAAATGTAATTTTTGTGAAGTTTTGGAAAAAGGACGATTTTGCCCTTGTGAATAGTAAACGAAAAGTTGACTTTTTGTACTATTGATTGGATGAGTGTTAGCCTTTGACCGTGACGTAGGTTAGGACGTCACGAGTCCGTAGACAGGCAGCAGGTTCGATTCGGACAACCGGAGGAAAAGTTATGATGTACGGAAGGTTGGGGGCGTTATCGTAATTTTGAGCTAATAGGGAAAATGTTGACTTTTTGGAGGATGTGTGATTTTCCCGTAGACCGAGGACCGTTGGATAGGTCTCGACGTCCTGAGTTCAACGACAGGCGGCACGCTGTCATCGGACGTCGGACGGAAAAGATACGGGTCTGGGAAGTCTAAGGGCAAAATGGTAATTTTGTGCAAGAGGGGCATTTTGGTCATTTTCCCTCAGCCCAATCAGATAAGGGCAAGTGGCAGATATTTTCTGGGCTGGCCTATGGATGATGGACACGTGGGAGTGGCTGGATGGTTCCAGGCCATTCTCAAGTGTGCACGGCCACACCTTGTACAAAAATCAAACCGTGTTTGGGTTTGAAACACAGAAAACAGAGGGTGAGAGGTGGAAGAGAGTTTGATCGAGTTTGTGCCAGGGAGAGTGAGGAGTGACTGGTGAGAGTGACAGAGAGACGTGGGTGAGGTGCTGATCGTGTTTTGGGACTGGAATCGTGCACGGCGGCACGGTGGTGGTGCGGCGAACATTTAAGGAAAACAGAGCTCACGGGCAGTGGTTCTCGAGGTTGAAGATGGACTGTAGCAGGCGCGTGAGGCCCACGCGCAGCCACTTTGGGCGGCGCGTGGGGGCGCGTGGGGATGAATCCGGTCAAGCGTCCAACATGAGTTTGGCCCTAAATGTCCTAAGGAATCCAGTGGTATAGTTTTCGGGTTAATCGGACGGTGTTACGGAATGGTTCGGGAATCCGTACGGTTTAGGGATTCGGATTAAAATATTATTAAATTCCCGAATAATTGGGGAAAATAGGGAAGGTATCCTTGATGTTATTGTGACCCTATTTGGTATCTATTGACAGGACGGGAGACACCAGAGACGGTTGAGGAGCGCGCGGAGCGCGAGTGACTTGCTCTGAACTGTGAGTGGACTCTTTCTTATTTCCGAGCATGCCAAACTGTTTTAATTACTGTTTTATGATTTCTATGTATGTTTTTATGTCCTGATGATGATTATACGTGGTTGAGATGTTTGCACGTTTTTCGAGACATTTTCGGGATTTTGCACGTTTTTCGAGAAAAAACGGGTTTTCAGAATTTGATCTTATAATTCAGAAATTTAACCTAAAAACGTTTTCTGATGATGGTAAATGGGTTATGAAACATGGTTAGGGATTTCCTATGGTTTTTGGTATGGAAATGGATTTTCCGGATTTGGGTTCGGAATGTCGGTTCTGAAACGCCGGAAGGGCTTCGAACCGGGGATTTCGAATTCGGATTTGGCGATGGATTTTGAATTGGTTTTACACTGGATATGGATTGGATTTGCTGGATCTGGATATGGGTTTAAAGACCCGGATTGATATTGATGGGGGACGGGCCCGGATTGAGTTTAAAGACTCGGGAGTTTAAAGACTCGGATATTATGATATTACCCCCATAGGCCTATTGAGTTTAAAGACTCGGGAGTTTAAAGACTCGGATTATGTGAGGCCTGGTTGAGTTTAAAGACTCGGATAGGTCCAGCAGGTTTGATCGGGTTATACTCTGGTTTCTTATGATGTTTTATAGTGTATCTGTTTCTTATGATATTTTATAGTGTTTCTGTTTCTTATGATGTTTCATATTATGGTTTTTCTAATACTTCATTGGCATGCCTGGTTTTAAACCGGAGGGAACAAATGATTTTATTTCCTTACTTTGATTTGCTGGTAAACGGTTTTAAAACTTTCATTCCTTTTGGTCCACTCACACCTTTTGTTTTTTTAATTTCCCTCCAGGTCGTGGTGATAGCGCTGGGGTGAACGTTGAGGCAGATATCGAGGCATAGGGCTTCCGACGTTCTTCCGTTGCGGACTTAGACTTGTAGGACTTTTGGTGCCCATTTTGTAGAACTATGCTCTGGCTTACTGGTGTATTTATTTACTCCTTCGTCTGATGGTTATGCTTATAGTGGTATTAAGTTTATTTTTTGGTATTGTAAGTGTGATTGTCAGACGGGAGCAGGGTTCATCCCGAGTATCGAGGTGATATTTGGGACGGGTCCTGACAATTGGTATCAGAGCATAGGTTGTGTCAATTTGTGTTGGGTCTAGGTTGTTATACTAACTCTATGCCTCTTTCAGCGTACGATTGATCATGCCTCCAAGACGTGAACCCCCTCCACGACCTGAAGATGAAGCGGCGAGAGGGACTGAGAGCGCTTCGATCGAGAGAGCCCAGAGGCTTGGGGCTACTACGTTCAGCGGTGGGGCTGATCCCGAGGAAGCTCATCGATGGATCACCCGACTCGAGCGTATTTTTGGGATGATGCACTGTCCTCCCGAGGATCGGGTATTGTTAGCTACTTTTCTGTTGGATGGAGCTGCCTACGAGTGGTGGTACACGCTGGAACTGTCCGGCTGGGATGCACATACCGTGACCTGGGAGACTTTTCGGGAGCGGTTTCTAGATCAGTACTATCCCCGTTCTTTTAGGGATGCGAAGGAAGCGGAATTCCTTCACTTGAAGCAAGGGAACTTGACAGTTGCTGAGTATGAGCAGAGGTTCCAGATGCTATCTCGTTTTGCTCCGGCATTTGTGGCGACTGAGGCGGAGAAGTGCCGCCGGTTTGAATTGGGCCTCCGGGGAGAGATCAGGGCCATAGTGACAGCCGGCTCTTTTGCTACATTCCGAGAGTTGTCTGATGCTGCTGTCAGGGTGGAGGCCAGTTTACCTGCTCGACCACAGTATTCGGGCAGTGTTCGACGCCGAGAGCAGTCATTCCCAGGAGCATCGAGTCAGAGGCCCCCGAAACGGGGTAATTTTGGTGGATCACTATCGACTGGTGGAGCCCGGTATGGCAGACCAGGCAGTTTCCAGGGCTCAGGATTTCGAGGAGCTAGGTCACAGCCGACTCCTCAGGCGAGTGCGACTTCAGTGGCTTCTACAGGGAGGCATACCGGTGGACCCGGTAGGGACACTTGCTTCTATTGTGGGGAGCGAGGACATTTCCGTCGGGAGTGCCCATTGTTGGCTCCGGAGGGTGGAGCAGGTAGAGGTGCAGCAGAACCCGGGCGGAGTACTGCTTCAGTATCAGGGGCGGCAGGTCCTAGGGGTGGCGGAGGTGCCACGAGCAGTTCCAGAGGGCGCGGTAGGTCATCGGGACCTCAGGCGCGAGTTTTTGCGATGACTCAGCAGGAGGCTAGGTCAGCACCGGGAGTGGTGACAGGTACACTCACCATACTTGGACACACTGTTTTTGCTTTGATAGATCCCGGGGCTACCCATTCATTTATAGCTCGGAGTTGTAGTCTGGTTAAGGAGAGGGAGGTGTCTACTTTGGATTGTGCGTTAGGAGTGAGTACACCTACTGGGGAGGTGTTGGTAGTGACTCAGGTTTTGAGAGAGTGTCCGGTGATGGTAGGCCAGGTGGAGTTACTGGCAGATTTGTTACTCTTGGATTTACGGGACTTTGATGTGATCTTGGGTATGGACTGGTTGACGAGACATCATGCTTCTATCGAATGTTTCGATAGGAGAGTGACTTTTCGGAGTCCTGGATTATCAGAGACTACATTTCAGGGGGATCAGCGTGCACTTCCTACGGGAGTTATTTCGGCACTCGAGGCTAGCAAACTGTTACGTAAGGGGTGCCAGGGTTACTTAGCTCATGTGGTGGATACGCGTGCTACGCCAGAGAGGGCGGAGGAGATACCAGTGGTACGGGAGTTTCCCGATGTTTTTCCCGAGGAGTTGCCAGGACTACCCCCACACCGAGATCTTGAGTTTACGATTGAGCTTCTACCAGGTACACAGCCTATTTCTCAGACTCCTTATCGTATGGCACCTGCCGAATTGAGGGAACTTAAGGCCCAGTTGCAAGAGTTGGTCGATATAGGATTCATTCGACCGAGTATGCCACCTTGGGGAGCACCTGTTTTGTTTGTCAAGAAAAAGGATGGAGGATTGAGATTGTGTGTGGATTACAGGCAACTGAATAAGGTAACTATTCGGAATAAGTACCCCCTACCCCGGATTGATGATTTGTTTGACCAGCTCAAGGGAACACAGTATTTCTCGAAGATTGATCTTCGCTCCGGCTATCACCAGTTAAGGGTTAAAGAGGAGGATATACCGAAGACAGCTTTCCGGACCAGGTACGGTCACTATGAGTTTGTGGTGATGCCTTTTGGTTTGACTAATGCTCCAGCAGCTTTTATGGACCTTATGAACCGAGTGTTCCGGCCCTACTTAGATCGTTTTGTGATTGTTTTCATTGATGATATTTTGGTGTATTCGAAGAGTGCGAAGGCGCATGAGAAACATCTGAGGATCGTGCTTAAAACGTTGAGGGAGCATCAGTTGTATGCGAAGCTCAGTAAGTGTCAGTTCTGGTTGACCAGTGTTGGATTTCTTGGCCATGTGATTTCGGCCGAGGGCATTCGTGTGGATCCTCAGAAAGTTGAGGCAGTAGCCAATTGGGAACAGCCTAAGACGGTGACGGGAATTCGGAGTTTTCTGGGTTTGGCAGGGTATTACCGGCGTTTTATTGAGGGCTTTTCTATTCTTGCAGCACCGTTGACGAGGTTGACACGGAAGGGAGTTCGGTTTGAGTGGGATGAGAACTGTGAACAGAGTTTCCAGGAGCTTAAAAGGCGGTTGACATCTGCTCCTGTGCTAGCCCTTCCAGATGATAGTGGGGAGTTCGAGGTGTACAGTGACGCTTCTCTACAAGGTTTGGGTTGTGTCTTGATGCAGCACGGGAAAGTGATTGCTTATGCTTCCCGGCAATTGAAACCCCATGAGTTGAACTACCCTACACATGACTTGGAACTGGCTGCGGTGGTTCATGCATTGAAGATTTGGCGACATTACTTGTACGGTGAGAAGTCCAGGATCTTCACGGACCACAAGAGTTTGAAGTATTTGTTCACTCAAAAGGAATTGAATCTCAGACAGCGCCGTTGGTTGGAGTTACTTAAGGACTACGACTGTACTATCGAGTATCATCCAGGGAAGGCGAATGTGGTAGCCGATGCTCTGAGCAGGAAGTCAGCTGGATCTTTGTCGCATCTGAAGACAGTACGGTTACCTTTGCTGGTTGAGCTCCGTAAGTTGGGAGTAGAGTTGACTGTGGATGATCAGGGAGCACTCCTAGCGAGTTTCCATGTGCGACCCGTTCTGATTGATCGGGTGATTGATGCTCAGTTTGAGGACCCTATTCTGGGCATCATTCGGATTGAGGTCGAGGCTGGAGAACGACAGGATTTTGAGATCCGTGAGGATGGAGCCTTGGTTAAGAATGGACGGTTGTGTGTACCTGAGGATGAAGTTTTGAAGAAGGTGATACTGGATGAGGCTCACTGTTCAGCTTATGCGATGCATCCTGGTGGGACCAAGATGTATCGTACACTTCGAGAGCATTACTGGTGGTCAGGGATGAAACGTGAAATTGCAGAGTATGTCAGTAAATGTTTGATTTGTCAACAGGTAAAAGCCGAGCGGCAGAGGCCTTATGGAGCAATGCAACCTTTGCCAATTCCCGAGTGGAAATGGGATCACCTGACTATGGATTTTGTGTTCAAGCTTCCGAGAACACCGAAGGGACATGATGGTGTGTGGGTTATTGTGGATCGACTTACGAAGTCTGCTCATTTCTTGCCAGTACGGGAGAACTTCAGGCTGGAACAGTTTGCACAGTTGATGAGATTATTCGATTGCATGGGACTCCGGAGTCGATAGTATCTGATAGAGATCCGAGATTCACTTCTCGATTTTGGCAGAGCTTACAGGAAGCTTTTGGGACTAAATTACACTTCAGTACTGCTTTTCATCCTCAGACTGATGGGCAGTCTGAGCGGACTATTCAGATTCTCGAGGATATGATGCGAGCTTGTGTGCTTCAGTTTCAGGGTACTTGGGAATCACATCTGCCTTTGATGGAGTTCGCCTACAATAATAGTTTTCAGGAGAGCATTGGGATGGCTCCTTACGAGGCTTTGTATGGGCGGCAGTGTCGGACTCCACTGTGTTGGACTGAGGTTGGTGAGAGGAGGTTGACTACTTCTGAGCTGGTGGAGCTTACTCAGGAAAAAGTGGCATTGATTAGGGATCGATTGAAGGCAGCGCAGGACCGCCAAAAGAGCTACGCTGACCGTAGGATCAGGGATTTGGAGTTTGCTGTTGGAGACTGGGTTTTCCTGAAGCTATCTCCTTGGAAGGGAATAGTACGATTTGGCAGACGAGGGAAGTTGAGTCCTCGTTACATTGGACCGTATGAGATCTTGGAGCGGATTGGTCCTGTAGCTTATCGGTTGGCCTTACCAGCAGATTTGGAAAAGGTACATAATGTCTTTCATGTTTCTATGCTTCGGAAATATATTCGAGATGATTCCCATGTTTTGGAAGCACAACCAGTGGTACTGAGGGAAGACTTGAGTTTTGAAGAGCAACCTGTTGCAATCCTGGATCGGAAGGATAAAGTGTTGCGAAGGAAGACGGTTCCCTTAGTGAAGGTATTGTGGAGGAATCATCAGGTCGAAGAAGCTACCTAGGAACCCGAGGCCTTGATGCGAGAACAGTACCCTTATCTATTTCACTGAATTTCGGGGACGAAATTCTTTTTAGGGGGGTAGATTGTAACAACCCGTACCTACGGGAAGGGTAAAAATGTAATTTTTGTGAAGTTTTGGAAAAAGGACGATTTTGCCCTTGTGAATAGTAAACAAAAAGTTGACTTTTTGTACTATTGATTGGATGAGTGTTAGCCTTTGACCGTGACGTAGGTTAGGACGTCACGAGTCCGTAGACAGGCGGCAGGTTCGATTCGGACAACCGGAGGAAAAGTTATGATGTACGGAAGGTTGGGGGCGTTATCGTAATTTTGAGCTAATAGGGAAAATGTTGACTTTTTGGAGGATGTGTGATTTTCCCGTAGACCGAGGACCGTTGGATAGGTCTCGACGTCCTGAGTTCAACGACAGGCGGCACGCTGTCATCGGACGTCGGACGGAAAAGATACGGGTCTGGGAAGTCTAAGGGCAAAATGGTAATTTTGTGCAAGAGGGGCATTTTGGTCATTTTCCCTCAGCCCAATCAGATAAGGGCAAGTGGCAGATATTTTCTGGGCTGGCCTATGGATGATGGACACGTGGGAGTGGCTGGATGGTTCCAGGCCATTCTCAAGTGTGCACGGCCACACCTTGTACAAAAATCAAACCGTGTTTGGGTTTGAAACACAGAAAACAGAGGGTGAGAGGTGGAAGAGAGTTTGATCGAGTTTGTGCCAGGGAGAGTGAGGAGTGACTGGTGAGAGTGACAGAGAGACGTGGGTGAGGTGCTGATCGTGTTTTGGGACTGGAATCGTGCACGGCGGCACGGTGGTGGTGCGGCGAACATTTAAGGAAAACAGAGCTCACGGGCAGTGGTTCTCGAGGTTGAAGATGGACTGTAGCAGGCGCGTGAGGCCCACGCGCAGCCACTTTGGGCGGCGCGTGGGGGCGCGTGGGGAGGAATCCGGTCAAGCGTCCAACATGAGTTTGGCCCTAAATGTCCTAAGGAATCCAGTGGTATAGTTTTCGGGTTAATCGGACGGTGTTACGAAATGGTTCGGGAATCCGTACGGTTTAGGGATTCGGATTAAAATATTATTAAATTCCCGAAAAATTGGGGAAAATAGGGAAGGTATCCTTGATGTTATTGTGACCCTATTTGGTATCTATTGACAGGACGGGAGACACCAGAGACGGTTGAGGAGCGCGCGGAGCGCGAGTGACTTGCTCTGAACTGTGAGTGGACTCTTTCTTATTTCCGAGCATGCCAAACTGTTTTAATTACTGTTTTATGATTTCTATGTATGTTTTTATGTCCTGATGATGATTATACGTGGTTGAGATGTTTGCACGTTTTTCGAGACATTTTCGGGATTTTGCACGTTTTTCGAGAAAAAGCGGGTTTTCAGAATTTGATCTTATAATTCAGAAATTTAACCTAAAAACGTTTTCTGATGATGGTAAATGGGTTATGAAACATGGTTAGGGATTTCCTATGGTTTTTGGTATGGAAATGGATTTTCCGGATTTGGGTTTGGAATGTCGGTTCTGAAACGCCGGAAGGGCTTCGAACCGGGGATTTCGAATTCGGATTTAGCGATGGATTTTGAATTGGTTTTACACTGGATATGGATTGGATTTGCTGGATCTGGATATGGGTTTAAAGACCCGGATTGATATTGATGGGGGACGGGCCCGGATTGAGTTTAAAGACTCGGGAGTTTAAAGACTCGGATATTATGATATTACCCCCATAGGCCTATTGAGTTTAAAGACTCGGGAGTTTAAAGACTCGGATTATGTGAGGCCTGGTTGAGTTTAAAGACTCGGATAGGTCCAGCAGGTTTGATCGGGTTATACTCTGGTTTCTTATGATGTTTTATAGTGTATCTGTTTCTTATGATATTTTATAGTGTTTCTGTTTCTTATGATGTTTCATATTATGGTTTTTCTAATACTTCATTGGCATGCCTGGTTTTAAACCGGAGGGAACAAATGATTTTATTTCCTTACTTTGATTTGCTGGTAAACGGTTTTAAAACTTTCATTCCTTTTGGTCCACTCACACCTTTTGTTTTTTTAATTTCCCTCCAGGTCGTGGTGATAGCGCTGGGGTGAACGTTGAGGCAGATATCGAGGCATAGGGCTTCCGACGTTCTTCCGTTGCGGACTTAGACTTGTAGGACTTTTGGTGCCCATTTTGTAGAACTATGCTCTGGCTTACTGTTGTATTTATTTACTCCTTCGTCTGATGGTTATGCTTATAGTGGTATTAAGTTTATTTTTTGGTATTGTAAGTGTGATTGTCAGACGGGAGCAGGGTTCATCCCGAGTATCGAGGTGATATTTGGGACGGGTCCTGACACCCAGGTCCTCCCCCGGCACGGCACCACAACCAACTGACTCCTGAGACCTCCAGGAGTCTCACCATGACCATCAAATCCCTCGACTCTAAGCCTAACTCCACGACTTTGCAAAATAAGAAACACGGGAAAACAGGGGAATCGGGTATACCTTTCGATTCGGTCTCCGTCGTGTGCACCGCCGCGTGCCACGGTGTTCGTTGGGTTCCCTGCAGCCACTTGAACCTCCCACAGCCTTGGTTTGAGCCACTACACGGCACAAACACCGCCACAGTCCTCTGCCTCTCTGTTTTCCCCAAAAACCCAGCCGTCCACCGTCGTGTCCTCGTGCACGATTCCTCCACCAAAACACAACCACCAGCTCATCCTTGTCTCTCTATCACTCTGTCAATTCACTCTTCACTCGCCCTTGCACTGAATCGATCGCAGTCTCTCCAATTTCTTCTCTCTGTTTCCTGTGTTCAAAGCCAAATGCACAGTTTGAAATCGTGCAAAGTGTGGCCGTGCACACCATCAATCATCCTATAACCATCCAGCCCCTTGCACGTGTCCATCATCCTATAGACCAAAAGAAAAGATCCCAATCCACTACTGCCACTTGCCCTTATCTGATTGGGCTGAGGGAAAAAGACTAAAATACCCCTCGTTGTGATAATTACCGTTTTGCCCTCACACTTTCCAGACCCGTAACTACTTCGTCCGACGTCCGATGACAGCGTGCCGCCTGTCGTTGTACTCAGGACGTTGAGACCTATCTAACGGTCCTTGGTCTACGTGAAAATCACAAGTCCACCAAAAAGTCAACATTTTCCTCAATTAGTCAAAATTACGGTAACGCCCTCAATCTTCCGAACGTCATAACTTTTCCTCTGATTGTCCGAATCAAACCTGCCACCTGTCTACGGACTCGTGACGTCCTAAACTACGTCACGGTTAATATTCAACACTCATCCAACTGGTAAATCAAAAAGTCAACTTTTGATGCACTATTCACAAGGGCAAAATCGTCATTTCATACAAATATTTACAAAAATTACATTTATACCCTTCCTGAAGGTACGGGTTGTTACATCTGTGGAGGTATGTGATGTCTCGGTCCCTGCTACAGCCCACATCTGCGATCAACTTGAAGGGTATTAAAAACAGGAAAAACGGTGAGTGGACGAAAATAAACAGTTTATAAAACCATTTCACAAAAAAAACATTTATACCCTTCACCAAAAATATGCATGCATCGGAAAACAAGTTATAAATACCATTTTCTTTAAATCCAATCATATGGCTTTTCAAGTTAAACCCAGTGAAAACATTTATCATTCAAAGCCATTTCCACAATAGGGTTTCTGCCCAAATAGGTAAAATACAGTTTAACTAAACCTCGACATCCCAGATGTCTAATCAGTCGTGTCATAATTTCCAAGGCCATGCGTGCCACTCGGGGTCTCAAGTCCAAGTACTCCCCAGGATCAGCCAGTGTCCGGGTGATATTAACGGACACTATCCTAGGTGATATATGTATCTAGCAATCCTGATCTTGATCCTCTACATAGAGCAGCCCTTCTCAGGAAATACTCGCACTCTTGGTCCTGAGCCTCTCCTAGGAGCGGACCCTTTCAGGCAATGCACTGTGACTACTCTAGGATACTATGAGACGTCTGGAGGAGACAATACACTCATAAGGATGGTATGTAAAATCGAAATCAAATCTAGTGGAAAATCATTATAAACCATTCATACCTCAAATTCAGCCTAAATCATTTCAACAAGGTCTTAGCCCGAGGTATAGTTTCCACACCCATTTGCACAAAATCAGGATTCCCCGAATCCGATCCAATCCAAATATCAAATGGACTTAGCCCAAATCATCTCAATAGGGTCTTAAACCCGAATTCTAATTTCATAAACCAGAATTGGGACTCAAACCCGATATCATAAACTAATTGGGTCTTAAGCCCGATATCATATGTCCAAATCTGAAACCATTTCATTGCTCAAATCATTTGAAACCACAAGCACATATAAAAACCTGGCCTAAGCCCATGGTACAATGTAAAGCATAAATCTCGAAATACATATAACACCACATTCATACGAAATACCAAAATATCACAATCAATTTTATGTAACCCATATGCACTCAAAGCATCTCAAAACATGTTCACAAAACATATAACTTAGTTATGCATGCATCATATTTAGAAATAAAATGTCCATTCACAGACCTTACGTGTTGTGCGCCTGCAAGCTGCTCCGTAAGCCACTCGAGGCTATATTGAACTCTCTGGCTCATCCGGACCTGCCCAAAACATACTTAAAGGTCACTACCAACCTAGAAAAGTCCAAATCAAGAATCCTCAAAACTCCCAAAAGTCAACGTGTCTCGGACACACATCCTTAGGCTAACAACCTCAATTTGACCAACCTAACCATCTTCGATCGACCCGAAATTGGCTCCATTGGATTTAGATGGTCAAAAAATTTTGAATGGGAATGATCAAACCTCGAAATTCATGCCCATGTGCTCCACGCGTCGGTGAAACCTCTCGGTCAACTCTGGTCAAAAGTCAACACTAATGTCACGGTCAAAGTCAATGGATGAAGTCCCGACGTCGTGCGGAAGTCAACCTGGCAGGTCTGACACCTGTCATGTTTGACACGTATCAGGTCTTTGATAGGACGTTAAATAAGCATTATTTTATATTATTTTATACCCTTTATACTTGACTTTTAATATTAAAATATTAAATAAATTGGTAAAATAATTTATTTTGTGATTTTTATGTTTAGATAAATAAAGTTTGTAATTTGGAGCATTTTGGCGAAAGAATCGTCTCGATCGGAATTATAACGAATAAATTATGGACGAAATTCGGTGGAATAATTAATTTAGTTATTAATTAATTATTTAATTATTTCTGTGCAGCCCAACCCATTTCTAAAAGCCAGCCAAGCGAGGCCCAGCCCGCACAGCCAGCGGCCCAAACTGGCACAGCCCGCATAGCTCAGGCCCGCCTCAAGCCTTCCCCCAGCGCGCTGCAGCCCTGTACCGAACTCCCAGTCAGAGAGTCGGCGCGCGTGTACCGAAGTATCCTCCGCCCAGTCGGCGCGCGCCTGCTGAACTATGGCCCCTCCCTTCAGCGCCGCCCAGCCGAAATCCATGTCACCTTTTCAGCAGCCATCAGCCGAATCCTCTGTCTTCTTTTCCAGCAGCTTCCACCCAATTTCCAGCCACTTTCCAACCCAATTATGCACTTTACAACCAAAACCACTTCTAAACATCATCACAAATCTTTATTACTCATCATTCCATTATTCCATATTTTTTATTGTATTTTTTATTTATTTTTGGTAGCTTTTTCTCCCTATAAATAGGGTTTTATTTCACTTGTTGAAGGACACTTCTAAGAAGCACAAAATTGAGCCTCTTTTAGGAGAAATTTTGGCAAAATATTTCCAATACAAATTTTGAGAGTTCAAGTCCAAATTTCCTTGTTTAATCTTCTTCCATCTTCATAAGGTTCCAGCCGCTGTTCGGTGTTCCTTGTGAAAAATAATCCATTGTTCTCATCCATTCTGAAAAGTGTAACATTTACTCTCCATCCCCTTAAACTCTTTTATTTGTTATTGGTTCTAATTATAATGCAATATATGTATTGGTTTTTCCTTCTTATCTTTTGTAAAAATTGAATACAATCTTCATGTGTTTTACTTTCTAAAAGATCATTTACTTGTTACATTCTAAAGTGTAACCTTCATTTCGAAACTAAATGTTGATCCGCTGTTCGGGGCATTTAGAGTAGAGTTGAAGAGACTTAATGTATGACCGCTATTCGGTGCATTAAATCAAAAACTTAAGGTAATCATCAGGTACCTTTGTCACTTCCAATTAGTACTAATGCCACTCCTCCTTCGGTGATTTAGGCCCCCGTTCTCGAGCTAAAAGTTTTGCCTGACCACCTGAAGTATGCCTATCTTGGCTCGGACGACACTCTGCCCGTCATAGTGTCTTCTGCACTAACCGAGTCATAGGAAGATAGATTGGTACAGGTCTTGACGAAGTACAAGAAAGCCATTGGATGGACTCTGTCAGATATCAAGGGAATCAGCCCTACAACCTGTGTGCATCGAATCTTGCTAGAAGATGATGCAAAACCCTCTCGCGAAGCCCAACGTCGCCTCCATCCTCCGATGATGGAAGTCGTAAAAGAAGAGGTCATCAAACTCTTGGACTGTGGTGTCATCTCCCAATTTCAGACAGCAAATAAGTCTCACCAGTCCAAGTAGTCTCGAAGAAAAGTGGAGTAACAGTTGTTGCGAACAGTGAAGGAGAGCTAGTGCCCCAGCGAACAGTGACCGGATACAGAGTCTGCATCGACTATCGACGCCTAAACAAAGCAATTAGGAATGATCACTTTCCTTTGCCCTTCATTGATCAAATGCTTGAAAGGTTAGCAGGTCACGCCTATTACTGCTTTCTTGATGGTTATTCCGGGTACAATCAAATCTGTATCGCTCAAAATGAGCAAGACAAAATGACTTTCACTTGTCCTTTTGGCACTTTTGCCTACCGAAGAATGCCCTTCGGTTTATGTAACGCCCCAGGTACTTTCCAAAGATGCATGCTTTCTATTTTCTCTGAATACGTCGAAAAAATAATTGAAGTATTTATAGACGATTTCAGTGTCTTTGGGGATAGTTTTGATGCATGCTTAGAACACATAGCACTTATCTTACGAAGGTGTGTCGAAACTAATCTGGTACTTAACTGGGAGAAATGTCATTTCATGGTTAGACAAGGGATAGTCTTAGGCCATATTGTCTCTGAAAGAGGAATTGAAGTGGATAAATCTAAATTTGATATTGTGCGCCACTTACCCTCTCCCACTTCAGTGAGAGAGATCCGTTCATTTCATGGGCACGCAGGTTTCTACAGAAGATTTATCCAAGACTTCTCCCACATTGCAAGGCCCTTGTGCCGACTGCTTCAGAAGGAGACACCCTTCGTCTTTGATGCAAACTGTCAGGAAGCTTTTGAAAAGCTTAAAAATCTCTTAACCACTGCCCCCATTCTTTGTGCCCCTGATTGGTCCTTACCCTTTGAACTAATGTGCGATGCCTCTGATTATGCAGTTGGAGCCATACTCGGATAAAGGCGGGACAAGAAGCCCTACGCCATCTACTATGCATCCAGAACCTTGAATGATGCCCAGATGAACTACACCACTACCGAAAAGGAGTTGCTTGCTATTTTGTTTGCTTTAGATAAATTTCGCTCTTATCTACTTCGAACTAAAGTCATTATTTACACTGATCATGCAGCACTGAAGTATCTCCTAGCCAAGAAGGAAGCGAAACCAAGACTAATCCGATGGATTCTTCTTCTTCAAGAGTTTGACATCGAGATTAAAGATAAGAAAGGTGTAGAGAACGTGGTGGCAGACCATTTGAGTCGCATTGCACATGAACGAGATCCTGTGGCGATTCAAGAGATGCTCTTCAGAATCGAGGGAAGTACTCCTTGGTATGCTGATATTGTCAATTATTTAGTCACCAAGCAGTTGCCCACCACCCTCTCCCGTGCACAAAAAGATAAACTTAAGAAGCATGCTAGGCACTATATTTGGGATGAACCTTATTTGTGGAAACACTGTGTAGATTTATTGATTAGGAGATGTGTCCCTGATATTGAACATAGGTCAGTCCTAGAGTTCTGCCATAGCCATGCTTGTGGGGGCCACTTTGGATCTAGAAAAACCGCACTCAAAATTTTAGAATCTGGACTATATTGGCCCACACTTTTTAAAGATGCACATTCATTCTGTTTAGCCTGTGATAAATGTCAGAGATCAGGAAATTTAGGACGAAAGGATGAAATGCCACAACATTATGTTTTAACTGTTGAAATATTTGATGTTTTGGGGTATCGATTTTATGGGTCCGTTTCCTCAATCTAATGGCTATCTCTATATCTTACTTGCTGTTGATTCTGTATCGAAATGGGTGGAAGCTAAGGCCACGAGGACTAATGACTCTAAAACTGTTGCAGATTTCCTCAGAACTAACATTCTTTCCAGGTTTGGGATCCCGCGGGTCCTAATAAGTGATGGAGGAAGTCATTTCTGCAATAAGACCATTGAAGCTTTAATGAAACGGTATGGTGTCACTCACCGACTCTCTACACCTTACCATCCTCAAACGAGTGGAATGGCTGAAGTCAGTAATAGAGAGATCAAGAAGATATTAGAGTGAACTGTGGGTCCTAATCGTTAGGATTGGAGCCAACGGTTGGATGATGCAATTTGGGCATACAGGACGACATACAAAACACCTATAGGAATGTCACCCTATAGGTTGGTGTACGGTAAAACATGTCACCTACCGGTGGAACTAGAGCATAAAGCATGGTGGGCCGTCAAGACTTACAACATCAAGCTAGATGACGCCGGTTTGCATCGGAAGCTCCAGCTGAGTGAGGTTGAGGAAATAAAAAATGATGCATTTGAAAACACTCTGATCTACAAGGAAAAGGCTAAGGCATTTCATGACAAACAGATCAAGAGTAAAACATTTGACATTGGCCAGAAAGTTTTGCTGTTCAATTCTCGGCTTAGACTCTTTCCTGGTAAGTTATGTTCTAGATGGGTAGGACCTTTTGTTATTACTCATATATTTGCCCATGGAGCCATACAGATCAAACACGTTGGAACTGGAAAAGAGTTCAAGGTCAATGGCCATAGATTGAAGCCTTATATCGAGGCAATTGGAGAACACGATGTGGAGTCAGAAAAAGTGCTACGACGTCCCATCGGATGAACAGAATAAAGAATTTGGTCTAGGCTGGATGGACGTTAAACTTCAAGCGCTTGTTGGGAGGCAACCCAATGTGTTCTCGAGTGTGAAGGAGTCATCAACACAGATTTGCTTTCTTTCAACCCTTCACTCTCTTTTACTTTGTTTATGTTTTTCTTTCTTACTTCATTTTCTTAAATCATCTTCCTTACTTTGATTCTATGTTTAATTACTTCGAATTTTCCTACATTGAGGACAATGTAGAATTTAAGTGTGGGTGAATGGTTTACAAAATTTATTTGTGCATTTGAAATTGTTTTATTAGGTTTTTCCTTAAAAAAAATTAAAAAATTAAAAAAAAAACAGAAATTATTACTTTCTTGAGTCTTTTTGTTTTAACGTAGTGTTTTTACGAGTATCAAGTTGCCCTTTAACTTGTCAATGATATAAATGAACGGAAATGAATATGTTATGGCTATAAAGATGATCACTACAACTTGAATTTGTTTGTTAATATTTTGTGATTAAGTGTTATAACTTGAAGATAATGCATGTAAATTGGTACATAAATGAGCATGATATGATAAGGATGAATCATTTGAACCATATGTGAGCTTTAGAACTTTATATACATCTTTGATGAGTGATTCATAAGTTCTTTGTTTAAATTGATATACATATGCCTCATAACAGATTTCAATGAACTCTAGAGTACTAGAACTTATTCTATGTGATTTTCAAAGCTTTTAAGTCAATAAACTCTCTGATTTTGGAAATGATTAAGGCATTAGGGTTAACACCACAAATTCAAACATCCTTGTTCCCAATTTTTGTGCGCACAAGTTGCGACCCCCTTAGTTTTAACCCTTTTGAGGCCACATTAAGCCTTTCTTTCATCACCATGATTATCTAAACACTTGAGCTTAGTATAGACATCTTTTACCTTTGTTCCAAGGACTCGGTTGAAGACATAAAGATTGTGTAAAGAGAAAATGATGATATTGAAAAGACTTTTATGTGTATTATGTGGATTTACTTACCCAAACATTGTTGTATTATTGACACATGTTATTACCTTGATATATGAAAAAAAAAAAGAGTAAAAAAAAAAGAGAAAAAAAAATCGTATTGAGTTTTTATCAAGGTAATAAGGTTTAATTATGTAATGTTTAAGTTAAGTCCTTTAAATTTGTAAATCCAACACAAAGAATGAATTTGAGGCCCACCATGATGAAATTAGGCATATATTCGAAGGGATGAATTACTGACATCATTGCACTAAGGTTGGGAATCTATGATACGTGTTGGGAGTCTATTGAGTCTTGGAACGAATTGAGCACCACTTGTCCTATATATTCCTTGCCTCTAAACTTAGCCCCATTACAACCTTCGTAAAGACCTTATGATCCTTAAGATGGTAAATTTTGATTAGTTGAGTTAATCACTTGAGTAAGCTTATGGTTTTGGTTCATTTGTGCAAGTATGTTTTGTTTTATCTTGAGGTGTTTGTTTGAAATTTTGAAAAAATACTTCATTTCGATTATGTGAGTATTTCTCACATACTTTGAGTGCAAACACAAACTCTCACAATAAAGTGAATTTATGAGTGCATATCCTTGTGAGTGGATTCATACTTGTCTTATTCATGCAGAACTCCATTTCACCATATTTACTCATTATCTTACTTGTTAAACATTTTGTTACCATGTATTAACTCTTGAATTCCATATACTTAAATGATTTAAGTGAAAATCTTTTATGCCATGATAATAATGAAATATTGAGACAAATGGTTAAGGGTTTACTTGTTTTGAATTCGCAGTTTGATTTTAGTATTTGCTAGGGACTAGCAAAGTTTAAGTGTGGGGGTATTTGATAGGACGTTAAATAAGCATTATTTTATATTATTTTATACCCTTTATACTTGACTTTTAATATTAAAATATTAAATAAATTGATAAAATAATTTATTTTGTGATTTTTATGTTTAAATAAATAAAGTTTGTAATTTGGAGCATTTTGGCGAAAGAATTGTCTCGATCGGAATTATAACGAATAAATTATGGACGAAATTCGGTGGAATAATTAATTTAGTTATAAATAAATAAATTAATTAATTCTGTGCAGCCCAACCCATTTCTAAAAGCCAGCCCAGCGATGCCCAGCTCGCACAGCCAGCGGCCCAAACTGGCGCAGCCCGCACAGCCCAGGCCCGCCTCAAGCCTTCCCCCAGCGCGCTGCAGCCCTGTACCAAACACCCAGTCAGAGAGTCGGCGTGCGTGTACCGAAGTATCCTCCGCCCAGTCGGCGCGCGCCTGCTGAACTGCGGCCCCTCCCTTCAGCGCCGCCCAGCCGAAATCCATGTCTCCTTTTCAGCAGCCATCAGCCGAATCCTCCGTCTTCTTTTCCAGCAGCTTCCACCCAATTTCCAATCCATTTTCCAACCCAATTGTGCAACTTTACAACCAAAACCACTTCTAAACATCATCAGAAATCTTTATTACTCATCATTCCATTATTCCACATTTTTTATTGTATTTTTTTATTTATTTTTGGTAGCTTTTTTCTCCCTATAAATAGGGTTTCATTTCACTTGTTGAAGAACATTTCCAAGAAGCACAAAATTGAGCCTCTCTTAGGAGAAATTTTGGCAAAATATTTCCAATACAAATTTTGAGAGTTCAAGTCCGAATTTCCTTGTTTAATCTTCTTCCATCTTCATAAGGTTCCATCCGCTGTTCGGTGTTCCTTGTGAAAAACAATCCATTGTTCTCATCCATTCTGAAAAGTGTAACATTTACTCTTCATCCCCTTAAACTCTTTTATTTGTTATTGGTTCTAATTATAATGCAATATATGTATTGGTTTTTCCTTCCTATCTTTTGTAAAAATTGAATACAATCTCCATGTGTTTTACTTTCTAAAAGATCATTTACTTGTTACATTCTAAATCGTAACCTTCATTTCGAAACTAAATGTTGATCCGCTGTTCGGGGCATTTAGAGTAGAGTTGAAGAGAATTAATGTATGACCGCTGTTCGGCGCATTAAATCACAAACTTAAGGTAATCATATTATAAATAATAATCCGCTGTTCGGTACATTTATAATATGAAAAATGTATGAAGAAATATGATTTTGTGAAGGTATGATTTCGTGATTGATTCGAATTTATGCAATTGTTAGTGTGTTGCTGAAATTTGTGTTTAAGGGAAGTCTCACTTGTACATAAATTAGAGTAGAAGTAAAATTAGTTTATTTATGCTTTTACTTAATTGCATGATTACAAACTTTTTCAAAACCCCCTTTTTATTCTTTATTCTTTTATTTTTTTTATTTTTTTATTTTTTTATTCTTTCATGCTTTTAGTTTATTATTCTTTTATTCTTTCATTCATTTATTCATTTATTCCTTTATTCTTTAATTTATTGATTCTTTGATTAATTAATTCCTTAATTCTTTTATTCTTTATTCTTTGATTCTTTTATTTCTTTATTCTCTTATTCATCTATTCTTTAATTTATTAATTCTTTTATTATTTAATTCTTTTATTACTTAATTCTTTAATGCATTATTCTTTTATTCATCTCTCACTAACACATTATTAATATCCCTAATTTCCCCGGTTAAGAACGATCCCTATTTACCAATACTACATCTACACAAAAAGGGTTTAAATTGCATAACACTCGAATTACATATTTAATTTAATACGTAGTTTGGGCGTAGTCAATTTTTGGCGCCGTTGCCAGGGACATTAAAATCATTCTTAATGTGTATATAAATTGTTTATATATAAAATGCTCATAATTGTGAATAATGCTTACATATTGTAAATATGTTTAACTTTTATTTTTACACTATTCCATTATACTTGTTTAACTAGCTTTATTCCATTACATTTTATATCACTACTCTTTATTCCATTAACTTAATATTCACACTTTTTCTTTATTCCCTTAACTTTAAATATGTTCCATTAATTTTGTTCCATTAACTTTCTTTTAATTTTATTCCATAAACTTTATGTTCCACTAACTTTATGTTTACACTTATTTTATTCTTATGTAATGAATTGTTTGTTTTTGTCTTGTTAAACTTTAAATTTTAAATGAAAAAAAGAAAATTCGGAATAAAAAATATATTAAAAAAAAGAGTAAGAAACTTTATTTATCTTTGAATTTCCTAAAGTGTAAATATTGTTTCCTATTAAATGTTTTAGAGTTGCATGAATCTCATAGCCCCTTTTTCTTCAAAATCTTACTTTCGGGAACAGGTAGTGCCCTCTTATTTACTTTCTCCTTAACCCTTCATGATGTGTGGATTTCATCACCACACACCATAGACTCGAATCTATGGACATGAGGTTGTGGCGGAGCTTCTAAACACTTGGGTTTGGTAATTCACTAAATCGTCATTTGGATTGATCATGGTGTCTAGGAGAGTTATGACTGGTGACAAGTTTTGGATTAAGAAAGAGACCACCAATGGAGTATATGCCAAGCTAGCCTCGGGGTGTTCTCGAAATTATTCTTACTTCTCGCGTTACATCTATCTCAACTGACCATGATTAATGTTGAATGGTGGTTATCAGTACGCACAGGCCGTACACCCGGGAAAGTACTATGAGAAGCGGAAGGGGAAAATTATTCATGACACTCTAAAACTCTACTTATTGCATTATTAGTTTGCATTTGGAACTTGTGCATTTTCTTTCCATTAATGTAACTTTTTAATAATTCTGCTTTCCATTTATGTGATACTTTATGCAAATCTCTACTCACTTACTCTTATTATCTCTTCTTGTGTATACTTGCCTTCTAACTTAGAGTTTTGTTTTAATTGAGGTACGAACTTATGAATGCGTGCTCATCAATCTAAGCTTGGTCGGCTGATAAGACAACTTGACATCTCACCAAGCAACGCCACATTCAGAGACGCACTTAAGCAAACCGGTTCGTCCGGACCTCCATCCCCAATATTCGGTGAGTCCAAAAGCGAGAAGAGTAATTCAGAAGAAGAACAGATTTTCGGAACACCGATAACCATGGCACGAAGCCTGAGTATCCTGGAGCAGACATGTGCAAACACAAATGGTACTATAGACTTCTGCATCTAGTATCCCGAGCCTCGAACCAACAAGAAAGATATTGAGCTTAAGAGTGGAGTCCTTCATCAGCTGCCCAAGTTCCGTGGAATCAGAAATGAAGATCCACACAAACACTTAACGGAGTTCCAATTCATCATTAGTAGTATGTGTCCGGATGATGCGGACTTGGAAATCATGAAGCTGAAAGCTTTCCCATTGTCCTTGGAAGAAAGAGCATGGGTATGGCTTTTGAGTCTCCCACCCAATCATATTGACTCTTGGGAGAAGTTGGTTCAGGAGTTTCTTACCAAGTACTTCCCTGCCTCAAAGATTACGGTCTTAAGAAAAGAGATCACTAGAATCAAGTAGAAAGAACATGATGAGAATTTCAGCCAGTACTACGAGAGGTTTAAGGAACTTTGTGCTTCATGCCCTACTCACGGGATCACAGAAGGCTATCTTTTAACCTACTTTTACGAAGGACTCAAGGGTTGGGATAGAGGACTGCTCGATGCTGCAGCTAATGGAAGTTTCTTAGCTCGGAGCCTAGTAGATGGTCGTGCACTACTTGAAAGCCGTGCACTCAATGATGCACAATACGAAGGTGCCGATCCTATTTCTAGAAAGGTACATGAGGTAAGTTCCCATGCTATAAATGATTCAAAGTTAGATAAGATCACCTCTATGCTTTCGAATATGCTTGAACTAAAGAAACAGGTAGCTCCAGTTTGTTCCATATGCTCTCAAGGCCATCTTGAGGAGCAATGTCCCTACACTGCAAGGGAGGAAGACTCCGGAACTGAAATGGCACACGCCATTGGAGGCTATCAAGGAGGGCCAAGGACCCAAGGTTACAGTTGGAGAGATCCGAACAATGTCCTAAACCCTCAGCACATGTCGACCGGGCCAAACCGTGTCCCAGACCAATTCCCAAGGCCCACATGGCAACCAAGGCCCACATGGCAACCAAGGCCCCCGATCCCATTTTCTAACTTTTCTCATAATCATGCAAATAATCATATTTCTTCATCTTCTAATCCTGATTATGATAAAATGCTGGCTGCTCTTTCCCAAGGGCAGCAAACACTAATGGTGTCAACTCAGGCTCTTGTCACAGGTTAGCAAAATCAACAAAAAGACATCGCTGATCTCAAGGACCAAATGGGCAAGGTCGTGGACTTCATGGGTAAGATCCAAGCTAGCGGGGTGCTTCCACCTCAACCTACACCCAACCCGAATGCAAGACCTGAAGCCAATGTAATTATCACTCGAAGTGGTAAAGTGCTCGGAGAAATAGAGCCCGATCCAGCCGTTTCTGAGGCTGAAAAGCACAAGGTGGCAACTAAGACCACCACGACACAACCACCAGTTCAACCTACCCACACACAAGGTAATAACCCAATCCCTTCAAGTTCGGTTATTACTAATTCCCCGTTTGTGCATGCACCATTTCCAAGTAGGCTTGCCAAATCTAAGAAGAATGAATCCGATGAGGAAATCTTGGAGATCTTCAAAAGAGTGCAAATCAACATGCCCTTGATCGAGTGCATCAAACAAGTGCCAAAATACGCAAAATTTCTGAAAGAGTTATGCACTCAAAGGCGCCAGACGTGGGAGAAGGAGGTTGTGATGGTGAGTGAAACAGTTTCTGCTGTAATCCAACGTCGGCTACCCCCAAAGTTGAAGGACCCAGGGAGTTTTTCTGTTCCCTGCGTGATTGGTAACAAGTCATTTGATAAAGTCTTGCTAGACTTAGGTGCATCCATTAATGTTATGCCATATTCACTATATGTTGCCCTAGGTCTAGGTAAATTACAGCTTGACGATGTTATCATTCAATTAGCCGATCGTTCTAATGTGTATCCTAAGGGATACGTCGAAGATGTTCTTGTGCAGGTTAACCAGCTCATCTTCCCCGCTGATTTTTATGTCCTATACATGGAGGATTCCCCTACGAATCAAGCTCCACTAATGTTGTTGGGAGGACCATTCATGAAAACTGCCAAGACAAAGATTGATGTGTTCAATGGAACATTAACTATGGAAGTAGACAGAGAGGAAATTGGCTTCAACATTTTTGATGCCATGAGGTACCCTAGTTCCACAACTCAAACTACTTTTTTTGTTGACGTGTGCACTTCTCTCGCAGAAAAACATCTTGATTCAATTCGAGAAGACACACTCAACATTATAATCCAGGAAGAAGTTGGCCTAACGCAATTAGGGGACGCCTTGGTTGACGATATGGATTACGAACTAGAGCCTCGAATTTGGGATGAAGTCATGACCCTAAATGAGGCCCCCAGATTGGTACATCATCAGGTACCTTTGTCACTTCCAATTAGTACTAATGCCACTCCTCCTTCGGTGATTCAGGCCCCCTTTCTCGAGCTAAAAGTTTTGCCTGACCACCTGAAGTATGCCTATCTTGGCCCGGACGACACTCTGCCCGTCATAGTGTCTTCTGCACTAACCGAGTCACAGGAAGATAGATTGGTACAGGTCTTGACGAAGTACAAGACAACCATTGGATGGACTCTGTCAGATATCAAGGGAATCAGCCCTACAACCTGTGTACATCGAATCTTGCTAGAAGATGATGCAAAACCCTCTCGCGAAGCCCAACGTCGCCTCCATCCTCTGATGATGGAAGTCGTAAAACAAGAGGTCATCAAACTCTTGGACTATGGTGTCATCTACCCAATTTCAGACAGCAAATAAGTCTCACCAGTCCAAGTAGTCCCGAAGAAAAGTGGAGTCACAGTTGTTGCGAACAGTGAAGGTGATAGGACCCATCCCAATCCCCCCGGGATTAACGTGGGATGACCCTGCTCCCGTCTGACACGGAGTGTCAGACAAGGGATACTTCCGACCTTTGCCCTCCCGGGCTATCAGAGTACGCCAGGATCCGGAGGAGGTATGTGATATCTCGATCTCTGCTACAGTCCACACCGTATCCAACCTGAAGGGTATTAAAAACAGAAAGACTGTGAGTGGAAAAAAATAAAGAATTTATAAAAACATTTCATCAAAGACCTTTATGCCCTCCACTAAAAAACATGCATGCATAGTAAAACCATTTATCCAACACATATGTTAAAACATCCACAATTAGGGTCTTAGCCCCAAAATTCTGTAAATACAAGTTATACGGGCTCCTGCCCAAAACCATTTACAGAAAACCATAACACAATGAACATATGAGGGATCTCAGCCCAAATCCATTTATCATTATAAACACAATTTTCCAAAACCAATTGAAATCATGTTTATCCATTATATTCATATCCAGAACCTGTCACGGTAAAATAAAGCTACACGTGTGCTAACCGGGGTCTCAAACCCAAGTCTCTCCAGGGTCCACCCAGGTCAATGTCTGTAGATCAATGACCCTCCCTGGAGGTAACGAACCATGCCCATCCTGAGAGTAAGGAACCCAACTGGGGGGCGACTCCACTCAATCAGTGCTTTGTGACTACTCCGGGGTCTACCCAGGCCAACGACCCTCCCCGGAGGAGGCAATCATATATATAGGATGGCATATGAAAAACCTTTTGAAATCATTATTTAAATCTTTCAAGAATTCCTGCCCGACCCCCATAAGTCGTCATGAACCATAAAATCCTTTTATGGGTTCATGCCGGTTCCCATAAACCGTCACGACCTGTAAATCCATTTTAAGGATTCATGTCGGTTTCCATAAACCGTCATGAACCATAAAAACCATTGGTAACACATAATTGGGGGCTAGGCCCGAATCCACATAGAAACTGGACCTCCGGTCCGAATCGTAAACCAACTGGGCCTCCGGCCCGATTTCGTAAATCAAATGGGTCTCGAACCCAAGTTTACCTTTTCAAATCCAAAACCATTTCATTAAACTATTTCCAAAACCATAAGAATGGAAAATCAGAGTAAAACCGGAAAATCTCGATTTACGTGCAAGCACGTAAATCGCCTCGAAATATGTGAAACCATATAAATCACAAGCATCCAAATCAACATCATAAAATCATATTCATAATCCATTTGTAAATCCAAAACCATTTCATTTAGACCAGTAAAGACATACAGCCCCGTATAGGCACCATATAGGGCCGAAACCTCGAAATACGTGTCTATATGTAACCACACATCCAAATGCACTCATGGCATCACAAAAAAGTATTTAAAACATATAATAAACATTTATGCATGCACCAATTTAGAAAAAAAGGTCCACTCACAGACCGTCCGAGCTGCCGCCTCGATTTGCGTGCCGTAGGCTCTCCCGAGCCGATCATTGTCACCGGGACTCCCAAACCTGTCCAAATTTTAATAGAAGGTTAATAACTATTTAATTAACCTCCCATCAAAGCCCCGTAATTTTCCCGAACTTTTAACTATTTTTAAACCGACCCTAAACCTTCCGACACCCCGAAAACTATCGAAACGATATCCGATTGACACGAGACTAGTCCCAAAATCTTCGTTACATTGAATAGAAGATTTCTCATGTTGAACACTTTCCCAAATTAAGGCCCAGGGGCCCTCACGAGCCCCTAGAAAGTCCAAAACACTGTTTATCGTCATCCTCCTCAGAACTGAACCAAATACTATTCATGGGCACTGTTCACCGCACGGTTTTCTCGGGTTTTCGGACTGATTCGAGGTCCGTTTGGTCCCATTTTAATCCCTAAATTCCTATTTCTTCATTTCCTATCTAACCCAATCCCTAAAACTAAGAAAAACCACCCGAAACCGAGCTTCCATCCGCCATCAATGGTGGCCGGATTTTCTCCGGCCGTTCACGGCCATGTCCGGCCATCCCAAGCCCCAAAACTAATCCCATTCTACTGCTAAGGTCCCCAGAAACCTTACCCAATAAACGAAATGGAGTAAAAACCATTAAAACTCAAATTCGAATTTTCAAAGTTTTCTTACCTCACAGCCGAGCTCCGCCGTCCACCACCATGAGCCACCACCCTCCCCAGTCGTGGCTCGCCGTCCTTCGTCTCTCATCACCCTCTCACGGTCCACACACACGGCATATGGGTTCATGGTGGTATATATGGGTTGTGTGTTTTGAAGAAAAAGGAAGAATGAAGAACATAGGGGGGTGCGGGTTTGATGAAGAAAATAGAAGAAATGAAGGTGATGATATTGATGGCTGATGAGAGAAGTGAGGATTAGATGATTAGATGAGTGGTGAGGATTTGAGAGATTAGAAGGAATGGATGGTTAGGATTTTAAGTTGTTAAAATTAATTATATAATAATAATTATAATGTTATTTAATTAATTAGATCCACAATTTATGGGATTGTACAATGGGATGAGTGACACTTGTCACTCATCCATGGGACCCACTAAAAATATCTGCCTAATCAGATTTCAACAACTCATCCCCGCCTCGAAGTACGTGCATAGTGAAATCGAACTTCCGTGACCTATAACTCTCCCATTCGAAGTTCGATTTCAGCCTTCCGCCTGTCTATGGATTCGTATCGTCCTTATCTACGTAATAGTCCTCGGCCATCAGACATCCCGATCAAAAAGTCAACTATTTTGCCTTTTAACCGAAATTACCAAAATGCCCCTAAACTTCCCAACGTCATAACTTCTACTACGAACGTCGGAATTGAACTTGCCACCTGTCTACGAACTCGTGACGTCACGAACTACGTCACGGTCATCGGTCAAAGTCCGTTTGACTGCCCGAATAAAAAGTCAACGTTTTGCCACGACTAGGGGCAAAACGGTCATTTCGCATCGTTCGTCCGATTTCGCCCAACTAATCACGGATTAACCTCACTAATCCTGATTAGTCACTAATCTAATCTAGGAATTCGGGACGGGTCGTTACAGAAGGAGAGCTAATGCCCCAGCGAACAGTGACCGGATACAGAGTATGCATCGACTATCGACGCCTAAATAAAGCAACTAGGAATGATCACTTTCCTTTGCCCTTCATTGATCAAATGCTTGAAACGTTAGCACGTCACTCCTATTACTGCTTTCTTGATGGTTATTCCGGGTACAATCAAATCTGTATCACTCAAAATGACCAAGACAAAACGATTTTCACTTGTCCTTTTGGCACTTTTGCCTACCGAAGAATGCCCTTCGGTTTATGTAACGCCCCAGGTACATTCCAACGATGCATGCTTTCTATTTTCTCTGAATACGTCGAAAAAATAATTGAAGTATTTATGGATGATTTCAGTGTCTTTGGGGATAGTTTTGATGCATGCTTAGAACACTTAGCACTTATCTTACAAAGGTGTGTCGAAACTAATCTGGTACTTAACTGGGAGAAATGTCATTTCATGGTTAGAAAAGGGATAGTCTTAGGCCATATTGTCTCTGAAAGAGGAATTAAAGTGGATAAATCTAAAGTTGATATTGTGCGCCACTTACCCTCTCCCACTTCGGTGAGAGAGATCCGTTCATTTCTTAGGCACGCAGGTTTCTACAGAAGATTTATCCAAGACTTCTCCCACATTGTAAGGCCCTTGTGCCGACTGCTTCAGAAGGAGACACCCTTCGTCTTTGATGCAAACTGTCAGGAAGCTTTTGAAAAGCTTAAAAATTTCTTAACCACTGCCCTCATTCTTTGTGCCCCTGATTGGTCCTTACCCTTTGAACTAATGTGCGATGCCTCTGATTATGCAGTTGGAGCCATACTCGGACAAAGGTGGGACAAGAAGCCCTACGCCATCTACTATGCATCCAGAACCTTGAATAATGCCCAGATGAACTACAGCACTACCGAAAAGGAGTTGATTGCTGTTGTGTTTGCTTTAGATAAATTTCGCTCTTATCTACTTCGAACTAAAGTCATTATTTACACTGATCATGCAGCACTGAAGTATCTCCTAGCCAAGAAGGAAGCGAAACCAAGACTAATCCGATGGATTCTTCTTCTTCAAGAGTTTGACATTGAGATTAAAGATAAGAAAGGTGTAGAGAACGTGGTGGGAGACCATTTGAGTCGCATTGCACATGAACGAGATCCTGTGGCGATTCAAGAGATGTTTCCAGACGAACAACTCTTCAGAATCGAGGGAAGTACACTTTGGTATGCTGATATTGTCAATTATTTAGTCACCAAGCAGTTGCCCACCACCCTCTCCCGTGCACAAAAAGATAAACTTAAGAAGCATGCTAGGCACTATATTTGGGATGAACCTTATTTGTGGAAACACTATGTAGATTTATTGATTAGGAGATGTGTCCCTGATATTGAACATAGGTCAGTCCTAGAGTTCTGCCATAGCCATGCTTGTGGAGGCCATTTTGGATATAGAAAAACCGCACTCAAAATTTTAGAATCTGTACTATATTGGCCCACACTTTTTAAAGATGTGTAAAGAGAAAATGATGATATTGAAAAGACTTTTTTGTGTATTATGTGGATTTACTTACTCAAACATTGTTGTATTATTGACACATGTTATTACCTTGATATATGAAAAAAAAAGTAAAAAAAAAAGAGAAAAAAAAAATTGTATTGAGTTTTTATCATGGTAATAAGGTTTGATTATGTAATGTTTAAGTTAAGTCCTTTACATTTGTAAATCCAACACAAAGAATGAATTCGAGGCCCACCATGATGAAATTAGGCATATATTCGAAGGGATGAATTACTGACATCATTGCACTAAGGTTGGGAATCTATGATACGTTTTGGGAGTCTATTGAGTCTTGGAACGAATTGAGCACCACTTGTCCTATATATTCCTTGCCTCTAAACTTAGCCCCATTACAACCTTCGTAAAGACCTTATGATCCTTAAGATGGTAAATTTTGATTAGTTGAGTTAATCACTTGAGTAAGCATATGGTTTTGGTTCATTTGTGCAAGTATGTTTTGTTTTATCTTGAGGTGTTTGTTTGAAATTTTGCAAAAATACTTCATTTCGATTATGTGAGTATTTCTCACATACTTTGAGTGCAAACACAAACCCTCACAATTAAGTGAATTTATGACTGCATATCCTTGTGAGTGGATTCATACTTGTCTTATTCATGCAGAAGTCCATTTCACCATATTTACTCATTATCTTACTTGTTAAACATTTTGTTACCATGTATTAACTCTTGAATTCCATATGCTTAAATGATTTAAGTGAAAATCTTTTTATGCCAGGATAATAATGAAATATTGAGACAAATGGTTAAGGGTTTACTTGTTTTGAATTCGCAGTTTGATTTTAGTATTTGCTAGGGACTAGCAAAGTTTAAGTGTGACGGTATTTGATAGGACGTTAAATAAGCATTATTTTATATTATTTTGTACCCTTTATACTTGACTTTTAATATTAAAATATTAAATAAATTGATAAAATAATTTATTTTGTGATTTTTAGGTTTAAATAAATAAAGTTTGTAATTTGGAGCATTTTGGCGAAAGAATTGTCTCGATCGGAATTATAACGAATAAATTATGGACGAAATTTGGTGGAATAATTAATTTAGTTATAAATAAATTAATTAATTAATTCTGTGCAGCCCAACCCATTTCTAAAAGCCATCCCAGCGAGGCCCAGCCCGCACAGCCAGCGGCCCAAACTGGCGCAGCCCGCACAGCCCAGCCCCCCCTCAAGCCTTCCCCTAGCGCGTTGCAGCCTTGTACCGAACACCCAGTCAGAGAGTCAGCGCGCGTGTACCGAAGTATCCTCCACCCAGTCGGCGCACGCCTGCTGAACTGCGGCCCCTCCCTTCAGCGCCGCCCAGCCGAAATCCATGTCTCCTTTTCAGCAGCCATCAGCCGAATCCTCCATCTTCTTTTCCAGCAGCTTCCACCCAATTTCCATCCACTTTCCAAGCCACTTTCCAACCCAATTGTGCAACTTTACAACCAAAACCACTTCTAAACATCATCACAAATCTTTATTACTCATCATTCCATTATTCCACATTTTTTATTGTATTTTTTTATTTATTTTTGGTAGCTTTTTCTCCCTATAAATAGGGTTTCATTTCACTTGTTGAAGGACACTTCCAAGAAGCACAAAATTGAGCCTCTCTTAGGAGAAATTTTGGCAAAATATTTCCAATACAAATTTTGAGAGTTCAAGTCCGAATTTCCTTGTTTAATCTTCTTCCATCTTCATAAGGTTCCAGCCGCTGTTCGGTGTTCCTTGTGAAAAACAATCCATTGTTCTTATCCATTCTGAAAAGTGTAACATTTACTCTTCATCCCCTTAAACTCTTTTATTTGTTATTGGTTCTAATTATAATGCAATATATGTATTGGTTTTTCCTTCCTATCTTTTGTAAAAATTGAATACAATCTCCATGTGTTTTACTTTCTAAAAGATCATTTACTTGTTACATTCTAAAGCGTAACCTTCATTTCGAAACTAAATGTTGATCCGCTGTTCGGGGCATTTAGATTAGAGTTGAAGAGATTTAATGTATGACCGCTGTTCGGCGCATTAAATCACAAACTTAAGGTAATCATATTATAAGTAAAAACCGTTGTTCGGTGCATTTATAATATGAAAAATGTATGAAGAAATATGAGTTTGTGAAGGTATGATTTCGTGATTGATTCGAATTTATGCAATTGTTAGTGTGTTGGTGAAATTTGTGTTTAAGGGAAGTCTCACTTGTAAATAAATTAGAGTAGAAGTAAAATTAGTTTATTTATACTTTTACTTAATTGCATGATTACAAACCTTTTCAAAACCCCCTTTTTATTCTTTATTTTTTTATTTTTTTTATTTTTTTATTTTTTTATTTTTTTATTCTTTCATACTTTTAGTTTATTATTCTTTTATTCTTTCATTCCTTTATTCTTTTATTCCTTTATTCTTTAATTTATTGATTCTTTGATTAATTAATTCCTTAATTCTTTTATTCTTTATTCTTTGATTCTTTAATTTCTTTATTCTCTTATTCATCTATTCTTTAATTTATTAATTCTTTAATTTATTAATTCTTTTATTATTTAATTCTTTTATTACTTAATTCTTTAATGCATTATTCTTTTATTCATCTCTCACTAACACATTATTAATGCCCCTAATTTCCCCGGTTAAGAACGATCCCTATTTATCAATACTACATCTACACAAAAAGGGTTTAAATTGCATAACACTCGAATTACATGTTTAATTTAATGCGTAGTTTGGGCGTAGTCAGTCTTCCAGTGTCACGTGTCAGCCCCTAATTGGTCCTCGTGTCTAACACCTGTCAATGGTGACTGGACCTGATAACTACCACGTGGTAGACCCTGATTGGCCACGTGGCCTGACTCATCTGACAGATTATGACATCACCCGCTGATGTCATCATTGTCTACCTCTCGACGGGTAGACTTGTTTCCTTCAACCGGATCAGCTGGATGACCAAATCGTATCTCGGCCGTCTTGCCACCATTTCACCCCATTTTTGTTCTGAAGTGATGGTCTTGATCTCTAGAAGTGATCCATGAACCCAGAATTAGCCAATAAGGTCTCAAAATTACCTTCCCAATGATGAACAGTGAAAACCAAACTTCAATCTTGATATCCCATCAATCCCAGCCTCCTCAGACCTTCTTTTTGGTCGCAGTGAGATCGTACAATCCCTTGGAACCCAGTTTGAGCATTAGAAACATCCCACAAACCCCCTAAACCCACTTAGAAAATTTGAACCTTAAAATAGTTCCGGGTTGACCTGTTTCGCGGGCTCCTTCGTCGTCCACGGTTGCCCTGCCACGTTCTGCGTCGTTTCCCTGTCTCTCACTCCCTCTCAATCTCCCTTCTCTCTGGTCTTAACTGAAGAGGATAAAAATGGATGTTTTGGGGTGGGTGTGTATAGGTTTCGGGTGTGAAGGAACAAGAAGATGAAAACATATATCCCAAAATATTTGGGGTAATGTGCCAATTAGATGGGTGATACTTGTCACTCATCAAGTGGTCCACCCATATATTTTACCCAATCCAAATAAGCCAATTGTACAATTCCTCGATGTACATGAATAGTGCCATTTTTCTTTCGTGACCTGTAGCTTTTTCGTACGATGTCGAATTTCGATGTACTGCCTATCTATGTGACCCGTATCATCTCAATGTACGTAACAGCCCTCGGACCTCGTGCATTTGACCTCATGGGTCAAAAGTCAACATTTTTCCAATTCTAGACGCAAAATCATCATTTTACACCAACCGTCCGAAAAATCCCGATTAGTCCTTAATTAATCCCGTAGATTCGGGAAGGGTAGTTACACCAATCCTCGACATCCGCGATGTCTATAACCAATACCAGTCAAGATTTCTAATGCTACGCGTGCAACTTGGGTTCTCATCTCCGAGTACCTCCTAAGATCAACTCAACGATGTCCGAGGTGATATCATAATGGAGTACCTTCCTCGGATCTACCATGTTCGAGGTGAAATCAAAAACTCGTACTCATGAACCTGAGCCTCTCTTAAAAGCTACTCATTGCAGGCAGTGCACCGTGACTACTCCAGGATCCTTGACGTCTAGAGGAGACTATCCAACTCACCCTGGATGGTATACGTGGAACAATCACCAAATACATTTGAAATCATTTTAAAATCTTCTATGTCTCAAATCGAGTCAAAACGCTATTCAATTAGCCTTATTCTCGAGACATAACTCTCACAAACCTTTTCAACAAAAACCATATGAAAACAATGTCCAGAACTCATTTATAAATCTCGATTTATCCACCTGATCATACCATATCGCTATTCAAATCCATTTAAAATACATTCTTTCTTTTCAATTTCCCGTTTAACTCTAAATCTATGTCAAAACATTATGCAATCGGGTCTCAAGCCCAAAACAACATTTTCATGCAAATCCCTAAAATATTTCATAATCGATGATTAAATCCAAAAGATCATCAAATAACGATATCAAAGAATTTCAAATTAAATCATATAGTAAAGCATTTAGAACAGTTATGCATGCATTTCAGTTATAAACAAAAGTCCACTCACGCTCGGTCTACGGTACGCACTCAATATCTGCACCGTAATATCACACTGAGGGAGTCCAAGGTCTCCAAGGCTATCCAAATCACATCTGAAGGTCATTAATGTTCTATGTGCGTCCCAAACACACTTCGCCAGACCTATCAAACGGTCTCCGATTGACCTGAAACCACCACCATTGTATTCAGATCATCAAAACCTTTGAATAAAACTGATTTGACCTTGACTAAGTGTCCACACGCCCCCACGCGCCGATCAAAGTTTGGTCAACACTGGTTGTCGGTGGTCAATGCCAGTCAACGCCGATCAATGCTGACGTCATGCTGACATCAGCTAGACATCTAACAGATCTGACACACTCTGACAGCCTGCCACGTAGCACCACCCCACTAGTCCACGTGGTGTGACAATGCTGACGTGGACTTCCCACGTCAGCTACCACGTAGGCATGAAAGATCCTAACACCCTACCACGTGGCACGCCCTCACTGGTCCACGTGGTCTAACATGGCTGACGTGGATTGCCATGTCACATGCCACGTCACTCTGACACATTCTAATAGGTTGCCACGTCGCACCACCCTATTTGTCCACGTGGTTTGACATGGCTGACGTGGACCTATTATGTCAGCTGTTGTCTGTGCTTAACAGCCTGCCACATGGAATCATCTTATTTGCCAGGTGGACTGACAGGTCTTACATGTGATGTTGTGGACTGGTAGGTCATCATCCTCAACCTCTGGCCGGGTCTACCCGTTTGTCTATACCGAGTTGTTTGACCCACGACCCTGACCCAGTCAGAACTCATTCAATTCTCAACCTTTTTCCACCATTTTTCTTCCTACATGCTCGCAATGAACCCATAAAGGGATCTATGGACTAAAAAAAAATCAAACAATAGCTGGAATTACCTGTTTGATCTTGATGATTTCTGGTTCAGTTTCAAACGTGCACCCAGTCGATTTCAGTGCCTTTTGCTCTATGTTCTTCGATAATGTGTACTCATCTAATGCCAAAGAACCAATTCTAATCATTAAAACCTCCCAACAACCCATCTAACTCGAATTCAAAATTTTGACCCAAACCATGGTTTCGGGTTTACCTGACTCATGGTTCCTCAACTGCTCCGCCGTGCTCAATCGTCATCCACCGTCGTCTCTAGTCACTCTTCACTCTCTCAATCTCTCTCAAGCACAAGGGTGATGTATTAATAGGACCCATCCTGATCCCCCTAGGACCCCACGGGGATGCACCCTACTCCCGTCTAGGGTTCTACAGTGTCAGACAAGGGATAGAGCACTACATAACATGAGCACAAATACCAATTTACAAAAATGGTGCTTGACCTACCCAACAAGGGTAATGAGGTACGCAACAGTAATTAACTATGCCTCAGCTTCGGGATCCGCCTCTACCTCTGTGCCACGTCCTGGAGGGGTCAAGAAAACAATGAAAGTGTGAGTGGGCCGAAAATAAAGGATATTTCAAAACCATTTATAATACATATTAAAAAGTACTGTTTTATCCCTCCATTTTCAAATCATGCATGCATTTGAGTAAAAACATATATAACCATATCTGAATCATAAATCATATAATAACACACAATATAATATAGATATATCCACAATAATCATAGTGCACCGTATATCCTAACCCTCACATCCCAGACGTATAATAAGGTCACTGTCCTAAAGTTACGTGTGCCGCCCGAGGTCTCAATCCCGAGTCCTATCCCCGAACCTAGTCCGAGGTATGACATCCCAGATGTCTTATGTCCCAGACGTCTGATACTAGCAATCCTTCTCATGAGTCACTCTACTGTCCAATCACTCTGTAGGATGACCTCTCGCAGGGAATGCGCCCTTACCATTCCAGGGTACCAATATCTGGAGGAGACAGTAATCCATATCGTCAATATATACAGTGCAATAGTATGAACCAATGAAATCCTTGTATGAATCCCAAAATCAACAATATAATATCAAGACGGGTCTCATACCCAAAACAATGTAATACGTATAAATACTCCACGAATAAGATCCCAAGTCCTACTGCTTAAACGAACGCCTAAAGCCTATCCTGAAGGTAGATCACAGTCTCTGACCTGTCCAAAACATATCCAAGTGTTAGTAATGGTCTCTATGAACTCATATCTAAAATTTATGAAGAGTGCCATCTCGGAAACATGTCCCAAACACACTTCCCGAGGCTTTAAATCAATCCGAAACCACCACCATTGGATCCGAATCATTGAAACCTTTAAAATGGCAATGGTCCCACCATGAAAATCGTGTCCACGCAAGGGTCAAAGTCACAGTCAATGTTGACCAAAAAGTCAATGCTAACGTTAGGTCAATAGTAAAAGTCAACGCTAACGTCATTGCTTACATCAGCCTAACGTCATCTGACAGTGTCAGGTCTGCACATGTTAGATTAACAGGTGCCACGTGTAAGTGCCTGGTTGTTCCATGTCACTAACATGTTAGTGACACGTGGCAACCTCTAATTAGGCCACGTCAATGACATGTTAGTGTTGACTATGCAGTGACATATGACATGTGTCATCATTCCATTGGGCCACATCATTTGACAACCTAACAGGTGATGATGTCAGCTGATAACGCCATCACCCTTAACCTTTCGACGGGTCCTGCAAATTGGGTCGCGTAGACCCGCCACCCGACCCAGTTCTAAAACCTTGGTTCCTCAACCATTTTCGATGCTGTTTTTTCCTACTTGTTTGCCTCATCCTAACTAATAGATCTTTATGATAAAAACCTGGAAAAACTATCTAAAATCTACCTGCAATTTGATGATTAGTAGGCCGGAACTTTTCCGGTCGATATATCTCAGCTCCCGCCACCAAAGCTCATCCAACCAAGCCCAATGAGACCGTCTTAAACCTTAGAACATGTTAGGGCCCATTAGATTGTTCAACAGTCGTCAAAACTCAAAGATCCAAAAATGAAATTAAACGGGCTTTCGGGTTTTCTCACCTTTCCGCCGTGATCTGCCGCCGTGTACAGCGCACCGTCGTCCTCATCTGCTCCTTCATGTCTCACAATGGATAGAGGAGATGATAGAGTTGTGAGATTATGGTTTGGTGTTTAGTTGTAGGTGTTTGTGTGTGTTCACGGTTTAGAGAGAATGAAAGATGAAGATGATAACTGATGAATGAAGAAAATTATAACAATGAACCCTAAACTGATCCAAATGGATGGGGATGCACATCAATGGGACGAGTGACACTTGTCACTCATCCAAAGGTCCTACCAAATTTCCCTTATCCAATAAGAATTTTCCAAGTGTGAAATCCTGGGAATTCATGAATAAAGCCATTTTCGCGTCCTTGACCATAACTTTCCCTTCCGGTCTCTAATTTCGGCGTGCCACCTGTCTACGGACTCGTGACGTTCCGATCTATGTCACGATCATTAGTTAAAGTCCAAATTATAGTCTGAGTCAAAAGTCAAAATTTTCCCCCATTAGGTGAAAAATCATCATTTCACATTAATTATCCGAATTTACAAGTAAATTAAGGTTCGGGGTGTTACATGTATGGTGGTTGTGTGGGTGGGTTTTTGGTTTTGGGTAACAAAGAAAACGAAGAAGATGGAGATATAAAAGGGGTGCATGAATTTTGGGTTACTGGCTAATGGATTAGTGACACTTGTCACTCATCCATTGGTGCAATCAAAATATTTTTAGACTAATTAAAACCTGCCAACTGTACACGCCTCGTAAAACATGAATAGTACGTACTTTCTTCCGTGACCCGTAACTTTCCCGTCCGACGTTCGATTTCGACGTGCCGCTTGTCTACGGACTCGTGATGTCTCCATCTACTTAATGGGTCTTGGTCAAAGTCCAAATAGTCTCTCGGGACAAATTCAATATGTTTCCCTATCTAGAGGCAAAATGGTCATTTCACATTTAATTTTTCAAATTTTCCGAATTTACATCCACCACCATAGACTTAGTGTAGATGAGTCAAATATCATTGTTGGTTTCAAGCTTTTTGAAACCCTAAGGCTACTGTGAAGTGAAAAATCAGTACTAAACTGCTAGTAATATCGTAGTCGAGATTGATTTTGAGGTTTGCGGTCGAGATTGATTGCTGACTTAAATTTTTTTTTTTTAAAAAAAATTAACTACAATAACTAGCGTGTTTTTTTTCACACGTTGCCTTTGCCGCTTTTAGGTTGGGGAAGATCTTCATGATCACTTCTAACAAATACAATTCATAGACAACACTTACTAAAAAAAAAGTGTTGTCTCTATACTATTATTGATGACAGTTTTAATCCAAACTGTCGTCTTTTATAATAAGACGATATTTTTTATTAAAACTTTCGTCTAATTAGTGACGCGCGTCTAAACTCATAAATGACATAGTGGTTCAATGCGTATATTGTATTTGTAATTGTTATCTAATAATATTTGTGTAAAAAAATTATCTTATATTGTTCTTTATTTTATAAAGAATTCCGACCTTAATATTAACCTGGATCTAAATTATGATGTCCTGTAAATAATGAGCCCCCAGTCCCCATTGGCATAGCTATAAATTCAAGTTAATGGGGGCACTTTATAAATAATAGTAAGGATATTCTCCGATCGAAATAATTTTACAATAATATTTTGATTTCATCATGAAAAAAATTAATATTAGAAAGGGAATTTTATATAGACAATTGTAATGGTAACACAAATACAAATATATAAATAATGACAATGGTTTGAGAGAATTTCGTGCATATATGTTTATTTGTTTTTCAATATTAATTGTATTATCTTGTATTTGAGTAGCTAAAATTTTAATACTTAATAAATAATAATTAAATAATATTTCGTTGGTAAACAAATAATAAATTTAAAGAAAAAATTATAATAGTGCATATATATATATATATATATATATATATATATACGAAAAAAAAAATCTACTGGGGCCTGAGCCCCCGTCGGGTAGGCCTTTGCTTTCAACGGCAAGGACCGGATGAAGAACATCATCCTACCCTAGCTTTAGATCTATACACAAATTTTCTTCAAGGTTCCTGCTATTTTTTGTCGCCTTTAATGTGGCAGTCGGCAGGGTTGCATGGGAGATCCACCATGACAGCTTTGCACCACTTCAAGCAGCATATTATATTTTGGGTCAAAATTGAATTTAAGAGGCATTTTAAAACAATAACGGAATTTTAAGGATATGCTTGATCAAAATCATCTTTATGGAGTACTTTAAAAATAAAATTATGTTGATAGCATATTGAGTAAAACATCATTAAATAAGTATTACAATTATATGTGTCTAAGACGAGAAAAATGTGTAAATAAGTTATTTACTATTTGTAAATAAGTTATTTACTCATTTGAAATGAAGAGATTATCAATTGGACAAAACGATAACGAGGAAAAAAGGATGAAAGTCAAGAATCTGGCACATAAGGAATGAGCTTGGAGCCGACTATTAATTTAATTACAGTCTACATAATATTGACCATTTCTGGTAAATAAAAATGTCATTAGTATAAAATCCACATTTTTCTCAGTCCCTGAGGAGATATTATTGGGTGAATATTGCGAAGGACATGGTTCAATACACGCCATTAAATTCGAATATTGACTATGACTATCAGTGTCGGATTTGATTTTTTCTTTTTGAAAATAAAAGAAATTATTTCTATCTCTTACAAAAATAAAATTTTAGTTTAAAAAGATTAAAAAAAAAATATTCTGAAAAATTGGTATCGGACGTAAGGTTTGGATTGGCCATTGTTTCGATTGCGGCAATTGGTGTCTGGAATCTTGTGCTTTAAGAAAAATAATCATCGTTTTTTCTTATCTTCGTATTTTCTTTCCACGTTGATGTTCAGATTCAGTAATATTGTGTGTGTATATATATATATATCTTGAATTATTGAGATTGCTTCTTCCTTGAGTTGAGGTTGAGAGATAAAAAAGTCGCAAAAGAAAGGAAAGTAAATATAAAATTATTCGAATATTCCCGTATTCTCTGTATGGGAAGGACACGAGCCCTAAAAAAGCATTAAAGCACAAAGCAATTGTCCACCCATAGATTTTGCTTGGTTCTGAAAAATTCCAAGGATTTAGGCTCAACTTAACCATCCATGCTCCACCTCCTTTTCCCCCGCAACATTGAAAGCTAATCGTCTACGTATGCTTAGGAATGTTTCCAGAACCGCTTTCGACGTTAGGCCATTTTATCTATTACGGTGACTTGTTTAATAGTAATTCAGTAAAGATATGCGTTAGAAACATCAATTTCTAGCCGAGTTAGACAACACAAATTAACACTACTTATCAATTTTTTTCTTTTTATAAGATTTAATCTTGTCTATATGATAAAAAGGAATTTGTTAATGTGGGTACGTAATGACTCATTTGGGTGCTTGAATTAGGTACATGTTCCGTTGATGACGTGGTAAACCTAAAATGCAGATCATATTTTATTCGGGAGGGCATTACGCACACAAGGACAAAACAGAAACAAGGTTTAGGTCTGGTGCCTAAAAGTAAAGTTGGAACGAATAAGGCTTTAAGGCGGTGATAAAATATGAAAACCATGCTATTTTTTGGCTCTTTCCTCGTCAAGAAAACAATCTGGTTGGTTGGGCATGCAAACAATGCAAATGCAAGTAAGCAAAGAGCAATTATAAGCAATTATAAGCAGTTATATATATGAGCATGGGATTGGTGGTCCAAAACTCCAAACACCAAGTGCGATGTGATTCACATTGTCACCCGCCACCATATAATGTGATTAGGCAGGCGTCTACGTATTAGATTCGACCAAAGGTTGAAGCAGTTTGCGCTGTATAATGTAAATCCCATTCCTAAATATTATGATAATATTATTATATGACCATTGAACACCAACTCCTCTACTGGACTTAGGAAATCCACAACTCCTACGAATCACAACCACGTGTCCATACACAATCCAACTCACCGACCAACTCGTCTGTCGGTTACCACCGTCTACGTAGGGACATTCAATCTTATTCTCACTTCCAACCTTTCCGAGGGTACCAACTCTCGGGATCCTCAGCCATCACTCACTAACCTCGGACTCCGCAGTCACCATCCCCGGAGTCATCTCTAAGTACCAGTCTCGGCCTCGACATATGTCTACATATCCGACTCATCCATCACATCAGCTTTGACACATCCCAATATGTCCACAAAACTCAATCTCAGTCATGGTCAAACCCGACCATACCAACCTAGCCCGATCCAAAACGAAGCATAGGTCCGCCGCGCTTCCGCTGCGCTACTCTAATCAAACCAAAACCAATCCGGCTCTGTTAGTGGTATGGACCACAACCTCAATTCACGATGTGCCCATCCTACCATTCACAAGCATCTCATCTCGTGGCACATCATCTCCTATCTCGTGCTTACAGCACACCATTCTCGAATCTCCGCTCATACCGAGATATGGCTCGGATTGGGGAAACCTTACCTCCCTCGCATTCCACAACTTTGGGCAACTCAACGCTCCATGGTCTCGTCTAGGAAAACCTAGGGTCAACGGATCGCAACCAGATCCACCAAGCCATCTATATCTCGACTACACCAAACAACACAATCTCACATCCGGCCGCGAGTCTGCCCAAGCCACAACAACTAACTAACCACAATTCCAACTCACGGTTGGACCAAGTGGTCACAATTTCCATACATCTGATCGCCACCCGACGCAATAGGCCAACTATCCAACTAGCCAACCACAATCACTTAACTAATCACCAATTAATCTCACTAATCCGTCATTAATCCTCTAATCTTATCCCGGTTTCTGGGACGAGTTGTTACAATCTTCCCCTCTTAAATAATTTGGTCCTCGAAATTTTGACTACCGTACGTCCACTATCTCTTGGGGGATCCAACTGATCTCACACCTGGGCATCTTACCCGATGTACACCACCTGCCAATCCTGCTCTTATCCTGACACTTTGTCAAACCGTCACCAAAACTATCACCACATCTCTGCCAAGCCGACCAACTCATACCAACATCCGATCCATCTGGCCATCATCTCATTCTTACCGAGGTTTCACACATTTCCAATTCATTCCTGAAGTACCTTTAACTTCGCACCAGCCTACTCTCCCGGCTCAGCCATTACCAGTTGAATCACTACAGTCACCCTGACTCATTTCCGAGTCATACCAATCTCGACTCATTCTCGAGTCATGCATACCTCGTACCATCTCCCGTAATATAACATAATATGTTGTCGTCAATAGGCACGAACCTCATCTCGCAAAATCAATCCACAAGACTGCATCTATCAAGCTCGGTACTCTTTTCAATCCACATCCGTTCAACAATCCATACTAACTCTGTCAGCAATCCATGCCGACCTCACTGGAGTCACAACGTAATCGCTCACACCAAACAACTCGTCAAATCATCTCACCGGTGGTTCCACTAACCACCAACACAATCAACCTTTGAGTACACCATCCACGTCCCACACTACTTATCTGCAACTGGACCCTATCACATACCTGTTAAACCGTGATCACGCATCTTTGATCCCACATTTCAGCGTCAAGGTCCCACCAGCCAATTGTGGCTCTAAGAATCCAGCTCACATACCAACACTGAATCCTGTAACAACCAACAAGATCACTCGGGATCACCCCGATCCAGTCCATACACTCAGTCAATCGATCACATCGGAATTACTATGATCACCAATACAACCACCAATATACCTCGGCACTAAGACGATCACCAACACCTCTACCAGAACATCACGATGCAAGTCCAAATCACCTTGGAAAGATTCTGACCACTAAGTCAACCGCTAACACAAATCTCGGCTGCAGGCACCAACCACATCCAACAAGAATCACGGTGCATACCACCAAAACGTCACAATGTACATCGCAATCACATCCATCATACAGTATATTCCCGGGGCATACACAACATCCTCGTATCCACACTAATTACTACTTGACTACGAGCCAATCACGCTTCACCTTGAAGTCCATCGGTCCAATCCAACACTAGTCCAAGAAGTCTACCAACTCTGCTTGTCTCCTGAGTCCAACATCTGGCCGATCAATACTCCAGGCCCAACACATCCTTGCCAAGGAATACTAACTCAAATCCATTCAAGTCTCCTGGGTCTCCCGACCAACATCCATAACATATAATCCAATCACGTCTCACTTACAGGAACAAGGTAGACCCAGCACTAGTCGAAGTCCATATACCCATACATATACAAGATAGATCACTCGTATCCAACGTTTCCAAGATATTCACCATAGCCAACCTACCCATCACTATGTCCACATCATATCACCTCTGATATCCAACCACACTCACTCCTTCAAGATAGAGCATTCCCAACATACAACACAATGAGTCTCCCTTACCGACCCCAGAGCATGCATCTCTCAATACTCAACAACTAACACCAACTCGGAATCAAACACAACTTCTCATCATCTCAATTACAACATCTCCTGATTTCTAGATTCCAACCATGTTGGAAATGTATCCACCTTTTCCAACCATGGGACTTAATCCTAAACAAGTATACGACCACTGAACACCAACTCCTCTACTAGACTTAGGAAATCCACAACTCCTACTCATCACAACCACGTGTCCGTACACAATCCAATTCACCGACCAGCTCGTCTGTCGGTTATCATCGTCTACGTACGGACATTCAATCTTATTCTCACTTCCAACTTTTCCAAGGGTACCAACTCTCGGACTCCGCAGTCACCATCCCCGGAGTCATCACTAAGTACCAGTCTCGGCCTCGGCATATGTCGACATATCTGACACATCCATCACATCAGCTTTGACACATCCCAATATGTCCACAAAACTCAATCTCAGTCATGGTCAAACCCGACCATACCAACCTAGCCCAATCCAAAACGAAGCATAGGTCCACCGCGCTTCCGCTGCGCTACTCTAATCAAACCAAAACCATTCCGGCTCGATTAGTGATATGGACCACACACCTGCACCTCACGGCTGATCACAACCTCAATTCATGATCTCCCCATCGTACCATTCACAAGCATCTCAGCTCGTGGCACATCATCTCCTATCTCATGCTCACAGTACACCATTCCCGAATCTCCACTCATACCGAGATGTGGCTCGGATCGGGGAAACCTTACCTCGCTCGCATTCCACAACTCTGGGCAACTCAACGCTCCACGGTATCGTCTAGGAAAACCTAGGGTCAACAGATCGCAACCAGATCCACCAAGCCATCTATATCTCGGCTACACCAAACAGCACAAGCTCACATCCAGCCACGAGTCTGCCCAAGCCATAACAACTAACTAACCACAATTCCAACTCATGGTTGGACTAAGTGGTCACAATTTCCATACATCCGATCGCCACCCGGCCCAATAGGCCAACTAGCCAACCATCGATCGTATCTCTCACATCTAACTTACTAGTTACCATCCGGGTTAACCACTCCGGCACCAATCCGACCATCAGGTCCAACCAACTATCGAGCATATCTAGATCCAAACACGCTATCCGCTCCACCCTTATCCGGCCCTAATCCGACATACATCACACCCATATCACGTATCAGGCGACCATCACCCAGTCGATAGTAACCGCGCCACTAACTAAACCACTAACTAACGTACTATCTCCCTAGTGTACATGTTGATGACAGGATGTTCCGCGTTGAGACATCACATCCACAGCAACATCACAACACACAAGTTTACGAACCAACTACTCTAGAAGCCAGAACCTCACATAGAGCGCACTAGCCGCGCTTATATACCAATTGACACGATCCACCCCCAATCCCTCGGGATTAAGGAATAAGTCATGCTCCCGTCTAACCCACGTACGACACGAAGGTTAAACATCCGTCCAACCTTCATGTAACACGTAGACCAGACAAGGGATACCAGGTCGATGTACCAAAAAAACCTTATGATTTCTCAGAGTGCACAGAAACCACTGTGGATCGCGTATGTGATGTCCCCGTCTCACTAATAACAGCCCGCACCGCATCAATCTAGAGGGTATCGAAAAATAGAAAAGATTGTGAGTGGACAAAAATAAATAATAAGTTCAGAAAACATATTATAAGAAAATATATTTTACCCTCCACGTAAAACTAATGCATGCATTCGAAAACCAGTTCATATCTGAGATAATAATTAAAACCGTTTATGAAAACCAAGATCATTTCTGTTTTCTCAAATCCCAGGCCTCAACCCAAAACCATCAAATCCATATCATCCGGATCACATCCCAAAACATCTTAAAACCATTTGAAACCATTATTATTGAAAACCATTATGATATCACAAAAATCCAAACAAATTTGACATCCATTTCAATCAATCGAACCTGCTGGATCTATCCGAGTCTTTAAACTCAATATATATCCGAGTCTTTAAACTCAACAGGCCTCAATATCAATCTGAGTCTTTAAACTCCCGAGTCTTTAAACTCAATAGGCCTACGGGGGAAATCACAATATCCGAGTCATTAAACTCCCAAGTCTTTAAACTCACCGGGTCTTTAAACCCAAATCACATATCCCGGCCCGCCCTCGTCACAGATCATATCCGGGTCTTTAAACCCAATACCAGATCCAGAAAATCCAATTAAAAACCATTTTATCAAATCCAAACCCATAAATCCATTTCCAAATCCGAATCCGAAATCACCATTCTGAATCCCAATCCGAATCCAAAATCATCATTCCGAATCCAAATCCAAAAATCACATTTATCGAAATCACTTTTCCAAATCCATTTATAAACCATTGAAATCAAATCATAATTCAAATCCCAAAATCATAGCATCGAAACAAATATCAAATCATAGCATAAAATCATAATCTCGTAAAACGTGCAAATACGTAAAATTCCTTGAAATACGTGCAAATCCAAAATCAGAGATATCACAATCATAAAAATAGAAATCACGTACAAAAAACATATAAAAATAATTATGCATGCATCATAACTTAGAAAGCAAAGTTCACTCATAGACCATTCCCGCTGCCGCCGCCTCGATATGCGTACAATTACGCTTTCCCGACTAATCCACTATCACCGGACTTCCCGAATTTATCCATAACACGTACTAAGATCACTAACAACTTCATAATGCTTCTACTAAATCCCCGTATTTTCCCCGAATTTTTAACTATTTTTAAACTCGATCCTAAACCTTCGGACATCCCGAATCCTATCGAAACAATGTCCGATCGACTCGAAATCAGTCCCAAAATGTTTGTTACATCGATTACATAAAATCACGTGTTGAACACTTTCCTAGGAATTGGACCACGTGCCCTCACGCGCCTCCCAAAGGGGCTGCGCGTGGGCCTCACGCGCCAGCACAGGTCATCCCTGACCTCTCGCCAAATTGGGTCCAGACCAGTTAAGAAGGCCCTGGTCCAACCGAACCGGTGTTCACGGTTCAATGCCATAATTCCTTTGTTTTTGGTCCGGTTGCGATTCTAATCAGTCCTATAGCTTCGTCTCATTGTTTCCCATCTATCTACATACTCAAACAACGAAATGAAGGCCAGAATCATACCTCCCCGAACCGTGATCAAATGCTCGATGTTCCTCCGTTGTGTAACCACAATCCCGGCCACCTCCAGCCGTGGTTTCAAGCTTAAACAACTCTTGACAACCTCCATAACCTCATCCAGGCAACCACTTCGCTTATCAGTCACTAGAACTCAATTTACCATTATCGATTTCAAAGAAACTTCCATGGGAATTCATCCTTACCTCCACTGTCGTGCCCTGCCGTGGCCACCACCACCATCAACTCAACTCCCTCTTCATCTTCCCTTCACAAACCATAGGAAAATGATGAGACTTACAGGTGATTTAAATGAGTTGAGTTCATATCCTCTCGCCATACTCTCTTTTCCATGGTTCCCGGGCCACTGTCCACGACAGCCGTCAGGATCAAGCCACCACAACCCTCTCACCGTCTTCTCTCAGTTCCCTTTACCAACCACGGGTAATAATCAACGTATGAGGGGTTGTATGGGGTTGGATTCTCACAATCACACACACACACTCTGTTATTTTTCTCTCAAACCCGTGCAACCATTTTGAACAAATGTGAGGCGGTTTCCAAGCTTCCACAACCATTCAGAGAAGGACTGGTGTCCTAATTCCACTGGGCACAATTCCCAAGGCAACAAAAATAACCAAAATATCCTTAATGCTAAATTACCAAAATGCCCATCAACGTCCGAAGCACGTAACTTCCTCCTCGAATGTTGGAATCAAACGTGCCACCTATCTATGGACTCGTGACGTCCCGAACCACATCACAGTTATTGGCCAAAGTCTGTTTGACCACCCGAACTAAAAGTCAACATTTCGCCCAATCAAGGGGCAAAATGGTCATTTCGCACCGTCCGTCCGCCATCACTTAACTAATCACCAATTAATCTCACTAATCCGTCATTAATCCTCTAATCTTATCTCGGTTTCCTAGATAGGTCATTACATGACGTGGCAAGTTCACGTCAGCAATGTTCGAACACGTGGACCAGTGGGGTGGTGCTACGTCGCAGTGTGTCAAAAAGGTGTCAGACTTGTCAGTTACACGTGGCACCAATCAGGGTGTGCCACGTGGCAGGCTTTCAGTGGTGTTAGATGTGAGAGCTGTCACGTTGACGTCAGGGTTAACCACCGTGACGTTAGCGTTGACTGGCGTTTACCAGTGTTAACCAGGCACGTGTAAGGTTTGGCTAGGGCGTGGGTACAAATTTCGAGGTCAAACTAGTCTTTTTTAACAAGTTTCGATGATCTGAATTTAATGGTGGTAGTTTCAAGTCAATTGAAGGTTGTTTGGTAGGTCATTTGGAAGTTTTTAGCCTCAGGAAGAATGTTCGGGACTCGTTTACTGTTCCGGTAGTTTTGAGGGTTTATGATTTAGAATTGTATAGATGGTTAGTGACTCTTGAGTATGATTTTGGACCGGTTCGGACGTCATGGAGATTGTGGATTAGGCTCAGAGTGTCTTACGACGCAGATTGTGAGCGCGCAGCCCGAACGGTCTGTGAATGGACACTTGCTTTATAAAACGATGCATGCATTACTCTTTTATATGTTTTATAAACATGGTTTTATATGCACTGGTTGCATATGATTTGTGTTTGATGTTGAGCATTTTCGTAGAAAATGTTACTATGCACGTATTACGAGATTTGCGTGTTTATATGATGCTTTGGGCTTAGGACGAGTTTTTTACGTGCTTGAGATTTCAATGATTTGAATGGTATTTTGATTATCGGTTTTGAATGATTTCACGGAGATGCGTGAAATTGACATTTCGGGTTTGAGATCCAGTTGATTATTAACTTTGACTTGGATTACAGCCAAAGGTGATTTTGAAAAGTGATTTTAATAATGAAATGGTTTTTAGATTTGGAAATAATATTCGAGCATGTGTCCCAGTTGATGTATGGTTTGACTTAGAGTATAGTCAAACAGGAAATTGAAGGATGTTTTGATTTGGAAATGATATATCGGGCTTGTGACCCTATTCTAATTTATGATATGATATATCGGGCTTGTGACTCTGTTGTGGATTTACTAGCTTGGATTTGATAGGAATCATGGAATCCTGGATTTGGGAAACGTTTTGAAAATTGTTTTATGATGGTTTTGTGGAAACTGATTTGATGAAACTATATTCCAGGCGTGGGCCTCATTGAGATATTTTGAGATGAATTGTGAAATGTTTTCCACACTACCATCCTCTATGATGTGACTGGTCTCGTCAGACGTCGTAGATACTGGCGTGGTAGCCTCTAGATGTCGTAGATCCTGGAGAGGTCACGATGACACTGCCTGCAGGAGTGTCAGAGATGGAAATTTTTCAGACGACGAGCTAGGGGTTCCGAGCCTGTAGATGTAATTGCTCAAACGTTGAGCCAGGGGTTCCGAGCCTGAGTTAGAACAACAAGACGTTGAGCCACGGGCTTCGAGCCTGTTGTATACTCGGATGTGTAATCCTGAGTCGCGCGCGTAGCACTGATATCGTGACTAATGAGATGATTTGTTGGATATTGGATAAAGAGGATTGGTTGATTATGTTTTCATACGACTTCATATATGAGTCTATGTTTCTAGCAGAGACCCTATTGAGATGATTTATGAGATTGTTTTGGGCTAAGACCCTACATAGTTTTGATTTCGGTTGAGACCCTATATGATTTTGTTTTGGGATGAGATCCTACTAAGGTAATAGCTTTGATTGAGAAGCATTTTTCAATGAGTATTGATTTGAAAAGTCATATGATTTACTTTTAAGAAAGTATTTGAGATATTGTTTTCCGATGCATGCATGCTTTTAAGTGAATGGTATAAATGTCTTTTCATTAAATGGTTTATAAAATGTTTATTTTTGTCCACTCACGGCTTTTAATATTTTTGATACCCTTCAGATTGATCGCGAATGCAGGCTGTAGCAGAGACCGAGACATCACATGCCGCTACGTACTTCACAAGTCACTGCGCACTGTAAAAACCCCCAGCGGGTTATAGATTCTGTTTGGCATAGGATGTCATGTTTCAGCGGGGTCCGACCCCGAGTAGGGCTAAATGGACCCTAGAAGCGCCGAGTTTCTTGTGTGTCCAGGGGCTTGAAGCCATACAGTTATGAGTGAATGAGATCCAATCAACCAGTTATCCCAGTATGGTGACTTCTAGGAGATGTGACTGACGATTGTTCAAGATGAATGTGGTCATGGATGATCCTAGTTTGAGATTGGTTGGACAAGTTACTTGTGTGGATTTATCCACCTCTGATCAGTGGACAATACGCTTTGAGCGGATTGTACAAGCGATGGGTTGCTATTGCAGTGAGCGATGAGTCTCCATTATGAGCGTTTGGTACCGATAACGAAGTTTTTGTGGACTGGTTTGCACGGGGTTTGTAGCAGACATTGTTATCGACGGACGTGGATGAAACTATCGAGAGTCAGGGCAACGTTCAAGGAACGTTCTTACGTTATTTTCGCCCCAGTGTTATCGAGATACGAGGGAGGTGAAGTTATCTCAGAAGGTGGAGTTATCTCGAGAGGCAGAGTTCCTTTGACATAAGTAGGAGATTTGATGGTAGCGACTTGGTCATGGTATGCGCATGTTTCAATGATGATTGAGACGACGAAAATTTTTCAATGTTGTCGGGTCTTGGGAGAAAGACTCGAGTGACGTGTGACATCTCAGTTGGACATAAGTTGGATGGAATCTAACAGCGATTAGATGATTCCGGATCACGTCGAGTGCGTCTAGAGGATGTTTTGCCAAGGAGCTTAGATGAGGGTCACCTCTAGCTCTGAGTTCTTCAAGTGGCAGACTTATGAGTTGCAGTGATCGCTGGGCGGGACAGAGAGGATCCCAATGGGCTCAATGAGATTTCAGTATCCTTTTTATTTGGTTGGGTTATTGGAGGCACGGGGTATGCCTGGAGTGGTGACAGGTACCCTAGCTATCTTTAGACGAATTGCACGATTTTTGTGCTCAGAAGTTGATTCCATAGAGTTGGGACATGCGAGCTAGTACGCCGACTAGTACTACGTTGGTTGTAGTTTGGTGAACCAAGACTGTTCGATTGGATAAGGTTTTGACCTTAAGGCAGATTGGATTGGTGGACTACCCATTACTCCTCTGTTGAGTATTCAAGGAACTAATTGCATTTGTTAATCTTGATTATTTGCTGTACATGTGAGTTACGGCTTAGAGGCCAGGAAGATATTACAAAATGGTCGTTAGGGACGTGGGAGACGTGTTGTGATGTCCCCAGTTTGCTCATGGTGCTTGGAGTGAGTTTAGGTTATGTCGAGTTTCCTCTGATGACATAGGATTTACATGGTTGCCATCTAGAGGAGTTTTTTCGAGTATTTAACCCAGTTTGCAACCATATTGTCTGAAGGTACCGATAGACTTGAGAGCTTTGAGAGTCAAGTTGCAGGATTTAGTGGATTTCGGGTTCCTTTGAATTGGAATGTCACTTTGGGGAGCCCTAGTGTCGTTTGTACGAAAGGTGGATCGCGCCCTGCGATTTCAGAGTGACTAGCGGCAGCTGGACAATAAGCTAGTATGAAATGAGTATTCCTTTTCAAGTGTCAGCTTAGTGAACTATCTTCATCACTTCTGGGTTTCATGGAGATGTCACCCAGGTAGAAGTCAAATTGGTTGTGGTCCAAAAATTTAAATGACTTGAGGAGCGGAAATTGCTTGGTGTCACCTAATGTGATGAGTGAGCATCAGATTTGGGTGGACCCTATGTCAGTGTAATGGGTCAGGTTACGTTGGCTGAGAGAGCTAGTGTAGATCCTCAGTGGGTAGAGACTGTTGAAGACCGCGATGAGTGTGAATCGAGTTTGTTGTGAATCGAGAGAGAGTTTGGGATTGGCGTCAACTAATTAAGATGATTGAGATTGGATTCACTCAGGCTGGATGAGTGTCATTGATTGTCGGGTGGAGGTTTATCCCCATACTTGTAGCCATTGACGAGATTGACTTAGGAGGAAGTCAAATTAATGTGGTTTGAGAGTATTGCTGGATTAGTGATTAGATCACACTTCAGGATCCGACCTTTTCGTAATAGCGAAGTAAAATCATACTTGAAACCTTAATATAAAAGATAAGTCCATAAGATCATAATTCAAATTCCTTAAGACTAACCTTGAGTTATAACATGAACATAGAATCATATATTTAACACCAAATCCTGAATTTATATCCATTCAATTTCATCTTTTTAATAATAAAATTGAGCGCCCAACATTTTAGAATTTATTAAGGATTTTTAAGTAGAACATAAACTTTAAATGATCATAACCGTCTCATATGGTGTTTAATTAATCCCAAACTTGAACCATTAAACTTAAAATTTTAAAATAAAGAACTTTCGTGTTGGTCAGAACCTCAAACTCCACCGAATGTGCATCCTAACGCCATCAACGCCTGAGGACAGCCTCTGCACGTGGGCCTCATGCGCCTGTGCAAAGGTTGTCTTCAACCTCTCGCAGGTCCTGCTATTCGGATCGCCCGACCCGGTGACTAGACTCAGCAAGTTTCCCCCAAAACTCAACGATTTTTTTCGTTTTTACGTCCAAACTACTTGAAACATGGAAAATGAGATATCTATGGGCACAAAACTACATAAACAGTTTTAAGAATTGAGCACCCATACTTTGAACTTTTGGACAGTTATCCGACTTCAGTCTAGGCTGTTTCCCCATCCACGATCTCTCTTTCCAACTCCAAAACAACCCTAGGAAATTTCTTAACATCCTAGGATCATCAGATATCCACTACACATCCTTAAAACATGGTGAAAACCCACTGCCAATTCTTAGGCTCCCCGGGTTTGTTCACAAACTAGCCACAACCACAGGTGTGGTGTAACGACCCAGATGTGTCAATGAGGTAAAATCAGAAAAGATGGATGAAATTCACCATTTTAGTCTTGAAAGTCAAAGATTGAATTTTTTGGTCAAAGTCAAAGAGTTAACTTTTTGACCGGGACGATTTTTAGCGATTCCAAAAATGACATTGGGAAAGTCTCGGTCTTCCGAGTACGTCGGCAGGCAGCATGCTGAAAAGGGAGTTCGAACGGTTTTGATTCGGGTTATTCACCAAGGTTCCAAAATCCATATAACGTCTTAATCACAAACCAAGACCAGAATCTGAATCTCGAGCCTAAGCCTCAAACACAACTCAAACGCCATTTCTCCTAAAACGTGCCAATAAGGCTACTTTGAAAAAAAAAACGTTCAGAAAATCATATGAAAGTCATAAATATCCCAAATCAAATTATTTCATACCATAATCCACATTCCATTTAAAATCGCATTCGAAACGGCGTTCAAAATATAGTTTACCGAAACCTCGTAAAACGTGCAATAAAATATTAATTAAATATTCATAAAATTACCGAAAATCAAATAAAATTACTAATCACTCAATATCATCGAAATCACATAGAAAACCATTCAAATCATATAAATATGCATGCATAAGAGTTTAGGGAAAGAAAGTCCACTCACATGTATACGAATAGCCGAATCCCGTTTTGCAAAAGTCAATTCCTGCCAAAAATCATATCTAAAGGTCACAAATCATACCAAATAATTCTTATTTTAAACCTATAAATTTTTTTTGGATTTTTAAACATATTTAAAATGAACCCTAGATCTTTGAAAACCCAAAATTACCCCGTAACAGTGTTAGATTGACTCGAAACCTATGCCAGAATATCCGTAATATCGAAAGGATGGAAAAACATGTTGGTTGTTCCTCGAAATTCCCATGCACGCGCCACCCAAAGCGACTCTGCATGGGAGCCACGCGCTGCTACAGTAAAAAGCCTCAAAATGCACTGTTCACCGTCCCTAACCTCCCTTCGACCCGTTTTCCTGCTACTAGGGTAGGCTGACTTGGCGACCGGACTTGGCATTTCTTCTTCATTCCAAGTCCGTTTTCACACCCGTTTCGACTAATCTTCTCTAAACTAAGTTACCAATGGATCTACATAACCAAAACACGATAACTTACCATAAATCCTACTCGACCAATCATGGTTTCACGACCAAGATTGTTTCTTGGTTCATGGGAGGTTTCAATGCCCAAATCTTTGAACCAAGCATCGGTTGAGGTCGTAAGGGCTTGGAAGGAAGCTTATCATGCGCAATTTAAGTTCCCACGCCCAGAAACACGATGCTGCAACCTCTAACTCGAAAACCCCTTCTCGGGTCACCATGAGCCTTCAGGTCGCATCCTTCTATGTTTCCCTCTCTCTCTTTCTTGTTTGATTTCAACCCTCTTTTCTCCTCACTTTCCTCCTCTTTCTCGGGTCACCATGAGCCTTGGGGTTGTTATTGTAGCAGCGTGTAGCTCCCACATGCAGCCGCTTTGGGTGACACGTGCGAGGGAATTTTGAGGAACGACCAACATTCTTTTCCATCCTTCTGATGTTATTTTGGTACATGTTTTGAGTCAATCGGACACCATTTCGGAATAGTTTTGGTTGTTCGATGATCTAGGGTTTGTTTTAGATAAGTTTAAAGATCCCAAAAATTTATGGGATTAAAATGGGAATTATTTGGGATGATATGTGACCCTTAGATGTGTTTTTTGGCAAGTATTGACTTTTCAGGAAATTACAGAAAATGCGTAAAGCGGGATTCGGCTATTCGAACGTGTGTGAGTGGAATTTCTTTCCCTAAATTCTTACGCATGCATATTTACATATTTTGAATGGTTTTATATGTAATTTTGATGATATTGAGTGATTGATAATTATATTGGATTTTTTCGGTGATTTTATGAATATTTAATAAATATTTTATTGCACATTTTACGGGGTTTCGGTAAACTACGTTTTGAACGCCGTTTCAAACGTGATTTTAAATGGAATGTGGATTATGGTATGAAATAATGTGATTTGACATATTTATGATTTTCATATGATTTTTTGAACGGTTTTTTACAAAAGTAGCCTTAATGGTACGTTTTACGAGAAATGGTGTTTGAGCTGTGTTTGGGACTTAGGCCCGAGATTCCGATTGTGGTTTTGGTTTGTGATTGAGATATGGATTTTGGAACCTTGGTGAATATGAGAGTAATATTTTATCTTTTTCCAGAAATTGTGTATGTTATATTTTGGTGCATTATTGAGTTTGGAAAGTAGTCTTGTGCTTATTGTGATGTGACATATTGTTATTAAGTGTGACATTGAGTTGTGATATAAATATGTGTTCCTCGATATGCGTGATCTGTAATGATATGAATTGTAGTGGTGTGATGACCGTGTTGATGATTTGAATGTGAGTCTCGGACATTAAGTCCTTGGCTCCGGTTCTTGAGACTATATTGTGATGACTCAGATGTCGAACCTAGGGCTCCGGTTCCTGAGCAAGTGTATATGTGATGGCCTACCGGTAGTGCACTAGTGATGTGATGATTGATACTGTGTGTCGTATAATGATCATGAGATGACTATGTGGTGATTTGTGGTGTGCCTGCCAGTGGGGCAGTGCATTGGTACTTGAGGTTGTGAGTTTTCATTGACTTGGTTGTGATGTGATTGTATGTAGTGTTGTGACGACTCATTTGTGATTTGTGTGTGGTTGTGAGTATGTGGTTTGATTTCATGATTTATGGTTTCACGTATTTCGAAAAATTATAAAAGGTGTTTTGTTTTAAACAAAGTAACGTGGTTTGCAAATGCACGCATAGTTTTTGAAAACGGAGGGTAAATACTGGCTATTTTCAATGTATTTTTTTAAACTATTTCTTTTTTGTCCACTCACACCTTTTTGTGACCCTTTAGGACAATTGCATGGAATTCGAGGCTTAAGATGCGGAGGCATGAATGAGAGTAGGTTATATGTATCCCTTGTCCAACAACATTTCTGTTAGACAAGAGCAGGGCCCGAGGGTATTTTTTTTGTGGTGAAGTTCGATGTGGTCCTGTCATGTGGAGAGTCTCATCATTTTCAGCCTCTCCGTATCTCCTTCCTTCTTTCCTTCCCTCTCTCTTTCCTTCCCTCTCTCTTTCCTTCCTCCTTTCTTCTTTCTCCCTGGTCGTATCTCTCATTTCTTCCCGCCTCACGGTTTTTATCTTTTTTTTTTCCTTCTTGATTTGGCCAGCCCCCATCGAATTCCTCCCATGCACTAGTAGGTCGGTGGGGAAGATTATGGGAGGGAATTATGGAGAAAATTCGAGAATCTTCTACGTCTTTCTTACGCAATTACCAAACTACCCTTGGTGGAAAAGTGACCATATTGCCCCTAGCCATTTCTGGGCCCGCAATGGTCCTGTTCGATTTTCGATTTCTGAGTGCCGCTTGTCGACGAACTCAAAATCTTGAGGCGTACCCATCGGTCCTCGAAAAACTCTCAAAAAATCACCTTTTGAAAAAGTCAACTCTTTGACTTTCAAGGGTAAAATGGTAATTTTCCTTTCTTGACTTTCCGGGTCGTTACATGGTGTTTGTTAGCACTTGAGTTACCTTTGAACAGACACTTATTCATCTTGAGTAAGAAATTTTCGAGAGTACTATCTAGGACAAGAGACGCTAGTCGTGACAGCACTTGAATTTGAGAAGTGAACCTCGGGGAGTTCCAAAATCAATCATACCTCTCATGTTTGTTCTTTCTAACCTAGTGACTCTTGGACTTGTCCAAAGAAACGAATAATGGCTCAGACTTATAACACGAAAATCGTACATCTCAAGTAAGAATTTTTCGAGAGTGATATGTAGGAAAAAATGCGATACTCGTAACGGGTTTTTAAATTAATAAAGAGACATCGATGGAGTTAAGTCCTCAGGATGTCTTGAAATTAGTCCTACCTCTAATGTTTATTCTTTCTAACCTAGTCACTCTTGTACTTTCCCAAAGAGATGAACCATGCTTCGAGTCTATGAAATTTACTTGGACTGCACGGACGTCTAAGTCCCCATCTAGATTCTAAATACGGATGATCTATATACATCCCCAAAATTTTGTGAGTCCATAGGTGAGACTAGTGAATCAGAAGAAGATCAGATCATCGAAGTACCAATGGCCATGGCATGAAACCATAGTATCTGAGAGCAAACTTGCTCAACGACCAAGGGTATTGCAAACTTTAGCATTCAATATACCGAGCCTCAAACTAACAAGAAGGATATTGAGCTAAAGAATGGAGTCCTCCACTAGCTTCCCAAGGCATGGGATAGAGGACTACTTGACGCGATGGCAAATGGAAGCTTCTTAGCTAGAAACCTAGTGGAGGGTCATGCGCTACTAGAATGTCAGGCATTGAATGATGCCCGATATGAGGGAGCCGAGCCATCTTCAAGGAAGATACATGAGGTAAGCACTAATGTTTTTAATGATGCAAAACTTGATAAGATTACTTTTATGTTGTCAAATGTGTTAGAACTGAAGAAGTAGGAGGCACGAGTATGTTCCATATGCTCTAAGGGCCACTTTTCCAAGCAATGCCCTCTAGTAAGGGAAGAGAACACTAGCGTGGAAATAGTCAATGCCATTGGAGGCCTCCAAGGTGGAAAGAGGAACCAAGGCTACAGTTAGCATGATCCAAACAATGTTCTGACCCCTCAGCACATGACTACGGGCGAAAATCGAGCCCAGAACCAATTCCAATGCCAACTTTGGCAATCGAGGCCCCCGATTCCATATTCTAATTTTTTTCACAATCATGTACGTAACAATATTTCTTCGTTTTCTAATCTTGATTATAATAAGATGCTGGTTGCTCTTTCTTAAGGATAGCAAACATTAATGACTTATACTTAAGTTCTTGTCATAGGTTAATAGAATCAACAAAAGGACATTGCAGATCTCAAGGATCAAATGGGTAAGGTAGTGAATTTCATGGACCAAAATTCGAGGTAGTGAAGTGCTTCCACCTCAGCCAACACCAAACCCTAATGCAAAACCCAAAGCCAAGGCCATTGTCACTGGAAGTGGTAAGGTCCTGAATGACATAAAAAAAGATCTAGCCATTTCTGAGGATGAGAAGCAGAAGCTGGCGTCCAAGTCCACCAAGGCATTATCACCAAACCAATCTGCACCAGAGCAAGGTAATAACCTTATCCCTTCAATTTTAATTATTACTAATTCTTTGTTTGTGCATGCACCATTTCCATGTAGATTTGTGAATCCAAGAAGGACGAATCAGATGAAGAGATCTTGGAAATATTCAAGAAGATGCAAATTAATATGCCTTTGATCGAATGCATTAAGCAAGTAACAAAGTATGCTAAGTTCCTGAAAGAGTTATGCACTCCAACGCGCCAAATGAGAGAGAGGAAGGTTGTGATGGTGAGTGTGACAGTGTCGAATGTCATCAACCAAAGGCTACCCCTAAAGTTGAAGGCCCTAGGGAGTTTTTCTATCCCTTGCATGATTGGTAACACTTCTTTCGATAACGTTATGTTAGACTTAGGAGCATCCATCAACGTAATGAAGCATTCACGTTATTTTGCTCTAGATTTAGGAAAAGTTAAAAGAGATGATTTTATCATACAATTAGTTGATCGTTCTAATGTGTATCCTAAGGGATACATTGAAGATGTTCTTATGCAGGTTAATCAACTAATCTTCCCTGCAGACTTCTATGTCCTTGACATGGAGGATTCCCCTACGAACCAAGCTCCTCTTATGCTTTTGGGAAGGCCATTCATGAGGACCGCAAGAACTAAGATTGATGTGTTCAATGGAATTCTGACCATGGAAGTTGATGGGGAAGAGATCAGGTTCAACATCTATGATGCAAAGAGTTATCCTAGTTCTACAACTTAAACTACTTTTCTATTGATGTGTGTGATTCACTTGCGCAGAACCACTTAGACTCTATACGTGCGGATGAACTCAATATGACAATTCAAGAAGGAGTAAGACTGACTCAACTTGGGATGCCCTTATTGAAAAGGTGGAGAATGAGCTAGACCCTCGGATTTTGGAATTCATGGCAGCCTTAAATGAGGTGCCAAAGTTTGTAAGTCCCCCTGAACCCTTTTCCCTTCCTGTTAATACTGATCAAACTGTAACGACCCATCCCAAATTCCTAGATTAGATTAGTAACTAATCACGATTAGTAAGGCTAATCCGTGATTAGTTGAGCGAAATCGGACGAACGATGCGAAATGACCGTTTTGCCCTTGGGCGTGGGCAAAACGTAGACTTTTCAATCAGGCGGTCAAATGGACTTTGACCGATGATCGTGACGTATTTCGTGACGTCACGAGTTCATACAAAGGTGACACGTTCAATTCCGACATTCGAGGAGGAAGTTATGACATTCGGAAGTTTAGGGGCATTTTGGTAATTTTAGTTAAAAGGGTCAAAATGTTGACTTTTTGACCGGGAGGTCCGATGGCTGAGGGCCGAAGACCGTTACGTAGATGGGGACGATACGAATCCATAGACAGGCGGCACGTCGAATTCGGACGTTCGACGGCGAAGTTACGGTTCACGGAAGTTCCCAGTTACTATTCACGACGGCACATTTTACGAGACAAAAAGTGCAGTTTTGTCTCTAGTGGGCCCAGCTTTTTAGATAGCCAATCGATGAGTGACAAGTGTCACCCATCCACTGGCCAATCTCACACACACATGCATACCATCCCTTCATCGATCATTCTTCATTTCAAACCCATTTTCCCGATCTCATTTCTCTCATCTGTGCAACCCAAACATCCAACCCACACCCTATGATCATGACAGAGAGACCAGAGGGGGAGAGGAGGATCGGTGAAGCGTGGTGGCCGGCCAGGACGAAGCCACCGTGCACGGTGGAGACCCAAACCCGAACGGGTACCCGGTTAGACCCAAATCTCCCATTTTGTCGATTTTTACATTATGGATAGTTTTGGTTGATTAGGGAATGTTTGTTAGATTGTTTAGGGTGTATAGAGATGGTTTTGAACGGGGGTTGACGGCTGTGAAGCCTGGGGAAGGAATCAGAAAACAGGGGTCGTGGGGGGTTAATTTTTAGGGATCGATTTAGGGGGTTTTAGGTCGTTTTGTTAATGGGGTTAGATAGGAAACTTGAAAATAGGAATTTAGAAATTGGAATGGAAGCAATCGGACCGAAAATGAGGGAGTAGGGACCCTGAACCGGTTACGCCGATTCAGCACAGTAACCGGACCGGTTCGCACCAGTCGCGGAGGTTGAAGACGGGTACTGTAGCGGCGTGTGAGGCCCACGTGCAGCCACTTCAGGCGGCGCGTACGGGCGCGTGGGGGAGAATTTGACAGGACCCGCCCCAATCCCACAGGGACCACAAGGGGACGTGCCCTGCTCCCGTCTGACACCCAATAATTCATACCAATTTTTAACCTCAGAACATCAAATGCATAAATAACCAAATTAAAGTCATACATCAAATTCGAATTAAACGAATGTCAGACAAGGGATGAAATCCAAAATTACAAGTTGCGAGCACGACTCTAACATAAACCTGCGGGTACACCACCCAACAGGGATTCAGGTACGCAGAAGTAGATCTATGCCTCAGCCTCAGGTTCCTCCTCTACCTCAGTATCACGACCTGGAGGGGTTACCAAAACATTAAGGGTGAGTGGGCCGAAACTCAAGTTATAAAATCATTTGATAAGTAAAACATATAATTTACCCCTCCGTTTTCCAAACATGCATGCATCATCATTTAAAATCATAAATCATATAACATGAATCATAAGGCATGTAATAAAACCATAACCATAATTTTAGCCACTGCACTATACACTCCAATCCGACATCCCTAATGTCTGACGTCCCTGACGTCAATAAGGTCACAATCACAAGGTTACGCGTGCCACTCGGGTCTCAATTTCCGAGTTCAATCCCCGAACCCTGTTCGGTTACAGCATCCCTGATGCTTAGCGTCGTAGACGCTGGACGTTCTAGACGTCCGTGACCTCTCTGGGGTACCTCATCAGGAGGAGACAATATAATATGGAAGGATCTATACAGGGCAGTACCAAATACATTTTGTTGATATCCACATGCAAGCATATATGTATACATAGGTAAAATCTGAACCGATCGTTACGTTTCATCAAACGGGTCTCATGCCCAAATACCGTGGAACGTGCCATAACCGAAATCTCAATATCATCAAACCATTTATAGATTCCAGCATGTGAACATATAAGTAAATCAGAAAACATTTAAGCATGCAAGGGTTTAATGAAAACGGGCCCACTCACAGTACGATTCCGCTGCGAATCTGCGCGTACGGACCTGTATCGAGATTATCGTACAATTCCTGTCAGTTCAATTCACACGTAAGGGTCACTACAAGTCCTTAAAATTTATTCAAAAGAAGGTTCAAAATAGAAGCCGGTTCGGGGAAACCGTCAACACGTTTCCCGAGGCAACCGACCCTAACCGGACCCTTCAAACTATCTCAGATCAACATGGTTAATTCACCACAAATGTTCAGAATGATGAGAGGAATAAAAGTCATGTTGATCGGAGATAAGCCCCAACGCGCCCTCACGCGCCGCCCAAAGTGGCTGCGCGTGAAAGTCACGCGCCTGACACTATAGCTACAGTGTCAGCACCTTCACCCGTTTATCTGTAATTCGGGCCTGCCACCCGCGGCTTGACCCGGTTAATTACCCATCAATTCCTACTCGATTTCAATCCAATTTGATCCTAACATGTTAAATTAAACATTCAATTTAAGTTCTGGGTTATTAATTTGCCAAATCGAATCCTCAAACGGCCCTTCGACCCGTGATCATCCAAACGGGTTGATCACCCCAACTCACTGGTTTCTAAACCGAAATCAAATTAACCTTACATGAAGCATCCTAGTATCACAACGAACTGGAAAACACACTCAATTGAATCAACACTCGCCGGGAAGTAGTCGTCCAAACCTCTGCAATTCTTCTGAACACGGCAGTCACCGTCCCAGCTCACCCGTGGCTGGTTGCCTTCGATTTTGATATGGTTGTGTTCCAAATACTCCCAGAAAGCTTACTCTGCGATTAGATTGGCCCAACACACCGTAGAAATTAAACACTGATTTTCCCTCCAATTTTTCCAGAAATGGCTTCTTTGGTTTCCTCACCCGTTCTTAGTTAGAACAGCATCAGAGTGATGCTCAAACACGTTCTAATTGGTTTTAAACAATTTCAAGCCGTCCCAGAGGCTCGTGGGTGTCCAATTGTCCACTGAAAAATGTTCCCCGAAAAGCTTCGATCTTGAATTAATCAATTGATCGTGCAGGCTGGACGGCTCAGGCCACGTTCAAAAGCAAAAGACAACCCAGGCATTCCAGCACATAATAGCATAATCAATTGCACGATAGAACCACCGCACATGGTGGTGCCGCCCATTTCCCCCGCAGTCTGCTACAGTAACCAGGGCAAAAAGACCAAAATGCCCCTGGTTCAGTAATTACCAAAATACCCCTCACTTCCTAGACCCGTAACTCAGCCATACGAAGTCCGATTTTGGCGTGCCGCCTGTCTACGGACTCAGGACGTCGAGACCTACCTATCGGTCCTTGAGTCGGGTGAAAATTAATTGTCAAACGAAAAGTCAACATTTTCGCCCGTGAAGTCCAACTTACGGTAATGCCCCTGAACTTCCGATAGTCATAACTTTTTCCCTGATCGTCCGAATTGGACGTGCCACCTGTCTATGAACTCGTGACGTCCCATACTACGTCACGATCATAGGTCAAAGTCCATTTAACTCATCAATCAAAAAGTCAACAATTTGGCCATGCCAATCACAAGGGTAAAAGCGTCAATTCACACATTAGATTGAAATATTAAAATCCTCGAATGTTCGGGGTGTTACAATTTGGGGATGTGTTCAACATGTGAAATCTTCTATTCGATGTAACGAACATTTTGGGACTGGTTTCGTGTCCATCGGACACCGTCTCGATATGTTTCTGGGCATCGGAAGGTTTAGGTTCGGGATTAAAAATATTTAAAAATACGGGAAAATTACGGGGCTTTGGTAGGAGGTTAATTAAGTAGTTAGTAACCTTCTATTACGATTTGGACAGGTTTGGGAGTCCCGGTGACGGTAATCAGCTCGGGGAGCCGTATGGCACGCAAATCGAGACGGCAACTCGGACGGTCTGTGAGTGGACTTTGTTTTCTAAATTGGTGCATGCATAAATGTTTATTATATGTTTTATTACATGTTTGATGATGCCATGGGTGCATTTGTATGTGGTTACGTATAAGCACGTATTTCGAGGTTTCGACCTTATACGATGCTTATACGGGTCTGTATTTCTTTATTGACTTAAATGATTTGGTTTTGGATTTCTAAAAGGATAAACTCGGGTATGAGACCCATTTGGTTTTGTCTCGGGCATATGACGCTATTTATGACCTTCGGGTCTAAATCGTGGTCGCGACGGGTGCTATGTGCACGGCGATCGACGATACGACGCTCGCCTCCGGATTGGGACGTGTTCCTTCCGGAGAGGTCACGATGCACGATTCGTGGTCGAGCAGCCTAGGGAGGCTCGACTTCGGAGTGCTGATGGTTAAGGATAGCGATCGGTGATGAGTGCACCATGATCTTGTGGTGGTCGCGTCGGTTGATTCGTTCACGGCGACATACCAGGATTGAGAGCGGTCCTGGATGGATGGTTGCACGCATCACTATGATCGGAGTCGTGACTGACCCTTAGATATCGGGCACGGTGCCCAGTTGAGTCATATGTTCTGGCACGAGACCCAGTTACTTTATGGTTTATGATTTCGGGTAAGGGACCCTACGTGGATTTCCAAGTTCATGACGGTTTATGGGAACCGGCATGAACTTTGGAAAGGTCATTGTGGTTCATGACGGTTTATGGGAACCGGCATGAACCTTTGTCAGGTCATTCTGGTTCTTGATGGTTTATGGGGACCGGCATGAACCCTGGTTATGTTATTACGGTACATGACGGTTTATGGGAACCGGCATGTTACCTCGGTTATGTTATTACGGTACATGACGGTTTATGGGAACCGGCATGTTACCTGATTATGGATATTATGGATCATGACGGTTCAGGGGGGAACCGGACATGAATGTTTATGTTATGTATATATATGTTCATCTACCTTCCTTTACATGTTCTACTATCTCCTCCGGGGAGGGTCGTTGGCCTGGGTGGACCCCGGAGTAGTCACGGAGCAACGACTGAGTGGAGTCAACCCCAGTTGGGTTCCTTACTGACAGGACCCGCCCCGATCCCACAGGGACCACAAGGGGACGTGCCCTGCTCCCGTCTGACACCCAATAATTCATACCAATTTTAACCTCAAAACATTTAAATGCATAAATAACCAAATTAAAGTCATACATCAAATCCGAATTAAACGAATGTCAGACAAGGGATGAAATCCAAAATTACAAATTTGCGAGCACGACTCTAAGTAAACCTGCGGGTACACCGCCCAACAGGGGTTCAGGTACGCAGAAGTAGATCTATGCCTCAGCCTCTGGTTCCTCCTCTACCTCAGTTTCCCGACCTGGAGGGGTTATCAAAACATTAAGGGTGAGTGGACCGAAACTCAAGTTTATAAAATCGGTTGATAAGTAAAACATATAATTTACCCCTCCGTTTTCCAAACATGCGTGCATCGTAATTCAAAATCATAAACCATATAATATGAACCATAAGGCATATAATAAAACCATAAGTATAATTTTGGTTGCTGCACTATACACTCCAATCCCGACATCCCTGATGTCTGACGTCCCTGACGTCCAATAAGGTCACAATCACAAGGCTACGCGTGCCACTCGGGTCTCAATTTCCGAGTTCATTCCCCGAACCCCGTTCGGGTACAGCATCCCCGATGCTTAGCGTCATAGACGCTGGACGTACTAGACGTCCGTGACCTCTCCGGGGTACCTCGCCGGAGGAGACAATATAATATGGAAGGATCTATACAGTGCAGTAACAAATGCATTTTATTGATATCCACATGCAAGGCATATATATATACATAGATAAAATCCGAACCAATCATTAAGTTTCATCAGACGGGTCTCAAGCCCAAATACCGTGAAACGTGCCATAACCATATTTTCCATATCATCAAAACCATTATTGTTTTAGCATGTGAATAAGTATAATAAACCAGAAAACATTTATGCACACAAGGGTTTAAGAAAATGGCCCACTCATTGAACAGCCCTGCTGAAAACCGAACGTATACCCTCGTTCTGGTACGATTATACAACCCCTGTCATATCCAAAGCATATGCAAAGGTCAATACAAACCCCTAACATTCAACTATGAAACCCTAGACCGAAACTGGTCCGGAAAAGCCGCCCGAACGCGCTTTCCAAGGTAATAAACCTTATTTTGACCAACTTAATGATCTCCGATCGACCCGAAACCACCGCCATTGGATCCGGATCGTCGAAACCTAAAGAATGGTGGTGGTCCCACCAAAAACACTGTTCACACGCGCCCCCACGCGCCGGTCAACGCAGGAACAGTCCTGCTGACGTCATCGCTGACGTCACTGCTAACGTCAGCATGACGTCATGCTGACGTCATCTGACAACTGTCAGGTCTGACATGTCAGACTCTGACAGGTGCCACGTGTCACCATCGGATTGGTCCACCTTGCTGATCTGTCAGACCACGTGTCAGATCTGACATGTGCCACGTGTCAGCACGGCACTGGTCCACGTCACTGACATGTCAGTGCTGACTGTGCATTGACATGTGACACGTGTCGGCTCATGGTTGGTCCACGTCATCTGACAGACTGACAGGGTGCCACGTCAGCACCGCTGTCCTCAGACGGGTTGACCCGTGTTCCTGTAACTCGGGTCGATCAGACCCGCGATCATGACCCGGTTACCATTTCATCAGCTCTTGACCATTTTCGTTCCTTTTAATTCGTATTTACTCGTCTTAATCCCTAGAATGGTTCTGTGTAACTAGAATTAGGTTTTAGGTCTAAGAGGTTACCTGAAAATCGACGGGAAGTTTGGTTGCCGGTTCTGGTAATCCTCTCCGGCGAGTCGACGGTTGTTCAGTCCCGGTCCTGGGTCCAAATTGGTCGTCAAGATCTCCTAGACGTGTCCTAACAATAACCAAATGATGTCAACGTCACAAACAGGCGTTTCGAAGCCGGGAAGGAAAACGGTTACCTACGGGTTTATCGTCCAATCGCCGCCGTGTCGCCGCCGTACACCGTCAGGATCAGTTCCTTGCCGTCCTGTCGTCACGGTGGACCCAACCGTACGTTGGTTCAAGTTCCAGATTGAAGGTTTGGATGATTTGGTGACTTGGGCTGCTCGGGTTTTCTTCACGGGTTTGAGAGAATGCCGCCGTGCAGGGTGGCCGTGGTGCGGTGGCCGGCGTCAGGAATGTGGCTGCTGGTTGTCTGAGGTGTGGGGTTGAGTGGTGATGGCTGATGAGCTGGTTCCAGGGAGAAATCGCACACACACGGTTGAGAGAATGAACACATGGGTGCATGATCTCATGAGGTTTAATACTGAATAGGAATATGAATCAAGGGCCAGGATTGAATCTCAGAATGAGATCAAAGGCTGAGATCAGATCAAGGGATTTCAGATCTAAGGGCTGGAATTTAAAGCTGATTTAAATGCTATTTAATCCTATAGTGGATCTGATCCAATCTAGCCAATGGGTGAGTGACACTTGTCACTCACCAGGTGTCCTTCAATCAGATTTCCTGAATATAATATTCGACACGAAAACCGAGACACGAACTTCCCGAATTTACGTTTCTGACCATAACTTCCTCGTACGAAGTCCGTTTTCGGCGTGCCGCCTGTCTACGGACTCAGGACGTCGAGGCCTACCCAACGGTCCTTGAGTCAACTGAAAATTAGTTGCCAAAAGAAAAGTCAACATTTTCCCCCGAAAGTCCAAATTACGGTAATGCCCCTGAACTTCCGATAGTCATAACTTTCTCCCTGATCGTCCGAATTGGACGTGCCACCTGTCTATGAACTCGTGACGTCCCGAACTACGTCACGGTCATAGGTCAAAGTCCATTTAGTTCATCAATCAAAAAGTCAACAATTTGACCATACCAATCACAAGGGTAAAAGCGTCAAATCACACATTAAATTACAATATTGGGATCCTCGAATTTCCGGGGTGTTACAACCTTCCCCCCTTAAGAAATTTCGTCCCGAAATTTCAAGGAAACAAATGAGGAAATTGTTCTTGCATCTATGCCTCAGGCTCCCATGTGGCTTCTTCCACATTCTGGTTTCTCCAGAGAATCTTCACGAGAGGGATCGTCTTCCGACGTAGTACCTTGTCCTTCCGATCCAAGATCTGTACTGGTTGTTCTTCAAAGCTCAAATCCTCCCGCAGTTCGACAGGTTGCTCCCCAAGTACATGAGAAGCATCACGTACGTACATCCGCAGCATCGATACGTGGAAAACATCGTGAACTCTAGATAGTTCTGGAGGTAGCGCCAATCTGTATGCAACTCTGCCAATTCTCTCCACGATCTCATAAGGTCCGATAAAACGCGGACTCAGCTTCCCCCGTCGGCCAAAACGGATAATCCCTTTCCAAGGAGACAACTTCAGGAAGACAAAATCTCCCACTTCAAATTCCAAGTCTCGAATCCGTCGGTCGGCATAACTCTTCTGTCGATCCTGTGCCACCTTCAATCTCTCTTTGATCACGCGAACAGTTTCCATGGTTAAGTCCATCATCTCCGGCCCTACAGCCGCTCGCTCTCCAATCTCCGTCCAGCAGATAGGTGTCCTGCACTGTCGGCCATACAGTGCCTCATATGGTGCCATCCCGATGCTTGCCTGATAGCTGTTGTTGTAAGCGAATTCTATCAATAGCAAATGAGTATCCCAAGAGTCTTGAAACTGCAGTACACATGACCTCATCATGTCCTCCAGGGTTTGAATGGTTCTTTCAGACTGTCCATCGGTCTGAGGATGGAAAGCAGTACTGAAACGTAGGGTTGTTCCTAGAGTAGCTTGCAAACTCCGCCAGAACCTGGAAGTGAAACACGGATCACGATCGAACACGATCGATTCCGGCGTACCATGAAGTCGTATGATTTCCTTCACAAACAACTGAGCCAGTCGGTTAGGTTTATAGGTTTCCTGAACTGGCAGAAAATGGGCTGATTTGGTCAACCGATCCACGATCACCCATACTCCGTCCACTCCACTCTGAGTCCTCGGTAACTTAAAGACGAAGTCCATGGTGATGTGATCCCACTTCCACTCGGGAATCGGAAGTGGCTGCATAGCCCCATACGGTCTTTGCCGTTCCGCCTTAACCTGCTGACAGGTTAAGCATTGGCTCACAAACTCAGCAATATCCTTCTTCATCCCAGGCCACCAATAATGGTTCCGGAGGGTACGGTACATCTTTGTACCTCCCGGATGCATAGCATAGGCCGAACTGTGGGCCTCCTCAAGTATCTCGGCCCGTAACTCTGCCACTGCAGGTACGCACAAACGGCCCAATTTTACAAGTGCTCCATCGTCCCGGATGGTAAAATCCTGTCTCCCATCCGCATCGACCTCAATTCTGTAAATACAGAGTATCGGATCCTGAAGTTGTGCCTCAATGATCCGATCAATCAGTACTGGTCGTACATGGAAGCTGGCCAACAAAGCTCCATGCTCGTCCGTACCCAAAATAACTCCCGCCTTCCGGAGTTCCACCAGCAAGGGAAGATACACCATCCCCAGGTGTGCAACAGTTCCCGCTGATTTCCTGCTGAGTGCATCCGCCACCACATTGGCCTTACCCGGATGGTACTCGATCGTACAATCATAGTCCTTCAGCAGCTCCAACCATCTCCGTTGTCTCATGTTAAGCTCCTTCTGAGTGAATAAGTATTTCAGACTCTGGTGGTCGGTGTATATCCGACACGTTGCGCCGAACAGATAATGTCTCCAGATCTTGAGAGCATGAACCACCGCCGCCAACTCCAAATCATGAGTAGGGTAGTTCAACTCATGAGTCTTCAGCTGCCGGGATGCATAGGCGATAACCTTGCCAGTTTGCATCAACACGCAGCCCAGACCTTGCAGCGATGCATCACTGAAGACCACAAATTCTCCACTGTCATCCGGCAATGCAAGGACAGGTGCAGTGGTCAATCGATCCTTCAACTCTTGGAAGCTCCGATCGCACTGCTCGTCCCAGATAAACTTTACTCCCTTCCGAGTCAAACGAGTCAATGGTGCAGCAATTTTGGAGAAACCCTCCACGAATCTCCAGTAGTAGCCTGCTAATCCGACGAAACTCCGCACCTCGGTCACCGTTGTCGGTCTAGCCCAGTTGGTCACCGCTTCTGTTTTCTGGGGGTCCACGCAAATCCCATCCGTCGATATCACGTGTCCCAGAAAACCAATACTGCTCAGCCAAAACTGACACTTGCTCAGCTTGGCGTACAATTGTTCTTGTCTCAGCCTCTCCAAGACTAACCGTAGATGTTCTTCATGTGCACGGGCACTCCTCGAGTATACCAAAATGTCATCGATGAACACAATCACGAACTTATCCAGGTAGGGTCGGAAGACCCGGTTCATCAGATCCATGAATGCTGCTGGAGCATTCGTCAAACCAAATGGCATAACAAGGAACTCGTAGTGTCCCTAACGGGTTCGAAAGGCAGTTTTCGGAATATCCTCCTCCGAAATCCTCAGTTGGTGATACCCAGACCGCAAATCAATTTTCGAGAAGCACTGAGCTCCCCGCAACTGGTCGAAAAGGTCATCGATCCTGGGTAGAGGGTACTGATTCCTCAGCGTCACCTTGTTGAGTTGTCGATAGTCAATACATAAACGGAGGCTTCCTTCCTTCTTCTTCACGAACAACACCGGTGCTCCCCACGGTGAAGTACTCGGTCGAACATATCCCAGATCTACCAACTCCTGCAATTGAGTCTTGAGTTCTCGTAACTCGGCTGGCGCCATCCGGTATGGTGCCTGGGACATAGGTCAGGTACCCGGGAGTAGTTCAATAGTAAACTCAATCTCCCGCGATGGTGGCAATCCAGGTAAGTCTTCCGGGAATACATCCGGAAACTCACATACCACCGGTATTTCGTCGATAACCGGGGTATCGACCCGTTCCGACACGACATGCGCCAGATAACCCTGGCATCCCTTCCGTAGAAGTTTGGTAGCAGTAAGTGACGAAATCACTTCAGGAGGCGAACCATCACGTTCCCCCTGAAAGATAACTTCCGGCAAACCCGGGCTCCGCAGAATCACTTGCTTGCTACAGCAGTCGATGAGCGATCCGTGCTCCGACAGCCAATCCATCCCTAGGATTATATCGAAGTCGTGGATATCCAGAATAATTAAGTCTGCTGGTAAATCCACATCCTCAATTCTTACCGGGCACCTTCGAATCACCTGATTCACAAGGTACACGATACCCATCGGGGTACACCCATTTCGCAATCTAAAACTGATACCACACAATCAAGCATACCAGCACAACTCTTCGAAATAAAAGAATGTGTAGCCCCCGCATCCATCAATACACGTACAAGAAGGTTAAAGATATGTAGTGTACCTGTGACCACGCCTGGAGCAGTCCTCGCCTGCTGCTGGGTCATTGCAAACACTTGGGCCCTCGGCCCTCCGTTCCGTCCGCGCCCACGCGCGCCACGCCCAGCACCACGGTCACCTCCCTGACCGCGACCTCCATTAGTGTGGGAAGCCGTGCTCTGCACCACACTCGAGCCTCCAGCGTCGTTGTTCTTGGACAACTGCGGGCAATTACTGGCATAGTGGCCCACCTCCTCTCAAGCAAAGCAAGTTACCGGCCTTGGCCTGTCCGAATGCCCGCCAGAAGCACTGCTCCAAGATGAGCGTTGCCCAGAGTTGTATCCAGATCCTCTGCCCTGAGAGCCTCCACGTCGACCCGACCAACCACGACCCTTGAAGGATGAGGGTGCTCCCCTGTAGCTCCCTCCCTTGTTGTTCTTATGGCCCGATGGCCCATGATGTGGGCGATCCTGACGTCGCCCCTCGCCCGAAGGTTGTCGTGTCCGGTGTGCCGCCAGACTGGCCTCGACACGCACCGCTGCGTCGACCATATCTCTCAAAGAAGCATGAGTGGTAGCAGTTACACTGGCCCGGATCTCCCCTCGGAGTCCAAGCTCAAACCGCTGGCATTTGTCCTCCTCCGTGCTTACGAATGGAACAGCGAACTGGGAAAGTTTCCCGAAAGTTTGCTCATAGTCCGCAACGGACATATCACCCTGCTCTAGCCGCAGGAACTCAGCCTCCCGTGCCGCGCGAAAGGATCGCGGGTAGTACTGGTCCAGAAACCTGGAACGGAATGCTTCCCAGGTAGTGGTATGGACAGACCACCCAGACATTTCAAGTCCGTGCCACCACTGGTAGGCTCCTCCTTCCAGTAAGAAGGCCGCCAAAGTCACTCGTTCGCCCGGAGGGCAGTGCATCACCGAGAAGATCCTCTCCCACTTGGTGATCCAGTCGTGAGCATCCTCGGGGTTTGATCCCCCGCAGAAAGGAGTGGCTCCCAGACGTTGAGCCCTTTCAATGCTCGCGCATTCCATCTCTCTTTCTAGATCCTCGTCCGTTCGAGTATGAGGAATTCTCCTAGGAGGCATAACCAACTGTTAAGAGGCATAGATCAGAAAACAATATTCTTAAAAGTCGAAAAGTAACTAGTACTAATCGCTAGTCTAGCATGCTGACCAATACCCTAGTACTGACCACAACCTAGTGCTCTGATACCAAGCTGACAGGACCCGCCCCAATCCCACAGGGACCACAAGGGGACGTGCCCTGCTCCCGTCTGACACCCAATAATTCATACCAATTTTAACCTCAAAACATTTAAATGCATAAATAACCAAATTAAAGTCATACATCAAATCCGAATTAAACGAATGTCAGACAAGGGATGAAATCCAAAATTACAAATTTGCGAGCACGACTCTAAGTAAACCTGCGGGTACACCGCCCAACAGGGGTTCAGGTACGCAGAAGTAGATCTATGCCTCAGCCTCTGGTTCCTCCTCTACCTCAGTTTCCCGACCTGGAGGGGTTATCAAAACATTAAGGGTGAGTGGACCGAAACTCAAGTTTATAAAATCGGTTGATAAGTAAAACATATAATTTACCCCTCCGTTTTCCAAACATGCGTGCATCGTAATTCAAAATCATAAACCATATAATATGAACCATAAGGCATATAATAAAACCATAAGTATAATTTTGGTTGCTGCACTATACACTCCAATCCCGACATCCCTGATGTCTGACGTCCCTGACGTCCAATAAGGTCACAATCACAAGGCTACGCGTGCCACTCGGGTCTCAATTTCCGAGTTCATTCCCCGAACCCCGTTCGGGTACAGCATCCCCGATGCTTAGCGTCATAGACGCTGGACGTACTAGACGTCCGTGACCTCTCCGGGGTACCTCGCCGGAGGAGACAATATAATATGGAAGGATCTATACAGTGCAGTAACAAATGCATTTTATTGATATCCACATGCAAGGCATATATATATACATAGATAAAATCCGAACCAATCATTAAGTTTCATCAGACGGGTCTCAAGCCCAAATACCGTGAAACGTGCCATAACCATATTTTCCATATCATCAAAACCATTATTGTTTTAGCATGTGAATAAGTATAATAAACTAGAAAACATTTATGCACGCAAGGGTTTAAGCAAATGGCCCACTCACTGAACAGTCCTGCTGAAAACCGAATGTATACCCTCGTTCTGGTACGATTATACAACCCCTGTCATATCCAAAGCATATGCAAAGGTCAATACAAACCCCTAACATTCAACTATGAAACCCTAGACCGAAACTGGTCCGGAAAAACAGCCCGAACGCGCTTTCCAAGGCAATAAACCTTATTTTGACCAACTTAATGATCTCCGATCGACCCGAAACCACCGCCATTGGATCTGGATCATCGAAACCTAAAGAATGGTGGTGGTCCCACCAAAAACACTGTTCACACGCGCCCCCACGCGTCGGTCAACGCAGGAACAGTCCTGCTGACGTCATCGCTGACGTCACTGCTAACGTCAGCATGACGTCATGCTGACGTCATCTGACAACTGTCAGGTCTGACATGTCAGACTCTGACAGGTGCCACGTGTCACCATCCGATTGGTCCACCTTGCTGATCTGTCAGACCACGTGTCAGATCTGACATGTGCCACGTGTCAACACGACACTGGTCCACGTCACTGACATGTCAGTGCTGACTGTGCACTGACATGTGACACATGTCGGCTCACGGTTGGTCCACGTCATCTGACAGACTGACAGGGTGCCACGTCAGCACCGCTGTCCTCAGACGGGTTGACCCGTGTTCCTGTAACTCGGGTCGATCAGACCCGCGATCATGACCCGGTTACCATTTCATCAGCTCTTGACCATTTTCGTTCCTTTTAATTCGTATTTACTCGTCTTAATCCCTAGAATGGTTCTGTGTAACTAGAATTAGGTTTTAGGTCTAAGAGGTTACCTGAAAATCGACGGGAAGTTTGGTTGCTGGTTCTGGTAATCCTCTCCGGCGAGTCGACGGTTGTTCAGTCCCGGTCCTGGGTCCAAATTGGTCGTCAAGATCTCCTAGACGTGTCCTAACAATAACCAAATGATGTCAACGTCACAAACAGGCGTTTCGAAGCCGGGAAGGAAAACGGTTACCTACGGGTTTATCGTCCAATCGCCGCCGTGTCGCCGCCGTACACCGTCAGGATCAGTTCCATGCCGTCCTGTCGTCACGGTGGACCCAACCGTACGTTGGTTCAAGTTCCAGATTGAAGGTTTGGATGGTTTGGTGACTTGGGCTGCTCGGGTTTTCTTCACGGGTTTGAGAGAATGCCGCCGTGCAGGGTGGCCGTGGTGTGGTGGCCGGCGTCAGGAATGTGGCTGCTGGTTGTTTGAGGTGTGGGGTTGAGTGGTGATGGCTGATGAGCTGGTTCTAGGGAGAAATCGCACACACACGGTTGAGAGAATGAACACATGGGTGCATGATCTCATGAGGTTTAATACTGAATAGGAATATGAATCAAGGGCCAGGATTGAATCTCAGAATGAGATCAAAGGCTGAGATCAAATCAAGGGATTTCAGATCTAAGGGCTGGAATTTAAAGCTGATTTAAATGCTATTTAATCCTATAGTGGATCTGATCCAATCTAGCCAATGGGTGAGTGACACTTGTCACTCACCAGGTGTCCTTCAATCAGATTTCCTGAATATAATATTCGACACGAAAACCGAGACACGAACTTCCCGAATTTACGTTTCTGACCATAACTTCCTCGTACGAAGTCCGTTTTCGGCGTGCCGCCTGTCTACGGACTCAGGACGTCGAGGCCTACCCAACGGTCCTTGAGTCAACTGAAAATTAGTTGCCAAAAGAAAAGTCAACATTTTCCCCCGAAAGTCCAAATTACGGTAATGCCCCTGAACTTCCGATAGTCATAACTTTCTCCCTGATCGTCCGAATTGGACGTGCCACCTGTCTATGAACTCGTGACGTCCCGAACTACGTCACGGTCATAGGTCAAAGTCCATTTAGTTCATCAATCAAAAAGTCAACAATTTGACCATACCAATCATAAGGGTAAAAGTGTCAAATCACACATTAAATTACAATATTGGGATCCTCGAATTTCCGGGGTGTTACAACCTTCCCCCCTTAAGAAATTTCGTCCCGAAATTTCAAGGAAACAAATGAGGAAATTGTTCTTGCATCTATGCCTCAGGCTCCCATGTGGCTTCTTCCACATTCTGGTTTCTCCAGAGAATCTTCACGAGAGGGATCGTCTTCCGACGTAGTACCTTGTCCTTCCGATCCAAGATCTGTACTGGTTGTTCTTCAAAGCTCAAATCCTCCCGCAGTTCGACAGGTTGCTCCCCAAGTACATGAGAAGCATCACGTACGTACATCCGCAGCATCGATACGTGGAAAACATCGTGAACTCTAGATAGTTCTGGAGGTAGCGCCAATCTGTATGCAACTCTGCCAATTCTCTCCACGATCTCATAAGGTCCGATAAAACGCGGACTCAGCTTCCCCCGTCGGCCAAAACGGATAATCCCTTTCCAAGGAGACAACTTCAGGAAGACAAAATCTCCCACTTCAAATTCCAAGTCTCGAATCCGTCGGTCGGCATAACTCTTCTGGCGATCCTGTGCCACCTTCAATCTCTCCTTGATCACGCGAACAGTTTCCATGGTTAAGTCCATCATCTCCGGCCCTACAGCCGCTCGCTCTCCAATCTCCGTCCAGCAGATAGGTGTCCTGCACTGTCGGCCATACAGTGCCTCATATGGTGCCATCCCGATGCTTGCCTGATAGCTGTTGTTGTAAGCGAATTCTATCAATAGCAAATGAGTATCCCAAGAGTCTTGAAACTGCAGTACACATGACCTCATCATGTCCTCCAGGGTTTGAATGGTTCTTTCAGACTGTCCATCGGTCTGAGGATGGAAAGCAGTACTGAAACGTAGGGTTGTTCCTAGAGTAGCTTGCAAACTCCGCCAGAACCTGGAAGTGAAACACGGATCACGATCGAACACGATCGATTCCGGCGTACCATGAAGTCGTATGATTTCCTTCACAAACAACTGAGCCAGTCGGTTAGGTTTATAGGTTTCCTGAACTGGCAGAAAATGGGCTGATTTGGTCAACCGATCCACGATCACCCATACTCCGTCCACTCCACTCTGAGTCCTCGGTAACTTAAAGACGAAGTCCATGGTGATGTGATCCCACTTCCACTCGGGAATCGGAAGTGGCTGCATAGCCCCATACGGTCTTTGCCGTTCCGCCTTAACCTGCTGACAGGTTAAGCATTGGCTCACAAACTCAGCAATATCCTTCTTCATCCCAGGCCACCAATAATGGTTCCGGAGGGTACGGTACATCTTTGTACCTCCCGGATGCATAGCATAGGCCGAACTGTGGGCCTCCTCAAGTATCTCGGCCCGTAACTCTGCCACTGCAGGTACGCACAAACGGCCCAATTTTACAAGTGCTCCATCGTCCCGGATGGTAAAATCCTGTCTCCCATCCGCATCGACCTCAATTCTGTAAATACAGAGTATCGGATCCTGAAGTTGTGCCTCAATGATCCGATCAATCAGTACTGGTCGTACATGGAAGCTGGCCAACAAAGCTCCATGCTCGTCCGTACCCAAAATAACTCCCGCCTTCCGGAGTTCCACCAGCAAGGGAAGATACACCATCCCCAGGTGTGCAACAGTTCCCGCTGATTTCCTGCTGAGTGCATCCGCCACCACATTGACCTTACCCGGATGGTACTCCGCACTAATCCCGCACTAATCCCGGGGGGATTGGGATGGGTCCTGTCAAAACTCTCTCAAGTTTACGAGCTTAAAGTTCTACCTGAGCAATTAAAGTATGACAGGACCCATCCCGATCCCCCCTGGGACCAGCCGGGGATGTACCTTGCTCTTGTCTGACAATAACTCTAAAATACCAAAATTATCCTTAATGGGCTTAAAGTTTTTCGAATTAAATAAATAAAGTCGAACATACGAGTTTAGAGTTCAACACTGTCAAACCAGGGATAATATAAATACAAAATACAAGCACAAATGTCAGGTTACAAAACGGTGCTCAACCTACCCAACATGGTGTACAGGTGCGCAACAACGAAATCTATGCCTCGCACTCCGGGTCCTCCTCCTCTACCTCGGTTGCACGGCCTGGAAAGGTCAATAAAACAATCACTATAACAAATTTAGCTTTAGGCAACATGACATATGCAACAGAGTTTATAAAATTGTTGCAGATACTAGTTTAGACATCAATTTTATTATTGATATTTCCTAATATATAATATAGTATCAATAGTTATAACTACTGTTGCCTTTAATTACCTTTTAGCATCAGTAGAAATATACCGTTACCTTTAGTTACCTTCATCAATAGATATAAATTAGTTTTGGAGCTTTGATTTTTATTTTTAAAGCTTGCAGATACCGTTGCCTATAGGAAGGCTGGGTCCCGAGTTCGATTCTATAAGGTGGCAATTAAATTCAAAATAAAACTAAACCTAAATGCACAATGCGCCTCTTTTTTTTTTTTTTTTTTTTTTTTTTTTTTTTTTTTTTGGACACAATGCGCCTCTTGAACACTTAAGACGCCTCTTTCCTCTTCTTCATTGTTGAGACGCACAAACCTCATCTTTGTCTTCTCTTTAGCCCAGAAACCTTATAGGTGCTCCTCTCCATCCCTAGAACACTTAGACGCCATGCTTTCCTCTTCGTTGTCGAGAACCACAAACTTCGTCTTCGTCTTCTCTTTAACCCAGAAACCCTATAAGTGTAGAGCACTGCGACTAGTAGGTCAATCTTCGTCATTTTTCACTCGCCTTCGTCTTCATTGTCGAGGTAAGATTCGAAGCAACTTTCCTCTCTACCTCTCTGTTTGTTTCACATGGTATAAGCTTTCGTCTTCGTTGTCTATTTTGGGTGAATTTTTCTGAAATTAAAACTAATTTGTCTTCAATCTCTGTCTCTCTCTTTAACCCAGAAACCCTACATGAACGTATCAAAATCCAATCGAAATTCCTGAGAACCCTGTCGAAATTCCTGTTCTTGGTGATGAGAAAGAAGCTTCATATGCAACATAATACTGATTAGTTATCAGGTAATGAACTCAAATAGGTGACCGGTGTACAGAAAATGCCTTGGTTTCATTGAATTGCCGAATGTACGGAATATCGGAGGGTGATGGCTAGCCTTTAAGTGGAGTTCTTTACGGAGAGAAGCTTACGACGAAACTGGATTCACGTGGATACGTGAAGTTTCGGAACCTCGCGAGAATGTCGAGGCCAAACCAGAGGAGTAGAGGGGTATTGAGGTAGATAAAGGTAAACGGGGTGTGAGGAAGGATGAGTTTTCTGTACTGGAAGTTTTGGATGATGAAGAAGGGGAGGACTTGAAGGGGTTGTTGGGGGATGAGTTGATGGAGGGAAGAAATGGAGAGGTTCCATGCGAGTGTTACGCAAATAGAGCTGCGGAGGAGTTGCCTGAGGCAATCGAGGTATTGTTTGATAACCACTTGCAGTTGCTTTCAAATAATATCTGTTAATTGTTCCTTTGAAATAATGTTGTTCATTGTTTGTTTTGCTGTAGGTTTTAATGTGCTTAAAAATCCTAGGACTTTGGTAGGCTTTGTATTGGAGAATGACTCTTGCCTCCCTAATGCGGAATGGGACTGACCCATCATTGGAAAATGCGAAGCATTCTTTTGGGCAAGGTTAGTTGCAAATGAGAATTCTTAATTTTGTTAGGATCATCATGGATGAATCTAAGCTTAATTTCTTGCTCTTAATTTTGGAGAGATGTGCACTATTTCTCTCAACTGTGAAGTGGTGCTCTAGTCCAATTACTGAGAAAATAAACTATCTACCTCAGGTGGCCCTAGAATGTCATTTGTACAGTTAATGTTAATCCTTTAAGGGAGTTGTGATCTTTTGAAATGGAACACCTCCTTAGATTCGAAAATATCTTTTGGCCAGAATCTAGGCATGATATACCTGTAGATATATTCGTGAGGAAAGCCTATCTGAAACACTGAACTGGCTCATTTATGATTCAGGGGAATAACAATTCATACAATTTCCTTTCTATGAAAAGATTTTCGTTTTATCTGAAGGTTTGGTACATCATATGAATATTTCTCTTTTTTACCTTTTATTTCATTGGCTTGTGATATCATAATCAATGCCTAATGTTCTTGTCCTATGCTTTTGGTAGTGATGAAGGAAAATACAGGGAAAAGTAAGATTCTAACGCTTAAGCTTGTGAGATGCAAACTGACTCTATTTTATGAGTACTAGTAGATGAATGAGGTATTTCAGGCAAGGATATCTTAGGTCTGTTTGTTTAGTCTGTGCTATCTTATTTCTTTTTCACAGTTTGCTTCCATCTCCCATAGTAGGTTACCAACTTATCATACACAGCAACAAGTTGAGCTTAAACACAGAATTTAAAAAATCACATAACTAATTTGTTTCCTCATTTGAAAGATTTCTTGTGAGCTGTTAAATCATCATACTGGTTATTTACCTTCCAAAGAAAGACATCGGTCGCCTATTTCTGCTGTTGTATGTTGGGTGTTATCAGGTAATCAGAAAGTAGCATATTTACAATTTTTTTTTGTTTTCCCATCTCAGAGGAGGTGTTGCAGCAACTCCATTGGCAAGAAGGAAGTGACTGTAATGTTGTTGATAGGTATATTGTTTCCTCCTTCCTTTGTTCTCTATACTTCATTTGTTCTTAATTTGGATTCTTCTTTGATTTACGTTTAGAAAAAACATGAAGGTGTGCGGTGAAGATAAGATAGCAGTGTGAAAATCACTTCCCGTTTTCTATGATCTCTGCATTGATATGTTTCTACCATGTGATATATACTCGAGTTATCAAGGTAAGGATCAATCCTTTTATTTGAAATTTGAGTGATTCACCTTTGTTTTAAAAAGATTGAAGTTTGAGTATGCTTGTTTGTGTGTCCAGTTTGTATCTTTGTTCTGAAATACTGAATCTAGTTGACTAGTTATGTATTAACATCACCCTCTATTACTATGCATGTGATTACTGTGAAGACTGAGTGTGATGGTTGTAATAATTCAGGATTCATAGAGATCCCGGTAAGAATTAGATGAATCAAAATGTATTAACACCACCCTCTATTACTATGCATGCGATTATTGTAAAGACTGAGCATGATGGTTGTAATAATTCAGGATTCATACAGATCCTGGCAAGAATTAGATGAATCAAATATGTTTATGCTCTGCTTGCCAATTCAATGCATGCACTATCTTCTAATTTGATCCTCTATATACTATATGCATGCGATTGATGTGAAGGTTGTGCATGGCTATTGGAATAGTTCAGATTTCATAGAGATTCCAGTAAGATTTAGATGAATCAAATATTTATACACCCTGTGTGGCATTCAGTTGATACACTATTCTAATTTGAGCATCTATACTATGGATGTGATTGTTGTAATATTAATTCTACATTTTATTATTCAATGCAGATGAGGAAAGATATAGATAAAAAAATTGGACGCACAAAAACTCTTTGAAGGTAGTGACTCTTCAGTTTTATGAGTAACTAAAAGTGCAGAAATATAAATAGAAAATGTTTCTTTTCAATGAAATGTCAAAAAAAGTAAGCCAAGTTTGCAATGTCTTTTTTACCATCTGATTATAGACCTTTGGTTTTTTCAGGTCATAAATTGACTTGATCCAACAGGACCGAACAACGTACGGATAAGAGAGGATGGTCAGGTGCTTATGTTCATAAGGGAAATTAGGACTCTTTTTGTCTGCTTGAAGATTTATATTTTTGTTTCATTCAAAATAGGGACATAACCTATTGGACTTGATTCTCATATGGTTTTTGTTTCATTCAAAAATTGTTGTTTCTTAGTACATAGCTAGTTATTTAGAATTTTATGTGTAATATATGTAGCTTCGAGATTGAGCTGTGTAGCATACAATACTCAATAATACCTCATTTTCTTTGTGAACTTAGATTAATAATTTATGGATGATTAGTTTTGTTTCTCATGGAATATTTAAGTATAATTTTGATATGCATTATATATTGCCGTTAAAATAGGAAAATTTTAGAAACTGGTTAAATATATTGTTGTTATATACCATTGCAATAGTTTATAAAAATTTAAATATATTGTTTCCCATGGAATATTTAAGTATAATATTGACACCGTTACGAAAAATAGCAATAAGCAACGGTTGATATAAAAAGCTGTTGCAGAAAACCACTTTAGGCAACGGTATTTTATGGACACCGTTGCTTAAACTCACTTTAGGCATCAGTTTGCAAAAATACTGTTGCAAAAAATTGTTTTACGCAACGGTATTTTTAGAAACACATCAGTATTATAGGCAACGTTTGTTTATAAATGCCGTTGCGAAAAAGTACTTTAAGCAACGGTATTTCATAAATACCGTTGCGAAAAACCACTTTAGGAAACGGAGAAAATCTGTTGCCAAAACATCCCCCAATATGCATAACTAAGCAATACCACGGTAAAAATGGAGAATAGGCAACGGATTTTCTCTCTTGCCTAAAGCCTTTTTTCTACTAGTGAATAAAGAGTGTGTAGGCCGAAAATAAACAAGGTTTCCAAAACAGGTTTAATAATATAATAATCATAAAGTTTTACCCCTCCATTTTCAAACTTGCATGCGTTGAGTTAAAACATACGTAATCGTAATGGTATCATAAAATCATATAATCATATATAACCGAATAGGGAAAAACAATCATAATAATAGTGCACTGTAAAACTCAACCCCGACATCCCTGATGTCTAGCATTCCTGATGCCTAATAATGTCACAGTCCTAAGGCTACATGTGCCACTCAGGGTCTCAATCTCAAGTCTCCCTAGGGTCCATCCAGGAGAATAACTCGCAGATCAATGACCCTCCCTAGGGATATCATCTATAACTGCACTCCTGATCGTGAGCTACCCTTCATGTCAACCCCTCTCAGGCAGTGCCCGTGACTACTCCAGGATACTACGAAACGTCCGGAGGAGACAATAGTCATAAGGTAGGTATACATAGTGCAATAGTATTAAACTTTCATAGAAATCCCTGATTGACTCCGAAAACAATTTCACATATAATCCAGATGTGTCTCATGCCCAAAACATCATAATACGTATAAAGCATCATCATATAGTACTAAAAATCGTCTAATCTCAATCGTAAAGTAAAACAGTAAAAACAGTTATGCATGCAATCATTTAAAAATCAAAAGCCCATTCACACACGATCCTCGCTGCTCAAACGAACCGGCTATGTAACGACCCGTCCCAAATTCCTAGATTAGATTAGTGACTAATCACGATTAGTGAGGTTAATCGGCGATTAGTAGGGCGAAATCGGACGAACGATGGAAAATGACCGTTTTGCCCATAGTCGTGGGCAAAACGTTAACTTTTCATTCTGGCGGTCAAATGGACTTTGACCGATGACCGTGCCGTACTTCGTGACGTTACGAGTTCATAGACAGGTGGCACGTTCAATTTCGACATTCGAGGAGGAAGTTATGACGTTTGGAAGTTTAGGGGCATTTTGGTAATTATGGTTAAAAAGAGGCAAATGTTGACTTTTTGACCGGGAGGTCCGATGGCCTAGGGCCGAAGAAAGTTACGTAGATCGGGACGATACGAATCCATAGGCAGACGGCATGCTGAAATCAGACTTCGAACGAGAGAGTTATAGGTCACGGAAGATCGATTTCACTATGCACGTACTTCGAGACGTTGATGATTTGGAAATATCTGATTGGGGAGATATTTTCAGTGGGTCCCATGGATGAGTGACAAGTTTCACTCATCCCATTGGCTAAAGTCCTTAAAAAGTGGATCTAACTAATTAAATATTATTATATCTATTATTTTATAATTAATCTCACCCAACACTAAATCCTAGCCATCCATTCTGTTTTAATCTTTCAATCCTCACCATCAATCCTCTCTTCTCTCATCTGATCACATCACCTTCTTCTCTCTTCTCTTCCACGACACCATCACCATTTTCATTTCATTTTCCTCCATTTTCTTCAAACCCGAAACCACACCACCACACCTCACCGTCATTCATCCTGTTAGCTCAAGTGTAACCGTGTGTGAGTGAGGGCAGGACTGAGATGAGAGGGCAGTGACGGCCAACCACGGCGGCGGCTCACAGCGGGGAAACCCGAAACCTTAGGTAAGTATTCAAAAATCCAAGTTTCGGTTTTGTTGGTTTTTGTTCGGTTCTAAGGATCTTGTTATGTTTCTGGGGACCCTAGGAGAGGAATGAGATCATTTTTGAAGGTTAAAACGGCCGGGAATGGCCGTGAACGGCGGAGGAAAATCGGACCGCCATTGTAGAACTTGGAAGGTACGGGTTTTACGATTTTTGCTCCGTTTTAATGGCCTAAAAGATAAGAAATAGGATTAGGAGTAGATTAGAATCAAAATAGGTTGAAATGGGATTGAAAATGGACAGTTTGAAATTCGAACCGGGTTCGACCAAGGAAGGAGGTGATGAATAGTGCCCGACGCGTGGGCTCACGCGCAGGGGCTATCTAGGGCGCGTGGGGACGCGTGGTAGGTCCAATGGGAAAGCGTTCAACACATGAAATCTTTTATGCGTTGTAACGGACATTTTGGGACTAGTTTCGTGTCGATCGGACATCGTCTCGATAATGTTCGGGGCATCAGAATGTTTAGGTTCGGGATTTAAAATAGTTAAAAATTTCGAAATAATTACGGGGCTTTAGTGGGAGGTTATTTAAGTAGTTAGTAACCTTCTATTACGATTTGGACAGGTTCGGGAGTCCCGGTAACGGTGATTGGCTCGGGAGAGCCGTATGGCACATAAATCGAGGCGGCAGCTTTGATGGTCTGTGAGTGGACCTTGGTTTTCTAAATTGGTGCATGGATAAATGTTTATTATACGTTTTAATACATGTTTGGTAATGCCATGGGTGCATATGGTTGTGGTTACGCATAAGCACGTATTTCAAAGTTTCGACCTTATACGGTGCTTATACGGGTCTGTACTTCTTTATTGGTTTTAATGAAAAGGTTTTGGATTTCTAAAAGGATAAAATCGGGTATGAGACGCATTTGGTTTGGTCTTGGGCATATGACACTATGGATGACCTATGGGTCCGAGTCGTGGTCGCGGCAGGTGCTAGATGCACGGCGACGGACGACGTGACGCTCGCCTCCGGATTGGGATGTGTTCCTTCCGGAGAGGTCACAATGCACGATTCGTGGTCGGGTAGCCGATGAAGGCTCGACTTCGGAGTGCTGACGTTTCAGGATAGTGATCGGTGATGAGTGCACCATGATCTTCTGGTGGTCGCGTCGGTTGATTCGTTCACGGCGACATACCGGGATTGAGGGCGGTCCTGGATGGATGGTTGCATGCATCACTACGATTGGAGTCGTGACTGACCCTTAGATATCGGGCAGGATGCCCAGTTGATGTCATATGTTCTGGCACGAGACCTAGTTACTTTACGGTTATGATTTCGGGTCAGGGACCCTACATGGATTTCCAAGTTCATGACGGTTTATGGGAACCGGCATGAACCCTTGTTATGTTATGGTGGTACATGACGGTTTATGGGAACCGTGCATAGAGGATTATATATATATATATATATGAATGAAATGGATGTTATGGATCATGATGGTTCAGGGGAACCGGGCATGAATGTTATGTTATGTATATATATGTTCATATACCTTCCTTTACTTCTATTATCTCCTCCGGTGAGGGTCGTTGGCCTGGGTGGACCCCGGAGTAGTCACAGAGCACCGACTGAGTGGAGTCACCCCCCAGTTGGGTTCCTTACTCTCAGGAAGGCTATGGTTACTATAACCTCGGGTAGGGTCAATGGTCTGCGGACATTGACCTTGACTTTGAGAAAACTCGGATTGAGACCCGGGTAGCACGCGCATAGCTTTGGAAACCGTGACAGGAGTGGTTGTGTGAATGATATGTATATATGATATATGATTATGAATTACGATATGTGATATGTGGTGTGCACAGGTTTTGAGCAGTGGCTCGTGTACTTGGTTTACTTCTGATATGGGCTGAGTCCCCTATGGATTTGGGCAGTGGCCCATATGGTCGTTTTCATTATGGTTTTGGGCTTAGTTCCCACATGTGGTTCATTTTGTTAAAAGGTTTTCGAATGCATGCATGCTTTTTAGTGAAGGGTACAAATGTCTTTCGATAAATTTTTTTTATAAACTCTTGTTTTGTCCACTCACAGCTTTTAATGTTTTGACTGCCCTTGAGGTTGAAAGCGGATGTGGACTGTATATGAGACCGAGATATCACATACCTCCTCCGGATCCTAGCGTACTCTGATAGCCCGAGAGGGCAAAGGTCGGAAATATCCCTTGTCTGACACTCTTTTCAGACGGGAGCAGCGTCATCTTGCATTAATCCCAGGGGGATTGGGATGGGTCCTGTCAGCCTGTTGTCAGAGAAGGTTTGCTCTTGGAGTATGTACGCAGGTCGAGGATGTGATATCTCAATGGGCTACAGTTCGTGATCAACCTGATTGTTGGGATGCCGATACGATAGTAGGATTGAATCGTGGAATGTCTTGGTTCGGCACTAGATGCCAGGGTTGCCATAGTTCTGTCGAGGTTGACGGTGTGGGACCCTATGGAAGAATGAATGTAACAGTACTTGCGAGTTTTGATCGTGAGACGGTTAGTTGGGATCGTCTTTCACGATGTTATACCTTTAGTTTGACGATAGTTTGATGTGTTGACCGTTTGGTGGCTATACTGCTGGGGTCAGTCAGATTCGAGGAATCCTAATTGGATTGATGTCTTTGCTATGTCGGAACTGCGTAGTCGGTCAATTCGTGGATTGTATTGCAGTTGGCAGTTAGCAGTTGGGTTCAGAGTGACCCTAGTGTGTGATCGTGGAACCCTACCTTAGGTGTATGGTTCGGAAAGGTGAGTTGGTGATTGGTTTGACTTTGACGACTATTCAGATTTGGGTTTGTTAGTCGGTCTAGTCATATCATCTTGTGTTGGGACTGCACTCTGCAGTCGAGGTTGTACTTATCGGTTAAACCTAGTTGGTTGTCGTGCTACTCTGTTGTGATGGATTGTTGGTGCAACTAAGGTCATGGACGACCTGGTAAACGACGTTGGTTGAGTCGAGTTGCGACTGGTTAGTGTTTGGTTGGACAAGTTATCAGGGTTGGTACTTGTCGATGGAATCCCTGAGTGGGATACAGAGTAGTTGTACGGTCGGTTGATTCCGTTGGATGCGGAGCCTCGATAGTGATACCTGGTAGTTAGGTCTGCATGAGTTTGTGGAAGACGCTACTACCTAGAGTGGTTGTAGCTATGGTTGTTGGGAATCGGGGACGTTCAGGGGACGTTTCCTTTTCTCGTATGAGTTATCAGGGTGACTGTACCTAGAGGTGTTGGGTACGAAGGAGACAGTGTTTCTCTAATTTGAAAAAAGGTACGGGATCGTCGCTCGATATGAGCGGAGATCTAGGGATTTTCTGATTCGTACACTTTGTGCTGATGCTGACCGGTGGTGATACTGGTACTGATGCTAGTGTCGGTGTTGTGATGACGATGAGTTACGAGTTGGGATGTGACTCCGTCGAGTTGGGCTTATGTTCGATATCTGTGGTTCGGGAGTAGATCACGGATAGAGTTAAATTGGTGATGGACACGTGATTGATGTTCGAGTGTGTTGTTTCCAACCTGGTTAGGACTTCGGAATCGCGAGAGGTTGTGATTGAGGTGACGAGTGGAATGCGGGTTTTCCGCATTGGTATTGGGTATTCCGAAGTCATTAGGGTGACTTCTCAAGTTTTATCGTGGTAAATACGGTAGCTGATTGTTGGTTTCCACTAGTACACTGATCGTGTATTGGTTGGTGGACTCGGATTTGTTTTGGGTCATCAAGTGGAGTTGAGTATATCGAAGTTAGGTGACTGAGATTTCTCATTTTCTCCTTGGTGATAAACGGTGTTGGATTACATGGCATGGTGAGTGCAGCGAGTTTTGGTTGTATTCACTTAGGATGGATTTTGTTGTCATTATCTTGGATCATCCTTGATTTTCCTCGGTGGAATGACAAGGATCGATACGAGATAATTGGAGAGAACCCATAGTCTCGACGTTTCTCGTCGTTGACTGATCTGTTTAGATGTGGGAAATGGTTGAGGACTTTAGGCATCGTGGCGATCTCGATCGTGACGTTCATGGTCGGGTGACGTAGTGATGGATCTAGATCGTGATCTTGATGATCCAGATAGGTGGAGATTTTATCGCTCTTACTTGGATGTTTGAGTTGAGCATATTGGGACTGAACTTCTTTTCGAAGTGAATCCCATACGGTATATTACTCATACGAGTAAGTGTCCGACGAGGTCAGATTTGGTCAGCCTTAGATGTGTTGATTTTGGGCCTATGAAGTCAAACGAAGGTAATGTGTAATCGTTTGAAACATGTATCCGATAGGTTCGGATATAGTGCGTCTCGGTGGACGAGAACGAGATTTCGGGTTTTGGAATCGAATTTCTGGGTGACGATTCAGGATTTGGTTTTGGAACTTGAAAGTGAATTTATGGATTTGGCTTCAGAGTGGTTATTCCTCATACTAGTTTACGGAATGATGATTTCGGATTCGAATTTGGACATGATTATGGATATGAATTCTGGGTTTGGATTCGGGATTTCTTACGAAATTGTGGATTTGGATTTGGATTTGGAAATAGATGATGGGTTGGAGTTTCGATTTGTCTAATGCTAGATTGGACAAGTGAACTCCATAATTGAAACATGATTGGCTACGACCTTGATGGTTGTAGGCTGATTGATGGGTAGATGTACGTACTTTGTACGTTGTCCGGGGTACGATAATGGGCAGACTTGTGGTGGCTGGTGATGGTATATAGGTTATACCAGTGGTATGATGGTGAGCGTGTTGGTAGTCGGATTGGTTCTTATACCACTGGATTTGTCGAGGTCGTGAACTGGACATTGGATACTGTGCACTGGGTCACGGTATTTCTGATGGGTCTAGTTACACTCAGGTCGGGTGAAATGCTTGGTTGGTAAACGTATACTCAGGATGAGTGTGCTGGTCGTTAGTGTAACCACAAGTGGTCATAGTGTCAGTTTTCGATTGGAGACTATCAAGTAGTGACAGTTTGTCAGATGCTTCATTGTGGATCGATTAGTGAGGTCTGGTGACTCCTAGCGGGAGTAGACGTCGGGATAGTTTAGTGTTTGAGCAAGGAACTGTCTAGTTGTTTGTGTCAACGAATTGGTAGATCTGACAAGTGGTTAGCTCATAGGATGCACGGATTGCTCTGATACTGACAGGTGGTGTCAGTTTAGAATGTGTGATTACTGCCATTCGACGTGGTCGAGTGTAGTCGATGCGACGTGAGCGTTAGTGGTACGTCTGGTTGCAGACGAGTAAGTATTGTTCTGGTTAGTTGGTGTACGAGTGTACCCGAGTTGCGAGGTCGAAATTACTTTCCACGAGGTGGATGTGGAATCAAGATAGTTGGAGTTTCGAGAACGAAACCAATTAAGGAGGGAAGAACGGTTAGAATTTAGGTCGGTTGGAATTACGAGGATAAAATTAATTAAGGAGGGAAGGTTGTAATGACCTGTCCCAAATTCCTAGATTAGATTAGTGACTAATCACGATTAGTGAGGTTAATCGGCGATTAGTAGGGCGAAATCGGACGAACGATGGAAAATGATCGTTTTGTCCCTAGTCGTGGGTAAAACGTTGACTTTTCATTCTGGCGGTCAAATAGATTTTGACCAATGACCGTGACGTATTTCGTGATGTTACGAGTTCATAGACAGGTGGCACGTTCAATTCCGACATTCGAGGAGGAAGTTATGACGTTTGGAAGTTTAGGGGCATTTTGGTGATTATGGTTAAAAGGAGGTAAATGTTGAATTTTTGACCGGGAGGTCCGATGGCCGAGGGCCGAAGACCGTTACGTAGATAGGGACGATACGAATCCATAGGCAGGCGGCATGCTGAAATCGGACTTCGAACGGGAGAGTTATAGGTCACGGAAGATCGATTTCATTATACACGTACTTCGAGACATTGATGATTTGGAAATATCTGATTGGGCAGATACTTTCAGTGGGTCCCATGGATGAGTGACAAGTGTCACTCATCCCATTGGCTAAAATCCCTAAAAAGGGGATCTAACTAATTAAATATTATTATATCTATTATTTTTTAATTAATCTCCCCCAACACTAAATCCTAGCCATCCATTCTATTTTAATCTTTCAATCCTCACCATCAATCCTCTCTTCTCTCATCTGATCACATCACCTTCTTCTCTCTTCTCTTCCACGACACCATCACCATTTTCATTTCATTTTCCTTCATTTTTCTTCAATCCCGAAACCACACCACCACACCTCACCATCATTCATCCTGTGAGCTCAAGTCTAATCGTGTGTGAGTGAGGGCAGGACTAAGATGAGAGGGCAGTGACGGCCAGCCACGGTGTCGGCTCACGGCGGGGAAACCCGAAACCTTAGGTAAGTATTCAAAAATCCAAGTTTCGGTTTTGTTGGTTTTTGTTCGGTTCTAAGGATCTTGTTATGTTCCTGGGGACCCTAGAAGAGGAATGGGATCATTTTTGAAGGTTAAAACGGCCGGGAATGGCCGTGAACGGCGGAGGAAAATCGAACAACCATTGTTGAACTTGGAAGGTACGGGTTTTACGGTTTTTGCTCCGTTTTAATGGCCTAAAAGATAAGAAATAGGATTAGGAGTAAATTAGAATCAAAATAGGTTGAAATGAGATTGAAAATGGAAGGTTTGAAGGTTGAACCGGTCGAGCCGGTCCGGTCCAGTTCGAACCAGTCGAACCCGGTTCTACCAAGGAAGGAGATGATGAATAGTGCCCCGTGCATGGGCTCACGCGCAGGGGCTATTTAGGGCGTGTGGGGGTGCGTGGTAGGTCCAACGGGAAAGTGTTCAACACGCGAAATCTTCTATTTGATGTAACGAACATTTTGGAACTGGTTTCGTGTCGATCGGACATCGTCTCGATAATGTTCGGGGCATTAGAAGGTTTAGGTTCGGAATTTAAAATAGTTAAAAATTCTGAAAATTACGGGGCTTTAGTGGGAGGTTATTTAAGTAGTCAGTAACCTTCTATTACGATTCGAACAGGTTCGGGAGTCCCGGTGACGGTGATTGGCTGGGGAGAGCCGTATGGCGGTAGCTCGGACGGTTTGTGAGTGGACCTTGGTTTTCTAAATTGGTGCAAGCAATAAATGTTTATTATATGTTTTATACATGTTTGGTAATGCCATGGGTGCATTAGGTTGTGGTTACGTATAAGCACGTATTTCGAGGTTTCGGCCTTATACGGTGCTTATATGGGTCTGTATTTCTTTATTGGTTTTAATGAAAAGGTTTTGGATTTCTAAAAGGATAAACTCGGGTATGAGACCCATTTGGTTTGGTCTCGGGCATATGACGCTATGGATGACCTACGGGTCCGAGTCGTGGTCGCGGCAGGTGCTTGGTGCATGGCGACGGACGACGTGACGCTCGCCTCCGGATTGGGATGTGTTCCTTCTGGAGAGGTCACGATGCACGATTCGTGGTCAGGTAGCCAATGGAGGCTCGACTACGGAGTGCTGACGGTTCAGGATAACGATCGGTGATGAGTGCACAATGATCTTGTGGTGGCCGCGTCGGTTGATTCGTTCACAGCGACATACCAGGATTGAGGGCAGTCCTGGATGGATGGTTGCATGCATCACTACGATCGGAGTCGTGACTGACCCTTTGATATCGGGCAGGATGCCCAGCTGATGTCATATGTTCGGGCACGAGACCTAGTTACTTTACGGTTATGATTGCAGGTCAGGGACCCTACATCGATTTCCAGGTTCATGACGGTTTATGGGAACCGACATGAACCCTTGTTATGTTATGGTGGTACATGACGGTTTATGGGAACCGTGCATGGAGGATTATATATATATATATATGAATGAAATGGATGTTACGGATCATGGCGGTTCAGCGGAACTGGGCATGTGTGACGACCCGTCCCGAATTAACGGGATTAATTAAGGATTAATGACGGATTAGCAAGGCTAATTGGAGATTAGACGAGGATTAGAGGACGTTCGGGCGAAATGACGATTTTACCCCAAGAATGGGCGAATCGTTGACTTTTCGTGACGTCACAAGTTCATAGACAGGTGGCATGCTCGATTCCGACATCCGAGGAAAAAGTTATGACGTTCGGAAGTTCAAGGGCATTTTAGTAATTTAGGCCAAAAGTTGACGTTTTGGCCTAGAGGTCCAATGGCCGAGGGCCGAAGACCGTTGCGTAGATCGGGACGATACTAATCCGTAGACAGGCGGCACGTCGAATTCAGACGTTCGACGGTGAAGTTACGGTTCACGGAAGTACGAAAGTACTATTCATAATAGCGCATTTTTCGAGGCAAGTGAAATTAGGTGGGGTCCAGGGATTTGTCAGTGGCCCAATGGATGAGTGGCAAGTGTCACTCATCCACTGGCCATTCAGTTTCCTTCATGTATTTCACCCTTCATCTTCATCGATCATTTTTCTTCCTTCATTCCAAACAAACCCGATCTCACCCTACCCCTTAAACCAATCCAAACCTTCCCTTGATCATGACTGAGAGGCCAGGGAGTGAGGAGAGGATGTGTGGATGTTGGTGGCCGGCCAAGGCACGCCGCCGTGGACGGTGGAGCCATGAACCGAGAAGATTTCACGGTTAGGCCCAATTTCCCTTTTAATTCAATTTGTGCATTATAGGTTGTATTGAATGATTAGGAAATGGTTTTTAGGTTGTTAGGAAGGTATTAAAAAGGTTTTGGGTGGTGGTAGGGGCTGATCAGCCGTGAGGGTGGCTGGGAAAAACTTGAACCGTGTGGTTCAAAATCAAACTATGGGTTTTAGGTGTTTTTAGATGCGTTTAAGGATTGGAATGGATAGAAAACATGAAAATAGGAAGAAAGGAATCAAATAGGAAGAAGTAGGATGAAAAATAGGGAGTCTAAAGCCGTGAACCGGTCACGCCGGTCCAACTAGACCGGCCAAACCAGGTGAACCGGTCGGCTGAAGCTCAGTGGTGCAGGAATAGTGCTGGCACGTGAGGCCCACGTGCAGTCCCGACTTGGGGCGCGTACGGGTTCGTGAGCCCTTCTTTGGGGGTGGTTCCAACACATAAAATCATCTATTTGATGTAACGAACATTTTGGGACTGGTTTCGTGTCAATCGGACATCGTTTCGATATAGTTCGGGACGTCCGAAGGTTTAGGTTCGCGTTTAAAAATAGTTAGAAAATTGGGAAAATTATGGGACTTCAATGAGGGGTTAATGTGGCTGTTAGTAATCCTCTAAATGAATTTGGACAGGTTAGGGAATCCCAGAGGCGACGATTGACCCGGGAGACGATTATGACACGCGTATCGAGGCGCGGCTTCAGACAGTCTGTGAATGGACCTTTCTTTCGAAATTGATGCATGCATAAATGTTTTATAATTGTTTTAATATATGTTTTGTGATGCCATGAATGCATTTGTTTGTGGTAGCTTAGGATCGACATAATTGCACGTATTTTGAGGTTTTCGGCTTTATGTCGTACCTTTGCGTACCATGTTTTCAACGAGGGTTTGATGACTGGATTTCGGATTTAGAAACATGAACTCGGGCATGAGACCCAATTGATTTACAAACTCTCGGACTTGGAGTCCATTTGATTTGACGAGGAATTGAACCTAGGGTCCATTTGAGCCATACGATCGGACCGAGGGTCCAGTTGGTTTATGATTCGGGTTTGAGGCCCAGTCAGTGGTACTATTGGGCTTGATGCCCCGTTGATTTATGATATCAGGCCTGAGACCCATTTAGTTGAGATATCGGGCTTAAGGCCCAGTTGGTTGTGAAATCGGACGTGAGGTCCTATTAGTTTATGGTTTCGGGCTTAGGGCCCAGTTAGTTGTGATATCGGGCTTGAGTCCCAGTTCAGTTTGTAGAAATGAGAATTCGGGCATGAGACCCAGTTGAAGTGTGGATTTAGGCCGAGGCCTGTGAAAGTGAATTGAATCGGATTCAAGGAATCCTGTTGAAATGAATCGGGCAGGAGACCCAATTGAAAAGTGATTTGAGAAAGAAAGAAAAGAGTATTTGAAAATGTATATGAAACCCTCCATATTGATTATATGGTCTCCTCCAGCGTCGACCTAGAGAGTCACGATCCACAGACCAGAATGGGTATCCCCATAGGGATCCCGTTCCAAGAGTGGTGGTTACTTATTATGATGTGGTCCCGGACCAGATTCCGGAGAGATTGTGGACTAGATCCAGAGAGAGAGCTCGGACTAGATCCGGAGATTGAGCCTCCCAGATGGAGATTCCTGGCAGAAGACTCGGAATGAGACCCCGAGTAGTGTGCACACTAGATAGATTGATGTCATAGTGACTATATAGGGGTTGTGTCCCTAGGGGCTGTGTGCCCCGAGTTGGAATCTTCTCCGGAAATTCCTAGGATGGGTTATACGTACGAGTACGTATGAGGTTTTACAGAAAATGATTTGGGGGCGGAGACCCCGTGTTCCGTGTTTTATGATTTAGAAAGTGATTTGGGGCAGAGACCCCGTATTCGATGTTTTGCGAATGGTTTTGGGCTGAGACCCACGTGACGTGATTTGGGATGAGTCCCTATTGATTTGATTTCTGTATTCCATGTTTTAAGTTGTGATTTCGGGTCGGGGACCCAAATGGATTTATGGTTCATGACGGTTTATGGGAATCGGGCATGAACCCTTGAATGATTTTGAGATTATGTTTGATAAATGAAATGGTTTTATGAACGTTTTGATAAACGGTTTTTTAATGCATGCATATGCTTTTATTGAAGGGCATAAATGTCTTTAAGAGAAAGAGTTTTTAAATGAAATGTTTATTTTTGTCCACTCACAATTTTCGTGTTTTAATGCCCTTCAGGTTGATCGCGGATACCGGCTGTAGCAGAGACGAGACATCACTCCCCTCCTCCTACGATCTTGATGCACTCTGATAGCCCGGGGAGGGCAGAGATGGAATTTTCCCTGGTCTGACTCGTGGTGTCAGACTGGATCAGGCGGGTCCCACGTTAATCCCGGGGGATTTGGGACCGGTCCTGACAGCATGAATGTTATGTTATGTATATATATGTTCATATACCTTCCTTTACTTCTATTATCTCCTCCGGGGAGGGTCGTTGGCCTGGGTGGTCCTCGGAGTAGTCACGGAGCACCGACTGAGTGGAGTCACCCCCCAGTTGGGTTCCTTACTCTTAGGAAGGCTATGGTTACTATAACCTCGGGTAGGGTCAGTGGTTTGCGGACATTGACCTTGACTTTGAGAAGACTCGGATTGAGACCAGGGTAGCATGCGCGTAGCTTTGGAAACCGTGACATGATTGGTTGTGTGAATGATAAGTATATATGATATATGATTATGGATTATGATATGTGATATGTGGTGTGCATAGGTTTTGAGGAGTGGCTCGTGTACTTGGTTTACTTCTGATTTGGGCTGAGTCCCTTATGGATTTGTGCAGTGACCCGTATGGTCGTTTTCATTATGGTTTTGGGCTTAGTTCCCACATGTGGTTCATTTTGTTAAAAGGTTTTCGAATGAATGCATGCTTTTTAGTGAAGGGTACAAATGTCTTTCGATAAATTTTTTTTATAAACTCTTGTTTTGTCCACTCACAGCTTTTAATGTTTTGACTGCCCTTGAGGTTGAAAGCGGATGTGGACTGTAGATGAGACCGAGATATCACATACCTCCTCCGGATCCTGGCGTACTCTGATAGCCCGGGAGGGCAAAGGTCGGAAATATCCCTTGTCTGACACTCCGTGTCAGACAGGAGCAGGGTCATCCCGCGTTAATCCCGGGGGGATTGGGATGGGTCCTGTCAGCCTACACCTGTCCAAACACATCCAAAGGTCGCTAATGGATTCTACTAGTTCAAACATAAGACCCTAGAATAGTACCGACCCGGGAAAGCCGCCCAAACACTCTTTCCGAGGCATTAAACCCAATTTTGACCAACCTAACGATCTCTGATCAACACGAAACCACCACCATTGAATTTGTATAGTCGAAACCTTGAAAATAGCTTCCAAAACCTTATCTAATCCTTCCTAACAACCTAATAAACATCCTTTAATCGTCCAAAAATATCCATAACGTCAAAATAAAAATAAAGGGAAATTTGGGTCTAATAGGGTAAGCGGTTGTTTCCTCCGCCATCCACGGCGGCGTTGTCTTTGCTCAGCCACCACCAACACGCCTGAGCCTCACTCGCTGGGCTTCACATATGATCATATGGTGGAAGGGTTTTGGATTGGGGTCGAGATGGTGATGATGATGTCATCGATGACATCATCATGTCAGGGTTGACATGTCAGACTAACGGGTGTCAGTGATGACGTCACTACTGACGACTGCGTTGACTTTGCTGATGTCAGCATTGACTTTGCTGACATCATCGTTGACTTTTTGGTCAATGTTGACCAGCCACGTTACAAATCCAATGGTGGTAGTTTCGAGTCGATTGGAGATCGTTAGGTTGGTCAAATTGAGGTTCAAAGCCTATGGAAGCGTGTCTAGGACACGTTGACTTTTCCTGAAATGTTGGGGTCTTGATATGGACTTGTCTAGGTTGGTAGTAACCTTTGAGTATGTTTTGGATAGGTCTGGAAGTAATGAACCGTCCCAAATTCTTGGGATTAACTAAGAATTAATTATAGATTAGCAGGACTAATCGGGGATTAGTCGAGGATTATCAAACTTCAGGGTGAAATTACAATTTTACCCTTGAACGAGGGTAAAAAGTTGACTTTTGACCAGAGAGGTTTGATACACGAGGACCGAGGACCGTTACGCAGATCGAGTCGATACGAGTCCGTAGACAGGTGGCACGTCGAAATCAGACATTCGACGGGAAAGGTACGGTTCACGGAAGGTCCGAGGCACTATTGCATGTTTTACAAAACGGGTGAACTTTTGTCTTGAATGGGCCCCAGGTATTTTGAACTGGCCCAATGGATCAGTGACATGTGTCACTCATCCATTGCCCACAAACATACATTCATGCACCCTTTATCCTCTTCTGTTTCATTCCCCCTAACCCGAGAATACACAAAGCCCAACCCCATTTCTCCCTTCCCCTGTGATACTTGAGTGAGTTTGGCAGGTTGACTGAGAGACAAAGAGGAGCTGATGAGCTAGGGGACGGCAAGGAGGCGGTAGGACCACCATGGATGGCGGAGGAAGGTAAACCCGAACTCCCCCTTTTAGATTTCAAATTTCGAATTTGGGCTGTGGACGTGTAGGATGTTTTCTGATGATTAGGTTGTGTTTAGGGGGTTGGTATGATGATTTGGGATGGTTATGGAAGGGTGAGAGAGTGTTTGAGCAGCCCAGACTAGGAACTAGAAAATTTGGGTCGTGAAGGGTGCATTGAAAAAATGAGTTCTAGGCGGTTTTCCTAGGTTTTGATCACATAGATAGGTTGTAAATGATGGCACAAAGAGATTGGAATTAGTGACAGGACCCGCCCCGATCCTCTCTGGAACCATATGGGGACGTGCCCTGCTCCCGTCTGACACCCAATAATTCATACCAATTTTGACCTCAAAACCTCAAATGCATAAATAATCAAATTAAAGTCATACAACAAATCCGAATTAAACAGATGTCAGACAAGGGATGAAATCCAAAATTACAAGTTTGCGAGCACGACTCTAAAGTAAACCTGCGGGTACACCACCCAACAGGGGTTCAGGTACGCAGAAGTAGATCTATGCCTCAGCCTCAGGTTCCTCCTCTACGTCAGTATCACGACCTGGAGGGGTTACCAAAAACATTAAGGGTGAGTGGACCGAAACTCAAGTTTATAAAATCGTTTGATAAGTAAAACATATAATTTACCCCTCCTTTTTCCAAACATGCATGCAGCATCATTTAAAATCATAAATAATATAATATGAATCATAAGGCATGTAATTAAACCATAACCATAATTTTAGCCACTGCACTATACACTCCAATCCGACATCCCTGATGTCTGACGTCCTTGACGTCCAATAAGGTCACAATCACAAGGCTACACGTGCCACTCGGGTCTCAATTCCGAGATCAATCCCCGAACCCTGTTCGGTTACAGCATCCCCGATGCTTAGCGTCGTAGACGCTGGACGTTCTAGACGTCCGTGACCTCTCCGGGGTACCTCATCCGGAGGAGACAATATAATATGGAAGGATCTATACAGTGGAGTACCAAATACATTTTATTGATATCCACATGCAAACATATATGTATACATAGGTAAAATCTGAACCGATCGTTACGTTTCATCAAACGGGTCTCATGCCCAAATACCGTGAAACGTGCCATAACCGAAATCTCAATATCATCAAAACCATTTATAGATTCCAGCATGTGAACATATAAGTAAATCAGAAAACATTTAAGCATGCAAGGGTTTAATGAAAACGGGCCAACTCACTGTACGATTCCGCTGCAAATCTGCGCGTACGGACCTGTACCGAGATTATCGTACAATTCCTGTCAGTTCAATTCACACGTAAGGGTCACTACAAGTCCTTAATATTTATTCAAAAGAAAGTTCGAAACAGAAGTCGGTTCGGGGAAACCGTCAACACGTTTCCCGAGGAAACCGACCCTAACCTGACCCTTCAAACTATCTCAGATCAACATGGTTAATTCACCACAAATGTTCAGAATGATGAGAGGAATAAAAGTCATGTTGATCGTGATCGGAGATAAGCCCCAACGCGCCCTCACGCGCCGCCCAAAGTGGCTGCGCGTGAAAGTCACGCGCCTGACACTGTAGCTACAGTGTCAGCACCTTCACCCATTTGTCTGTAATTCGGGCCTGCCACCCGCGGCTTGACCCGGTTAATTACCCGTCAATTCCTACTTGATTTCAATCCAATTTGATCCTAACATGTTATTTAAACATCTAATTTAAGTTCTGAGTTATTAATTATCCAAAACTAATCCTTAAACGGCCCCTCGACCCGTGATCATCCAAACGGGTCAATCACCAGAACTCACTGGTTTCAAACCCATTGTCCAATTAACTTCACAGGAAGTATAACAGGATCAAAACGAACCAAAATGAACAATCAATTGTGTCTGAAAGTACCTGAAGGTCGTTGTCCCAAGCTCTGCGATTTCCCATAAAACAGCAGTCACCGTCCCAGCTCAGCCGTGGCTGATGGCCTTCGATTTCGATGCGGTTGAGTTCCAAACACTCCCAGAAGACTAAACCAGGCCTTGGTTTGGTCCAACAGTCACCAGAAATCAAAACCCGATTTTCCCTCCAATTTTTCCAGAAATGGCTTCTCTGTTTTTGCTCACCCGTTCTCAGTTATCTCTGCATCAGAGTGATGCTCACTCATGTCCTAATCAGTTTTAAACAAATTCAAGCCGTCCCAGAGGCTCGTGGGTGACCAATTTGTCCACTGAAATTTGTCCCCCGAAAGCTTCGAATTTTAATTAATCAATTGATCGTGTAGCTGGAAGAATCAGACCACGTTTGATGCTTCAAAAAGGTTTAAACAATCAATACTTTCCAACCCACACTCACCAGTAAACAAATCGCACTCAGAGCCACCGCACATGGTGGTGCCGCCCATGACCCCCGCGGTTTGTTACAGTAACCAGGGCAAAAAGATCAAAATGGCCCTGGTTCAAATAATTACCAAACTGCCCTTCACTTTCTAGACCCGTAACTCAGCCATACGAAGTCCGATTTCGGCGTGCCGCCTGTCTACGGACTCAGGACGTCCAGACCTACGTATCGGTCCTGGAGTCGTGTGAAAATTAATTGTTAAACGAAAAGTCAACATTTTCGCCCTAACCATCACAATTACGGTAATGCCCCTGAACTTCCGATAGTCATAACTTTTTCCCTGATCGTCCGAAATGGACGTGCCACCTCTATGAACTCGTGACGTCCCGAACTACGTCACGGTCATTGATCAAGGTCCCTTTGACCCACCAATCAAAAAGTCAACAATTTGGCCATACCATTAACAAGGGTAAAAACGTCAATTGATGCATTAAATTACAATATTAAAGTCCTCGAATGTCCGGGGTGTTACAATTAGAAGGACTGAAAACGGGTTGAAAAAGAGGGAGAAAATTTCCTGAACCAATCACGCCGGTTCAGTTGGACCGGCTGACTAATTGGACCGGTCTGGATCTGTTCTGTGTGAGGAAGATGACAACTGTACAGTGGCACGTGGCTCCCACGCGCAGGGTCTTTTGGCGGTGCGTGGGGCACTATTTGGGGATGAGGTCAAAACATGAAATCATCCTTTCGATGTAACAAAATTTTGGGATAAGTTTCGAGTCGATCAGACACTATTTCGGGGTAGTTCTGAGTGTCCGAAGGTTTAGGGTTTATTTTAAATACATTTAAAAATCCCAAAAATTTGGGGGATTCAATGTTAGTCTATTTTAGGTAGTTAGTGACCTTCGGGTATGGTTTGGACATGTCCGGAGGTTCCGGTGATGATGATTTGGCTGGGAAGGCTTATTGCACGCGTATCAAGGCGGCAGCTAGGACGGTCTATGAGTGGACCTTGATTTCTAAATTGATGCATGCATAACTGTTTTATATGTTTTAAATACATGCTTTGTATGCATTGAGTGCATATGCGGTGATGTCTTGGTAATTTCCGTATTTGCACGTATTTCAAGGTTTACCTATTTGATTTACGAACTATCGGCCTTGGAGTCCATTTGATTTAATGAGGCATCGGGCCGGGGGCCTAGTCGGTTTACATGATCAGGCTTGGAGCCCAGTTGCGTTGTGACATGGAATTTCGGGCAGAGCCCCTTGAATTTGGAAATTGGATTTTTGAAAATGTTTTATGAAAGTTATACATCGGGTACAAGACCCATTTATGGATTTACGATGGTTTATGGAAAACCCGGGCATAGCCTTTTGAACAATTTTGAGATGAATTATGAAAAAATTTTCCATATATACCATCCTCATGAGTGGTTGCCCTCCAGAAGTTCCGTAGTATCCTGGAGTGGTTGGTTGTCTCCTCCAGACGTCTCGTAGTATCTTGGAGTAGTCACGGAGCATTTCCTGCGAGGAGTTATTACACGGAGCGACTGATCCGTATAGTGACTCAGGAGCAGGATTGCTAGAGGTTAAAACCACCCCCCAGGGACGGTCATTGATCTCTGGGTCATTGACCTGGGTGGACCCTGGGGAGACTTGGGATTGAGACCCTGAGTAGCACGCGTAGCTTGGAACCGTGACGGTATTGATTGTGACAGTGGTAATGATTGTGACATCTGGGATGTCAGGCATCAGAGATTCTGAAGATTGGATTTTGGCTGAGACCCACTTTATTTGATTTGGGCGAAGTCCCTACGGATTTGGTTTTGGGCTGAGTTCCTACAGGGTTTGATTGGTTTTGGGTTGAGTTCCTACATGATTAGTTTTGGGCTGAGTTCCCACATACTTTGGTTTATGTTTTGGGCTAAGGCCCTAATGATTTAATAAAGCAAATGGTTTGATTACTGGTTTTTGAATGCATGCATGCTTTTTAGTGAAGGGCATAAATGTTTTCTTTTCGTGAAATACATTTTATAAATTATTGGTTTCTTTCACTCACAGCTTTGAATGGTTTTTAATGCCCTTCAGGTTGATTGCAGATGCGGGCTGTAGTAGAGACCGAGTCATCACAATCCTCCTCTGATCTTGGCGCACTCTGCAAGCCCGAATGGGCTGAGGTTGCGAATTATCCCTTGTTTGATACTTCGTGTCAGACAGGAGCATGACACATCCCGCATTAATCCAAGGGGGATTTGGGATGGGTCGTGTCACTAGATGACCTGGAGAGGTCAGATTAGCCTGGAGAGGCTTATGGCACGCGTATCAAGGCACAATTTGGACGGTCTATGAGTGGATTTTGTTTTATGAATACGATACATGCATAAATGTTTTATATGTGTTTATGAACATGTTTTGAGATTCCATGAGTGCATGGGATTTTAATATGAATTGTTTGGCATTTTCGAAGGAAAATGCATATTGGCACGTGGTTCGAGATTTATGTTTTATAAGATGTTTGGGCTTCGACCGAGTGTACTACATGCTTTTTTTTTTTGTGTGATTACGAGGTTTCACAGAGAGGTGTGAAGCTGAGGAACTGATTTACGATTTTGGAGGATTTCACGGGGATGCGTGAAATCAAAATTGAAGCATGAGTCCTAGTTGAACTGTGATTTGAATGCGTTTTGGAAATTAGAACTAGTTTTCAGCTTTGGAAATATCTTTCGGGCGTATGATCCAGTTGATTTGAGGTTTGACTTAGAGTACAATCAAACGTGAGATAAGTTAGCAGAGACCCAGTTATGAGTTTTATGTAAGGTATTTCGGGCAAGAGACCCAGTTGTGGATTTGATAGGATTCGAGGAATCCGGGGATATGAAGTGTTGTAGGACACTGGTTTTCAGACTGTGACCCAATTGGTGATGTTTCGTGTTTGAGGCCCTATGGATGATGGATTCTGGTGAGTCTCGGATGATATGATGCTCGCCTCTAGACTGCAAATGTGTTCCTTTTGGAGAGGTCATGATGCACTGCCTGTTGTCGAACAGCCATGGGATGCAATGACCAAGGGTGGCTCGACATAGGATTGCTGATGTTAGTCTCTAAGATCGATCGGCAATGTGTTCGCAATGATCTATAGAGGGTCGCGGCGAGTGATGTGTTCACGGCGTCATGCTAAGATTGTGAGCAGTCCTGAGCTATTTACACATGTGCTAGGTTGAGAATTGTGGCTAACATTGGGATGTGTTCCCACGTGTTCTATGATTTGGGCTGAGGTTTCGTTTTGGTTTTCCTTGATTTTGATTTTGGGCTGAGACCCTACTGAGATTATGGCTTCGATTATGAAGCATTTTTCACTGTGTTTTGATTTGGGAAAAAATACGTCTTTCTTTCGAGAAAGTATTTGAAATAATTGTTTTATGATGCATGCATACTTTTACGTGAAGGGTAAAAATGTTATTTTGGAAACTGTTTTCCAACTGTTTATTTTTTTCCACTCACAAGTTTTATGGTTTTAATACCCTTCAGGTTGGTAGAGGATGTAGGTTGTAGCAGAGATCAAGACATCACATGCCACTGCCGATCTTGGTATACTCTGATGGACCCCGAGTGGGAGACAAGTTTATCCCTAGTCTAACACACAGTGTCATATGGGAGCAGGCACGCCCCACGATAATCCAGGGGGATTGGGACGGGTCTTGTCAAGTTGGTATCAAAGCATGAGTTGATCTAAGAGTGACGCGCATGTGCTCGATGTGATGTCTCTGCAATGGTAACAAGCCGTCATCGACTTGATAGTTAGGGTAAGAGTATGAGGATTTAGTGGAATCGAACCCTGGTTAAGTCATGTTTGGCACGTGGTACGATGGTTTAGGGTTTGATCAGTATCAGATGCCGTGTTTTGGTGAGGTTTGATCCCGAGTAGGATCATTTTGCGTGTGAATCCAATGGCTTTGAGTCGTAGTTTTACTAGTGGATGGGACCTAGTCGACCAGTTGTCCCAGTATGATGTCCTTGAAAGTCTAGATCGTTGAGCGGTCATGTCAGATTGAGGATTGAGTCAAGTGGTATCAATGGAGGTCGTGGACGATGTAACGCCCCGGACGTTCTGGAAATGTAATATTATAAAATATTGAATAAAATGACGTTTTTACCCCTGTGATTTGTGTGGTCAATTTGTTGACTTTTTGATTGGGAGGTCGAACGGACGTTGAGCGATGACCGTGACGTAGTTCGAGACGTCACGAGTTCATAGACAGGTGGCACTTTCGAATCGGACGAACAGGGTGAAAGTTATGATGTTCGGAAGTTCAGGGGCATTATCGTAATTGGACGTTATTAAGGGGAAAAGTTGACTTTTTGTTTGACAATTGATATTCATTTGACTCGAAGACCGTTATGTTCGTCTCGACGCCCTGAGTACAACGACAGGCGGAACGCGCGAAACGGACGTCGGATGACCGAGTTACGGGTCACGGAAGTTGGAGGGCATTTTGGTAATTTTTGCCCTGGGGGCATTTTGGTAATTTCCGCATGGGGTACTGTTCACCACCGTGGAAAACAGAGCAGCGGCCGTGGGTCTTGTGCGTTCAATTGTTTAAGGTTTAGTGGAAGGCTCAGGGCTTTGTTTAAGTTGTTTGAGGTAGTGGAAGCAGGGTGGAGTGGCTCAGGTGCACGACTGAACTGAGTGCAGGGCACGGGTGAGCTCGAATTGGCCATGGTTTCTGTGTGCGTGGGAAACATTTTCAGAAAAATCTCAGACGGTTTCCCACGTGTTGCTGGCCGCTTTGATCTATTACCTGGTCGCCTTTGAGTCTGGGAACTCATTTGGGATCATGCTGCTGAGGAGTGACTGAGAGAGATTGAGAGAAACAGTGAGAAATCAGTTTCGGGTTTTTGGGGGGAAATCTCAGAATTCAGTTTCTACTGGTTTAGGGATCACACTAGACACACTGAGAGTTTTCTGGGAGCAGCAGCAGCATAACCGTGCACGAAATCAAGCAAATTGAGCAAGGATTGCTCAGGAACCCAGGTACCAGTTCAGAGAAGAACCAGTTGGAGGGAAAAATTTGAATTCGATTTCTGAGGCTTGTTGATCGAAACCAAGGGCCATTCTAGTCTTCTGGGAGCAAGAGGGAACCAACCACGTCGAATTCGAAGGACGACACTCACGAATTGGCGAAGAACGGAGCTCCCTGGTTCTGAGAATTTTCAAGCTTGAGGTCGACGACTTCCAGGTAACGGCGAGTCCAATTGATTGTACCCTTGTGTTCGTCTAAGTTTCCTTATGCTACTGGTGAAACTAATTTGGAAATGGAGTTAGTTTGGGTGAGTTCTGGGTGACGACCCGTTCGTCTGTTCAAGTCTGGGTTGAATCAATTTAGGGACAGTCAAGGTTAATAATTAGTGCAGACCTGAAATTAATAGGTTAGAGAAGATAATAGGATTGAAAATGGGAGGAATTGTTTGAGAATTGAGCTTGAACTGGTCGGGTTGTGTCGCGGGTGACAGGCTCGTTTATCAGGCTATCCGAGTAGGAACGATGACACTGTAGCTTGGCGCGTGGCCTTCACGCGCAACCACTTTGGGTGGCGCGTGACGACGCGTGCGATGTGATCTCCGATCACGGTCAACTTGGAAATTGTCCCTTTCAGTCTAATTAACATTTTCCCTTTAGGATTCGAGTTGTTCGGGAGTCGTTCGGGATAATCTCGGGAGCCCGGAAGTTTAGGTCCTTAAGGTTTATTTCGCCGAAAAATCCGGGAAATTGGGGAAAAATCATACGAGCTATTTGAGGATGTTTGTAACCTTTCTTGTACATTTTTACAGACCCGGACACTTCCGAAGCTACGGAGGAGCGCGCGGGACGCGATTGACGCGTCCTAAAACCGTGAGTGGACCTTTTGATTTCTAAATTGGGCATGCATGACTATTTTGCTTATTTATCTCATGGTTTTACCTATGATTTTATGATGGTCATATGATATATCGGTTTTACATGTTTCCACGTTTTTCGAGATATTTATCGTATTTCACGCATTTCGAGATTACGGTTTTCTTGCTTATGCATGCGTGATGATTTTGATGAAGTACCTGGATATGAATATGCATGTTTCGGATTTATGATGTTTGATCACATTGTGAAGTAATTTTTGGAAATTGCATGTGTTGGAATTTGCATGTGAATTCGGACATAAGTCCTGTTATGATGAGAAATGTTTTCGGAATAATGTTGGACAACGGTTTGTGATGAATCCTGGTTTATTGTGTTTAAAAACGGTTTTGGGTTTAAAGACCCGGTTAATGGTTGGATCTGGTTTTGGGTTTAAAGACCCGGTATGTTGGTGACGGGGGCGGGCCCGAAAATTGGGTTTAAAGACCCGAATTGAGTTTAAAGACTCGTGAGTTTAAAGACTCGATTATTATGATACCCCCGAGGCCTATTAATCATGTTTTGAGTTTAAAGACTCGTTGATATCCCGGGAAGGCCTAATATTGAGTTTAAAGACTCGGATGGATCCAACGGCATAATTGTGGTTATTGATTCACGTTTTATTTGATTTGTGCAATTAACGTTCAAAATGACAGTTTCTGAAACCTGGCATTATTAAATGGTTTTTACATGAATTATGGCGATCCTTTGTAACGTTTTCATGGGTTTCAGAAAAAGAGTTTTCAAAAGTTAATATGCAAATTTTGAGTATTTGGTTATGCATGCGTGTTACAAAACTGGATGGCGAACCCGATTTCGGAAAAACTGTTTTTCCTGTAAAACTTATGTTTCGGTCCACTCACACTTGTTGTTTTAAATTCCCTCCAGGTCATGGTACAAGTGCGGGGGCAAGCGCCGAGGCAGAGGCGGAGGCATAAAGTATTCCGTTGCGGAGTAGTTAGTTCACAGAGTAGGACTTGTTTCTTTAACTTGTTTTGTAATATTGCTCTGTGAAACTGTGGACTTGACGTCCAGTCGGTTGTATTTGTTTAATCTCCCTGGTCTGACAATGGGTGTGTTGTAATATTAATTAGTTTTCCGGTCTTTTGGATTCGATTGTCATACGGGAGTAGGATGCTTCCCGATTATCGAGGCGATAATCAGGGTGGGTCCTGTCAGACGACCCTAGTTGAGATTGTTGGGAATAGAAGCGTTGGATCCCATTTGGTGTGAGATTCCATGTTTCAGTGCTTCGAATCCCAGAGGGATGTCGACTAGTAGGGGATGCCACGGTATAGATGTTATGTGGTGTAGTATGGCATGTCGTGATTATGGCATGCCGTGGTTGAGTAGTACCTAACACTGCGTAGGAAGTGCCAAGTTTTGGTGGGCCCAGCGGCAGGATAAGTTCCTCGGATTATGGTTATTGGTTGGTTGGATATTAGTATCGGAGTATAATGACTTTCGGAGTCGAGAGCGATGAATCAGTCAGGATGGACGTGCTGCAGTGAGCAGCTGGGTTAGTGATAATCTTAGTGGGTGATTGATTCGACAAGTTACCAGGAGTGTGGTACTTGTGGACTGGACCCTGAGGTGGGCCAGTTAGTGGTTATTACGTGTTGAGCGGTTGGTACCGGCGGTGAGTTGACCGAACAGGTGCGGAGTCTCGATAACGGAGTATTTTTGGAATTGGTCAGCACGTGGTTGTGACAGATGCTGCTTTCGATAGACGTGGGCGAGTCTTATCGATTTGAATAAGCTCAGATTATAGTGACGCCTGAGATGATGGAGATTCGCTAGTCGTGACTATGGTACAGAGGGGTGTGAGTGTCACTCAGTGCGAGCAGTGATTTTTGGATTCGACTCGGTTACGACTGACTGCGATCACAGAAGGAGGTGTTAAGTTTCGGGTATTGGTGAGTGTGCCGCATTATCTCAGTGGAGGTGACTGAGATGAGTGGGAGATGGCAAAGTTTAGTTGAGTGGAATCCATTAGTGATCGGATAGTTCTGAATGACACTGAGTGTGTCTTAGTGATGTGATGCCAGTGAGGGCTTGGATTGTGACCGAGATGGTAGATGTGCCCTAGGGTGGTAAACAGGTGAGATCGGTGGGCACTAAACGGGACAGAGAGGATCCCGAGTGGCTCAGTTCGAGTCATGGGGTATACCTAGATTAGTGACAGGTACCCTAGCCCGTTGTGGACGGATGACGTGAGTGTTCGGTGCTGGAAATTGATCCCATAAGGGTTGGGACGTGCAAACCAGTATGCCGATGGAGATGGTGATAGAAGTATTTAGTTTGGAGAAAATTATTAAGCATTATAGTAATTATTAGAGAATACTCTGAGTAGGAGGAGGTAATTTCTCTTTTTCCGTTTGGTTGGTCAGAGTTCGGGCTTGGCTGTCAATAGGACTGTGAGACGTAAGATTTCACAGCGGGATCTCAGATAAGGTGGACTGGATGGAATCCAGTAGTGGTTGGAATCCAGTAGTTGTTGACATGTGTTTAGACTCTCCCCAATAGTATTTGAGAGGGCAGATGTGATGGAGATAATCAAGTGGTGATTGTACTGTTTACGGTGACACATCAGTGGATGTTGTTTGAGTGAGTTGAGGACTTGGAAGCATACCTAAGTCGATTCCAACATGGTTGGAATTTCGGAATCATGAGAGGTTATGATTGAGACAAGGAGAAGAGTGCTTGATTTCGCATTGGCAATGGGTATTCCAAAGTCGGTGAAGGAGACTTCTCATTTTCTGCTCTTTAGTAGATGGTGTTTGGTGCAGCAGGATGACATATGACAAATTTTGATGTCATCATCTTGGATCATCCATGATTCTTCCCTACGTGGGATGAAAAGGGGTGATATGATAGTCAAAGGGTTCAAAGATGGTGTAAGAGCCGAACACCTAGGTTGTGAGTCAAATTTGAATGATTTGAAGAGCAGATGGTACTTAGCGTCGTCGGATGGTACTTAGCGTCGCCGGATGTGACGAGCGAGTATCCGAGGTAATGGACCCATGTTGGTATTATGGGTCATGTTACATTGGTTGAGAGAGCTAATAGAGACCAACAAGGGTCAAGGTTATGAGGATGGTGGATCCTAGGGGGATCGATTCGTGTGGTGACGATCAAGATGATCGAGGTGATTGAGATGATTGTGGTGACCGTGAGTCGAGTAAACCGATGTCTAGTCGATATTAGGGAGAATCGTATGATATGACAGTTGAAGAATCTTGTGGAATATTTGGTGAGATGACAAGACAGAGGTTGGATATGTGAAAGAGTACTGATCTGTCTTAGATTGGTGGATGAGTATGTCTGGATATGTGAATAAGTGAGATGAAGACGATATGTGGGTATCGATCAGGAAGAGATGAATAGCTGATACCTCGAGATGGATATAAGGATAGAGATCGTAATGGATTGATGTTAGCCTTGTGACAGATGGTTGAGGTCCGCGCCTTATTGGAGTGGGAATTAGTATGTGGTTGGACGTTGTCGGTGTGTAGTCCTTGAGCAGGACGGGTAGTGCCTAGGTGATTGGTAAGATGTGGGTGCACCTGTGAGTAGTGCAAGTTGGACATTGGGATCGACCAGTTAACCGGTATGTTTGGGTTGAGAGTTACTAGAGAGGATGAATGTTTTGTCTAATGGATAGAGTCCTAGATGGACATGAGATGGTGATCGAATTATATCTGATGGAGTCAGTTCGACAAGGATTATAATCGGATGTGTTCTGACATATTGATATGTTGAGTCCAAGTCGAATACTGTGTGCTCGAGCCGAGTGGATTGAGAGGGTTCAGTGATTACGTGAGCCGAGAGCTCAGGGCCATGTGGGCTAGAGGAAACCTAGTGAATTTATATGTGACTATCCCTACAAAGACAAGTATTCGATGGGGTCCAGATACACCCAGGATACGTGAGATGTCGATTTTGTATCGACAGGATACGGGAGACGACAGTTGGGACTCGAGATGAGTCAAGATTTCAGCATAGGTCGCTGAGTGACATGAGAAACGATTGAGGACTCGAAAGTGAGTCGAGATCAGTGTGGCACATCGAAAGTGCAGTGGAGCCGGGAGCTGCCGACCAGTCACGATAGTTGTTGTGAACTTGGAGGCTTCTAGAAGAAATTTGTATCTCTATGGAACTTTAGTGAGAGTAAGCATGAGTATGGGAAAACGAGAGAGTTGACTGATATGAGTACCGAGGCCGATAAATGCTGCAAATTTGGGTATGGCCTGCGAGGTTTAGATTCATACCATTGCGACGACCGGATCTAGCGGATGGTTGTCTGGGTGGATGCTGAGCAGGATGTCAGCTTCGATTGTCGGATGAGAAGGGTTGTCAGGTTGAAAAGCCAATTTGATGTCACCTTTGTATAGTTAACCTGTTAGAGTGAGTGACAGGCGAGAATGACGAGTGTCGGTGTCTCGAGCGAGAATTACGAACCGACGTGTAAATTCTTGAGTTGGAGGCAGGATCAGATTTCCACGGTTTCGTTGTGGAATTGAGTTTGTTTGAATTTCGAGGATGAAATTATTTAAGGAGGGAAGATTGTAACGACCTGTCCCAAATTTTTGGGATTAATCAAGATTAAATTAAGAATTAGCGAGGCTAATCGAGAATTAGTCGAGGATTGTCAAATGTTCAGGGCAAAATTACAATTTTGCACTTATAGGAGGGTAAAAAGTCAACTTTTGACCCGAAAGGTTCAATACACGTGGATGGAGGACCGTTACATAGATCGGGTCGATACGAGTCCGTAGACAAGTGACACGTCAAAATCGGACATTCGACGGGAAAGATACGGGTCACAGAAGGTTGGGTGAACTATTGCACGAATTACGAGACGGGTGGACTTTTATCTTGAGTGGGCCCCAGATATTTTTTCCAGTTCCAATGCATGAGTGACAAGTGTCACTCATCCATTACCTATCATCACACATACATGCACCCACCCCTTCTTTGTTTCATTCGAACCAAAACCTGAAACCCGAACACCACAACCCACCCCACCCTTTACAAACCTTCGTCTTTTGTTGTTGGCATGAACGGGGAGGTGAGAGAACAGAATGAGACGAGCAGGATGGTGGCCACGATGAGGGACACCATAGACGGTGGCTGGAAACCTGCAAAGGTACAGTTTTTGTTCGAAATTCAAAATCAACTTTTGGGTGTGTATGCGCTGTTTCTAATGATTAGTGTTTTCTTGTGAGGGTTGTACGAGGCTTGTGGGACTGGAATCAAAAGGTGAGGATGGCTGGATGGTTCAGGAAGGAGGCTGGAAGTGGCCGCGCGGGTTCATGATCGAACAGGTAAATCCTAGCTCATGTTTTATGCTTTCAGTATAGGGGATCAGTTTCTGGGATCGGGAAGATGATAATAGAAGCAACAAGATCGAATTTGGTGGTCGAAGGAGTGATTTCCAACCGGGTCGAGTGGCGGGTATGCACGACCCCGCTACATTGGAAATGGGTCGACCCGGAAAGAGGACATGGGTGATGGTGATGTCATCATGTCAAGTCTGACATGTCAGACTCACTGGTGTTAGTAATGACGTCAATGCTGACTTCAGCGTTGCTTTTTTGGTCAATGTTGACCAGCCACTTTGACCAACGTGTGGGGGCGCATGGGCACTCATATCTAGGTGGGACCAGAATCATTTTAAAGGTTTCGATGATACGAATCCAATGGTGGTGGTTTCGAGTCGATCAGTGATCGTTAGGTTGGTCAAATTGAGGTTTAATGCCTAGGGAAGCTTGTCCGGGAATGTTGGGGGTTCTTGATATGGACTTATCTAGGTTGGTAGTAACCTTTGAGTATGTTTTGGACAGGTCTGAATGGCCTGGAGAAGTCGGATTAGTCCGAAGAGGCTTATGGCATGCATATCGAGGCATATCATGGACGTTCTGTGAGTGGACTTTGTTTTTTGAATACGATGCATGCATAAATGTTTTTTTCTGTGTTTATGAACATTTTGTGAGGTTCCATGAGTGCATGGGGTTTTAATATGAATTGTTTGGAATTTTTCGACGAAAAATACTTATTTGCACGTTGTTCTATATTTCTATTTTATAAGATGTTTGGGATTCGGCCGAGTGTACGACGTGCTTGTGTTTTATGTGATTCTGAGGTTTAACAGAGAGACGTGAAACCAAGGAATTGATTTAAGGTTTTGGAGGATTTAATAGGGATGCATGAAATCAAAATTCGGGCACAAGTCCTAATTGAACTATGATTTGAAACTGTTTTGGAAATGAGAACTGGTTTTCAGCTTTGGAAATATCATTCGGGCGTATGATCCAGTTGATTTTTATGGTTTGACTGTGAGTACAGTCAAACGTGAGATAAGTCGGGCAGAGGCCAAATTATGAGTTTTATGAAAGGTATTTCGGGCATGAGACCCAGTTGTGGATTTAATAGGATACGAGGAATCCTGGGATATGAAGTATTGTAGGACACTCCTTTTTGTGACCCAATTGGTGATGTTCCGTGTTTGAGACCCTATGGATGATGGCATTCGGGTGAGTCCCGAATGATATGACGCTCGCCTCCAAACTGCAGATGGGTTCCTTCCGGAGAGGTCACGATGCACTGCATGTTGTCGAGTAGCCGTGGGAAGGAATGACATAGGGAGGCTCGACTTTGGAGTGCTGATGTTAGTATCTGAGATCGATCGACATTGTGTTCGCGATGATCCAAAAAGGGTCGCGGCGAGTGATGTGTTCACGGCGACATGTTGGGATTATGAGCGATCCTGAGCTATTTACACATGTGCTAGGATGAGAATCGTGACTGACATTGGGGTGTGTTCTCACATGTTCTATGATTTGGGATTAGGTTTCGTTCTGGTTTTTCTTGATTTTGGTTTTGGGCTTAGACCTTACTGAGATAATGGCTTTGATTGAGAAGCATTTTTTCACTGTGTTTTGATTTGGGAAGTAATACGTGTTTCTTCCGAGAAATTATTTGAAATAACTATTTAATGATGCATGCATGCTTTTACGTGAAGGATATAAATGTTATTTCAGAAACTGTTTATTTTTGTCCACTCACAGCTTTTATGGTTTTAATACCCTAATGGTTGGTAGCGGATGTGGGCTGTAGCAGAGATCGAGAAATCACATGCCACCACCGATCCTGGCATACTCTGATGGACCCGAGCGGGTGACGAGTTTATCCCTGGTCTGACACGCGGTGTCAATCGGGAGAAAGCACGTCTCACGATAATCCAAAGGGATTGGGACGAGTCCTGTCAAGACCGCTTTCCTAGTACCCTGACCACTAACCTAGTGTTTTGATACCAAGATGACAGGACCCATCCCGATCCCCCTAGGACCACCCGGGGATGTGCCCTGCTCTCTTCTAACAATAACTCCAAAATATCAAAATTACCCTTAACATGCTTAAAGTTTTTCTAGTTAAATAAATAAAGTCAAACATGTGAGTTTAGAGTTCAACACTGTCAGACCAAAGATAACACAAATTCAAGATACGAGCACAAATGTCAGGTTACAAAACGGTGCTCAACCTACCCAACAGGGCGTACAGGTGCGCAACAACGAAATCTATGCCTCGGACTCTGGGTCCTCCTCCTCTTCCTCGGTTGCACGGCCTGGAGGGGTCCATTAAATAATAAAGAGTGAATAGACCGAAAATAAACAAGGTTTCCAAAACGAGTTTAATAATATAATAATCATAAGGTTTTACCCTTCCGTTTTCAAACTTTCATGCGTTGAGTCAAAACATAGGTAATCATAATAGTATCATAAAATCATATAATATAACCGAATAAGGAAAAACAGTCATAATAATAGTACACAATAAAACCCAACTCCGACATCCCTGATGTCTAGCATCCCTGATGCCTAATAATGTCAAGGTCTTAAGGCTACACGTGCCACTCGGGGTCTCAATCCCAAGTCTCCACTCGGTCCACCCAAGTCAATGATCCGCATATCAATGACCCTCCCTGGGGGTATCATCCATAACTGCACTCCTGATCATAAGCTACCCCTTGGGTCAACCCCTCTTAGGCAGTGCATGTGACTACTCCAGGATACTACGAGACTTCTGGAGGAGACAGTAATCATAAGGTAGGTAAACACAGTTCAATAGTATTAAATTTCCACAGAAATCCTTGATTGACTCCAAAAACAATTTCACATATAATCCAGACGGGTCTCATGCCAAAACATCAAAATACGTATAAAGCATCATCATATAGTACTAAGAATCGTCCAATCCCAATCGTAAAGTAAAACAGTAAAAACAATTATGTATGCAATCATTTCAAAATCAAAAGCCCACTCACACACGGTCCTCGCTGCACAAACGAACTGCGTAAACCTGTCCAAACACATCCAAAGGTCACTAATGGACTCAGCAAGTTAAAACATAAGACCCTAGAACAGTACCGGCCCGGGAAAGCTGCCTGAACAAGCTTCCCGAGGCATTAAACCCGATTTTGACCAACCTAATGATCTCCGATTGACACAAAACCATCACTATTGGATTCGTATAGTCGAAACCTTGAAAATGGTACCGGTCCCACCTTGAGATTCCCCTCACGAGCCCCCACGTGCTGGTCAAAAGGAAAGCCAACGTTGGTCAACTGTGTTGACATCAGTACTGACGTTACCTGATAGCTTTTAGGTCTAACACGTGTTAGACTCTCACAGTGCCACGTGTCACTCTAGGATTGGCCACATCTTTGACATGATGATGTCAGCATGATGTTTGCATGATGACATCATCGTCTTCTACCTCAGAATGGGTTGACCCGTGGACTTCCAACTAGGTCGCATAGAGCTGCGATCTGACCCGATCACCGTTTCGCCATTTCTCGACCATTTTTGACGTGGTTTCTTCCTATACCTTCGTCTCAGTCCTAGCTATGGGTCTATGCAACTAAAACTAGGAAAAACAGGCTAGATATTTTTCCTTGGATTCGATGAACAGTTACCGTGTTTCCCCCGTTAATATCTTTGTATTCCGACCGCCTCCTTCCTCGAAATCACATCCAAACATCGTCCTGGTCCCTAGAACAAAGCCCAGACCACCCCTGTGATTTCCAGACGTCAAAACCCCACGTTTCAGAAAATTGGTTATAATGGGTTTCAAGTTTTTGGCTTGCCTTTGCCGTGGTTCGTGGCTGTTTAGCTGTGTCATCGTCTTTCCTGCTTCCGCGAGTCTTACTCTCCCAGTCACCTTCTCACGGTCTCAAGATGTGGAGGAAGATGAAGGTATGGTTATGGGATACTTGTGTTGGTTTTAGAGAGGATGAAGGTGATGCACGGATTAGAGGAAAATGAAAAAAATGATGAAGATGATCGAATGGGAGGAAGAGAGATATGAGGGAAAAATAATTAAATAAATAGCGTATTTGACCAAGATCCACAATTTAGGGAATTTTAGCCATGGGATGAGCGACACTTGTCACTCATCCAAGGGTCCCACATCAATTATTTACCTAATCGGAATTAATATTAATTAATGCGAATCCCAAGACGTCAAATTAACCGATTTTGATCTCGTGACCATAACTTCTCCGTCCGACGTCCGATTTTGACGTGGCACCTCTCTACGGACTCGTGACGTCCTGATCTACATCACAGTCATAAATCAATGCCAAAAAATAATCCCGATCCAAAAGAAAACTTTTTCCCCACAAAGGGAAAACTAGTCGTTTTGCATTAATTAATAGAAAATTACAATAAACTCATGTTTGGGTCGTTACAAAGTATGCATATCTTTGAAAGGAGGAGACTTTGCTCGTCATTTTTTCCCCTGCATTAAGTAAGGCGCAGGAAGATAAGTTGGTAAGTGTGTTGACAAAGTATAAGACTGCTATTGATTGGAACCTAGTATACATCAAGGGAATTAGCCCTAATACTTGTGTCCAACAAATTTCGTTGGAAGACGATGATAAGCCCTATAAAGAAGCTGAATGACGGCTTCATCCCCCTGTGATGGAAGTTTTGAAGAAAGAAGTAATTAAGTTGTTGGATTGTGGGGTCATCTACCCAATTTGAGAGAGTAAGTGGGTCTCCTTCGTGCAATTGGTTCCAAAGAAGATCAGAGTCACTATTGTTAAGAATGTTTAAGGCGTGCTTGTGTGTAAGGCCCATGCTTGGAGCATAGTGAGCTGTCCTACATCATCCCAGGGGAAGGAATGAAGGATGCGCCTTATATGTGTGGGTTCATCCCTATCTAGTCGAAGGCCTTATGTGACTCACGTGGTGAGTTGCTTGGAACAAAACCCTACAGCAAGGGCTAGTTGAACCAGTGGGCCCAGAGGGGACACTATTCGGCTAAGTAAAGGAAAGTCTCTATATTCGGAGATGCCTTCTGAGGGTAGGATGACAAGAACAATCCCAATCCATCTAGATTATCATGGAATACACCCTACTCCTATTTGACACCATGTGCCAGACCATGGATTAAACTGTAATCCACTTGGGGTTTCTAAAGTGCGCAGTGACTTGTGGAGTACACAGCGGCATGTGATGTCTCGGTCTCTACTATAGCCCACATCCACGATCAACCTAAAGGGTATCAAAAACATAAAAGCTGTGACTGGAAAAAAATAAACAGTTTATAAAACCATTTAACGATAAGACATTTATATCCTTTGACACAACCCATCCCAAATCTCCTGAGGATTAACGCGGGATGTACCATGCTCCCGTCTGACACGAAGTGTCAAACAAGGGATAACTTGAAACCGCAGCCCATTCGGGGCTTCCAGAGAGCGCCATGATCGGTGGAGGAGTGTGATGTCTCAATCTCTACTACAGCCCGCATCCGCGATCAACTTGAAAAACATTAAAAACCATTAAAAGCTGCGAGTGGACGAAAAATCAATAGTTTAATAAAACACCTTTCATAAGAAGACATTTATGCCCTTCACTAAAAAGCATGCATGCATTCGAAAACCAATAATCAAACTATTTACTTTAATTAAATCATTAGAGCCGTAACCCAAAACCATAAATCCAAGTATGTGGGAACTCAGCCGAAAACCGTAAATCCAATCATGTGGGCCACTGCCCAAAACCAAAAACCATGAAATACCATTTCGTAAATCCAATAAATCTGATTTACAAATTCATAATCCAGTAAATCCATAAATAACAATCCAATCAACCACCGTTACATACCAATCCTCGGCGTCACAATCCAATCAACCACCGACAAATCAACCCGAGTCAATCTCTGACATCCTAGATGTCTGACGTCCCAGATGTCTAGCAATCCTGTTGTTGAGTCACTATACAGTCCGGTCGCTCTGTGCAGTGACCTCTCTCAGGCAATGCACCGTGACTACTCGAGCATCCCGGGATTTCCATAAAACCATCGTAATCCACAAATCCAATTTCTCCAATCCAAATTCATTTATCCAAATCCATTTATGGGTCCTCGACCCAAAATCACATTCATAAAACACAATTGGGCCTCATGTCCGATTTCGTAAACCAACTGGGCCCCTAGCCCGATAATATAACTCAAATTGACTTCATATCCGAGGGTTTCCAAAACAAATGGGTCTCATGCCGAATTTCGCCTTTTCAAATCCAAAACCGTTTCATCAAACTATCACCGAAACCACAAGCACGTAAAACTAAAGTAAAACCCTAAACCTCGATATACAGGCAAATACAAAAATCATCTCGAAATACGTGCAAATATGTAAATCACCAATACAACAATCATCATCATAGAAATCACATATATAAAACATATAAAACAGTTATGCATGCATCACAGTTTAGAAAAGAATGTCCATTCATAGACCGTCCTAGTTGCAGCCTCGATACGTGTGTCATAAGCCTTCCTGGGCTAAATCATCATCCTGGGAATATCCGAGCCTGTCCAAACTATACTATAGGGTTACTAACTACTTCAATAACCTCCCATTAAAGCCCCCTAATTTTTCGGGATTTTTAAACTTATTTTCCATTGACTTTAAAACTTCAGACACCCAAAACTACGCCGAAACAGTGTCCGATCGACACAAAACTAGTCCCAAAATGTTGTTCCATCGAAAGGATGGCTTTATATGTTGATCACATGTCCCAGATGTGCCCCAAGCACCCCCACGCACCCCCCAAAGGCACTGTGCGTGTGGTCCACCCGCTGGTGTACAGTGCATCTTCAACTTTGGTTAAACCGGTCTGAACCAGTTCACTACAATTCCGGTTCAACCGGACCGACGAGGCCGGTTCACCCCTATTTCTCACCATTTTTGGTCCTGTTAAATCCTATGGCTTCCCCTAACCATTTCTAATTGATCCAATAACCTAGAAACCTAACAAAATGCAAGGAATTTAACTTCCCGATCGAAAAAAAAACAGCCAAGCTTCCAATGTTGGTTTCTCACAGTCCCGGCCACCGTTGGCCGTGCTTCCAAGCTCGCTGGGTTTGTCTCGACCTCGGGGGAAAACATCTAAACCATTCAAACCATCAACAACTAACAAATCATGATTTTCATTTTCGAACCAAAACAGAGTTCTCAGGAAACCACCTTACCGTGTCGTCGTTGCATCGTCGTGGCCACCGCCACTATCGTCCAGGCTTCCTCCCCAGCTGCCGTTCATGTTCTAGCGTCATCAGTTGAAGATTGAAGGTATTTGTACGGGTTTGTCTCCTGGTTCAAGAACGTCACGGGTTTCACCACCACCGTCCACGACCGTCCACCCCGATAACCTCATCATCAACGACTCAGTCCCCTCTCTCACTCTCATTTATACACAAACACCAATGGATGAAGTTTGAAGGGTTTATGGCGTGGTTTGGGTTGTGGTGCTGTGTGTGTGTGTTTAGTTTTAGGAAGAAAGTGAGAATGAAGATCAAATGGGAAGGAGAGAGAGATGAGTGAATAAAATATTAAAATATTAAAATAATAAAAATCCACCCAATCAGCGTAGATCCACATTTTAGGGGATGTGACCAATGGGATGAGTGACAAGTGCCACCTATCCAAGGGTCCCACGTTAATAGATTACGAAATCAGATTTTAATTAATATTTAATTCGAATTCCGAGACGTAAGTTCCTGATTTCAGTCCCGTGACCACAACTTCCCCGTCGAACGTCCGATTTTGATGTGCCGCATGTCTACGTACTCGTAACGTTTGGATATATGTAATTGTCCTCGGTCCTCTTATGTTTGACTCGCCGAGTCAAAAGTTAACATTTTTCCCAAATCCTGGAGTAAAATGGTCATTTTACACCGTCTGTCCGAATTCTCTCAACTAATCCCCAATTAGTCATACTAAATCTATAATTAATTAATATTAAATCTCGATATTCGGGACGGGTCATTACACCCTTCACTTGAAAAGCATGCATGCATCAGAAAACAATATCTTAAATACTTTCTTAAAAGCAAATCATATGGCTTTTCAAATCAATACACAGTGAAAAAATTTATCAATCAAAGCCATTTCCTCAGTAGGGTCTCAGCCCAAAACCAAATCACGTAGGGTCTCAGTACAAATCAATTCTCATAAAACGTCTCAATAGGGCCTCTGCCCGAAACATAGACTCACATCCGGAGTCTCATGAAAAAATAATCAACCAATCCTCTTATCCAATATCCAAATCATCTCACTAGTCACGATATCAGCGCTACGCGTGCGACTTAGGATTACACATCCGAGTATACACCAAGCTCGGAGCCCGTGGCTTGACGTCTAGGTGTTCTAACTCAGGCTCGAAACCTCTGGCTTGACGTATGAGAAACTTCCATCTCTAACACTCTTGAGCTTGAGCCTCCGCTTAGAGCTACTCACTTCCAAGCAGTGTCATCATGACCTCTATAGGATCTACGACGTCTGGAGGCTACCGGAATAGGATCTACGACGTCTGACTGGACCAATCACATCATAGAGGATGGTAGTGTCGAAAACATTTCACAAATCTTCTCAAAATATCTCAATGGGGCCCACGACTGAAATATAGTTCATCAAATAATTTTCCACAAAACCATCATAAATCCAGAGCCATTTCATAAATCTTGAATTCCCCGAATCCTATGAAGTCCAAACTCGTAAATCCACAATAGGGTCACAAACCCGAAATCTCATATCACATAAATAAGAACTGGGTCACAAGCCCGATATATTTCACGTTTGACTCTAGTCTAAGTCAAACCATAAACCAATTGGGACACATGCTCAAATATTATTTCCAAATTTTTACAGTTCAAATCGCTTTTTCAAATCACCTTTGACTATAATCCAAGTCAAAGTCAATATCCGACTGGGACTCAAGCCCGAAATAGTATTTCACGCATCTCCGTGAAACCATTCAAAATAAATAATCGAATCCTCAGTTCCACACCTCTCCATGAAACCATTAAAATCACATAAATCACATGCACGTAGAATACTCAGCCTAAGCCTAAGTATCATACAAAAATAGAAATCTTGAAATACGTGCAATATCAACTTTTCTACGAAAATGTCAATTCATCAACATAAATCACATTTAAATCATATGAAATCAATGCATCTCAATTTATGTTCGTAAAACATATAAAATAGTTATGCATGCATCATTTCATAAATCAAAGTCCACTCATAGACCGTCCAAGCTGCACACTCTCACTCCGCGCCGCAAGCCACTCCATGGCTAATCCAACGTCTCTGGAACGTCTGAACCTGTCCAAATCATGCCCAAAGGTCACTATCAACTTATACAATTCCAAATCATAAACTCTTAAAACTCCCGGAATAGTAAACGTGTACCGAACATGCTTCTTGAGGCTAAAAACCTCCAACTGACCTATCAAACGACCTCTGATCGACTTGAAACTACCACCATTGGATTCAGATCGCCGAAACCTTTCAAACAAGACTAATTTGACCTTGAAATTCATGCCCACACACCCTCACGCGCCACTCAAAGTTTTCTCAAGTAAAGTCAACTGTTGACGCCAGCTTCTAACGTGGCACCCTACCACGTGTCACTAACTACCTCTAACACCTCTCAGCCACGTGTCACTGCTGACGTCATCATGTGATGTCATCAATGACATCATCATCTCGCTGGAGAAGATAACCTTCACCATCGTCTGCTTCGCTGGCTGGTAGCCTAGAAAACGCCATTGTTGGCCGGTTTTCACACCTTCATAAATCTCTCAATACTCAACCAAATCCTACATTATTTATATGGAAATCTATCTACTCGAGCCAAGGAATCCCAAATCTGAACCTACAATTGAGAGAAAGTACCTAGTTTTAAAGATACAAGCTTCCAAAGTTTTGACCAAACTTTGAGTCCATGTTCTGGCCATACCTAGCATCCAAAACTGTCCATATTTTATCCGACAGACTCCCTTCACTTCCAAAAACAAGAACAGGGGCTTATAATCATGTAAAAACATCTAAATTTGAAAACCCAAAAATCCACCCTAAACGGTTCACGGTTTTCCCTAGGTTTTGCAGCCACCACACTGCTCCGCCGTCCTCCATCGACTCTCTTGGTCTCTTAGCCTCACTCTTCACTCCTCACAGTAAAAGAAAGGAGAAGATGATGATGGTTTGTGGGTGTGGAAGGGGTTTTGGGTTTGGATGAATGAAGAAGAAGAAATGGAGATGATGATGCATGAATTAATTAAAAAGGGGCAATAGGGTGGGTGACAAATGCCATTCACCCTATGGTCCCATAACAGATATTTTGGCTTCCATTTTAAAATCCCAAAGTCAACTATCTCGGTTTTCGTGTAACTATAAATAGTACAAAAAATCATCATTGACCTTTAACTTTCCCGTATGATGTTCGATATTGACGTGCCGCCTGTCTATGGACTTGTATCTTCTTGATATACGAAATGGACTTTGATCCACGTGCCAATGACCTCCCGGGTCAAAAGTCAACTTTTACCCTTTTAGGGGCAAAATCATAATTTTACCTCGATCTTCTAATAATTCTCAATTAATTCCCGATTAGTCTCGATAGTAATTAATCCTTAATCAATGCTGTAGTTTCGGGACGGGTCGTTACAATCTACCCTCTTAAAGAATTTCGTCCTCCCTATCTAGTTAAAGGCTTTTTGGGTTCACAGGGTGAGATAAAATCCTGTGGGCGGGGTGGGTTGGACCAACGACACCCAAAGGGACAATATCCGGCTAGGTAGAGGGATGTCTCTATACTAGAATATGCCTTTTTGGGAGTGGGACCCCCAGAAGCTAATTCATGAGGGCAGAACCCATGTGAACTAGGCCCAAAGGGTACGAGACCCAAAACGACAAGTAAGGGCGAGGCGTGAAATTGTGCCTCAGAGGAATAAACGAGGACTAAAAGGAATAAAAGTTAATAAAGCTAAGGTTAATCTTGTGAGGTACTTACCTTTTCCCACTTCGGTGAAGGAAATTTGTTCATTTCTTAGTCACACAGGTTTTTATAGGAGATTTATTAAGGAATTTTCCCACATAGAAAGGCCCTTGTGCCGATTGCTTTAGAAGGAAACTCCATTTGGCTTTGACATGGGATGCATGCAAGCTTTTGAGAAGCTGAAAGAACTTTGGACCACGACACCCATCCTATGTGCCCTGATTGTTCCTTGCCATTTGTGTTGATGTGCAATGCCTCTGATTATGCTGTTGGTGCAGTACTAGGACAAAGGAAAGACAAGAAGCCGAGTACAATCTACTATGCGTCTAGGACTCTTAATCATGCTCAGATGAGCTACACTACCACTGAGAATGTATTACTTGTTGTGGTATTTTCATTAGATAAACTTCGTTCTTATTTACTCCGAACTAATTTTTTTATATTGATCATGCAACCTTGAAGTACCTATTGGTCAATAACTTCAATATGCCATGGGCAATATCATCTCGCACATTCATTTGTGTGCCGTCTTTCAGAAAATTTCAATAACTTCAATAAGTATCTAATATTCAAAAACTTTTATCTACAAATATAAAAAAAATTAAAAAGAATAAACACAACGCATATGATAGGAACAAACAGAACACATAGGGCAAGAAAACTACTTCCCAGACAAATTTCAAAATTTCAAGAACAAAAGGAATCATCAATAAATAATTGATAGAGAATATAATTAATGACAAAACCAAGATTGTTGCCTCTGGTAAAGTTGGTGTGCAGCCTGAATCCAATTGGTTCCATTACCCATCGTATTTAACCCTTGAAGTCTCTTCTTGGAGATATTCTTTTTTCTAATCTTATACCTCTCCCGGGTCAGAACGCAGAGCCACAGCCCGAGGCTTACCAGATTGAGGGTGCTTTGAATGAACTTTGTTCGATTTTTGGTTCTCTAGGAGAACTTTGATATTGAAAGTTAGGGTTGATAACTTGAAATGGGATGACTGTGACTGCAGGAAAGAGAGAAAAGGGGGGGGGGGGGGGGGGGGGGGAGAAGAGAGAGAGAGAGAGAGAGAGAGAGAGAGTGAGAGAGAGCGAGAGAAAGAGAAAGAGCAGATAGGCGGTATATGGCGGAAAATAAAAGAGTGGTAAATTGGATGGACGAGGATCGAACTCGGGGCCTTAGGGAGTGTACTTTTTTTTTGAACAGTAATTCGCGCGTTTATTTAAGACAACGGTTGCTTGTTTTACTGATGCTAAATCCTATTTATTTGCAATAGAAATTTTTTACTGTTGTAGAATTAGGGGCAAAGACAACACTATAATTCATTACTGTAGTTATATTATACATTAGACAACAGTAATTATCAAACTGATGTCAAAATTAGTATAGACAACAGTTTTATAAATTTTGTTGTCTATGTAGTGTTGCCTAAAGCTAAATTTGGTGTAGGGTTTAACCCCTCGTTTTACTGAAATCCCAAAAAACAATCATATTATACTTGCACGTAATACAGGAGACGATAGCATCAATTTAATCACAAACAATAACCCAAACTTGCACGTTTTATGAGAAATAATAATAAAATAATCAAAACTCATAATACTCAAATAGGTAATGTCAACTCATGAAAATAAGTCACCATATCAACCTACTAAATATTTGCTTTTGAGTCGTAAATCACAACTGGGTATCTTGCAAGCGTACCCTCGACCACGTGAAGGAATGGGTGCAATGCACCGTCACCTTGAGTTACCTAGAACTCAGGGACAGGAGTGGTGCTTTTTAACTAGTAGTGCGACTGAACGATCACATTGAGGACTGGTAAGTAGCCTATAGACGGGTACTAGATACAAACGACTCCTAAGTGGGTTCCAACACTCAATCTCATCAATGCCCCAAGCACTGCTATGCAAATGCAACATGTGACACCACTAGATACTCACCATTGATGACCATCAAGATAGATACTTACTGTGCATAACGCTCAACTAAATACTTACCATGCATAACCATAAATTATAGCACAACCAATGCATTTAGACAATCATCATAAGATAAGCATTCAACCATACTCCACGAATAGTCCAAAAAGTGACTCAGGCATACTTGATATGTACCATAAAGACAAACATCGTAAGATGTTCAAGTAATAGCTTTATATGTACATTTTTAAGGAAAAGGGTCCACTCACACTAGTGGGAGAGCTAGATCACCCAAAAAATCAAGCTAATCATGTGCTGACAACCAGTCCAACCGTACGAAGAGCATTCACAAAGGTTACAATCAACTCAAAGACCTTCCAATACATTAAACCCCTTAAAGGTAGCCCAAAATGATCCGAGATCACTTAATAATGACCCAAATATGTTTAAGGATGTCTGAAGCCCTATAAGACAGCACCTACAAGCTGTCGAGGATCGAAAAAGAGTGTCTAAGCGCTGATGTCGTAAGCTTCAAGTCCTCATGATGGACGGAAGAAGGCTCGACAGTGAGGGGAGGGTGTGATGGTCGTCTATTTCTATGGTTCATGAAGGTGGACATGCGATTAAGGTATGATGCTGCTAGTTCTTAAAAGTTTGGGTCCTCCATATGATTGATGGGAATGAGGGTGCGGGCAACTCGAGCTGGTAGGGACAATAAGAGGAAATAGGTTTTTCTTTATAGAGTTGGGAATTGGGCCTCCCATTTGGGCTTCAATCAATAAGCCAAGGTTGGACTTGGTAATGGACTTAAGTGCTTCGGTCACACTAAACTTATTTTATAACTGAATCTAGGATTATGAGGCTTTTACTTGTGGGTTCGCTAGGAAACGACGATTGAGATATGATGGCCATCGTCTAGATGGTGATGTCCAGATGACGAAAGCCATTTATTTAAAATGTTACGGTTTGGGATGGCGAGTGAAACATAATCAATGAATAGCAATTACATTTCGTTCCTACTGTGGAAGTATAGAGCTCAGGGCCATGTGCTCGAGCAGAGTGGATTGAGAGAGTTCAGTGATTGCGTGAGCCGAGAACTCAGGGCCATGTGGGCCAGAGGAATCCTATTGATTTTTTATGTTACTATCCCTGCTAAGACAAGTATTTGATGGGATCCAGATACACCCAAGACGTGTGAGATGTCGATTGTGTATCGACAGGATACGAGAGACGACAGTTGGGACTCGAGATGAGTCAAGATTTCAGCATAGGTCGTTGAGTGACATGATATGCGATTGGGGATTAGAAAGTGAGTCAACATCAGTGTGGCACAACAAAAACGCAGTGGAGCCGGGAGTTGCCGACTAGTCACGATAGTTGTTGTGAACTTGGAGGCTTTTAGAAAAAAGTTGTAACTCAATGGGACTTTGGTGTGAGTCAGCATGAGTATGGGAAAACGAGAGAGTTGACTGAAATGAGTACCGAGGTCGATAAATGCCGCAAATTTTAGTATGGTCTGCGAGGTGAGATTCGTACCATTGTGACAGTAGGATCTAGCACATGGTTGTCTTGGTGGATGCTGAGCTGGATGTCAGCTTCGATTTTCGGATGAGAAGGGTTGTCAGGTTGAAAAGCCAATTTGATGTCAACTTAGTATAGTTGACCTGTCAAAGTGAGTGACAGGCGAGAATGACGAGTGTCGGTGTCTCGAGCAAGACTTACGAACCGACGTGTAAATTCTCGAGAGTCGAGTTGGAGCTTTGGAAGCTCCCGTGACAGTGGGTACCAACGTGTATGGTGGTTGTGTCGGACGTGTATGATTACACGGTAGTGCCAGAGTTGGAGGCAGGATTAGATTCCCAAGGTTTCGTTGTGGAATTGGGTCAGTTTGAATTTCGAGGATGAAATTCTTTAAGGAGGGAAGATTGTAACGACCTGTCCCAAATGTTTGGGATTAATCAAGATTAAATTGAGGATTAGCGAGGCTAATCGGGGATTAGTCGAGGATTGTCGGACGTTCAGGGCGAAATTACAATTTTTCTCTTAGATGACGGTAAAAAGTTAACTTTTGACCCGGGTGGTTCAATTCACGTGGATCGAGGACAATTACATAGATCGGGTCGATACGAGTCCGTAGACAAATGACACGTCAAAATCAGACATTAGACGTGAAAGATACGGGTCACGGAAGGTTGGGTGAACTATTGTACAAATTACGAGACGGGTGGACTTTTATCTTGAGTGGGCCCCAGATATTTTTTCCAGGTCCAATGGATGAGTGACAAGCGTCAGTCATCCATTATCTATCATCACACATACATGCACCCACCCCTTCTCTGTTTCTTTCGAACCAACACCCGAAACCCGAACATCACAACCCATCCCAACCTTCACAAACCTTCATCTTTTGTTGTTGACATGAATGGGGAGGTGCGAGAATAGAATGAGTCGAGTAGGATGGTGGCCACGACGAGGGACACCGTAGACAGTGGCTAGAAACCCGCTAAGGTACAGTTTTTGTTCGAAATTCAAAATCAACTTTTGGGTGTGTATGCGCTTTTTCTAATGATTGGGTGTTTTTTTGTGAGGGTTGTACGAGGCTTGTGGGACTGGAATCGAAAGGTGAGGACGGCTGGGTGGTTCAGGCAGGCGGTTGGATGTGGCCGCGCGAGTTCAAGATCGAACAGGTAAATCCTAGCTCGTGTTTCCTGATTTCAGATTAGGGGATCAGTTTCTGGGATCAAGAAGATGATAATGAAAGCAACGAGATCTAATTTGGTGGTTAGAGGAGTGATTTCGAACCGGTTCGAGTCGGAGGTATGCGCGACACGCTACAGTGGAAATGGGTCTACCCGGACAGATGAGAGGGGTAATGATGTTGTCATCATGTCAGGTCTGATATGTCAGACTGACAGGTGTCAGTAATGACATCATCATGTCAGGTCTAATATGTCAGACTGACAGGTGTCAGCAATGACGTCATTGCTGACATCAGCATTGACTTGCTGACGTCAGCGTTGACTTTTTGGTCAGTGTTGACCAGCCACTTTGACCATTGTGTGGGGGCGCATGGGCATTCATTTCAATGTAGGACCAAGACCATTTCAATGGTTTCAACGATACGAATCCAATGGTGATTGTTTCGAGTCGATCGGAGATCGTTAGGTTGGTCAAGTTGAGGTTTAAAGCCTAGGGAAGCGTGTTCGAGACACGTTGACTTTTCCCGGAATGTTGAGGGTTCTTGATATGGACTTGTCTAGGTTGGTAGTAACCATTAAGTACGTTTTGGAGAGGTTTAAATGACCCGGAGAGGTCAGATTAGTTCGAAGAGGCTTATGACATGCGTATCGAGGCACAACTTGGACGGTCTGTGAGTGGACTTTGTTTTATTTATACGATGCAAGCATAAATGTTTTGTATGTGTTTATGAACATTTTTTTAGGTGCCATGAGTGCGTGGGATTTTAATATGAATTGTTTGGCATTTTCAGTGAAAAATGCGTATTTGCACGTTGTTCGAGATTTCTATTTTATAAGATGTTTGGGCTTTGACCGAGTGTACGACGTGCTTGTGTTTTATGTGATTCTGAGGTTTCACAGAGAGGCGTGAAACCAAGGAATTGATTTAAGGTATTGGAGGATTTCACAGGGATGCGTGAAATCAAAATTCGGGGTCGAGTCCTAATTGAACTATGATTTGAAAGTGTATTGGAAATGAGAAATGGTTTTCAGCTTTGGAAATATCATTCGGGCGTATGATCCAGTTGATTTTTGTGGTTTCACTTTGAGTATAGTCAAACGTGAGATAAGTGAGGCAAAGGCCCAATTATGAGTTTTATGAAAGGTATTTTGGGTATGAGAGCCAGTTGTGGATTTGATAGGATTCGAGGAATCCTGGGATATGAAGTGTTGTAGGACATTGGTTTTCGAGCTGTGACCCAATTGGTGATGTTCCGTGTTTGAAACCCTATGGATGATGGCACTAGGGTGAGTCCCGGATGATATGACGCTCACCTCCACACTGCAAATGTGTTCCTTCCAAAGTGGTCACGATGCACTGCCTGTTGTCGAGTAATCGCGAGAAGTAATGACCTAGGGAGGCTCGACTTGGGAGTGCTGGTGTTAGTATCTGAGATCGATCGGCATTGTGTTCGCAATGATCTAGAGAGGGTCACAGCGAGTAATGTGTTCACGGCGACATGTTAGGAATTGTGAGTGGTCCTGAGCTATTTGTACATGTGCTAGGATGAGAATTGTGACTGACATTGGAATGAGTTCCCACGTGTTCTATGACCCTACTGAGATGATGGCTTCGATTGAGAAGCATTTTTCACTGTGTATTTATTTGGGAAGCAATACGTCTTGCTTCCGAGAAAGTATTTGAAATAACTATTTTATGATGCGTGCATACTTTTACGTGAAGGGTATAAATTTATTTCGGAAACTGTTTTCCAACTGTTTTGTTTCGTCCACTCACAAATTTTATGGTTTTAATACCCTTAAGGTTAGTAGCTGATGCAGGCTATACCAGAGATCAAGAAATCACATTCCACCACCGATCATGGCATACTCTGATGGACCCCGAATGGGTGACAAGTTTATCCCTGGTCTGACACGCGGTGTCAGTCGGGAGAAAGCACGTCTCACGATAATCTAGAGGGATTGGGACGTGTCCAGTCAAGACCGTTATCCTAGTACCCTGATCACTAACCTAGTGCCTTGATACCAAGCTGACAGGACCCATCCCGATCCCCCTAGGACCACCCGTGGATGTGCCCTGCTCTCGTATGACAATAACTCTAAAATATTGAAATTACCCTTAATAGGCTTATAGTTTTTCTAATTAAATAAATAAAGTCAAACATATGAGTTTAGAGTTCAACACTATCAGACCAAGGATAGTACAAATCCAAGATACGAGCACAAATGTCATGTTACAAAACGGTGCTCAACCTACCCAACAGTGTGTACAGGTGCGCAACAACGAAATGTATAACTCGGACTACGGGTCCTCCTCCTCTACCTCGGTTGCACGGCCTGGAGGGGTCAATAAAACAATAAAGAGTGAGTGGGCCGAAAATAAACAAGGTTTCCAAAACAATGAAGAGATCTTGGAAATCTTCAAGAAGGTGCAAATCAATATGCCCTTGATCGAATGCATTAAGCAAGTACGAAAGTATACTATGTTCCTAAAAGAGTTAGAGCTCCAAGGAGCCAAACGAGAGAGAAGAAGGTTGTGATGGTGAGTGAGACAGTGTCAAATGTCATCCAACAAAGGCTACCCCTAAAATTGAAGGCCCTAGGGAGTTTTTCTGTCCCCTGCGTGATTGGTAACACTTCTTTTGATAACGTTATGTTAGACTTAGGAGCATCCATCAACGTAATGCAACATTCACGTTATTTTGTTCTAGGTTTAGGAAAAGTTAAAAGAGACGATTTTATCATGCAATTAGTCGATCGTTCTAATGTGTATCCTAAAGGATACATTGAAGATGTTATTATGCAACTTAATCAACTAATCATCCCTTCAGACTTCTATGTCCTTGACAAGGAGGATTCCCCTACGAATCAAACTCCTCTTATACTTTTGGGAAGGCCGTTCATGAGGACTGCAAGAACCAAGATTGGTGTGTTCAATGGAATTCTGACCATGGAAGTTGATGGGGAAGAGATCGGGTTCAACATCTATGATACAATGAGGTATCCTAGTTCTACAACATAAACTACTTTTCTATTGATGTGTGTGTGTCTCTTGCGCAGAACCACTTAGACTCTATACGTACGGATGAACTCAATATGGCAATTCAAGAAGGAGTAGGACTAACTCATCTTGGGATGCCCTTGTTGAAAAGGTGGAGAATGAGCTAGACCTTCAGATTTTGGAACTCATGGCAGCCTTAAAAGAGGTGCCAAAGTTTGAAAGTCCCCCTCAACCTTTGTCCCTTCCTGTTAATATTGATAAAACTCTACCACCAGTTGTTCAGGCCCAAGTTTACGAGCTTAAAGTTCTACCTGAGCATCTGAAGTATGATAGGACCCATCCTGATCCCCCTGGGACCACCCGGGGATGTACCCTGCTCTCGTCTGAGAATAACTTTAAAATACCAAAATTACCCTTAATGGGCTTAAAGTTTTTTGAATTAGATAAATAAGTTCAAACATATGGGTTTAGAGTTCAACACTGTCAGACCAGGTATAGTAGAAATACAAAATACGAGCACAAATGTGAGGTTAGAAAATGGTGCTCAACCTACCCAACAGGGTGTACAAGTGCGCAACAACGAAATCTATGCCTCGGACTCTGGGTCCTCCTCCTCTACCTCGGTTGCACGGCCTGGAGGGGTCAATAAAATAATAAAGAGTGAGTGAGATGAAAATAAACAAGGTTTCCAAAACCAGTTTAATAGTATAATAATCATAAGGTTTTACCCCTCCGTTTTCAAACTTGCATGTGTTGAGTCAAAACATAGGTAATCGTAATAGTATCACAAAATCATAGAATCATATATAACCGAATAAGGAAAAACAGTCATAATAATAGTGCACTGTAAAACCCAACCCCGATATCCCTGATGTCTAGCATCCCTGATGCCTAATAATGTCAAGGTCCTAAAGCTACGCGTGCCACTCGAGGTCTCAATCCCAAGTCTCCCCAGGGTCCACCCAAGTCAATGATCCACATATCAATGACCTTCGCTGGGGGTATCGTCCATAACTGCACTCCTGATTGTGAGCTACCCCTTGGGTCAACCCTTCTCAGGCAGTGCCCGTGATTACTCCAGGATACTACGACACGTCTGGAGAGGACAGTACTCATAAGGTAAGTAAACCCAGTGCAATAGTATTAAATTTCCACAGAAATTTTTGATTGACTCCGAAAACAATTTCACATATAATCCAGACGGGTCTCATGCCCAAAACATCATAATACGTATAAAGAATCATCATATAGTACTAAGAATCGTCCAATCTCAATCGTAAAGTAAAACGGTAAAAACAATTATGTATGCAATCATTTCGAAATCAGAAGCCCACTCACACATGGTCCTCGCTGCTCAAATGAACCGCCTAAACATATCCAAACACATCCAAAGGTTACTAATGGACTCTGCAAGTTAAAACATAAGACTCTAGAGCAGTACCAGCCCGGGAAAGCTGCCCAAACACGCTTCCCGAGGTATTAAACCCAATTTTGACCAATCTAACGATCTCCGATTGACACGAAACCACCACTATTGACACGTATAGTCGAAACTTTAAAAATTTTGCCGGTCCCACCTTGAGATTCCCATCACGAGCCCTAACACGATGGTCAAAGGGAAATCCAATGCTAGTTAACTATGTTGATGTCACTACTGACGTCACCTGACAGTTGTTACGTCTGACACATGTTAGACTCTGACAGTGCCATTTCGCCATTTCTTGACCATTTTTGAGAAGGTTTCTTCCTATACCTTCATCTCTGTCCCAGCTATGGATCTTTGCAACTAAAACTAGGAAAAATGGGCTAGATATTTACCTTGGATTCGATGAATAGTCACCGTGTTTCCCCCGTCGATATCTTTGTATTCCGGCCGCCTCCTTCCTCGAAACCACGTCCAACGACTCATCCTGCTCCCTAGAACAATGCCCAGAACACCCGTATTATTTCCCGACGTCAAAACCCCAAGTTTCAAAAAATGGATCATAATGAGTTTCGGGTTTTCGGGTTACCTTTGTCATGATTCGTGGCTGTTCAGCCGTGCCGTCGTCGTTCTTGCTTCCTCGAGTCTCACTCTTCCAGTCACCCTCTCACGGTCTAAAGATGCAGAGGAAGATGGTTACAAGGTAATTGTGTTTGTTTTAGAGAGGATGAAGGTGATGCACTGGTTAGAGGAAAATGAAAAAAATGATGAAGATGATCGAATGATGAGGATGAGGGAAAAATAATTAAATAAATGGCGTATCTGACCAAGATCCACAATTTGACGATATGCTTCTTACTAAGAATCTTAAGCTATCATGTGTGGGAGATGGCCTAGAATAAGCCCTCACCTTCCCTAAACCCAAAACCACAATGGACCTAAACACCATGGCCGAATTGCTCTCCTTAAATGCCTTTCCGTACATGCAGTTGTCCAAGGCCCCCTATGAAGCCTTGCCCTTCACCACCACAGAGACCTTGCCCTCTCATATCTCTTCTCCTATCCTTGAGCTTAAACCCCTTCCGGAAAATCTTAAGTAAGCTTACTTAGGCAGCAACCAAACTCTCCCAGTCAACATTGCCGCGTACCTTACTCCAACCGAAGAAAACTTGCATTGTCACGTCCTGTGCACCCATCAAAAGGCCATTGGGTGGACTATTGCTGACATTAAGGGCATTAATCTAGCCAAGTGCATGCAAAGGATTCTCCTTGAAGAAAATTAGAAGCCCTCCCGAGAGGCACAAAGAAGGTTGAACCCACCAATGAAGGAAGTTGTCAAAAAAAGAGGTGCTAAAACTTTTGGATGTAGGCATCATCTATCCAATAAGTGATTCTAAATGGGTAAGTCCAGTGCAAGTAGTTCCTAAAAATAGTGGAATCATTGTGGTTAAGAATGAAAAGGATGACCTTGTACCCCAGAGGATACACACGGGTTGGAGAGTATGCATTGATTACCGAAGGCTCAACACTACCACTCGTAAGGATCATTTTCCCTTGCCTTTTATTGATCAAATGTTGGAACGATTGTCAGGGCATTCTCATTATTGTTTCCTAGATGGATATTCTGGGTATAACCAGATTCCAATTGCCCCAGAAGATCAAGAGAAAACGACATTTACCTGCCTCAGTGGAATATTCACTTACCGGCGCATGCCCTTTGGTCTATGCAACGCACGCCACTTTTCAAAGGTGTATGATGAGCATCTTTTCGGATATGGTTGAGGATATCATTGAGGTATTTTTGGATGATTTCTCTGTGTTTGGGCATTCATTTGAGTTGTGTTTGAATAATCTTTCCCGGGTACTTGAATGATGCGAAGAAAGTAACCTAGTGCTGAATTGGGAAAAGTGTCACTTCATGGTTCAACAAGGTATTGTCTTGGGCCATGTGATTTTTAGTAAGGGTATTGATGTGGACACGACTAAGTTGGATGTTGTTGAGAGATTACCATACCCAACCACAGTCAAAGAGGTTAGATCTTTCTTGGGACACGTTGGATTTTACAAGAGGTTCATTCAGGATTTCAGCAAGGTATCTCGGCCTATGTGTGCTTTGCTTGCTAAGAATACGGTTTTTAACTTTGATAGACAATGTAGGGAGGCTTTTGACACTTTAAAGGTGAAGCTCACGAGCTCCCCTATCATTATGACCCCCAATTGGGACCTTCCATTCGAACTTATGTGCGATGCTTCAGATTTTGCCGACAGCGACGCGATAAACTTCCTCATGTCATATACTATGCAAGCCGAACCCTTAATGATTGTTGAACAAAAAGGATACAAATCCTAGATTTTTACGATAGATGTTTCTCCTTCAAGAGTTTGACTTGGAAATTCGGGACAAGAAGGGGAGTGAGAATGTAGTTGCTGATCATATGAGTCGTCTCATCCATGGCATGAATGAAGATGAGGATCACTTGCCCTTGCACGAGACATTCCCCGAAGAAAAACTTTTCAGCATTGAAGCAATCGATCCATGGTACGCTGCTTTGAATAACTTTATTGTAACCAAGCAATTCCCTTCTTTTTTGAACAGGTACCAAAGGAATATGCTTGCTAAGCAAGCTAGGTAATACATTTGGGACTAGCCCTACCTATGGAAACATTGCCCGGATCAAATCATTCGACGATGCATTCCTGATTGTGAGGTACGTTCTATCCTTGAATTTTGTCATACTTTTGCGTGTGGAGGTCACTTTGGGGCCAAGAAAACAGCATATAAAGTCCTCCAAAGTGGTTTCTATTGGCCCACACTCTTCTAGGATGCTCATGAATTCGTTCTATCCTTTGAACCCAATTTTAGTTGTTGAGATCATGGGCCCTTTCCCTAATTCTTTTGGTAATTTTACATATTTCTTGCTGTGGATTATGTATCTAAATAGGTTGAGGCACTTACCACTAAAACTAATGATGCTAAGATTGTTGTGAGTTTCATTCAAAACCATATTTTATCTAGGTTTGGTGCACCAAGGGCCATCATAAGTGATGGAGGCTCCCACTTTTTCAATCGTTCTTTTAAGGCTTTGATGAGGAAGTATGGTGTAAATCACAGAGTATCCACCCCCTACCATCCTCAAACAAATGGGCAAGCCGAAGTGTCCAATAGGGAGATCAAAGCGATACTTGAAAAGACAGTTCATCCTAGCCGCAAGGATTGGTCCTTAAGGTTGAACGATGCACTTTGGGCTTATAGGACGGCTTTCAAGACACCTTTAGGAATGTCCCATTTTCGATTAGTCTTTGGTAAAGGTTTTCATCTACCTGCAGTGCTTGAACACAAGGCTTTTTTGGCGGTTAAGCTCATGAACATGGACCTAGACGCTGCTGGAACTCACCGAAGGATGCAACTGAATGAGCTCGATGGACTTCGCAATGAGGCATATGAAAGCTCATGAATTTACAAGGAGAAGACCAAGGCCTTTCATGACAAGAACATTCAAAGGAAGGTTCTTCAAGTTGGCCAACATGTCCTGCTCTTCAACTCCTGACTCAAGTTGTTTCCCGGTAAGTTACGTTCTCGTTGGTCTGGTCCATTCATTATCACTAATGTTTTCCCTCATGGTGCAATTGAAATTCAACATCCGGTTAAGCGAGAACCCTTCAAGGTGAATGGACATAGACTCAAGCACTACTATGGGATGTCTCCCATCCCACTTGAGGCCCCCAAGACCCCTGCACCTGCTCTCTCATGAGCTGCTATCCTCGTCTCGCCTAGACGTTAAATCAAGCGCTCCTAGGAGGCAACCTAGCCCTGGTTTATTCCCTGTTTCTTATGGACGTTTTTCACCTTCTAACTAATGAACTTGTCTTCCTTTTACGCTCAAAACATTGAGGACAATGTTTCATTTAGGTTTGGGGGTATTGGACTTAAGTTTAGGGGTACACAAATCAGTGTCTGTTTTGATTTCCTTGCTGTTTTTTATTTTCTGCTCTTAATTCCTTGCGGTTTTTTCTTTTTTGTTTTGTTTTCTTTGCTGTTTTTTGTTTTGTGATGCTAGTTTTTATGCTTAGAAAAGTTAATATGAATGTATAGAACATGAGAATTGCTTGTACTTACTAAGAATCGTTTCCATTGCCATTGAATTCACACTTGCACTTCACAATACCATATCAAGTGATTAAGCAACCAAAATAATTGAATTTGAGCATGCTTAGAAAATTAGTGGAGACTACCATTGTGAGATCTTTGAGCTTAATTGCCTTTCTTTCTGAGTGATCTACTTGTTTATACTCTTAAACACTCATCACTTTGTTCTTAATTGCATGATCTCTGTCTATTTGCATTGATGTTTAAAGAACCATATCTATTAGATGCTCTTAATTTAATGTGTAATTGTTTATGAAATGTGATATAGGCTACGTCTGTTTTAGCTCCTAAAGGCACTTCTTTTCTCTGTCCCAATTTCATGCTCCCTAAGCCCCTTTGAAGCCAAACACTTAGCCGTTTTGTTCTTCACCTACAATATGACCTAACCAAGTTTTGAACCATTCATAATGGCTACACCCTATAATCTAAACTTGTGTCAAGGTTGCATCAAATGAGATTCATGGTGAGGAGGAAATATGTTGATGTTTTGTGCTACTCATACTCATGTTATGGAAGTATGTTTGAATGGAAGAGATCGTTCGTTTATTTGTAAAGTGAGGAAGTTATTTCATGATCTTGGCTCTGGTCATATAAACAAAAATGTATCAAGTTCATTAGTGAAAAGAAAGGAAGAGAATGCAAAAAAAAAAAAATAAATAAAAAATTGTGAAAAAAAGAAGAAGAAAAGAAATGAAAAGGGTAATGAACTTTGAGTTGAGTCAAGTGAGCCAAGTACCTCAATTAGAGCATTTTTGTGAGCTTAAGCTCGGTTTCATCTAAACTCAAGGTCCCAGTCATGACTTCTCATGCCTTGATGCGGTTTAGGTAATTTGAATTCCAACTTTCCTTTCTAAACCCAAGAACCTAGCCCCATTACAAACCTTGAAAGAAGACCTATTGATCTTGTGAATCGATATACAAAGGATTAAGGTACGTATTGATGTTCTTAAACTTCAATTCCTTCGTGAGATCGTTACTTACATATAAAGTGTTTTTCTTCATTGAAATCCATATGTTATTAACTTGATTTTCTTTACATAAACTCTTCACATAGGCTTGCTGAGTGAAAACTTTAGGATTCATGACCGTATTGAGTGATGCCTAGTGAGGATTAGAGTCGAGGTAAAATCTTTCTAGGGTGTTTAGATGACGTTGTTTTCTAGTTAGATCATTTGAGATGTTGGTATAAACACTTAACACTTGAGTTCCCGGTTATGGCATGTTCCTTGGTTTGTGTGAGTTTATTTTCTATTCTTGATTCTTATTAACTTGTTGATGCACGACTTCTAGCATCCTTTGTGTTAAGTAAAACGTTTGTGGGTATCGTGCTGCTATAACCCTCAGGAGACAAAACTCCTCCTACTAGATGAACCTAAAGGTTTAAATGCTTATCATAACTAGATCGGGTCTTTCTTTTTTGTTGTTGTTTTGCTAAGGGACTAGCAAAAGATAGGTTTGGGGGTATTTGATACGTCACGAATTGAGCATGATTTCAATGATATTTTTTTATCCCTTTTACTTGTCTTTTTTATTATAATTGTACAAAAAATAGGAGAAAATGATCCATTTTGTGAGACATGTGTAGATTTTGAAATTTAAGTCAATTCCGAAGAGAATGCAAACAGAATGGAGGAAATCCAAGCCAAAACGAAGGAATAGCACTGAAATGAAGTTAAGGTCCTTAGCCGAAATCCCAGTTGAGGGCCTCTCGGGTTTTGTATTTGAATTGGCTTTTTTCAATGTATTGGATGTGATTAGCAGCTCATATAATCTCCAGGGGTTCCAATGAGGTGATCGCACATGTCAAGACAATCAAGATTGACGAAGAAAAGGGGTTCTTGCCTTTCTTGGTCGAGAGGCACTCCTAATGCTACAAGGAGTGTGTGTGTGACTTTGTGGATCAGCCTTGCCAGCCTTGCATTCCTAGATTAAGTGGGCTATTTCAGACATTATGCCCTGGAATCCAGATGGGAAAGTTGGCCAAAAGATCCATTAAAAGAAGGGTTCCTATCTGTTCTTTGGAACCCAAGAAACTAGGATTTCATGCCTTATCAAGTTCCTACTTTTTAGGGATTTGGGGCAGCTGTCCTTTGGACGAATTTCCGTTCCCTTTTCAATGAGGAATTACATGGATTGACCTGGATCAGAAGACCTAAAGATTTCCTAATCAGATCTGAAATTAAAGATTGCAAGAAACAAGGGAAAGGAAGTTTCTTGGAGGCCAATAAACTATCAAGAACACGGCTAGGGTTAATTTACCCTTAGCCGCAATCATATCCCCTTTCCTTTATTTTAGCGCTTTGTGATCTGATTTGGAATATAATTAATTGAATTCCTAGTCTAAATATGAAGTCAAGAAGTGGAAACAAGAAAGAAAAGAAGACTCCTTATTGAAGGAGGATCAAGAATGCGGAAAAGGAGGTTTGACAACTACAATTGGTTTGCTCCCTTGTTTGGGCTTCGTTTTCCCCTTTCTTTTAGGGAGATGCTAGGGAAGATGTTAGGGATATAAATAGTAGTTTTCTCATTGTTTTTGGACGTCCAATTTACCTCCTAAGGTCCCAAAACTCTGCAAAAATTTCTGCTTAATGTTTATGTACAATGTAGCCGCAATTTACCTATTGTTCATGCTTTTGGATTCAAGTCTTGCATCTTCTTTGTGACTTGAAGCTTGGGAGAAGAAGAAGTGTTTGTGCTACTTCTCTCACGCATTATTCATCTTAGTATTTGTGTTTCTCAATCCCTAATCTCTTTAAGTTTATATGCATTCAATTATGATGTTTGTTAACGTAGTTATGCGTGAGTAGTTTCCTTTAGGATTAGGGCTGTTTGAAGCCCTAGCCATGTTAGTTTATAATTAGATTTCTGGCTGTTGATTATGGTTTTTATTTATGGCTGAATTTGTTGGATTACTATGCTTCATGAACTCAATTTATGCTAGTAAGTTTGATCACCTTATTTGCGTATAATTGTCGATGTAATTGCTTGACGGATCACCTCGATGTTTGTGTTCACCCTGCAATTTGTAGCATCACGTTTAAGAGGGGTAATCTTATTCGTAATCTAAACTCATGATTCCTTAGGATTGCACATCACTTTACTAGGGATAGTGTAGTGTCATTAAATCTTCTTCATGGTTCATGCATTATCATACACCATCGATAATAGTTGTTTAAGGGTGGGTACATCACGCTTAAACATGCAATCTAAGAGAAGATAAATGCATGGGGTGAGCCTTAGCCGGACCCTTGCATGGGCACTTAACTCAGATACATGCATAATTAATCTAATCAACGAAATCTAAGGAGAACTTTAATTGGTAAAGGTGGATAACATGTCCTAATTCGTCCTAATCATCCAATCAACTCTCAAATCAAGTTTTCATCATTTTGCACTTGTTTTCATCATTCAATTTCGTTCCAATCATCACTCAAAATCCCCCCAACGTTTTTGTACTTATTCTCAAGTTGTTTCATTCCAAACTAAGTGGATTCACGTTGAACAATTCCTCGAGGGATCGACCTTTTCAAACCTACTATACTTATCATACGATTTTGTGCACTTGCAAAGTAATACATTAGGAGTTATCATTCATAATTTCTTGGTTGATAAATCTTCTATCAGTTTTTATAAGAGATTTATTAAGGAATTTTCCCACATAGAAAGGCCCTTGTACCGATTTCTTTAGAAGGAAACTCCATTTGGCTTTGATGTGGAATGCATGCAAGCTTTTGAGAAGCTTAAAGAACTTTGGACCACGACACCCATCCTATGTGCCCTGATTGTTCCTTGCCATTTGTGTTGATGTGCAATTCCTCTGATTATGCTGTTGGTGCAGTGCTAGGACAAAGGAATGACAAGAAGCCGAGTGCAATCTACTATGCGTCCAGGACCCTTAATGATGCTCAGATGAGCTACACTACCACTGAGAAAGTATTGCTTGTTGTGGTATTTTCTTTAGATAAATTTCGTTCTTATTTACTCCAAACTAAAGTTGTAGTTTATATTGATCATGCAGCCTTGAAGTATCTATTGGTCAATAACTTCAATAAGCCATGTGCAATATCATCTCGCACATTCATTTATACAACGCCTTTCCGAAAATTTCAATAACTTCAATAAGTATCTAATATTCAAAAACTTTTATCTACAAATATAAAAAAATAAAAAGAATAAACAAAACGCATATGAAAGGAACAAACACAACACATACGGCAAAGAAAACCACTTCCCAGAAAAATTTCAAAATTTCAAGAATAAAAGGAATCATCAATAAATAATTGATAGACATTATAATTAATGACAATTGTTTCCATTACCCATCGCCTTTAACCCTCTAAGTCTCTTCTTGGAGATATTCTTCTCTAATCTCATACCTCTCCAGGGTCAGAACGCAAAGCCACACCCCGAGGCTTACCTGATTGAGGGTGCCTTGAATGAACTTTGCTCGCTTTTTGATTCTCTAGGAGAACTTTGATATTGAAATTTAGGGTTGAGAACTTGAAATAGGATGACTATGACTGGGGAAAGAGAGAGGGGGAGGGAAAAGAGAGAGAGAAAGAGAGAGAGAGAGAGAGAGCAGAAAGGCGATATATGGCTAAAAATAAAAGATTGGTAAATTGGATGGACAAGGATCGAACGTCGTGGCCCTAGGGAGTGTACTTTTTTTTAACAGTAACTCGCGCGTTTATTTAAACAACGGTTGCTTGTTTAACTGATGCTAAATCCTATTTATTTGCAATAGAAATTTTTTACTGTTGTAAAATTAGGTGTAACGACCCGTCCCAAATTCCTAGATTAGATTAGTAACTAATCACGATTAGTGAGGCTAATCGGTGATTAGTTAGGCGAAATCGGACGAACGATGCGAAATGACCGTTTTGCCCCTAGGCGTGGGTAAAACGTTGACTTTTCATTCGGGCGGTCAAATGGACTTTGACCAATGATCGTGACGTAGTTTAGGACGTCACGAGTTCATAGACAGGTGGCACGTTTAATTCCGACATTCGAGGAAGAAGTTATGACGTTCGGAAGTTCAAGGGCATTTTGGTAATTTTGGTTAAAAGAGGCCAAATGTTGACTTTTTGACTGGGATGTCCGATGGCCGAGGGCCGAGGACCATTACGTAGATCGAGACGATACGAATCCATAGACAGGCGGCATGTCGAATTCGGACGTTTGACGGCGAAGTTACAATTCAAGGAAGTTCAGGTGCACTATTGCACGAATTACGAAACGACCTAACTTTCGGACTCTAGTGGCCCAGATATTTAATCCCTGCCCTATGGATGAGTGACAAGTGTCACCCATCCACATGCCATCTCCTTTCATTCATGCATCTTCTATTCCTCTTCATCGATCATTCATTTTCTTCTTTGCACAAAAACCAAACCCGATCAAACTATCACCCCAAAATCCAACCCTTCAACCCTATGATCATGACTGAGACCAGAGAGTGAGAGTGAGGCTGAGGAACCAGAGGACGGTGGCTGGAAGCTGCTGGGCCGCGGTGCACGGCGGTGAAGGCCACAGTGAACCAAAGTTCACGGTTAGGCCCATTTTCTTCTATTTTTCGATTTGGACATTATGGTTGCTATTTGATGATTAGGATGAGCTTAGGGGTTTATTAGGAAGCTATTAAGAGGATTTTGGGAGGTGTTGGACAGCTGTGAAGCCGTGGGTGAATTTGAGAGAAAATGAACCGTGAGGTTCAAACTTGAACCATAGATTTTAATGGTTTTTAATTACTTTTAGGGATTGGTTTAGATAGGAAACTTGAAAATAGGAAGTTTAGGATCGAAAAGGAGAAGATTGGACGAAAAATGAGGGAGTAGGAGGGCCGGACCGGACATGCCAGTCCAGTTGGACCGGCCTGCACAGAAAACCGGTCGGACTGGTCGATTGCGTGAGGAAGAAGATGAATAGTCTTGGCACGTGAGGCCCACGCGCAGTACCTATCTTGGGTGCGTGAGGGCGCGTGTCCAATCTTTTGGGGAAGTGTAACATACGAAATCTTCTATTCGATGTAATGAACGTTTTGGGACTGGTCCCGTGTCAATCGGACATCGTTTCGATAGGTTTCAGGGTGTCCGAAGGTTTAGGTTCGGTTTTAAAAATAGTTAAAAATATCGAAAAATTACGGGACTTTAGTAGGAGATTAATTAAGTAGTTAGTAACCTTCTATTACAATTTGGACAGGTTTGTGAGTGGACTTTGATTTCTAAACTGTGATGCATGCATAAATGTTTTATATGGATTATGAATGTGATTTGATGATGTTGATTTGGATGATTGTGAATTATATGGTTTCACGCATTACGAGGCGATTTACGTGCTTGCACATAAATCGAGGTTTTTCGGTTTTACTCTGATTTTCATTTCTTATGGTTTTGGAAATGGTTTAATGAAATGATTTTGGATTTGAAAAGGTAAACTCGGGTATGAGACCCATTTGATTTACGGAATCGGGCACAAGGCCCAGTTGGTTTACGATTCGAACCGGAGGTCCAGTTTGTATGTGGATTCAGGCCTAGGGCACATCTATGTGTTATAAAATGGTTTTTATGGGTCATGACGGTTTATGGGAACCGGCATGAACCCTTGAAATGGATTTACGGGTCATGACGGTTTATGGGAACCGGCATGAACCCTAGGAAAGGATTTTATGGATCATGGTAGCTTATGGGGGCCTAGAATGAATCCTTGAAAGGTTTAAAGAATGATTTCAAAAGGTTTTTCATATTCCATCCTTTATACATGATTGTCTCCTCCGGGGAGGGTCGTTGGCCTGGGTGGACCTCGGAGTAGTCACGGAGCACTGACTGAGTAGAGTCGCCCCCCAGTTGGGTTCCTTACTCTCAGGATGGGCATGGTTCGTTACCTCTAGGGAGGGTCATTGGTCTACGGACATTGACCTGGGTGGACCCTGGAGAGACTTGGGTTTGAGACCCCGGTTAGCACGCGCGTAGCTTTATTGTACTGTGACAGGTTCTTGGATATGTAATATAATGGATAAACATGATTTCAATTGGCTTGGGAAATTATGTTTTATGATGATAAATGGATTTGGGCTGAGATACCACATATGTTTATGATGTTATGATTTTCTGTAAATGGTTTTGAGCAGGAGCCCGTATGACTTGTATTTACGGAACTTGGGGCTGTGACCCTAATTATGGTTGTTTAAACATATGTGATTGGATAAATGATTTTACTATGCATGCATGCTTTTTAGTGAAGGGTATAAAGGTCTTTTATGAAATATGTTTATAAACTCTTTTTTTTTGTCCACTCATAGTCTTTCTGTTTTTAATACCCCTTCAGGTTGACATCGGATGTGGGCTGTAGCAGAGACCGAGACATCCCATGCCTCCTCCGGATCCTGACGTACTCTGTTTGTAACGAACCGTATAGGAAGTTGGGATTAGGGAAGTGATTAGTGACGGATTAGATGAGTTAATCGGTGGTTAGTTGGCTACTTTTAGACTTTGGGTGTAGAATGACGATTTTGCCCCTAATTTGGGTAAAAAGTTGACTTTTAGTTCGGACGGTCAATTGGGCATTTACCGATGACCGTGACGTAGTTCGGGACGTCACGAGTCCGTAGACAGGTGACACGCCCGATTCCAACATCCGAGGAGGAAGTTATGATGTTCGGAAAAGTTGAGGGCATTACCGTAATTTGGTTAAAATAGAGGGGAAAGTTGACTTTTCGCACGACAGGGTTTTTACACGTAGACCTAGGACCGTTAGGAAGATCTCATCGTCCTGAGTTCAACGACAGGTGGCATGCCTTCATCGGGCGGTCGGATGACGAAACTACGGTCTAGGAACTAGAGGGGCAACATGGTAATTTGGGCATCAAGGGGTATTCTGGTAAATGGTTGCATAGGGAATTGTGCCCAGTAACTATGGGACACTTGGTTGTCTGTGAAACACTTACCCACAGGAAAAATGACACCTGGCCTAATTCTAGAGGGCTGTGGAATTGTGTTTCACCGACTAAGTGGGCTTCAAAACACTGAAATTGGAATTGGTTGCCCGGTTTTCTGAAACAGAGACAAAAACAGAGAACAGGGGGTTTGAACGTCCATGGTTACGCCAACATCCAAAATTCTCGTTCCTAACCCATGATCCTTGAAGGAAAAACATTTAAGAAGGGTGGACGGTGGACGGTGGTTGCGGACTCGGACCTGGAATGGTGGTTTGCGAACTCGGACCTGGAAAGGAAATGGATAAAGGTTTTCAAATGGTCTTGGATTGGATTTGCTGGATCTGGTTATTGGGGTTTAAAGATCCGGATTATATTTGACGGGGGACGGGACCGGATTGGGTTTAACGACCCGGATTGAGTTTAAAGACTCGGAGTTTAAAGACTCGGATATACTGATATTTCTCCGTAGGCCTGTAGAGTTTAAAGACTCGGAGTTTAAAGACTCGGATTATTGAGGCCTGGATTGAGTTTAAAGACTCGGGATTTTAAAGACTCGGATAGATCCAGCAGGTTCGGTGATGGAAATATGATATGGTTTTCAATAATGGTTTTCTGATGTTTTGGGCTATGCACGGATGAAATGGTTTTCGGTGGTTTTGGGCTGAGGCCCGGGATTTGGAAAAGGGAACATGCGTTTGGTTTTCGTACATGGTTTTATGACATACCTTGATATGCATGCATTGGTTTTGAAACGGAGGGTATAAATGCTATTGTTTTATGAAATGTTTTTTTATCTTAAACTTTATTTTTATCCACTCACAGTCTTTTCGTGTTTTCGATACCCTCCAGGTTGTTAGGGTGCGGGCTATTGGTCGAGAGAGACGGAGACATCACACGTACGATCCACAGTAGACTTTGCGCACTCTGGGAAGTTCGGAAGTTTTTGGACAGTCGGATCGAGAATCCCTTATCCGACTTACGTGTCGCATGACGGTTTGGACGTCACTTTAGCCTTCGTGTCATGCGTAAGTTAGAACGGGATCGGGATTTAGCCCTTAATCCCGGGGGATTAGGGGTGGGTCCTGACAATGATAGCCCGGGAGGGCAAAGGTCGGAAATATCCCTTGTCTGACACTTCGTGTCAGACGGGAGCAGGGTCATCCAGCGTTAATCCCGGGGGGATTGGGATGGGTCCTGTCATTAGGGGCAAAGACAACAATATAATTCATTACTGTTGTTAGATTATACATTAGACAACAGTAATTATCAAATTGATGTCAAAGCTAGTATAGACAACAATTTTATAAATTTTGTTGTCTATGTAGTGTTTCCTAAAGCTAAATTTGGTGTAGTGTTTAACCCCTCGTTTTGCTGAAAACCCCAAAAACAATCATATTATACTTACACTTAAGACAGGAGACGATAACATCATTTAATCACAAACAATAACCCAAACTTACACTTTTTACGAGAAATAATAATAAAATAATTAAAACTCATCATACTCAAATAGATCATGTCAACTCATGAAAATAAGTCACCATATCAACCCACTAAATATTTTCTTTTGAGTCGCAAATAACAACTGGGTATCTTGTAAACGTACCCTCGACCACGTGAAGGAATGGGTGCAATGCACTGTCACCTTGAGTCACCTAGAGCTCAGGGACATGAGTGGTGCTTTTTAACTATTATAGCGAGGAGTGCGACTGAACGATCACATTGAGGACTAGTATGTAGCCTATAGATGGGTACTAGATACAAATGACTCCTAAGTGGGTTCCAACACTCGATTTCATGAATGCCCCGGGGGACTACTATGCAAATGCAACATGTGACACCACTAGATACTCACTATGCATGACCATCAAGATAGATACTTATCGTGCATAACCCTCAACTAAATACTTACCATGCATAACCATAAATTATAGCACAGCCAATGCATTCAGACAATCGTCATAAGATAAGCATTCAACCATACTCCACGAAAGATAATGTGAATAATTTTCTGAATGTCCTGCATAGATCCCTCAGTCAACAAGTCATCTCATCCCTGAAAGATACAAGTAGGTTGATTTTCCTCTACTAAAAATTCCATGTGGGTCAACCACTAGTAAGATCACAATGCCCCGACATTCTCAGAATATAACTCGCACCGAAATAATAAAATTTACCAACTCGACAATCAGTATGGAAAAAGGTCAATAATTCCTCAAGTACTTCCCGATGGCAATAGAAAACGTCGGCATTAAAGGTTAGATAGGGTTGCATAAAAATATACTAACTCTCCAGCTAACACAATTAACAAAACGGTTCTCCCAACCAACAGTTAAGGTGTACAACTAGTATTAGGATAACTTATCTCGAACTGGCTTCGAGGTTTAATAAGAAACTAGGACAAATATTTGTTATATCAGTGGTCCAGGTTGGGGGTAGAAATAGGTAAGCTCAACCAATTTCTAGCGATGAAGGTATTGAGAATGCAACCTATACGTGTCTAGTGGTACATCAAATTGTTCTAAAACTTCTAACACTCACTACTTGAAACATGGACATCTCTCGGAAAAAAGGGTTGAGTAGTGGTACTGACGCAAAAATAAAATCCTTAACTTACCATGTAATACGTGATGAGTTCCTTCGTGAAGGTTCCTAAATCTTCAATCGATCCGGTTGAAGAAACACCTGAAATAAGCTCCTTATAAGCCTGATTATTAGAGGGAACGTTCGAAGGTGTAAGGACGTCACTGGATTGGTACTGGCTGTTCTTTGTCTAGAAGCTTATAATAGGTAGTCGCCGGGGGGGGGGGGGGGGGGGGGGGGGGGGGGGGGGGGTGGGGTGGTGGTTAATGTATAGTATCTTAGTTTTGGTATGTGGAAGCTATGGAAACATTGCAATTTGAAGTGTCTTCATGATATTATGATTAACCCTAATACTGCTATTTAGATGATGGTGGATTAGATGGCTGAGTGTAGTAGGGATAGGCTAGTTAAACCATCACTCATTGTTGGTCCCACGACCAGTGATAGGCTAGTCTACTAGTTCTTGTTGGCAGCGGCCCCTCTGAAGGGTTTGGGAAAGTTAGCTGTGATGGTGCCTTTAATTATACGGAAGACCAAGGTGCCTATGGCTGGGCTCGTCAGTCCTCGGTGAGAGAGTTCATCACTGCTAGTGGTGAGAGGGATATTCCCTTGTGATAGTTCTTTTTAGGCTGAAGCCTATCCCTTACGTGCTACTATGATTGCATGTGTAGACTTTGATTGTAAGAAGGTCATCCTAGAGCATGATTCACAACTCTTGGTACAATATGTGACACACCCTGATTTGGAAGTTCGATAGGACACGACGATTGAGATATGATGGCCGTCGTCTAGACGGTGATGTCCAGATGACGAAACCCATTTATTTAAAACGTTGCAGTTTGGGAGGGCGAGTGAAACATAATCAATGAATACCAATTACATTTCGTTGCTACAGTGGAAGTATAGAGCATAGACAGTTAATGATGATCATACAACAATGTAACTACTTGTAATACCCGATTTCCACTGTGTCACTCCAAACCCTATAGTGAATAAGCAGCAAACCAAGCCTCTTCGAAGTACGTGAAACACCAACAGAACCTGAAAGGTTCAAAACAAAGGGTGAGTGAACCCAGTAACTTATTTTAGTGTAAAACCATGAATAGTAGAATAAGCTTAAACTCTCAGTTTTACTGAAAGTCAAAAACAATAAATTTAAACATTCACGTTCTACGAAAAATAGTAATAAATCAAAGGCTTCATGTTGAATCATAAATATATCACATGTCAACCCACCAAACACTTATTCATGAGTTGCTCGAGTTATACTATCATGACAAATACTGGGTGTCTTTGCTCGCATACCACGACCACGTGAAAGGCGGGTGCTGAGTATCATAACCACATGTTCCTTAGAGCTCGATGAACAAGCTAGCACTATTAACTAGTATTGCAAGCAGGGTAGGTGAACAATCACATAGAGGTTGGTCTATGACCTACAAACATGTACATGTACTAGATACTAGGGACTCCTAAAATGGGTTCTAACATCTTGATCTCAATAATGCCCCGGGGACTTGTATGCACATGCAAAAACCAATGCAACTAGGTACATACCAAGTTGACAGGACTCATTCCAATCCCCCTATAATTATCATGGGATGTGCCCTGCTCCCGTCTGACAATTATACTCAAAATACCAAAAATACCCGGGTTTTAAAAGTAAACAAAGTTCAACTACCACATTGTCAGACAAGGGATAAGTATCTATGTACATAACCGAGCATATATGTCAGTACAATAAAAGTACCGAAACCTACCCCAAAAGGGTATTCAGGTGTGCAATGGTACAAGCTATGCCTCAACCTTAATGTCAGCCCCTCCCTCTGTGTCATGGCCTAGAGAGTCAATAAAACAGTCAAAGTTTGAGTGGACTGAAAATAAGGATGTTCAACTCAAATAATATAATAAAGCATTAAAAACAGTTATGCATGCATTTCAGTTATAAAACAAAAATCCACTCACGCTCGGTCCACGTTGCGCGCTCACAATCGGCGATGTAATCTCACCCGAGCTAATCCAAGGTCTTCGGGCTTTTCCAAATCACATTCGAGGGTTACTAATATTCTATACAGGTTCATACACTAACCCTCACAAAAGCACGATACCGGAAACGCGTCCCGCACACGCTTCTCGAGGATAAATGACCTATTAAACGGTCTTCGATCACCTAAAACCACCACCATTGGATTCAAATCATCAAAACCTTTCTAACAAGACCGATTTGACCTCAAAATTTGTGTCCATAGCCCTTACACACCGATCAAAGTACAGTCGACAACGGTCAACGGCGGTCAACGACTGACGTCATGCTCAGCCTGACATCTTACAGGTTTTGACACCTCTGACAGCCTTCCACTTGGCACCACCCTACTGGTCCTCGTGGGTCTAAAAATGCTGACTGGGACCTGCCATGTTGGCTATTGATTGGACCTGCCACGTCGGCTGCTAATTAGGCCCTTACAACTAGCCACGTGTCACCCTCTGATTGGCCACAGGGCGTGACTAGTCCTGACAGGTGATGATCTGGACTGCCACATCATCATCACTTACCTCTGGCCAAGTCGACCCGTTTGTCTATAACGGGTCATTTGACAGGCTACCCTGACCCGATTAGAACTCACTCATTTCTCAACCTTTTTCCAAATATTTCTTCCTACATGCTCGCAATGAACCTAGAAAGGGATCTATAGACTCCAAAACATCAAAAAATTGCTAGAATTACTTGTTCGAGCTTGATGCAATTCAACCAATCTTCAAGCTTGGTTTCCAGGTGATTCAAACAACCAAAACTTCGTTTTTTGAAACTTCAAATTTGAAACCAATTTTGAACTCCTACAACTTATCATCTCAGTTTTCCAGCCACCGTACGTTGTTGTCCTCGCCACTCGTACCTTCCTTCTCGTCTTAAATCACTTTCTCAGTCTCTCTTTCACTCAGACAGCAAATGTGATGGAATGGTGGTGTATCTGTGCGGGTTTTTAGTTTCGGGTAACAAAGAGAATGAAGAAGATGATAAAAAAGGGGTGCATGAATTTGGGTTATTAGGCAATGCGATGAGTGACACTTGTCACTCATCCATTAGTCCAAGTTGGGATATTTTGACCAATGAATATCTTCCAATTGTACACGCCTCATAAAATGTGCATAATATGTATTTTTTTGACCCGTAACTTTCCAATTTGACGCTAGATTTCGACGTGCCGTCTGTCCAAGGAGTCGTGATGTCTGATTTACGTAACGGGTCTTGGTCAAAGTCCAATTGATCTCACGGGTCAAATGTAAAAAAATTTCCCTTTCTAGGGTCAAAATGGTCATTTAAGATCAAATTTTTCGAATTTTTCGAATTTACATTTCCTTAAAATTTCAGGTTGTTACAACATACCTCGTATAAACCATCATTTCATAGCACAAACTAGTACATTTGAGCAAGCACCACAAATTAAACATCTCAATCATTCTCAATAAGAAAATCAAATAATCAATCAAGCACGCTCAGTAAATACTACGAAAATAAGTATCGTAAAACGTTCGAGTAAATATCATTATAAAAAATAATTTGGGAAAAGGGTCCACTCACATTAGTCGGGGAGTCGGATAACTCAAAAAACCAACCTAATACAAGCACTCCAAGCCGGTCCAAATTACCTATATTAAACCAAAACACCCAAAAATAGGTCCATGCGCTATGGTCGGCTGTAACACAGCCCTACACACTACCATGCACCTGTGGGATGCCGAAAATGTAAGACCCGTGTCCTGAAGGGAACGGTGAACGATCCCACATTCCTGCGAGGGGGGAATGGTCTGGAGGGGATTGGTGGTGTGCCTTAAAGGTGTAGGCACACACCTATCTAGCATGAGGCCTTTTGGGAGCTCAAGTGGCTTTGGGGGGAGGGGGAGGGGGGGGGGGGGGATTGGAACCCCACAGCTAAACGAGTTGAGGATGGTGCAATTCCATGATGGGTGACCCCTTGGGAAGTTACACCATGAGCTCCCGAAAACAAAACCGTGAGGGCAAGGGCAAGGGGGCCCAAAGGATACAATATCGTGCTAGAGTCGGGTCTGGACCGAGGAGGGTCGGATCTTGACATAATGGTATTAGAGTTAGACCCCGACTGGGAAGTGTGCCAGCGAGGACTCTGGGGCCTAGGGGGGGTGGATTGTAAGACCCCTGTCTTGGAGGGAACGGTGAACGATCCCACATTCCTGCGAGAGGGGAATGGTCTGGGAGGGGATTGGTGGTGTGCCTTAAAGGTGTAGGCACACAACTATCTAGCACGAGGCCTTTTGGGAGCTCAAGTGGCTTTGGGAGGGATTGGAACCCCAAAGTTAAGCGATTTGAGGCTGGTGCAATTCCATGATGGGTGACCCCCTGGGAAATTGCACCATGAACTCCCGAAAACAAAATCGGGAAGGCAAGGGCAAGGAGGCCCAAAGCGGACAATATCGTGCTAGAGTCGGCTCTGGACTGAGAAGGGTCGGATCTTGATAGAATGGTATCAGTGAAAGCCCTAAATATCCACAACACATCACCATCATGGTCGGATCTTGATAGAAGGGTCGGATCTTGATATTTTGGGGTTGAGACCCTGTGTTGATAATGATTTGAGTTTTAAATGCAACTGTTTTCTCTGATTTTCATGATGGTGATGTGTTGTGGATATTTAGGGCTTTCACTGATACCATTCTATCAAGATCCGACCCTTCTCAGTCCAGAGCCGACTCTAGCACGATATTGTCCGCTTTGGGCCTCCTTGCCCTTGCCTTCCCGATTTTGTTTTCGGGAGTTCATGGTGCAATTTCCCAGGGGGTCACCCATCATGGAATTGCACCAGCCTCAAATCGCTTAACTTTGGGGTTCCAATCCCTCCCAAAGCCACTTGAGCTCCCAAAAGGCCTCGTGCTAGATAGTTGTGTGCCTACACCTTTAAGGCACACCACCAATCCCCTCCCAGACCATTCCCCTCCCACATTCCTGCGAGAGGGGAATGGTCTGGGAGGGGATTGGTGGTGTGCCTTAAAGGTGTAGGCACACAACTATCTAGCACGAGGCCTTTTGGGAGCTCAAGTGGCTTTGGGAGGGATTGGAACCCCAAAGTTAAGCGATTTGAGGCTGGTGCAATTCCATGATGGGTGACCCCCTGGGAAATTGCACCATGAACTCCCGAAAACAAAATCGGGAAGGCAAGGGCAAGGAGGCCCAAAGCGGACAATATCGTGCTAGAGTCGGCTCTGGACTGAGAAGGGTCGGATCTTGATAGAATGGTATCAGTGAAAGCCCTAAATATCCACAACACATCACCATCATGAAAATCAGAGAAAACAGTTGCATTTAAAACTCAAATCATTATCAACACAGGGTCTCAACCCCAAAATATAGTTTCCTCAAATCCTTAAAACCAATGTCCCGATTTATTCCATAAATTCGGAGGCCATCAATACCATCATGTAAACACATGTAAATACAAATCCGATCAAAATCACAATTACATTGGATCTCAAGCCCAAAATCTTGATTTCACGTAATTTCGTGCAACTGTAACCCGAGTTGCCATTTTCACGTAAATCCATAAAATATATCCGAAAAAACATTACATAAATTCATCAAATCAATCCCTGACTCATAATCTGAGTCAAAACATCAATTTTCTATCCCGGGCCTACGCCCAAAACATCAATTTCATAATTTCTCGAAAATCATGCCCAAAACAAATATAATAATCCAGAAAATCGATAAATTACCGTATCGAAACATCAATCATGTCAAATCATATAATAAAGAATTTAAAACATATATGCATGCATCACGGTTAGAAAACAAAGTTCACTCACAAACTTTTGAGGTTTTAATTCCCTTCAGGTTGATCACGGATGCGGGCTGTAGCAGAGTCGAGACATCACACTCCTCCTCCTACAATCCTGGTGTACTCTGGAAGCCCCAGTGAAGGCCAGAGATGGAATTTTCCCTCGTCTAACACTTCGTGTTAGACGGGATCAGGCGCGTCCCACGTTAATCCAGGGAGATTTGGGACGGGTCTTGACAGAAAAAGTGCCTCACGAACTGGAAAATTACCTCATTTAATGGCTACGCGCCCGTACGCACCAATAGTGCGCGTCACACACGCCACACGTGTGAGAAATTTTGTGGAATATTCTTAGAATATTCCCTAGAATATTCCATCAGTTGACCATTAAGATTTATGGTTGACTAATCATTAACTAACGGTTGACTAACAATTGGTGCCATCACCAAAGTTTCGCAAGAGAAAACATTCAAACTATTGTTAGCTTCAGCATTCACAAAGGCCAAAATCAAGAATTTTAGACAAAAAAATTCTAAAATCCGGCGAGGGTCAAATTCCTAAATTTGTGTCCATTTTCAACATGCATGGGGTCTTGGGTGCTCTACACAACGCAAGGATTCCAAATGTCCAGTTATTGGGTCCAATAATCACCTTAAAATGCCAAAAATCGAAAGGGAACTCCCTGTGGTTACTACTTTTTAGAAAATGACAGTTCTCCGTTCAAGGTTCAAACATGCTTGGTAGGCCTATATTTATGCCTATCTTTTAAGGAAATTCATGCCATCAATAGGAGAAAATTATGTTTCTGGTCTGGCTTGTGAAGAATTAGAAATGGAAGTCAAAATAAAGAACATTGCAGAAGGAATAACTCAAATCAGAGATGGAACGAAGAAATGGCTCCAAAATGGGGTTTGAGCTCCAACCGATGTCACTGGCCATGTCACTGCAATCATGTCACTAGACCTAGCCAGGTTTCAATTCTGAGTTCCTACCGATCTCCTAAAGAGGTTCATGTTACTTGTACCTTCACCATGTCATTGGACCATGTTATCGAGTTCCTGCGCCTACACGATGTAACTAGAGCTTATGCTAAGTCACTAGCTAGTCTGGACCATGTCATTGGCGTTTCACTGGGATGTCACTCCTTGGAACGTGTACCTGATTTTTAGCCCTAGTTGGGCCCAGGGCTAGAGGTTCCAGGGTTTTGGCTTCGTTGTTCCAATGGGTTTGGGGTAATCTCTGGGTACGATTTTCATGCAGAATGCTATACTTTCAATACTATTTCTAATTGTACAATCAGGGCCAAGTTAAGATGACTTCTACTTTGTTTGTATTTAAAGGCCAATTTGGGTCCTTGAGAAGGCCTTGAAGGGTTTTGACTAGTCTCCAGTGTCTAGGGCAAGATCAGACCGCTCAGATAACTTCCAAGTGTCCTACTTACGTCATTAATGAATTAGATCATCCAACATAGACACAAAAGGTTCATGCCCCTTTTCTTGGCTGCCAATAACTCATGTTCACACTATGATTGAACTGTATAATTATGAGATTTGGGGGTTTAATCATCTTATCACTCCTTGTTGTCAGCCTTTGGATTCACATGATAAGGCATGGCTCTTATCACCATTCCCAATCGTAAAAAGGAAACCTCTTCCTTTCCACAAAAGGAAACCAATCCTTTTTTGATTAGTTTTGCTTATCCCATCCGAGAAGAACAAGTGTTTTTGCCCAAGTTTGGTAAGGGTTACCCTAGTGAAGCATCTAGATTGTTTAGTCTCATATAAATATGCCTTTAAATCATTGTAATGGATGGACCTATGGATGCAATTCAATATACAATCTTAGATTACTTGTGTTCTTAGTCATAATTTATTTTCGAGATTGGACTTAAGCTCTTGAAGATTTGGTTGTGGCTTTCCACCTTCTTCTTCGTTTGGTTCATTGTGTAATCCTTACTTAAATATTTTACATTTTGTCTTCATTAATTATGTGTAACTAAATTTTCTTTAGTTATGGGCTATTTTGAAGCCCTAAGTCATGTGTTAAGTTATTAATTTTATTTCCTTCTTCCAAAACTATGCATGTGAATGATTAGTTTTAATTTGTTTTATAAAAACCTTGTTTGTTTATTGATTATGGGTCTACACATAACTTGACGAGCATATGAGTGTAGCTAGGATGTAGGAATGATGCATATGGCATCTATTCATTTCTATGTCTACAAGTAGCAAAAATCATCATAGTTTAATCACTATCAATTTGAGTGAGGAGGAGATGGCATCCACACTTCAACTAACTCAATCGTCAATAAAACCTTTAATGAATTTAAGGATTTTAGGCTTGATTGAAATTTTCTATGTTGTTCATGTCTTGAGATGGCTTGCTTAAGAATTCTTTAACCTTAGTGCGGTTCACGAGGTTAAAGTAGGTTAGGAAGGTAATTAGGATAGAAAATGTGTTGCTCACGGTCTATTCCTTGTTGACGGCTTTCACTAGCATAGTAACGGATTTCGAATTAGAAATAATGGAGATGTCATAGACTTTGGTGTGAAAAAACGTGCATTTAACTAGTTCCTCTTATCCAATCAATTTCACTCTTTTACGTTTTATGCAATCAAACAACAACAACTGAAACAAACAACCCCATTTTTGTTTTTACTTTAAATTCCTGTATTTTCACTAAGTTTTGTGAGTTAAAAGTGTAGCCTCAATCCTTGGCGTTTGAACGATTCCTTACTTTCTTATACTACAGTTATAACGTGCAAGGATTTAAATTATAGGGCTGTTTTGGGCCTATAAATGCTCGAAACCTACTTGTAATTAAATGGTTAAACTCATCTTATGGAGAGGAATTCAATATCCTTACTCCCTAGTAAAAAGACTCACATGCACCGCCGTGAAAAGTCTAGAACTTTAGCGGCCAAGGGACGTCCAGTACAGAGTTTCGATATGCAAACAGTCCTACTTAAAGCTCTCGTCAAGAAAAAACAATTGGTGTAAGCTAGAGCTTCAGGGATTACCTCAATCGCAAACAATCTTCTCGGATCGTTCTTGGATCGAAAGTGGGTCGATTTCTCCTAATTGGGCCACAGTTGTCCTCGGGCCCCAAAACCATGTTCGACTGCTGTAAAGTCCACGGGCAAGGCATCTAGTATCACTAGGTTATGGTTTATCACCTGAAGCTAGTGGTCCTGGCTAGGCTAGGGATCTCAGTTGGCCTCCGTGAGCTGTGCAATCCTTGTTGGTATCAAGAAGGTGCTGATACGCAGGGGAGGAGGTGGTGGTGGTGGTTCCACCATCCTAGTTCATGGAGTCTGAGAATATAAGGGGTGTCTGAGTTTTTCGATTAGTAGATTGAGTTTCTCAGGGATTCTTAAGTCGTAAGGAAGATGTGAGTGTGAGTATGATGGTGGAATAACAATAAATAGGTGTTGGTTGTAAATACCACAATGGGTTTGTGTAAAAGCCCGTCTCCTGGAGGGAACGGTGAACGATCCCACATTCCTGCGAGGGGAATGTTCTCGGAGGGGAATGGTGGTGTGTAACGACCCGTCCCAATTTTATGGATTAATTAAGACTAATTATGGATTAGTGGGGCTAATTGGGGATTAGCCGAGGATTAACGGACGTTCAGGGTGAAATTTTGATTTTCCCCTAGACTAGGGTAAAAGGTTGACTTTTGACCTGGGAGGTCCGATGCCCGAGGGCCAAGGACCGTTACATAGATCGGGTCGATATGAGTCCGTGGAAAGGCAGCACGTGAAAATCAGACCTTTGACGGAATAGTTACGGGTCACGGAAGGTCTGAGGAACTACTGTACGAATCACGAGATCGATGACATTTGTCCTCAAGTGGGCCCCAAATATTTTGGACAGGTTCGGGAACCCCGAAGATGGTGATTAGCATGAGAAGGCGTATGGCGCGCGTATCGAGGCGCAGTAAGGACGGTCTGTGAGTGGACCTTGTTTTCTAAATTGATGCATGCCTAAATGTTTTATATGAGTTTAAATACGTGTTTTGAGATGCCATGAGTGCATATGATTTCAATATGATTTATAGGGCATTTTCGGAGGAAAATGCGTTACTACACGTAGTTCGAGACTTATGTTTTATATGATGTTTGGGCTTACACAGTTTATATGTGATTCCGAAGGTTTCACGGAGAGGAGTGAAACTGAGGAACTGATTTACGATTTTGAAGATTTCACGGGGATGCGTGAAATCGAGGTTCGGGCACGACTCCTAATTGAAAGACGATTTGAAAGGGGTTTTGGAAAGTTTTGGATTTAGAAACATGGAATCGGGCATGAGACCCATTTGCTTGGAAATCATCGGACTTGGAGTCCATTTGTTTTGATGAGTAATCGAGCTGCAGACCCATTTGAGTTATGTGATCGGTCTGGAGGCCCCGTTGATTTACGAATTTGGGCTTGAGGCCCAGTGGGTTATTATATCGGGCTGGGAACCCGAATTGGATTTGGATTACGATGGTTTTATCAAAAACCTGGGCATAGCCCTTTGAATGATTTGAAATGGTTTTCTGTATACCATCCTCATGAACGGATGCCCTCTAGACATCTCATAGTATCCTGGAGTGGCGGGTGGTCTCCTCTAGACGTCTCGTAGTATCCTGAAGTAGTCACGGGGCATTGCCTGCGAGGGGTCATTACACGGAGCGACCGGTCAGTATAGTGACTCAGGAGCACGGATTGCCAGTGGTTAAAACCTCCCCCCAGGGAGGGTCATTGATCTGCAGATCATTGACCTGGGTGGACCCTCGGGAGACTTGGGATTTGAGACCTCGAGTAGCACGCGTAGCTTGGAACCGTGACAGAATTGATTGTGAAATCTCGGATGTCAAGCATTGGTTTTGGGCTGAGACCCTACTGTTTTGGATTTGGGCTGAGACCCATGATAGAGATTTTATCAAGCACAAAAGATGTACTAGGCGAAAATTCTAAGTGTAATAAACTTTGCAAGCGCACAAGACGTGTAGATAGTATAGATGCAAGCAAAGGTCGATCCCACGAAGACTTGCTCAATGATATCCAATTCCGTTTAACTCAATTGACTTAAGTGGAGTAATTAAAATGAAATGGGGGGTTTGTTCTGTTTTATGAATTAAGTAAATTTACTAATAATAACTAACTAAGTCGAGCTAGGGTTTATATCCACCTTTGCCAATTATTGTTCCGTTAGATTTCCTTAAACAACTATTACCGATGGTGCGTAATAATGCATGAAACATGAAGAAGATTTGATGACACTACACTATCCCTAGAAAAGTGATGTGCAGACCTAAGAAGTCATGAGTTTAGATTACGAATAACATTCCCCCTCTTAAATGTGATGCTACAAATTGCAGGGTGAACACAAACATCGAGGTGATCCGTCAAGTAATTACATCAATAATTATGCACAAATAAGGTAGCTAAGCTTATAAGCATAAATTGAGTTTATGAAGCGCAGTAATCCAACAAATCCAGGCATGCATAACAATCATAATCAAGAGCCAGAAATCAAACACGTACTAACATGGCTAGGGTGTAACGCCCCAGAAACTCAAAGAATGTAAAATTGCAAAATGATAAATGAAATGACGATTTTACCCCTGTGAATAGTATGGTCAAATGTTGACTTTTTGTTTGGCAGGTCGAACGAACGTAGTCCGATAACCGTGACGTTGTTCGGGACGTCACGAGTCCATAGACAGGTGACACGTCCGATTCCGACGTTCAGGGGCATTTTTTGTAATTAGGTCGAAAAGGAGGAAATTGTTGACTTTTTCTTCGACCACTATTTTTCACGTAATTCGAGGACCGTTAGGTAGGTCTCGATGCCCTGAGTCTGTAGACAGGCGGCACGCTGAAAACGGACCTCAGACGAATGAGTAACGGTTCTAGAACGAGGAGGGCATTTTTGTAATTTTGTGAAGGAAGGGTAAAATGGTAATTTCAAGGTTGCAGTTTGAACAGCTGTGAGTGGGATTCATTGTTTAACAATGTTAGTGACATTGGGGGGGAATTGTTTAACATTTTGAGTGGCAATTTTTGGATTAGTGGAAGTTGGGACTGAGTGGAAACACAGCCACAAAGTGACTGAGAGATTCCCACGGACTGTTGGGTTGGACTATGAAGAACACAGAGCACGGGCACCCATTTTTTTTAGTTTTGGGTCAGTTGTGGGGAACACTTACATAGAGGGACTGAGAGATTCTTTTAGTTAGCTATGAAGGGCGAATTGATTATAGAGAGTTAGAGTGAGTCGAGAGGGTCATTCTAGAGAGGAAAGGACTGAGAACTTGAGAGAAAACAGAGACGGGAAAAAATTGGAAAATGGAGGGAAATTTCGAAAATTAATTTGTGAGTCTAGAGGAGCTAAACAGAGGTTAGAAACAGTCTTCTGGGTTCATTTCTACTTCAACCATACAAAAATCGAAGGAAGTTGATCACGGTTTGGCAGAGAACTGAAGTTCCAGTTTCTGGAAAATTTTAAGGCTGAGGACGACTACCTACATATAAGGGTTTGTGAAATTGGTTATGGTTTAATGTTCGTTTAGGTCTTATGAAGCTTCTGTATCAATTAATTAGAAAACCAAGATGATTTGAATGAGTTTCGAAAGTGGACCCGTTTGTTTGATCATGAGTGAAATGATCGATTTAGGGCTTGATGTACGAAATTAATAAGGGAGAACCTAAATTAACACTTAAAGGAAGGATTTTGGTGGAAAACTAAAGGAATTAAGTTGGAATTGTTAGAGATTCAACCGGGTTGAGTCGCGGATTTGTGACCCGTTTAACAGGGAATCGGGTAAGGAAGACGACACTGTAGCTACTGTGCAGGGCGCATAGCTTTCACGCACAGCCACTTTGGGCGGCGCGTGAGGGCGCGTGAGGCCACATCTCTGGTCACGGTCAACAGGTGATTTTATCCATTCAATGTAACGGACATTTTGAGTTAAATTTCGAGTCGATCGGGCGTCGTACGAGATAGTTCGGAGAGTTTGAAAGTTTAGAATTTTAATTAAATTACGTTAAAAATCCCGAAAAATTAGGGAAATTAATGTAAGCTTAATGGAAGTGTTTGTGACCCAAATTGTGATCTTTGACAGGCCAGAACATTCCCGTGGCAACCGAGGAGCGTACGGGATGCGATTGACGCGTTCGAATTCGTGAGTGGACTTTTGATTTTTAACCAACCATGCATAACTGTTTTTATTCACTTTATTTATGGTTCTATATATGATTTTATGATTATATTTATGATATTTCTGCTTTACGTGAATGTACGCTTTTCGATGTGATTTATCATATTTTTACGTATTTCGAGACTATGGGTTCTTCGATACTTTGATGATGGTTTGATGAGTGATTTTATACAATTTTTGCGTATGACATTCTAATGATGATTTGATTATGATTTGTGAGTAAGATTCGGAATTTGAACGTGAAATTCGGACATAAGTCCTATTTTGATAAAATGTAATTTCAAATTGGTTTTCGAAATTGGATCACGATGGATCCTGAATTGTTATGATTTACATTTGATTTTGGGTTTAAAGACCCAATATGATTGCTGGATTTGGTTTTGGGTTTAAAGACTCAGATGAGATATGACGGGGGCGGGCCCGGATTGGGTTTAAAGACCCGGATTGAGTTAAAGACTCGGGAGTTTAAAGACTCGGTTACTGTGATGTGCCCTGAGGCCTTGATTGTGTTTTGAGTTTAAAGACTCGTTGATATCCCGGGAAGGCCTGATATATGAGTTTAAATTCTTGGATGGATCCAGCGGTTTGATTTGTTGATGTTACATTCAGTTTTACATGGTTTGATAGTTATCTATTGTAATGGTTTTCATACGATTTACATAAGTGATTTTCGGATATTTAGTTATGCATGCGTGTTTTGAAACTGGAGGGTGAACCCTGATTTCATTAAATTGTTTTCCATAACCATTTATTTTAGTCCACTCACACTTTTCTGTTTTAATACCCTCCAGGTCGTGGTACAAGTTTTGGGGGCTAACGCCGAGGTAGAGGAAGAGGCATAAATTTTTCCCGTTGCGGTGTAGTTAGTTCGCAGAGTAGGGTTTTATCCTTATCTTGTTTTGTAACCATGCTCTGTAATACGGTTGACTGGTTGTATCGTACTTTCTCCCTGGTCTGACAGTGTGTGTAATGTATTATTATTTGTGTGGTTATTTTTGTTGTTTGTGTGCAATTATCAGACGGGAGCAGGATTCTCCCGGGTTATCGAGGCGATAATCAGGGCGGGTCCTGTCATAGGGCTTCAAGTAACCCTAGCCCTAATTACACTACTCAAACAATATTGAATAAACAAATAACATAATTAAATACATAAGAAACATAAAACGATAAAAGAATAAATAAAAAAAATTACTAAAGAATAGCAAGGAGTAGGAAAAGGGGTCAAACACTCTTTTTCTCCCAAGCCTGATGTCTTCCTTAGCACAAGCATGAATCCAAAAGCATCAAACAATTATAAAATACCGCTAGAATATGTATATAAATTGAGTATGAATTTTGACGGAGTTTTGGGACCTAGGAAGGTAAATTCGGATCCCAAAAAACAATGAGAAAACAACTATTTATATCCCCTAACATCTGCCCTAGCATCTTCCTAAAAGAAAGGGAAAAACGAAACCCAAACAAGGAAGGAAACCAATTGTAGACGTCAAACCTCCTTTTCCGCATTCTTGATCCTCCTTGAATAAGGAGTCTTCTTTTCTTTCTTGTTTCCACTACTTGACTTCATCTTTTGACTAGGAATTCAATTAATTATATTCCAAATCAGATCACGAAGCCCTAAAATAAAGGAAAGGGGATATGATTGCTGCTAAGGGTAAATTAACCCTAGCCGTGTTCTTGACAGTTTATTGGCCTCCAAGAAACTTCCTTTCCCTTGTTTCTTGCAATCTTTAATTTTAGACTTAGGAAATCTTTAGGTCTTCTTATCCAAGTCAATCCATGTAATTCCTCATTGAAAAGGGAAGGAAAATTCGTCCAAAGGACAGCTGTCCCAAATCCCTAAAATGTAGGAACTTGATAAGGCAAGAAATCATAGTTTCTTGGGTTCTAAAAAACAGATAGGAACCGTTATTTTAATGGATCTTTTGGACAAATTTCCCAGCTAGATTCCAGGGCATAATTTCTTAAATAGCCTACTTAATCTAGGCATGCAAAGCCGGCAAGGCTGGTCCACAAAGTCACACACTCACTCCTTGTAGGATTAGGAGTGCCTCTCGGCTAAGAAAGGCAAGAACTCCTTTTCTTGGTCAATCTTGATTGTCTTTACATGTGCTATCACCTCATTGGAACCCCTAGAGATTATATGAGCTGCTGATCACATCCAATACATTGAAAAATTCCAATTCAAAGACAAAACCCGAGAGGCCCCCAACTGGGATTTCAGCTAGGGACCTTAACTTCATTTTAGTGCTATTCCTTCATTTTGGCTCGGATTTCCTCCTTTCTTTTTGTATTCTCTTAAGAATTGACTTAACCTTTATAATCTACACATGTCTCACAAAATGAATCATTTTCTCTTGTTGTTTGTACAATTATAATCTAAAGACAAGTAAAAGGGATAAGAAATATCATTGAAATCATGCTCAATTCGCGACTTATCAACCCACTTGTATTGATTTGGCCTGAGTCCCTACGGATTTGGTTTTGGGCTGAGTTCCCACTTGATTGGTTTTGGGCTGAGTTCCCACTTGATTGGTTCTGGGTTGAGTTCCTATATACTTACGTTTATGGTTTTGGGCTAAGGACCTAATGGTTTAATGATTTGAGAAATGGTCTGATAAATAGTTTTCGAATGCATGCATGTTTTTTTTAGCGAAGGGCATAAAGGTCTTTTTATAAATGAATTTTATAAACTGTTGTTTCGTCCACTCACAGCTTTTCATTGGTTTTAATGCCCTTCAGGTTGATCGCGGATGCGGGTCATAGCGGAGACCGAGACATCACATTCCTCCTCTGATCCTGGCGCACTCTAGAAGGCCCGAACGGGCCTTGTCTGACACTTCGTGTCAGACGGGAGCAGACACGTCCCACATTAATCCCGGGGGGATTTGGGGCGGGTCCAGTCATGGTGTGCTTTAAAGGTGTAGGCACACACATATCTAGCACGAGGCCTTTTGGGAGCTCAATGGCTTTGGGTTCGATTGGAACTACAAAGTTAAGCGAGTTAAGGCTAGTGCAATTCCATGATGGGTGACCCCCTGGGAAGTTGCATCGTTAGCTCCTAAAAACAAAACTGTGAGGGCGAGGAGGCCCAAAGCGGACAATATCGTGCTAGAGTTGGGTCCTGACCGAGGAGGGTCGGGTCCTGACATTTGTGCCTCCTAAAAGTGGGCATGGATTAGTGTAGGCTCAATAGCTTGTTTTGGACCAGCAAATCACACACTCAAATTCCACATATGCACACACCTGTCAAGTATCCCATTAGGAATCAAGTCAAGGCCGAACAACACTTGTGAGGGTAAAATGGCAAATTCGCGTTTCTAATTCCTAATCTCAAAGATCAACTTCTTATGTGACTTTCCAACTAAAGTAACTCCCATGCTTATCGAATGACGTTGTCAAGTGCTACCACAACAAGAAATCCTCCTGAATAGTTTTCTGAGTGTCTTGGATGGGTTTCTCCATTTCCGATAGCTCTATCCCGAAAGCATATAAACCCCATAGAAGTGTATTCTCCTTTACTAACGAATTTGTGTAGGTCAAACAGCTCATAAGTCTTCAATGTTGCAATTGTCTTGTAAGGAAACTCGTGCCATCGTCACCCAATTTCTTGTCAACTTGGTCTAAGTATGTTCCTCAAGGTAACGGTAAAACACATGATTCTCCTTGGCTTCCAGCCTCAGATCCTATGAGGTACCAACTAATTTTCCCAGTAGTGCACATTCAAGAGATTACGTTAACTAACTTTGTCACAAGTGGCCATTTAGGATCCTTTATTAGCTCGATAGTTAAAATGATCTATGAACCGGTCCCTTCAAACAACGGTTTGAAGCGTATAACAAGTATTAGGATAGCATATTTTCGGGTAGGCTCCATGGTTCATAAAATGGGTCATAATGGGTTTCGGGTTTTCGGGTTACGTTGGTCGTGGTTCGTGGTTGTTCAGCCGTGTCATTGTCTTTCCTGCTTCCTCGAGTCTCACTCTCCTAGTCACCCTCTCAAGGTTTCAAGATGCAGAGGAAGATGAAGGTATGGTTATGGGGTATTTGTGTTTGTTTTAGAGAGGATGAAGGTGATGCACGGGTAAGAGGAAAATGAAAAAAATAATGAAGATGATCGAATGGGAGGAAGAGATATATGAGGGAAAAATAATTAAATAAATGGCCAATCTGACCAAGATCCACAATTTAGGGATTTTTTGCTATGGGATGAGTGACACTTTTCACTCATTCAAGGGTCCCACATCAATTCTTTACCCAATCAGAATTAATATTAATTAATGCGAATCCCGAGACGTCAAATTAACCGATTTCGATCTCGTAACCATAACTTCTCCATCCAACGTCCGATTTTGACGTGCCGCCTCTCTACGGACTCGTGACGTCGCGATCTACATCACGGTCATAAGTCAAAGCCCAAAAAGAATCTCGATCCAAAAGACAACTTTTTCCCCACCACGGGGAAACTGGTCATTTTGCATTAATTAATAAAAAATTACATTAAACTCAAGTTCGGGTCGTTACAAAGTACGCATATCTTTGAAAGGAGGAGACTTTGCTGGTTATTTTGTCCTCTGCATTATGTAAGGCGCAGGAAGATAAGTTGGTAAGTGTGTTGACAAAGTATAAGACTGCTATTGGTTGGAACCTAGTATACATCAAGGGAGTTAGCCCTAATACTTGTGTGCACCAAATTTTGTTGGAAGATGATGATAAGCCCCATAGAGAAGATCAATGATGGCTCCATCCCTCTATGATGGAAGTTTTGAAGAAAGAGGTAATTATGTTGTTGGATTGTGGGGTCATCTACCCAATTTGTGAGAGTAAATGGGTCTCCTTCGTGGAATTGGTTCCAAAGAAGAGCAGAGTCACTATTATTATGAATTTTTAAGGTGAGCTTGTGTGTAAGACCCATGCTTGGAGCATGGTGAGCAATCCCACATCGTCCTAGAGGGAGGAATAAGGGATACGCTTTATATGTGTGGGTTCGTCCCTATCTAGTCGAAGGCCTTCTGTGACTCACGGGGTGAGTTGCTAGGAAGAAAACCCTACGGGAGGGGCTAGTTGAACCAGTGGGCCCAGAGGGGACAATATTCAACTAAGTAGAGGAAAGTCTCTATATTGGAAGATGCCTTTTGAGGGTAGGATAAGAGGACAAATCCCAATCCCCCTAGATTATCATGGAATACACCCTGCTCCTGTTTGACACCACGTACCAGATCGGGGATAAAACCGTAATCCACTCGGGGTTTCTAAAGTGCGCAATGACTTGTGGAGTACGCAACGGCATGTGATGTCTCGGTCTCTACTATAGCCCTCATCCACGATCAACCTAAAGGGTATCAAAAACTTAAAAGCTGTGAGTGGACAAAAATAAATAGTTTATAAAACAATTTAACGAAAAGACATTTATACCCTTTGACACGACCCATCCCAAATCTCCCTAGGATTAACTTGGGATGTACTATGCTCCCGTCTGACACAAAGTGTCAGACAAGGGATAACTCAAAACCGCATCCCATTCGGGTCTTCTAGAGAGCGCTAGGATAGGTTGAGGAATGTGATGTATCGGTCTCTACTACAGCCCGCATCCGCGATCAACCTGAAGGGCATTAAAAAGCATTAAAAGCTATGAGTGGACGAAAAATCAATAGTTTAATAAAACACATTTCTTAAGAAGACATTTATGCCCTTCATTAAAAAGCATGCATGCATTCGAAAATCAATAATCAAACCATTTATTTTAATTAAATCATCAGAGCCTTAGCCCAAAACTATAAATCCAAGTATGTGGGAACTCAGCCCAAAACTGTGAATCCAATCATGTGGCCCCCTGCCCAAAACCACCAACACTGAAATACCATTTCATAAATCCAACAAATCTGAAGTACAAATTCATAATCCAGTAAATCCATAAATCACAATCCAATCAACAACCGCTACGTACCAATCCTCGGGATCCCAGATGCCTAGTGCCCCAGACGCCTGACCTCCCAGATGTCATGTCACGGTCCAAGCTATGCGTGCTACCCAGGGTCTCAACTCGAGTCAATCTCTGACATCCCAGATGCCTGACGTCCCAGACGTCTAGTAATTCTACTCTTGAGTCACTATATGGTCCGGTCGCTCCGTGGAGTGACCCCTCGCAGGCAATACGCCATGACTACTCCAGCGTCCCGGATGACTGGAGGAGAAAATCCATAGATATAAGGATGGTATATGGAAAACATTTCATAAATCATCTGAAACCGTTCAAATGGACCTATGCCCGGGATTTCCATAAAACCATCGTAATCCACGAATCCGATTTCTCCAATCCAAATCCATTTATCCAAATCCATTTATGGGTCCCCAACCCGAAATCACATTCATAAAACAATATTGGGCCTCATGTAAGATTTCATAAACCAATTGGGCCCTTGACCTGATAATATAAATCAAATGGACTTCATGTCCGAGGGTTTCCAAAACAAATGGGTCTCATGCCTGAGTTCACCTTTTCAAATCCAAAACCATTTCATCAAACCATCAACGAAACCAAAAGCACGTAAAACTACAGTAAAACCATAAACCTCGATATACGTACAAATATAGAAATAATCTCTAAATACGTGCAAATATGTAAATCACCAATACCACAATCATCATCATAGAAATCACATATATAAAACATGTAAAACGGTTATGCATGCATCACAGTTTAGAAAACAATGCCCACTCACAGATCACCCTACTGATGACTAGACCTCGGTCACTCACCTCAAACTCCCACTTGTCACATCACAATCATCTCAAAAAAACTCGATCACCCTGATCGTTACCACACGACTCAATCTCACTTACCCTAAGCACTCACTTGTCACGTCACTGGATGTGAAACTGTGAGTCGTCTCCTTCCTCATTGACCCACATGAGGAAAGTTGAAGATGATGACATCAAAGTTCATCCAATGTCATCCTCCGGCACCCAGCACTATCTACTAAAGAGCAGAAAAAGAGAAGTCGCCTTCACCTACTTCTAGGTCGAAAGTAGTTGCAACCATAGTGGAAATGAGCATGCTTCCAACTGGTTCTATTCTTGAGCTAGAAGTTCTCTTTCTTCGGCCTTTTGTAATTACCCATTCTATTCCTCACAATTAAATTCTCCCCAAATAAGCCTACCCGAAACTCAAGAGGTATGGTCAACCGCAGTCAACCACCACCAATTCGAAATGGACTCGCAAGTCCTCAGCTCATCCGGACACCATCCACGTGTCTGTGACCAGTCTTACTCACTACCAAGTTAACCTATCAGTTTACATCGTTTATGTAGGTACGCTCATTCCGAATGGAACTCACGCGGCTTAAGGTTAAACCTTGTATACTATTTACGGATGTACATAAACGGCTTCCAACACTTGCATCTCGTACCTGGAGTCTCGACTACTGATGTATCCAATCCAGCCCATCACTATCCGTGATCCATTCTCGGACCACAGATACCGAATCGTGACTCGTGACTCGTGACTCGTGACTCATCGTTATCACAATCACCGGCACCAGTACCAGCACCAGTACCAGTACCGTCACTACGTGAGTGAGAAAACCTTGGATCTTTGCTCATACCGAGTAACGACCCCATGCCTCTGCTCAGGATGGAGTAACTCTACCTACCTCGTACCCAACGACTCTGGGTACAGTCATCCTAACAACTCCCACGCGAAAAGGAAACGTCCCTTGAACGCCCTCGATTCCCAACAACCACGACTACAACTAGTCACGATGATAGTGTATGCCACAGACTCGCGTAGACCTAACCACCAGACATCGCTATCGAGTCTCCGCATCCAACGGAATCAATCGCCTGTACTAACTACTATGTATCCCCACTCTAGGACTCTGTCGATGAGTACCAAACCATGGTAACTTGTCCAACCAATCCCTAACCAACGTAACTCGACTCAATCAATGTCATCTACTAGGTCATCCATGACCTTAGTTGCACAAACAATCCATCACAACTAGAGCAATATGACTAACTAGGTCTAACCGATGAGTATAACCCCGATTGCAGAGTGCGGTCCCATCACTAAAGCTGACATGACTAGACTGACCGACGGTTTCGACTCCGAAAAGTTATCCAAGTCAAACCACTCGCCAACTCACCTTTCTGAACCATACAACATACCTTAGGGTTCCACGATCGCTACCCAGGGTTCCTCTAAACCTAATTACAGATGGCAGTATAATCCACAATCTGACCGACCCAGAGGTCCCAACATCGGAAGGACGTCAATCCAAACCTACTGTCAGTGCAACTAGGGTTCCTCGAAGCCGGCTGCTCTTAGAAGAATAGCCACCTAACTCAACAAAATCCGACCATCTAATGGTCACAACACTGAACTATCGTCAAAACGAATCCTACGACATCGTGAAAGACGATCCTAACTAACCGTCTCACGATCAAAACTCTAAAGTACCGTTAATTTCATCCCTTCGTAGGGTCCCACACTGTCATCCACGACAGAACTATGACAACCCCGACATCGAGTACCAAAAAAAAAGACAATCTACGATTCAATCCTACTAACTATCGTATCGGCATCCTAACTATCAGGTTGATGACAAACTGCAGCCCATAGAGACATCACATCCTCGACCTGCGCACCACTCTGATACCACTTGTTAGTATCAGAGCGTTATGAGTATCTTACGAGAAAACCTATGCTCTAATACCACTTGTCAGGACCCGTCCCAATCCCCCCGGGATTAACGCGGTACGACCCTGATCCCGTCTGACACAGCATGTCAAACAAAGGAATTTCCAACTTTAGTCCGCTCGGGCTTCAGAGTACGCCAGGATCCGGAGGAGGTATATAATGTCTCGGTCTCTGCTACAGCCTGCATCCGCTGTCAGCCTGAGGGGTAGTCAAAACGTTTAAAATCTATGAGTGGACAAAACAAAGAGTATATAAAAACATTTTATCGAAGACATTTGTACCCATCACTAAAAGCCTGCATGCATTCAAAAATAATTTATCCAAAAGAACCATATGTGGGAACTAAGCCCAAAACCATAAAGAAACCGACCATGTGGGGCACAACCCAAAACCTGTACACATCACACATAATATAACATATATACATAAATCACATAACCAATCCTGTCACGGTTTCTAAAGCTACGAGCGTACAACCTGGGGTCTCAAAGCCGAAGTCTCTCAGGGTCCACCTAGATCAATGTCCGTAGATCAATGACCCTCCCTATGGTTATAATCCAAGCCCTCCTGAGAGCAAGGTACCCAACAATGGCGACTCCACTCAGTTAGTGCTCCGTGACTACTCCGGGGTCCACCTAGGCCAACGACCCTCCCCGGAGGAGATATTCCAAATAAAGAAGGTATATGAATATATATATATATATAACAAAAACATTCATGTCCGGTCCCCATAAACCGTCATGAAACTAGAAATCCATTTAAGGTCCTCGACCCGAAATCATAAACGGAAAGTTCTTGGGCCTCGTGCCCGAACTCATGACTCAATTGGACGTTATGCCCGATATCTAAGAGTTAGTCACTATTCCGATCTTTGTGATGCGTGCAACCATCCGTCCAAGACCGCTGTCAATCTCGGTATGTCGCCGTGAACATATCAACTGACGCGACCACCTCTAGATCATGATGTACTCATCACCGATCGATATTCTGAACCGTCAGTACCCCAAAGTCGAGCTTCACATGGCTGCTCGATGATGGTACGTGCATCGTGACCTTTCCAGAAGGAACACAACCCAGTCCAGAGGCGAGCGTAGTATCGTCCGTCGCCGTGCACTAAGCACTCGCAGTGACCACGACTTAGACCTGTAGGTCTCCAATATCGTCTGTCGTCGTATCGTTCATTTAAACCAACGTAGAAGTACAAACCCGTATAGGCACCGTATAAGGCCGAAACCCCGAAATACGTGCCCATACGTAACCACACATAAATGCACTGATGGCATCACAAAAAAAGTATTAAAACATATAGTAAACATTTATGCATGCATCAATTTAGAAAACAAGGTCCACTCACAGACCGTCCTAGTTGTCGCCTCGATACGCGTGTAATACGGCTCTCTCGGGCCAATCACCCTCACCGGGACTGCCAAACCTGTCCAAATCACTTTAGAGGGTTACCAACTACTTTATTAACCTCTCACTAAAGCCTCGTTATTTTCCAGAACTTTTAACTATTCTTAAACTCTATTCTAAACCTTCGGACCTATCGAAACGACGTCCGATCGACACGAGACCAGTCCCAAAATGTTTGTTACATCAAATAGATGATTTCACATGTTAGAACCTTCCCCAGAAAGTCGTCCACGTACAAGCATGCGCCGTCCAAAGCCCCTGCGCGTGGGAGCCACGCGCCGCTACAGTTCTTCTTCTTCGTCACGTGAACTGGCCGGTCCACGTGGTTCGAATCGGACCGGATCGGCGTTATCGGTCCAATTGATTTCCCCCCTTATTTCAGTCCGATTCAACCCCTATCCAATCCTACTCTCTTCCTCACATCCCTAGAAGTCTAACCATATAAAAAGAATGGAGAAACACCCCCTAAAACCCGTTGGTTCGAAGCCTTGCCCACGGCCCAATATTTTCAAAACCTCCCCAGGGCCTCCTCGGTCTTTAACCACCACTAAAACCTCCTTATTACTCCCTTAGCAACCTAATAGTCCTTACCCAACCATCCAAAACCGTCCATAATATCACAAATCGAAAATAGAAGGAAAAAGGGCAAACCGATACCTTGTCGGGTTTTCTCCTCCACGCCGCCGTCCACGGTGGTTTAGGCCTCCCTGCAGCCACCTCTCAGTCCTCAGCCACTCTCTGCCGCATCCTCAGGTTGAACCAAGTGAGGGGGAAGGGATTGGGGTGTGGTCATAGTCGATGGCATTTGGTGAGATCGGGTTTTGGGTTGGGTTTGGTATGCACGAACAATGGGAGGGGGATGCATGTGTGCAATCATAATGAGCAATGGATGAGTGACACTTGTCACTCATCCATTGGGCCTTCACAAAATATCTGGGCCCCACTTAATGCCAAAAGGTATTTGTCTCGAAAAACATGCAATAGTTCCTCGGAACTTCCGTGAACCGTAACTTCTCCGTCGAACGTCCGAATTCGACATGCCGCCTATCTATGAATTCTTATCGACTTGATCTACGAAACCGTCCTCGGCCCTCGGCCATCCGACCTGTCGGTTAAAAAGTCAACATTTTACGCACGACTAGGGGCAAAACGGTCACTTTGCATCGTTCGTCCGATTTCGCCCAACTAATCATGGATTAACCTCACTAATCCTTGATTAGTCACTAATCTAATCTCGGAATTCGGGACGAATCGGTACAACCTTAATTATTTTCGTCCTCGAAATTCCAACCGACCTAATTCCAACCGACCTTCTCTTCTTAATTAATTTCGTCTCCGCGTTAATTAATTTCCTCTGCTCCTGGCTTAGCATAGTTAGCAAGGAAATTCGCCCTACTGATTACCAGACCTCGGTCACTCACCTCAAGCTACCACTTGTCACTTCACAATCACCTCAAAACAACTCGATCACCCTGATCGTTACCGCACGACTCAATCTCACTTACCCTATGCACTCACTTGTCACGTCACTAGATGAGACACTATGAGTCGTCTCCTTCCTCACCGACCCACATGAGGAAAGTTGAAGATGATGACGTCAAAGTTCATCCAATGTCATCCTCCAGCACCCAACACTATCTGCTAAAGAGCAGAAAACGAGAAGTCTCATTCACCTACTTCTAGGTCGAAATGTAACGACCCGAACTTTCGTAATTATTATTTTATTGTAAAATGACCGTTTTGCCCCTGAGGGGGGGGGGGGAAGTTGACTTTTAACTCGGGAAGTATTTAGGACTTTGACACGTGACCGTGACGTAGTTTAGGACGTCACGAGTTCATAGGCAGGTGGCACGTTCGATTCCGACGTTCGAGGAAGAAGTTGTGACGTTCGGAAGTCGAGGGGCATTTTGGTAATTTGGCCATTTGGGGGCCAAATGTTGACTTTTGACCCGGGAAGTCCAACGGATGAGGGCCAATGACCGATACGTAGGTCTCGTCGATACGAATCCGTAGACAGGCGGCACGCTGAAATCGGACTTACGACGAAAAAGTTATGGTCAAGAACGTAACCGAACTAACCGAGACTCGGAACTTAAAATAATAATAAAATATTATAATCTGATTCACTTTAACCCAATCAATCTGGACCCTTGATGAGTGACACATGTCACTCATCTACCTCATCCACATCATCCCCAACAATCTGGATCTTGGTCTGCCATGTGATTAATTAATTAGTTTAATTTCCTTAAATCCTCACCCTTCACTCTTAACTCAGGTTGAATCTCAGCCCTCCATTCCATCTGATCACTTTGTTTTAAAAACCATGAGAGAATTCATTCTCTCATTTCCATTCCTTCAAACCGTGCAACCTCTCATTCTCTGCACAAACACACCAGCGATCACACCATCCCTCAGCCTCAACCCACACACCAGCCTACCCCTCAGCCACCTCCAGACAGCCATCACCACCACCACGGACGGCGGAGCAACCCGGAAAACCCACAAACCCGAGAGGAACCCGTGCAGCCCAAAACCATCCAACCATCCAAACCGTGACTTCTGGGCTCGAACCAACCTAGGGCTAGGACCGTTGTGACCTCTGGACGGCGTAGGACTGGACTGGGCAGCCCACGGCGGCGACACGGCGGCGGTAAGCCTGCAAACCCGAGAAGGCCGATTTTCCTTCCCTGCCTCGAACCGTCCGTTTTTAACGTTAAACTTGTTTGGTTGTTTTTGAGACTTAACCTAGGGGACTAGACGAGCATTTTGGACCTGAGTTTGTGGCTAGAAGTGTGACGGCTCGCCGGAGAAGACGAACCAGAACCGGCAGCCAGTTCCCCGTCATTTTTCAGGTGATTTCTCGAACTTAAAAATCTGTTTTGATTACACAGAGCCATAGAACATGTTCAGACGAGTTCATAGGAACAAATCCCATCGATTTTGGTGGTCGGAATCACGATCTGTGATCGGGTCGAACCGTGGGTCTGCGGTGACCCGATTCGCAGACCTAGTTACTGTAGCTGATGACGTCATCATGCTGACGTCAGCGGTGACGTCATGATGACGTCATCATGTCAGAATATTATCAGACTAGGGACCAATGGGTTGTTGACACGTGTCCTCTGACACTGTCCGTGATGACGTCATGCTGACGTCAGCATCACTGTAGCACTGTTGACCAGAGGGTTGACCGGCGCGTGGGGGGCACGTGTGAACAGTATTTTGTGTGGGACCAGTGCCATTTTCAAGGTTTCGACGATACGGATCCAATGACGGTGGTTTCGTGTCGATCGGAGATTGTTAAGTTGGTCAAATTAGGGTTTGACGCCTTGGGAAGCGTGTTCGGACGGCTTTCCCGGGCCGGTTTCAGTCTAGGGTTTCGTAGTTGTTTAGTAGGGACTTAAAGTGACCTTTACGTATGTTTTGGGCATGACAGGAATTGTACTTTAAACCTTGGACGGGGCTTTACGCTCGGGATTGCAGCGGGATTGTACTGTGAGTGGGCCTTTGATTTCGCTAAACTTCGGCATGCATAACTGTTTTACTTTCTACTATATCTATATGTGATTTGAGTAAAAGTATCTGTTTACCTTGAGTATGATTTATGGCACGTATTACGATGTTTGGGCATGAGACCCGTCTGGTTGTTTATGAATGGTTTGGAGTCATATATATATATATATAATGGATTTCGATATTATCTGTGGTACTGCACTGTATGGATCTACCCTAGGATTCTATCTCCTCCGGATGTAGGTACACCGGAGTGGTCACGGCGCATTGCCTGTGAGGAGTCATTCTACGGAGGGACCGGACCGTAGAGTGACTCAGGAGCAGGATTGCTACTATTGGACGTCTGGGACGTCAGGCATCTAGAATGCCATGCTCGGACTAGGTTCGGGATTTGGACTCGGGATTGAGACCCCGGGTGGCACGCGTAGCCTTGAGACTGTGACCTTATTGGGCGTCTGGGACGTCAGGCATCTGGGATGTCAGGGTTGGGATGTATAGTCCAGTGACTAAGATTATATTCTGTTGATATTATTCTGCTTATGACTATATGGTTTTGTGGTTTTGATACTATGCATGTCTTTTCGGAAAACGGAGGGGAAAAGCTATATGTTTTCGAAATGGTAAACTACTTTGTAAACCTTGAGTTTCGGCCCACTCACCTTTGTTGTTTTACTACCCCTCCAGGTAGTGCTATCGAGGAGGAGGATCCCGAGGAGGAGGAAGAGGATCCCGAGGAGGAAGAGGCATAGGTTTACGTTGCGTACCTGAACCCTACTGCTGGGTAGGTTGGCACGTAGTGTGTCTAGAGTCGTGCTCAATAAACTGTATTCGGGAACCATCCCTTGTCTGACACTATTTTTATTTGAGTATTTGTGTGGTGTGCTATGTATGACTTAACTATGGATTTTCTTTATGCATTTTATCTTCAATAAGGGTATTTTTGGTATTTTAATGTCGGGTGTCAGACGGGAGCAGGGCAAGTCCCGGGTGGTCCCAGGGGGATCGGGGCGGTTCCTGTCAACTTGGTATCAGAGCACTAGGTTGTGGTCAGCATGCTAGACTAGTGGTCAGTACTTAGTTTAAAAGATGTCAGTATCTAATCTATGCCTCTTAACAGCGGGTTATGCCTCCAAGGAGAATTCCTCAAACACGAACTGACGAGGAAATCGCGAGAGAGATGGAATGTGCTAGCATTGAGCGGGCTCAAAGGTTGGGAGCCACACCGTTCAGCGGGGGATCAAACCCCGAGGATGCCCATGAGTGGATTGCGAAATGGGAAAGAATCTTCACCGTGATGCACTGCCCACCCGGCGAGCGGGTGGCATTGGCGGCCTTCTTACTGGAAGGCGGGGCTTATCAATGGTGGCATGGTCTTGAGATGTCCGGGTGGACTGTTCACACCACCACATGGGAGGTCTTTCGTGCCCGATTCTTAGATCAGTATTACCCGCGTTCATTTCGCATGGCACGAGAGGCAGAGTTCCTGCGGCTGGAACAGGGAGATATGTCCGTGGCAGATTACGAGCAGACTTTTGGGAAGCTTTCCCGTTTTGCCGCAGCTTTCGTGAGTACTGAGGAGGAAAAATGTCAAAGATTTGAGTTGGGACTCCGAGGGGAGTTGCGGGCAAGTGTGACGGCTACTAGCTACGCGACTCTGAGGGACATGGTCGACGCTACAGTTCGTGTCGAGGCCAGTTTGGCGGCACACCAGGCGCGACAATCATCAGGCGAGGGGCAGCGCCGGGATCGTCCACATCCTGGACCAACCGGCCCAAAGATCTCTAAGGGGGGAAATTACCGAGGAGCACCCTCATCTTAACGTGGTCGTGGCTGGTCAGGTCGACATGGGAACTCTCAGAGGGGCGGATCGAGATTCAGTTCTGAACAGCATCAGGCTTGGAGTGGTGCATCAGGAGGGTCTTGGGATGGACCGAGGACAGTTAATTGCTTTGCTTGTGGAGGAGCGGGCCACTATGCCCGAGATTGCCCTTTACTGTCAAGGAACAACGAGACTAAAGGTGTTAGTGTGACACAGAGTTCGGCTTCTCACCCTTCCAGAGGCCGAGGACAGAGTGCTGAGCGTGGCGCGCGTGGGCGCGGACAGACTGCGGGACCCCGAGCTCGTGTTTTTGCAGTGACTCAGCAGCAGGCGAGGTCAGCCCCTGGTGTGGTTACAGGTACTCTTCATATCTCAAATATTGTTGTACGGGTGTTAATGGATGCTGGGGCTACTCATTCTTTTATTTCGAAAAGTTGTGCGGGTATGTTAGATCGCGAGGTGTCAGCCTTGGATAGTGAAATGGGTGTTGGTACACCGATGGGCGTTGTGTACATAGTGAATCAGGTGATCCGGAGATGCCCAGTAAGGGTGGAGGATGTAGATCTGCTAGCTGATCTAATCCTGATGGATATCCATGACTTTGATGTTATCTTGGGAATGGATTGGTTGACTGAGCATGGTTCGCTCATCGACTGTTGTAGTAGGCGGGTGATTCTGCGAAGTCCGGGTTTGCCGGAGGTTACTTTTCAGGGAGAGCGCGACGGTTCGCTACTTGAAGTAATTTCTTCACTTGCCGCTACGAAGCTTCTACAGAAGGGATGCCAGGGCTATCTGGCGCATGTTGTGACGACAAAGAGTGATGCTTCGGGTGCCGATGATATACCTGTGGTGCGGGAATTTCCAGATGTGTTCCCGGAAGATTTTCCTGGTTTACCACCACATCGGGAGATTGAGTTCACGATTGAACTACTTCCCGGCACACGACCTATATCACAGGCACCATATCGGATGGCACCAGCGGAGTTACGGGAACTGAAGATCCAATTGCAGGAGTTGGTGGACTTGGGATTCATCCGACCGAGTACATCACCGTGGGGAGCACCAGTATTATTTGTGAAGAAGAAGGAGGGGAGCCTCCGTTTGTGTGTGGATTATCGACAGCTCAACAAGGTCACGGTAAGGAACCAGTACCCCTTACCCAGGATTGACGATCTCTTTGATCAACTGCGGGGAGCACAGTACTTCTCGAAGATAGATTTACGATCTGGTTATCACCAGTTGAAGATTGCTGAAGGAGATGTCCCGAAGACAGCGTTACGGACCAGATACGGGCATTATGAATTCCTTGTGATGCCTTTCGGCTTGACGAATGCTCCAGCAGCATTCATGGATCTAATGAATAGGGTCTTTCGATCTTATTTGGATAAGTTTGTGATCGTGTTCATTGATGACATCCTTGTGTACTCGAGGAGTGCTCAAGCTCATGAGGAACACTTACGTTCGGTGTTAGGGAAGCTGAGGCAGAACCAGTTATACGCCAAGCTGAGTAAGTGTCAGTTTTGGCTAACCAGCTTTGGTTTTCTGGGACATGTAGTGTCAGCAGACGGGATTAGTGTGGATCCCCAGAAGACCGAAGCGGTGACGAATTGGGCTAGACCGACAACCGTGACAGAGGTACGGAGTTTCGTTGGTTTGGCAGGATACTACCGGAGATTTGTTGAGGGCTTCTCTAGTATTGCTGCACCGTTGACTCGTTTAACCAGGAAGGGAGTAAAGTTTGTTTGGGATGAACGGTGTGAGCAGAGTTATCAGGAATTAAAACGTCGGTTAACTACCGCACCTATTCTTGCTTTGACGGATAACAGTGGAGAGTTCGAAGTCTACAGTGACGCATCGTTGCAAGGTTTGGGTTGCGTGCTGATACAGAATGGCAGAGTTATCGCTTATGCATCGAGACAACTAAAGACACATGAGCTGAACTACCCTACGCATGATCTGGAGTTAGCAGCGGTGGTTCACGCTTTAAAGATCTGGCGACATTATCTGTACGGGGTGACTTGCAGGATCTTCACCGATCATCAGAGTTTAAAGCATTTGTTCACTCAGAAGGAGCTGAACGTAAGGCAGCGACGGTGGTTGGAACTGATCAAGGATTACGATTGTACGATTGAATATCATCCAGGGAAGGTGAACGTTGTGGCAGACGCACTCAGCAGGAAGTCAGCAGGATCGATTGCACACCTGAGGCTGGTGTACCTTCCTTTGCTAGTGGAACTCCGAAGAGCTGGAGTTATGCTGGGGATGGATGAACAGGGAGCGTTGTTGGCCAGTTTTCATGTACGACCGGTGCTAGTCGATCGGATTATCGAGGCACAATTGGAGGATCCGACACTGTGTATCTACAGGATCGAGGTCGAAGCAGTCGAGAGGCAGGACTTTACTATCCGACCAGATGGAGCTCTGGTGAAACTGGGCCGTTTGTGTGTTCCTGCAGTGGCAGAGTTACGGGCAGAAATTCTCGAGGAAGCCCACAGTTCGGCTTATGCCATGCATCCGGGAGGTACAAAGATGTACCGTACCCTCCGGGACCACTATTGGTGGGCAGGAATGAAGAAGGATATTGCAGTGTTTGTGAGCAGATGTTTGACCTGTCAGCAGGTCAAGGCTGAGCGGCAGAGACCGTATGGAGCAATGCAACCGCTTCCGATTCCCGAGTGGAAGTGGGATCACATTACCATGGACTTTATCTTCAAATTGCCTAGAACTCAGAGGGGATGCGATGGAGTTTGGGTGATTGTCGACCGATTAACCAAGTCAGCTCATTTCTTACCAGTACAGGAGACATTTAAGCCAAACCGACTGGCTCAGCTGTTTGTGAAGGAGATCATTCGACTTCATGGTACGCCGGAATCGAGAGTGTCTGATCGAGATCCGCGTTTCACATCTAGGTTCTGGCGAAGTTTGCAGAACGCCTTGGGTACAAACTTACATTTCAGTACAGCGTTCCACCCACAGACCGATGGACAGTCAGAAAGGACTATCCAGACACTGGAGGACATGATGAGGTCTTGTGTACTGCAGTTTCAGGATTCGTGGGATACTCATTTGCCTTTGATGGAGTTCGCATACAACAACAGTTATCAGGCAAGTATCGGGATGGCACCCTACGAGGCATTGTATGGCCGACAGTGCAGGACACCTATCTGTTGGATGGAGGTAGGAGAGCGAGCAGCTTTAGGACCGGATTTGATGGACATGACCCAGGAAACAGTTCGAATCATCAAGGAAAGATTGAAGGCAGCACAAGATCGCCAAAAGAGCTATGCGGATCGACGAATTCGAGACTTGGAATTCGAGGTTGGAGATTTTGTGTTCCTTAAGTTATCTCCATGGAAAGGAATTATCCGTTTTGGCCGACGCGGGAAGTTGAGTCCACGTTACTTTGGACCGTTCGAGATCATTGAGAGGATTGGACTAGTGGCATACCGGTTGGCATTACCTCCAGAACTTGCCAGAGTGCACGATGTTTTCCATGTGTCCATGTTACGGAAATACCTACGGGACGATTCACATGCCTTGCCGGAACAACCAGTAGAACTGATGACTGATCTGAGCTTTGAGGAGAAACCAGTGCAGATTCTGGATCAGAAGAACAAGGTTCTGAGAAACAAGACGATTCGGTTGGTGAAAGTGCTCTGGAGGAACCATGACGTCGAGGAGGCGACGTGGGAACCCGAAGACTTGATGAGGGAGCAGTACCCGTTTTTATTCGAGTAAATTTCGAGGACGAAATTTTTGTAAGGTGGGTAGATTGTAACGACCCGAACTTTCGTAATTATTATTTTATTGTAAAATGACCGTTTTGCCCCTGAGGGGGGGAAAGTTGACTTTTAACTCGGGAAGTATTTAGGACTTTGACACGTGACCGTGACGTAGTTTAGGACGTCACGAGTTCATAGGCAGGTGGCACGTTCGATTCCGACGTTCGAGAAAGAAGTTGTGACGTTCGGAAGTCGAGGGGCATTTTGGTAATTTGGCCATTTGGGGGCCAAATGTTGACTTTTGACCCGGGAAGTCCAACGGACGAGGGCCAATGACCGTTACGTAGGTCTCGTCGATACGAATCCGTAGACAGGCGGCACGCTGAAATCGGACTTACGACGAAAAAGTTATGGTCAAGAACGTAACCGAACTAACCGAGACTCGGAACTTAAAATAATAATAAAATATTATAATCTGATTCACTTTAACCCAATCAATCTGGACCCTTGATGAGTGACACATGTCACTCATCTACCTCATCCACATCATCCCCAACAATCTGGATCTTGGTCTGCCATGTGATTAATTAATTAGTTTAATTTCCTTAAATCCTCACCCTTCACTCTTAACTCAGGTTGAATCTCAGCCCTCCATTCCATCTGATCACTTTGTTTTAAAAACCATGAGAGAATTCATTCTCTCATTTCCATTCCTTCAAACCGTGCAACCTCTCATTCTCTGCACAAACACACCAGCGATCACACCATCCCTCAGCCTCAACCCACACACCAGCCTACCCCTCAGCCACCTCCAGACGACCATCACCACCACCACGGACGGCGGAGCAACCCGGAAAACCCACAAACCCGAGAGGAACCCGTGCAGCCCAAAACCATCCAACCATCCAAACCGTGACTTCTGGGCTCGAACCAACCCGTGCCGATTTTCCTTCCCTGCCTCGAACCGTCCGTTTTTAACGTTAAACTTGTTTGGTTGTTTTTGAGACTTAACCTAGGGGACTAGACGAGCATTTTGGACCTGAGTTTGTGGCTGGAAGTGTGACGGCTCGCCGGAGAAGACGAACCAGAACCGGCAGCCAGTTCCCCGTCGTTTTTCAGGTGATTTCTCGAACTTAAAAATCTGTTTTGATTACACAGAGCCATAGAACATGTTCAGACGGGTTCATAGGAACAAATCCCATCGATTTTGGTGGTCGGAATCACGATCTGTGATCGGGTCGAACCGTGGGTCTGCGGTGACCCGATTCGCAGACCCGGTTACTGTAGCTGATGACGTCATCATGCTGACGTCAGCGGTGACGTCATGATGACGTCATGATGACGTCATGATGACGTCATCATGTCAGAATATTGTCAGACCAGGGACCAATGGGCTGTTGACACGTGTCCTCTGACACTGTCCGTGATGACGTCATGCTGACGTCAGCATCATTGTAGCACTGTTGACCAGAGGGTTGACCGGCGCGTGGGGGGTGCGTGTGAACAGTATTTTGTGTGGGACCAGTGCCATTTTCAAGGTTTCGACGATACGGATCCAATGGCGGTGGTTTCGTGTCGATCGGAGATCGTTAAGTTGGTCAAATTAGGGTTTGACTCCTTGGGAAGCGTGTTCGGACGGCTTTCCCGGGCCGGTTTCAGTCTAGGGTTTCGTAGTTGTTTAGTAGGGACTTAAAACGTACCTGAACCCTACTGCTGGGTAGGTTGGCACGTAGTGTGTCTAGAGTCGTGCTCAATAAACTGTATTCGGGAACCATCCCTTGTCTGACACTATTTGTATTTGAGTATTTGTGTGGTGTGCTATGTATGACTTAACTATGGATTTTCTTTATGCATTTTATCTTCAATAAGGGTATTTTTGGTATTTTAATGTCGGGTGTCAGACGGGAGCAGGGCAAGTCCCGGGTGGTCCCAGGGGGATCGGGGCGGGTCCTGTCACGAAAGTAGTTGCAACCATGTTGGAAATAAGCGTTCTTCCAACTGGTTCTATTCCTGAGCTAGATGTTCTCTTTCTCCGAACTTTCCGACAAACAACGACCGTCGACAGCTATTTTAATTACCCATTCTATTCCTCACTATCAAATTCTCCCCAAATATGCCTACTCGAAACTCAGGAGGTATGGTCAACCGCAGTCAACCACCACCAATCCGAAATGGACTCGCAAGTCCTCAGCTCATCCGGACACCATCCACGTGTCCGTGACCAGTCTAACTCACTACCAAGTTCACCTATCAGTTTACACCATTTATGTAGGTACACTCATTCCGAGTGAAATTCACGCGACTCAAGGTTAAACCTCATATACTATTTATGGATGTGCATAAACGGCCTTTAACACTCGCATCTCGTACCTCGAGTCTCGATTATTGTTAGATCCAATCCAGCCCATCACTATTCGTGATCCACTCCCAGACCACAGATACCGAACATATGCCCATCTCGACGGAGTCACATCCCGACTCGTGACTCATCATCATCATAATCACCGGCACCAGCACCAGCCTCAGTACCAGTACCATCACTGCGTCAGTCAGACAATCTTGGATCTTTGCTCATACCGAGCAACGACCCCATGACTCTGCTCGGGTTGGAGTAACTCTACCTCCCTCGTACCCAACGACTATGGGTACAGTCGTCCTGACAACTCATACATGAAAAGGAAACGTCCCCTTAACGCCCCCGATTCCCAACAACCACGACCACAACCAGTCACGATGATAGTATCTGCCACTAAATCTCGCAGACCTAACCACCAGACATCGCTATCGAGACTCCGCATCCAACGGAATCAATCGCCTGTACTAACTACACTGTATCCCCACTTCGGGATTCCGTCGACGAGTACCAAACCTTGGTAACCTGTCCAACCAATTCCTAACCACCGTAACTCGACTCAATCAATGTCGTCTACCAGGTCATCCATGACGTTAGTTGCACCAACAATCCATCACAACTAGAGCAGTACGACAACCAACTAGGTTTAACCGATGAGTATAACCCTGACTGCAGAGTGCAGTCCCATTACTAAAGTTGACATGACTAGACCGTCTAATGGTCTCGACTCCAAAAGGTCATCAAAGTCAAACCACTCGCCAACTCACCTTTCCAAACCATGCCTCATACCTTAGGGTTCCCCGATCGCTACCTAGGGTTCCTCTGAACCTAACTGCATAAGTCAGTATAATACACAATCTGACCAACCCAGCGGTCCCGACATCGTAAGGACGTCAATCCAAACCTACCTTCAGTTCAACCAGGGTTCCTCGAACCCGACTGCTCTTAGCAGCATAGCCACCTAACCAACAAAATCCGACCATCTAATGGTCACAACACTGAACTATCATCAAAACCAATCCTACGACATCGTGACAGACGATCCCAACTAACCGTCTCAAGATAAAAAATCTAAAGTATTGTTACATTCATCCCTTTTGTGGGTCCCACACTGTCATCCACGACAGAACTATGACAACCCCGACATCGAGTCTTGAAAAAAAAAGACAATCTACGATTCAATCCTACTAACTATCGTATCGGCATCTTAACTATCAGGTTGACGATGAACTGAAGCCCATAGAGACATCACATCCTCGACCTGCGCACTGCTCTGATACCACTTGTCAGTATCAGAGCGTCCTGAGTATCTTACGAGCAAACCTATGATATGATACCACCTGTCAGCACCCGTCACAATCCCCCCCCCCCCCCCCCCCCCCCCCCCCCCCCGGGATTAATGCGGGATGACCCTGATCCCGTCTAACATGGAGTGTCAGACAAGGGAATTCCCAACTTTAGCCCGCTCGGGCTTCAAAGTACGCCAGGATCCGGAGGAGGTATGTGATGTCTCAATCTCTGCTACAGCCCGCATCCCCTGTCAACCTGAAAGGCAGTCAAAACATTTAAAAGTTGCAAGTGGACAAAACAATGCAGTCAAAACATTCTATCAAAACATTTACTAAAAGCCTGCATACATTCAAAAACCATTTATCCAAAAGGACCATATGTGGGAACTAAGCCAAAAACCATAAAGAAACCAACCATACGGGCCACAGTCCAAAACCTGTACACATCACATATCATATAACATATATAGATAAATCACATAACCAATCCTGTCACGGATTCTAAAGCTACGCGCGTGCTACCCGGGGTCTCAAAGCCCAAGTCTCTCAGGGTCCACCCAGGTCAATGTCCGTAGATCAATGACCCTCCCTGAGGTTATAATCCAAGCCCTCCTGAGAGTAATGTACCCAACGGGGGCGACTCCACTCAGTTAGTGCTCCGTGACTACTCCGGGGTCCACCCAGGCCAACGACCCTCCCCGGAGGAGACATTCCAAATAAAGAAGGTATATGAGTATATATATATATATAACGAAAAAATTCACGTCCAATCCCCATAAACCGTCATGAAACCAGAAATCCATTTAGGGTCCTCGACCCGAAATCATAAACGTAAAGTAACTATGCCTCGTGCCCAAACTCATGACTCAACTAGGCATTGTGCCAGATATCTCAGGGTCAGTCACAATTCCAATCATAGTGATGCGTGCAACCATCCTTCCATGACCGCTCTCAATCCCTGTATGTCGCCGTGAACATATCAACTGACGCGACCCCCTCTAGATCATGGTGCACTCATCACCGATCGATATCCTGAACCGTCAGCACCCCGAAGTCGAGCCTACCATGGCTGCTCGACGACGGTACGTACATCGTGACCTCTCCGGAAGGAACACATCCTAGTCCGGAGGCGAGCGTCGCATCGTCCGTCGCCATACAATAAAAACTCGGAGCGACCACCACTCAGACTCGTAGGTCACCAATAGGGCCACATGCCAAGACAAAACCAAATGGGTCTCATGCCCAATTTTATCTTTTTTAATTCAAAACCATTTCATTTAAACCAACGTAGAACTACAAACCCGTATAGGCACTATAGAAGGCCAAAACCCCGAAATACATGCCAATACGTAACTACACATAAATGCACTCATGGAATCACAAAACAAGTATTAAAACATATAATAAAAATTTATGCACGCATCAATTTAGAAAACAAGGTCCACTCACAGACTGCTGAGCTACCGCCTCGATACGCTTGCAATACGGCTCTCCCGGGCCAATCACCGTCACCTGACTCCCAAACCTGTCCAAATCACTTTAGAGGGTTACTAACTACCTTATTAACCTCTCACTAAAGCCCCGTTATTTTCTGGAATTTTTAACTATTTTTAAACTCGATTCTAAACCTTCGGACACCCCGAAACCAGTCCCAAAATGTTTGCTACATCGAATAGATGATTTCACATGTTGGAACCTTCCCCAGAAAGTGGGCCACGTGCCAACACGTGCCAACCAAAGCCCCTGCACGCGAGAGCCACGCGCCGCTACAGTTCTTCTTATTCCTTAGATGAACCGGCCAGTCCACCTAGTTCCAGCCGAACCGGACCGGCACGATCGGTCCAATTGATTCTCCCCCCCCCCCCCCCCCCCCCCTTATTTTTGTCAAATTCAACCCCTATCCAATCCTACTCTCTTCCTCACATCCCTAGGAGTCTAACCATATAAAAAGAATGGAGAAAAACCCCCTAAACCCCGTTGGTTCGAAGCCTTGCGCACCACCCAATATTTTGAAAACCTCCCCAGGGCCTCCTCGGCCGTTAACCACCATTAAAACCTCCGTATTACTCCCCTAGCAACCTAATAATCCTTACCCAACCATCCAAAACCGTCCATAATATCACAAATCGAAAATAGAAGGAAAAAGGGCAAACTGATACCTTGTTGGGTATTTAAATCCAAAACCTTATCCAGCAATAGCATCTAGTCTTTAAATCCAAAACCATGTGTTATTCATAGAAAATAGAGAATCCATCATAATCCAAATTCCGAAACCAAATCCGAAATCATATTTAATCGAAATGGGACTCATGTCCGAATTCCCTTTCAAATCCCAAATCTTACCCACAAATCTTGATCAAAACATTATCAAAACATGATATGTACAAATCATATCCGCCAAACCATCATCAAAGCATAGCAGAAACCATAGTCTCGAAATACGTAAAAATGCGATAAATCACATTGAAAAGTGTGCAATCATGTAAAGCAGGAATATCATAATCATAACCATAAAATCATATATGGAAACATGACATGAGTAAGTAAAAACAATTATGCATGCTCGGTTAGAAAACAACATTCCATTAACTAAGTCTGAACGCGTCAATCGTGTCCTGCACGCTCCCCGGACTCCTTAGGAATATTCTAGCCTGTCAAAAATCATAATTTCGGGTCACAAAAACTTTAATTATGCTTACATTAATTTCCCCAATTTTTCGGGGCTTTTCAACGTAGTTAAATTAAAACCCTAAACCTTCGGACACTCAAAACTACACCGAAACGGCGTCCGATCGACTCGAAAATTGTCTCAAAATGTTCATTACATTGAAAGGATAAAATCACATATTGACCTTGACCGGAGATACGGCCTCACGCGCCCTCCGTTCCGTCCAAAGGAGCTGCGCGTGAAAGCCACGCGCCTGCACAGTAATTGCTACAATGTTCCTTCTTCAGCCGTTTCTCTGATAAACGGGTTATGAACCCGCGACATGATCCGGTTTGTTCTCCTTCAATTTGACCTTAATTTGATCAATTTTTTCACTGGATTTCATCTAATCTATTTCAATTTAGATTCTATGTCATTAGTTACATGAATCAGACCCTTAATCCATCCTTTCCCCAACTAATGTTCAAACGGTTTTCAACTTCTACTTCACCTAATTCCCATCCGTTTGTTCAATTAATTCCCACAGGAAGGAACCTAGGAGTATAAGGAACATCAATACGAAATGAATTGCAGAATCCCTTACCTCTAAGCACTTGTACTCAGAAATGGTCTCAGAAAGCTGTTTCTAATCTCATTTTGGATCCTCTCAGCTTACAAATTGAAGTTTGAATTTTCTCTCAAATTTTCCAGTTTTCACGATTCTCCGTCTCTCTCTCTGTCCTTGGTTTTCCTTGTCTCTTTTCGTCTCTATTTCTCTCCAAGGTCTCTGTTTACCCAGTCCCTCACGGTGGTCTGATCCTTATCAATTCAATCCTAAATTTTTCAATTGCAAACAGTGCTCTGTTTTCAAACACACACACCTGTGCACACACTCACCCACGGCCAACAACCACTCACCTGTTATTCCTGGTGATAGGTGTCGTTTAGAGACATAAGGACAATATACTTTAACTGATTAATCCACGGTTATGCAAATTACCATTTTACCCCTCCTTAACACAATTGCCAAAATGCCCTTCATCGTCCTAGACTCATAATTTATTCATCCGAAGTCCGATTCCAGCATGCCGCCTGTCTACGGACTCAGGAATCTAGACCTACCTAATGGTCCTTGAATTACATGAAAAAACACATGTCATGAAAAAATTCAACTTTGACCACACTATTAAAAAGGGTAATAATGTCATTTTTACATAAAAAGGTTCCAAATTTACATTTGTGCTCTCTTTAACGTTCCGAGCTGTTACAATCTACCCCCTTACGAAAATTTCGTCCTCGAAATTTAATGAAACAAATAGGGGTACTGCTCATGCATTCGTGCCTTGGGTTCCCAGGTTGCTTCCTCCCCATTTTGATTCCTTCACAGTACCTTTACTAGAGGAATAGTCGTTCGTCGAAGCACCTTGTCTTTATGATCCAAAATCTGTACATGTTATTCTTCAAAACTTAAATCTTTTCTGAGCTCAATAGGTTGTGCTTCCAATATATGACAGGACCGCCCCCGAAAGGGGCATCGATAACCGTGCCCGGTCCTGCTCCCGTCTGGCAAGATGACTGAAAATCCCAAGTTACCCTCAGTACTTGCCAAACCAGGGATAGCCACACGTACTTACTCATGCCTCCGCCCCTCGTACAGCCTCGAACAACGCGCCATGACCTGGAGGGTCAATAAAAACCAAAAGGTGTGAGTGGACAAAAATAAATCAGTTTAGCAAAACAGTTACAACAAACGTTTTTACCCTCCGCGTAAAAACGAATGCATGCATACAAAAATCATTTCGCAATCGGTTAAGATTTTCCACATAAGAAAAACTGTGTATCAAATTCCAACACAAGGAAAAACTCGTATGAACCTCAAAATCAATTTTCCTTTCTCAACCATCGGTCTTAGCCCGCAATCATAAACACCGGGCTCAGCCTAAAACCACGAATCAAAACCAAATGCACAACATGTTCCAAAACCATCAACCATATACCGGGCCACTGCCCAACTCAACCGAAACATCAGAGATCATCAATAAATCACAAGTCAATCATTTTGCTGGATATCAAGTGCGCCCGAGTCTTTAAACTCAAAACCATGCGCATAAACAGGCCTTCCCGGGATTTCAACGAGTCTTTAAACTCAGAACATAATCAATAGGCCTCGGGGGTATCACAGTAACCGAGTGTTTAAACTCACGAGTCTTTAAACTCATTAAGGGCCCTCCCCCGTCATCAATTAACCGAGTCTTTAAACTCAAAACGTGCTCCAGCAATAGCACCGGGTCTTTAAACCCAAAACAGTTTTCAACGTGTCTTTAAACCCCAAAACAGTTTTCAAACACAACAACGTGGGATCCATCCCAAAACCACATTTTTCACAACAGGACACATGGTCCGAATTTCCACATTGAATTCCCCAAATCATACTTCACAAACATAATCAAATTATCATTAAACACGGGGCATGCAAGATCAGACCAAATGACTTTATTAAATCCTTTTTCATTCCCGAATTCGAATTCACAACAATGATTCCGTAAGACAGCATCCGGAAGCGTCATCCCGAACCCAAACCAAGAATCCGCTTTAAATTTTCGAAAACCGAAATCTCGTAAATCAAAGTTACTTTTGTGCCCCGAGCATCAAGCCCGAAATCACCTTTTTCAAATCCATTTTAACTCTTAGAAATCACTTCTTTCTCAAATCTTATTTTCAACACATCAACCCCACAATCATAATCACCAAAATCACGATCCAATCAAAACATACTCAAAACCCATTTTTAAAATCCTCGAAATCACAAGTCTCATTTCAATTCCCAGATTCAAACATCAACAGTGATCAAATCACAATAACTCGAAATCTCGTAAAACGTGCAAATCTGGAACGTTCTCTAAAAACGTGTCAAAATCGTAAGTCACACTCGCAATCATAAACAACCTTCTTAAATCATTTTACACCCATTCCATATAACTTCTTTCATTAAACCATCATTAAGCACACAAGTGACCATAGTCTCGAAATACGTGTAATTTCACATGTATAGTATAAATACGTATAAATACGGAAACCAAAATCAATCACAACTCATAATCATAATCATAAAATCATAGAAATAATTTATGCATGCATTAAATTTTGAAAGCAACGTCCACTCACACACCGTCCAATAGGGCTCGGTTTCACGCCGCATGCGGTTTCGAAATTTCCGATATTTTCCAGAAATTCCAAATCCTGTTCGAAAACATACTTTAGTGTCAATAAGGGCTTACATAAAAGCATACTAATTTCCCATAATTTTCCGGGAATTAATCTTTAATTACAAACGTAACGGAAACCTTCGGACCCTCGGAACCACATTGAAACGGTGTCCGATAAGTTCGAAACCAACGTTAAAATGTTCGTTACATTGTATAGGATAAAAGTCGTGTTGAACTCACCTTGAAAATCGGCCCCACGCGCCGTCACGCGCCAGCTACAGTAACCCCAACGGTCACCATCTTCACCCGACTCTCTGACATACGGGACGTTCCACCCGCGTGAGGACCCGATTAGCAGCCCATCAATTCGACCGTATTTGAACGATTTGACCACACCAGTAGCTTCGCAACCCGTCCAATTAGGGATCTGTAATATCCAAAGCAGTCGTCGCTACCTCCAACTATCTCGACTCAACCCAAGTTCCAAAATCGAGTTCCTCGTTTGAGTTGGATTAACAACCAAGGAATTCTTCAATTAATTAGTCGTACAGCATTGTAGACTCAAGGTAAGGATGATGTGAGATCCAATTTCACAATTACTTACCTCCAAATGCACGAACACAAAGCTCAATTTTTCGGCCACCCGCGACGTCCGTTCATGGCCTCAAGAGTTCCGAAGCTCACAATTATCGATTTGGATCGACTACATAAGGCTCCAGAAGACTCCTTCGAGCCTCAATCCGGTTTGGGCTGGCCTGCAATTCAAATTCGAATTCGAATTTTCCCAAAACGAGTTTCGGGTTCCCGTTGTATCATCTTCACTCAATCCCCCCGTTTTCCTCACCTAAACATCTCTCTGTTTCTCACATTCTTCCCCAGTGCTCATTTTCTCCCAACCCGTTATTGGGGAGGTCGAAATAGCAATGGCTCCCCAGACTCTGTTTTTTTTTCCTAACTTCAAATGTATCAGCACAGATCACTGTGCGATTGTTTCCCCTCACTTCTCCTCTACCAACACCATTGTGCACTGTCCTCAGTCTCTGTCCCCACACTCAGTTAAATCAATTCGACGCACAAGGTACCCTATCCTCCAAAATCAGAACACCCTCACGGCATTGTGCACCCGTGCACTGCCCGAACACCCCACTGCAATAAACACGTCCCAGCACTGTATTAAACAATTCCCTCTTCAGTCCATTAGCACCTATCACGATCAATTGGGTTCCATAAACAATTTGCACGCTCAGACACCCACGGCACGGCCGTGCAGGTTGTCTCCCACGGTGGTGAACAGTGCCCAGTTGGTAAAATGACCAAATTGCCCTCAGTTGGCAAATTACCAAATTGCCCCTCACCTTCCGTGACTAGTAACTCGGTCATCCGATGTCCGTTTCACGCGTGCCGCCTGTCGTTGTACTCGGAGAATCGAGACCATCCCAACAGTCCTCGGTCCTCGGCCCTCGGACCTCCCGATCAAAAAGTCAACATTTTCCCTTATTTCGTCCAAATTACGATAATGCCCTTGGGCTTCCGAACGTCCGAAACTACGTCACAGTCATTGGTCAAAGTACATTTGACCGCCCGAATAAAAAGTCAACGTTTCACCCACGACTAGGGGCAAAACGGTCATTTTTCCACGTTCGTCCGATTCCACCCAACTAATCACCGATTAACCCCCATTAATTATGGTTAGTTACCAATCTAATCCCGAATTTCGGGATGGGTCGTTACAATATATGAAAATCATCCTGTACATACTTTCGAAGCATAGACACATGAAAAACATTATGTACCTTAGCAAGATCTGAAGGTAACTCTAATCGATATGCAACGGGACCAATCTTCGCCAGAATTTCATACCCTTCCAAGGGGATTGTAAGACCTGTGTCTTGGAGGGAACGGTGAACGATCCCACATTTCTACGAGGGGGGAATGGTCTGGGAAGAGAATGGTGGTGTGCCTTAATCGTGTAGGCACACACCTTTCTAAATGAGGGCTCTTGGGAGCTCACTGCTTTAGATTCATGGGGAACTCCAAAGTTAAGTGAGTGGAGGCTAGTGCAATCCCATGATGGGTGACCCACTAGAAGGTTGCACCGTGAGCTCCCGGGAACAAAAACATGCGGGTGTGATGGTGAGCCGTACCCAGAAGGGACAATATCGTGTCAGATAGAGTGGGCCGTTACGCAACTCTGATCAAAACGAGGCCTTTTGGGAGCTCAAGTGGCTTTGGGGGGGATTGGAACCCCAAAGTTAAGCGAGTTGAGGCTAGTGCAATTCCATGATGGGTGACCCCCTAGGAAGTTGCACCGTGAGCTCCTGAAAACGAAACCGTGAGGGGAAGGGAAAGGAGGCCCAAATCGGACAATATCGTGCTATATGAGTCGGGTCCTGACCGAGGAGGGTTGGGTCCTAACAGAATGGTATCAGAGCCAGACCCCGACTGGGAAGTGTGTTAGCGCTGATGTTGGGCCCTAAGGGGGTGGATTATAAGACCCGTGTCTTGGAGGGAACGGTGAACGATCCCACATTCCAATGAGGGAGGAATGGTCTGAGAGGGGAATGGTGGAGTGCCTTAAACGTGTAGGCACACACCTATCTAAACGAGTCCTCTTGCGAGCTCACTGGCTTTTGATTCCTATGGAACTCCAAAGTTAAGCGAGTGGAGGCTAGTGCAATCCCATGATGGGTGACCCATTGGGAAGTTACACCGTGAGCTCCCGAGAACAAAACCCTGAGGGTGTGATGGTGCGCCCTGCCTAGAACGGACAATATCGTGTTAGATATAGTGGGTCGTTGCGCAACTCTGATCTAAACGAGGCTTTTTGGGAGCTCAAGTGGCTTTGGGGGGGATTGGAACCCAAAGTTAAGCGAGTTAAGGCTGGTACAAGTCCATGATGGGTGACCCCCTCAGAACTTGCACAGTGAGCTCCAGATAACAAAACCACGAGGGCAAAGGAAAGGAGGCCCAAAGCGGACAATATCGTGCTAGATGAGTAGGGTCCTGACTGAGGAGGGTTGGGTCCTGACAGGGATAACCTTAAGAAGACCTAATCCCTCACTTCAAACTCAAGATCTCTGATTCAACGGTCGGCATAGCTCTTCTGTCGATTCTGGGCTGCTTAGAGTCTGTCTCGGATAAGTGAAACCTTTTCCTTGGTAAGGTCTACTAGTTCTGAGGTTGACAATTTCCTTGCACCCACTTCTGTCCAACACATGGGTGTTCTACACTGTCATCCATACAAAGCTTCATAAGGGGCCATTCCAATGCTTGCCTGGTAGCTGTTATTATATGCAAACTCCATCAGTGCTAGGTGTGACTCCCAAGTATCTTGAAATTGCAACACACAGGCTCGCATCATATCCTCCAAAATTTGATTGGTCCGTTTTGATTTCCCATCGGTATGTGGATAGAAAGCAGTACTAAAATGTAGCTTTGCCCAAATGCTTCCTGCAGACTCTACCAAAACCGTGATGTAAATCTCAGATCTATGTCTGAAACTACGGATTTCGGAGTACCATGCAGCTGTATGATCTCATCAATGAACAACTGAGCATACTGGGTCATTCTAAAGTTCTTTCGCACTGGTAAGAAATGTGCTGACTTTGTGAGCCTATCCACAATCACCCATAAGCCATCATGGCCTTTTGGCGTCCTGGGAAGTTTAAACACAAAATCCATGGTCAGATGATCCCCCTTCCATTTAGGGATCGGCAATGGTTGCATCGCTCCATACGGTCTCTGTCGCTCGGCTTTCACTTGCTAACATATCAGACAACGACTAACATGCTCAGCAATCTCACGCTTCATACCAAACCACCAGTAATGTTCACGGAGCGTACGATACATCTTAGTTCCACCAGGATGCATTGCATATGCTGAACTATGAGCCTCATCAAGAATCTCTTTTTTTAGTGCTGCATCCTCAGGTACACACAACCGGCCTTCCTTCACTAAGGCTCCATCGTCACGAAGTCCAAAATCATGTCTCTCCTCAGCTTCAACCTCAATCTGAATGATACCTAAAATAGGGTCCTGAAACTGAGCATCAACAATTTGATCGATAAGGACTGGTCGTACATGGAAACTCGCTAGTAGCGCTCCCTGACTATCAACAGCCAATCTCACTCCAATCATACGGAGTTCAACCAAAAAAGGCAAGCGAATCATTCTCAAATGTGCCACTGAATTTTCTGACTTCTTACTCAGGGCATCAGCTACCACATTAGCCTTTCCTAGATGATACTCAATGGTGCAATCATAATCTTTGATCAACTCCAACCATCGACGTTGTCTCATGTTCAGTTCCTTCTGTGTGAAGAGATACTTCAAACTATGATGATCAATAAAGATCCTGCACTTTTCACCATATAAATCATGTCTCCAAATTTCCAATGCATGTACGACTGCTGCAAGCTCCAAATCGTGAGTGGGGTAATTCAATTCGTTGGGTTTCAACTGTTGGGAAACTTAAGCAATCACCCTTCCATGTTGCATCAAAACACACCTCAAACCATGCAAGGAAGCATCACTATAAACCTCAAATTCTCCACTATCGTCAAGAAGGGCCAACACAGGAGCAGATGTCAATCGCCTCTTCAACTCTTGAAAACTTTGCTCACAATCCTCATCCCAAAAAAATCTGACTCCCTTCCTAGTCAGTCGTGTCAATGGGGCAGCAATGGTAGAAAATCTCTCTACGAAACGCCTGTAGTAACTAGCTAACCCCAAGAAACTTCTAATCTCGGTAACTATCTTTGGTTGTTCCCAATTTACTACCGCTTCAATATTTTGGGGATCTAAGCTAATTCCTTCAGCTGAAATCACATGTCCCAAGAAAATAACACTAGTCAACCAGAACTGACACTTACTAAGCTTCTCATATAGCTGATTCTTCCTTAGGGTACTAAGCACCATCCTCAAGTTCTTTTGGTGCGCCTTCGCACTCTTCGAGTATACTAAGATGTCATCAATGAACACAATGACAAAACGATCCAGGTATGACTGAAACACTCGGTTCATTAAATCCATAAATGTTGCTGGTGCATTAGTTAAAACAAATGGCATCAGTAGGAACTCATAATGACCATACCGGGTTCTAAAAGTCGTTTTGGGTACATCCTCTTCTCTAGCCCGCAACGGATGATAACCGGAGCGAAGATCGATCTTGGAAAAGTATCGAGCTCCTCTTAGCTGATCAAGCAGGTCATTGATCCGAGGCAGTCGGTATTTATTCCTGATTGTTACCTTATTTAATTGCCAGAAATCAATGCATAACCTCAAACTTCCCTCCTTCTTCCTTACAAACAAGAGTAGAGCTCCCCACGGAGACATACTCGGTCGAATAAACCCCATATCTACCAGCTCTTCCAACTGTACGTTCAATTTTTTTAACTCAGCTGGCGCCATACGATAAGGTGTCTAGGAAATAGGTTGCGTACCTGAAATAAGATCAATAGTGAACTAAATATCTCAGTGGGTAGTAATCCCAGCAAATCCTCCAGAAAAACCTCTGGAAACTCTCGCACGACCGGAATATCTTCCGCCTTTAACGGTACAGCAGGTGTGTCAACAATATTAGCCAAATATACCTGGAACCCTTTCCTCAAGAACTTGCTCACTGTCAGAGCCGAAATAACACCAATAAGAAATGATCGCTGCTCTCCCTGAAAGGTAGTTTCTGGTAACCCTAGACTCCGAAAAGTTACCTTCTTATCAAAACACTCGATAGAAGCATGATGTAATGTCAGCTACTAACCCAACATCACGTACCATCACGGGAAACTCTCTCAACACCTGATTCACAACATACACTTCACTTGTAGGTATACCCACACCCATATCACCACCTAGTGCGGACACCTCTCTATCTGCTAATAGTTCGCAACTTTTCGAGATAAAGAAATGAGTAGCCCCCGGATCTATCAAAGCACATACATCGTGACCAAAGATTGTAAGCGTACCTGTCACAACGCCAGGTGTTGTTCGGGCCTCCTGCTGTGTAACTGCAAATACTTGGCCTTGTGGCCCTAAAGATCGACCACGACCCCTCAATCCACTGCTAGCTCCAGCACCTCCTCTAGTACTCACTGTCCCAGAAACCGAAGCTACACTCCGACCCTGCTCTACTGTACCCCGACCTGTGCCATCACCCTGGGGTAAAGATGGACACTCTCTCCGGCAGTGGCCCCGCTCTCCACAGAAGAAACAAACAACATTAGAAACATCCCGACTGAATCCGCCATTCTGTCTTCCTGTGGATGCAACTAACGTCGTACTCGCCTGCGGGGTCGGCTGTGATCTGGATCCTCTGAACCCGGAACTTTAGAAACTGCTAGGTGTACCAAACCGATCACCACCAGCGGATGAAGCTCCACTATAACTGCCTCTCTTCGAGGCTCTCTGGCTTGATGATCCAAGAAACGGATGCTCTCGGCGTTGTCCCCCACCTGAGAACTGTGGACGTGCCAGCAAAACTGGCCTCCACCCGTACGGCAGCATCAAATAACTCTTTGAGGGTAGTAAAAGATCCGGTCTTCAAAATATCACGTATCTCGCCGCGCAGGCCAAGATCAAACCTACGACATTTCTCGGCCTCAGTAGCTACAAAAGCAGAAGCAAAACATGATAACATCTGAAACTTCTGTTCATACTCCGCCATTGACAAATTTCCCTGTCGGAGCTGTAGAAACTCTGCCTCCTTAGCATCGCGGAATGAACAGGGATAATGCTGATCGAGAAACCGCTCGCGAAAAGTCTCCCAAGTCACTGTATGGGCATCCCAAACTAATAATTCTAGGGTATACCACCATTCATATGCGGCCCCATCTAGCAAGAAGGTGGCCAGCAAAACTCTATCCTCAGGAGGAAATTGCATCACAACGAAAATCCACTCAAACCGAGTAATCCACTGGTGGGCTTCCTCAGGATCTGCCCTACCGCTAAACATCGTGGCCTCAAGGCGCTGGGCTCGCTCCATCGTGGCACTCTCAACATCCCTAGCGACATCTTCTGCAGGCCATGGAGGGGGCTCACATCTTAGAGGCATGGTCGATCGTTCTATGAAAGAGGCATAAGTTAGTACAACAACATAGGCACATCAAAGTGCCAGACACAAACCGTCAACCTATGCTCTGATACCAATTGATAGGACCCACCCCGATTATCACCTCGATAATCGGGAAGAATCCTGCTCCCGACTGACAACTGAACACAAATGACCAAAATAACCATAATAACTACATCACATACATTGTCAGACCAGGGAGAACGTACGATACAACATATGGAGATGTTAAAAACATAAAAGTGTGAGTGGACTAAAACTCATAGTTATGGAAAACAGTTTTAATGAAATCCAGGGTTCACCCTCCTTTTTCAAACACGAATGCATAACTAAGTATCTGAAAACATATGTATGAACCATGTGGAAACCGTTATGGGAAACAATCATGAAATCATGTAAAGCCGAATGTAACATCAACGAATCAAACCTGCTGGATCTATCCGAGTCTTTAAACTCAAAACAACATATATCAGGCTTTCCCGGGATATCAACGAGTTTTTAAACTAAAAACACAATCAATATTCCTCGGGGGATATCACATTAACTGAGTCTTTAAACTCAACATATCTCAATCAAGGGCCCTTGGTGCGAAATATATAAGCACACAAATTAAACCCTCTTGTGACAATTGTAGTAAAGCATGTAAGTGGGGATCGTTCTAGACCGGGGATTAGGAGGGATTGATAAACACTTGACAACTGACTTAAAAACGTAAAAACAAAGTTTAAAACACTAATCTTGACTCAAAGAATGCAAAACTAAAGTTTAAAACACTAAAACAAACCAAAAACTCAAAACAGCAACCAAAAGACTCAAAACTGCCTTAAAAACACTTTATGGGCAGTTTTTAGCACCTAACACTAATTTGGATGAAATTGGGTTATAACTTGAATCAAAACACTTAAAAACACAAACCAAAACACTTTCTAACTAATATGACACTTCAAAATAAAGTGGGACTTGGTTTTGAAGAATTTGAAAACAAAGAAAACAGATTGTAATTAAAACAGATTGTAAAACGAATTTGGATGAAACTATGGATGGAAGGTTAGCTATAGGGTTCTTCTCCACACATGACATATTTGCACATAAACCAATTTTCAGTTGTTCTTTCGATAAATCATGGAACTCAACACCCCAGGTTAATTAGGTCCGCTTAAATTAACCTTCAAGTTCTCTTTAAGTTATTGAATTGGATGGGAAAGCGCATACAACAGTTCAACACATTCTTCAAAAGTCCTTTACGTGAAAAGCACAATAAAGATACGATCAAAGATCATTAAGCAATATGAGAACTATAAGTATTGACGAGGCATTCCAACTATGATGAGCATGAAACTCGTGCCAAGAATTCATTTAACGCGATCGTTTATAAGCAACCTCCACTACTTGTGAATATAAGATTGTAACTATTAGGTGAAACTCCCTTATACTCTAGCATCATATTCATGAATGAAAACTAAGCGTGCACTCTTAATAAACATAAACGAATAAGTTATCAATCAAGCAGTTAAATGAATTGAATTCACAACTTATGAAATCACAACTAAAGGTAATCAATTCATATTGCAAGTATGTACATGGTTTCGAATCACCCCCTAACTAAGAGGGGTTTAGTTCCTCATACTCACAACACAGAGATTATTGAATTGAAACATTGAGAATAAAAGAAAGAAAACACCTAAACGTTCCAGCAATCCTCAATTGAATAGCAAGCACATCCAAGGCACTCCTCCTTCCTCTTTGCTACGGTACAAGGGATGGTGGTGAATTGTGGTGGTTATGGATGATGTAGAATGGTGGAAAAGTGTCTAGGATGGGTGTATGGCATAGAAAGGAAGGTTTAGGGCCAGAAAATATGGAGATTGGTGAAGGATGGTGGCTGCAGAGAATGGGTGAAGGTTTTTTGACGTGAATAGTGAGAGAATGGTTGAGTCTGAATGAGTCCCCCTAGGGTGCGGCCAAATAGATTTTATTTAAAGGGGAATTAATCTCAGCCCTCTTGATTTCTGGAACAATTTAGGAAAACAAATGAGGAGAGAAAAAGGCAATTAAAATCAGAAATTAAGTCAAAGATTCTAGAAAAAGGAAGACAAAACAGGAAATTAAAGGAAATAGGTTAGGTGGCTTAGGATCAGGAATTAGGAAAGATGGGCCTCCCTTGCACGGCTAGGATTTAAAGTAGAATAGGAATGAATTTTTGTGGCTGAAAATAGACAACAACCATCCCCCTTGTGCGGCAAGAACTTTAGGACAGGTTTAGGCTTCTAGAACAACCAATTAAGTGTCCTAAAATGTTTTGGAATCCTTTTGTGGCTGGAACTTAGGTGAATGAGGATTAGGAAAGTTTAGAGCCAAAAATAGAAACTCCCAAGAATGGAACCCTCCAAGAATAGAAACCTTCAAGAATAGAAACTTGGTTTCTAAATCTGAACTCTTTGTTCTTCATTTCATTTCTTCACTCACTCCTAGCCTCCTTTGGTCTTCATTTTTGTCCATTCCTTTTGCTCCAAGCATGTGATATCCATTCCAAGCCCAATTATGCTCCAAAAGACTCCAAAATGCACCTTCTTGCACACTAACACATGAAATTGGCTTAAAAGACTAAAATAACTAAGAACTAACAACGTAAATGCACAAGAACAAGCTAACTAAGTCGCGTGAAATCATGTAAAGCATGAATATCATAATCATAAGCATAAAATCATATATGGAAACATGAAATGAGCAAGTAAAAACAGTTATGCATGCTCAGTTAGAAAACAAAAGTCCACAAACTAAGTCTAAACGTGTCAATCGTGTCCTGCACGCTCCCCGTACTCCTCAGGAATATTCTAGCCTGTCAAAGATCATAATTTCGGGTCACAAATACTTTAATTATGCTTACATTAATTTCCCCAATTTTTTGGGGCTTTTCAAAGTAGTTAAATTAAAACCCTAAACCTTCAAACACTCAAAACTACCGTGAAACGGCGTCCGATCGACTCGAAACTTGTCTCAAAACGGTCATTACATTGAAAGGATAAAATCATATATTGACCTTGACCGGAGATACGGCCTCACGCGCCCTCCGCGCCGCCCAAGGGGCTGCGCGTGAAAGCCACGCGCCTACACAGTAATTGCTACATTGTTTCTTCTTCACCCGTTTCTCTGATAAACGGGTTATGAACCCGCGACATGATCTGGTTTGTTCTCCTTCAATTCGACCTTAATTTGATCAATTCTTTCACTGGATTTCATCTAATCTATTTCAATTTAGATTCTGTGTCATTAGTTACATGAATCAGACCATTAATCCATCCTTTCCCCAACGAATGTTCAAACGGTTTTCAACTTCTACTTCACCTAATTCCCATCCGTTTGTTCAATTAATTCACACAGGAAGGAACCTAGGAGTATAAGGAACATCAATACGAAATGAATTGCAGAATCCATTACCTCTAAGCACTCGTACTCAAACTCGATTTTTCAAGAAATTGGAACTCAAGTTCTCGGTCGAAACACGGTCAAACTCCTTCGATTTTTATGTGGATTGAATCGAAATGGTCTCAGAAAGCTGTTTCTAATCTCAATTTGGATTTTTTCATCTTAAAAATTGAGGTTTGAATTTTCACTCAAATTTTCCAGTTTTCACGATTCTAGGTCTCTATCTCTGTTCTTAGTTTTCCTTGTCTCTTTTCATCTCTATTTCTCTCCAGGGTCTCTGTTTACCGAGCCCCTCACGATGGTATGATCCTTATCAATTCAATCCTAAATTTTTCAATTTCAAACGTTGCTCTGTTTTCAAACACACACACTTGTGCACACACTCACCCACGGCTGACAGCCACTCACCTATTATTCCTGGTGACAAGTGTCGTTTAGAGACTTAAGGACAGTGTACTTTAACTGATTAATCCACGGCTGTGCAAAATTACCATTTTACCCCTCCTTAACATAATTACCAAAATGCCCTTCATCGTCCTAGACTCATAACTTATTCATCCGAAGTCCGATTCCAGCGTGCCGCCTGTCTACGGACTCAGGGAATCGAGACCTACCTAATGGTCCTTGAATTATGTGAAAAACACATGTCATAAAAAAAGTCAACTTTCACCATACTATTCATAAGGGTAATAATGTCATTTTTAAATAAAAGGTTCCAAATTTACATTTGTGCCCTTTTTAACGTTCCGGGCCGTTACAATCTACCCCCTACAAAAATTTCGCCCACGAAATTTAATGAAACAAATAGGGGTACTGCTCACGCATTCGTGCCTTAGGTTCCCAAGTTGCATCCTCCACTTTTTGATTCCTCCATAGTACCTTTACCAGAGGAATAGTCTTTCGTCAAAGCACCTTCTCTTTATGATCCAAAATCTGTACAGGTTGTTCTTCAAAACTTAAATCTTCTCTGAGCTCAATAGGTTGTGCTTTCAATATATGAAAATCATCTCGTACATACTTTCGAAGCATAGACACACGAAAAACATTACGTACCTTAGCAAGATCTGAAGCTAACGATAATCGATATGCAACGGGACCAATCCTCTCCAGAATTTCATAGGGTCCTATGCATCGTGGACTTAACTTCCCTCGTCTGCCGAACCGTACAATACCCTTCCAAGGGGATTGTAAGACCCGTGTCTTGGAGGGAACAGTGAACAATCCCACATTCCTTCGAGGGGGAATGGTCTGGGAAAGGAATTGTGGTGTGCCTTAAATACGTAGGCACACACCTATCTAAACGAGGCCTCTTGGGAGCTCACTGGCTTTGGATTTCGGGGGAACTCCAAAGTTAAGCGAGTGGAGGCTAGTGCAATCCCATGATGGGTGACCCACTAGGAAGTTGCACCGTGAGCTCCTGGGAACAAAATCCTGCGGGTGTCATGGTGCGCCCTGCCCAGAGGGGACAATATCGTGTTAGATATAGTGGGCCGCTGCACAACTCTGATCTAAATGAGGCCTTTTGGAAGCTCAAGTGGCTTTAGGGAGGATTGGAACCTCAAAGTTAAGCGAGTTGAGGCTGGTTTCCATGATGGGTGACCCCCTGGGAAGTTGTACTGTTAGCTCGCGAAAACAAAACCGTGAGGGCAAGGGCAAGGAGGCCCAAAGCGAACAATATCGTGCTAGATGAGTCAGGTCCTGACTGAGGAGGGTTGGGTCCTATCCGAGGAGGGTTGGGTCCTGATAGAATGATATCAGAGCAGACCCTGACCGGGAAGTTTGCCAGCGCGGACGCTGGGCCCTAAGGGGGGAGGATTGTAAGACTCATGTCCTGGAGGGAACGGTGAATGATCCCACATTCATGACATTCCAAATTCACAAGAAAACAGTTCAATGAAAAGCTCGCATCCAAGGAATTACAACACACAAAGCTATAGGCTTCGACGTTACCTGAGATTATTTTAGGAAGGCAAGAAATGTCGACGGTCCTTGTGTTCTTCGATGTCATCCACCGCCGTCACAGCTCACAGGAAAACCACATGCAACCTCTCGTTTAGTTTCCCTCATGCGAGACAAGTTAGAAAATAGGATTAGAAGCATGAGAATCTACCTGGTTCGAGCTTGAGCTTACTGAATCGACGTTCTATGTAGGTCGATGTCCATTCCTAGTTCCTTGCACCATAAATCACATGCAAGAGAGATTCAAGAGGATCGATCTTGTCTCAAAGTACCTTACATGCCTTTAGTTCTCACTCAGGTTATGGTCGGGTTTGCATCATCATCTCTGGTCGCAGTGCCCATCAGACCTCCCTGAGAAGATTAACAGCTTTGGAATGTCAAGGCGACGACAATGATAACATCTGGGTCGTAATTCACAATGCCTGGTTAAGTGGCTCTTGCTTTGATGTCGTAAGCTTCGAGTCCTCACGATGGACGGAGGAAGGCTCGACGGCGAGGGGAGGACGTGATGGTCGTCTGTTTCTAGGGTTCATGAAGGTGGACACGCACTTATGGTATGATGCTGCTGGTTCATACAAGTTTGGGTCCTCCATATGATTGATGGGAAAAAGGGTGCGGGAAACTCGAGCTGTTGGGGATAATAAGAGGAAATAGGTTTTTTTTATAGAGCTGGGAATTGGGCCTCCCATTTTGGGCTTCAATCGATAAGCCAAGGTTGGACGTGGTAATGGACTTAAGTGCTTGGGCCACACTAAACTTTTTTGTATAACTGAATCTAGTATTATGAGGCTTTTACTTGTGGGTTTGGAAACCCAATATGGTAACTCACAAGGTCGAGGCCAAATAGAAGTCCAACACAAGCCTAATTAAAATCTGAGTCGGACATAGAGGGGTAAAATGATAATTTCCATATGGAAAAAGGTCAACAATTCCTCTAGTACATCCCGATGCCAGTAGCAAACATCTGCACTAAAGGTTAGATTGGGTTCATACTAACTCTCCAGGTAACACAATTAACAAAACGGTTCTCCCAACCAACAGTTAAGGTGTACAACTAGTATTAGGATAACTTATCTCAAGTTGGCTTCGAGGTTCGATAAGAAACTAGTACAGTTATTTGTTATATCAGTGGTCCAGGTTGGGGGTAGAACTAACTCAACCAACTTCTAGAATTAAGGGTAATGAGAATGCAACCTATACGTGTCTAGTGGTACATAAAATTGGTGTAAAACTCCTAACACTCACTACTTGAAACATGGATAGCTCTCAGAAAAAGGTTGAGTAGGGGTACTAACGCAAAAATAAAATCCTTACCTTACCATGTAATACATGATGATTTCCTTCGTGAAGGTTCCTAAATCTTCAATCGATACAGTTGAAGAACACCCAAAATTTGCTCCTTATAAGCCTAATTAGTAGTGGGAATGTTCGAAGGTGTAAGGACGTCACTTGGTTGGTACTGGCAGTTCTTTGTCTAGAAGCTTATAATAGGTAGTCGGCGGGGGGCGGGGGGGGGGGGGGGGGGGGTGGGGGGGGTTTGGGGGGGTTTAATGTATAGTATCTTAGTTTTGGTATGTGGAAGCTATGGAAGCATTGCAATTTGCAGTGTTTTAATGATATTATCATTAACCCTAGTACAGCTATTCACATGATGGTGGATCAGATGGATGAGTGTAGTAGGGCTAGGCTAGACAAACCATCATTCATTATTGGCCCCAAGACCAGTGATGGGCTAGTCTACTAGTTCTTGTTGGCAGCGTCCCCCTGAAGAGTTTGGGAAAGTTAACGGTGATGGTACCTTTACTTATACGGAAGGCCAAGGAGCCTAGCGTCGTTAGTCCTCGGTGGGAGAGTTCATTGCTGCTATTGGTGTAACGACCCGTCCCAGAAATTAGGGTTAAGACTGTGTTTAAGATGGGATTAGTGAGCTTAGTTGGTGGTTAGTTGGTTCCGATAGGTCCGTTGGTGTAGAATGACGATTTTGCCCCTAGTTTGGGCAAAAAGTTGACTTTTAGTTTGAGAGGACAAATGGACTTTGACTGATGACTGTGACGTAGTTCGGGACGTCGCGAATCCGTAGACATGTGGCACGCCTGATTCCGACATCCAAGGAGGAAGTTATGATGTTCTGAAGGTTGAGGGCATTACCGTAATTTGGCTAAAATAGGGGGAAAAGTTGACTTTTTGTACGATTGGGTTTTGACATGTTGACCTAGGACCGTTAGGTAGATTTCGTCGTCCTGAGTTCGATGACAGGCGGCACGTATTCATCGGAGTTAGGATGTGTGCGTTATGGGTCTAGAAAGGTAGTGGCAAAATGGTAATTTTGACTTAAAAGGAAGGGCAGTTTGGTCTTTTGTACTTTGGGCCTGGTGCAGCCGGATTTGGACAAGTGTTCAGGGCAGAGAGGAGATTTTTGTGTGAGGCTTGAGGGGAAGGTGACACGTGGGGCTTGGCTAGAGGGTTCTAGTGAGTGCACGGGTGTGTTCAAAATCGTGTTGGTGTGTGTGTTCGAACCAGAGAGACAAACAGAGGGGAAGATTGAGAGCAAATTGATCGATGATTGTACGTGTTTGTGTGTTTTGGTGAGTGAGTGAGTGACTAGAGCTCGAGAGAGACACAATGAGTGAGTTGGGAGGTGCCGTGCTCGTGTGTGTGCGAAGTGGGAGTTCACGGGAAAACCAGGAAAACAGAGAAGAGGTGAGAGATTGTGGTGGAGGTGTGGCCGTGTGTTGGTTCAATTGAACTCGAAGGGAAGCTGGGGAGGACTCTGTGCCCTCCAGGGAGTGCGGCGGTGAGCACGGCGGTGATCGACAGCAGGTTTGGGAAAGCCGAGGGTAGCGGAATGGCCGGGAACGGCGTAAGTGCGCGCGTATCGAGGCGACGACGGAATGGTCTGTTGCTGCAGTGCGGGCTGTTGGTCAAGGGAGCCGGAGACATCACATGTACGATCCATAGTAGACACTGCGCACTCTGGGAAGTTCGGAAGTTTCTGGACGGTCGGATCGGAACTCCCTTGTCTGATTTACATGTCACACGGGGGTTAGGAGTCTGTTTGTCCCTTGTGTCATGTGCAAGCCAGACGGGAGCGGGGTTTAGTCCTTAATCCCGGGGGATTAGGGGTGGATCCTGACAATAATTGTAAGACCAGATCTTGGAAGCAAGAACGGTGAGCAAGATCCGTGAGCTTGAGAAGCAAGAACGGTGAGCAAGATCCGTGAGCTTGAGAAGCAAGAACGGTGAGCAAGACCCGTGAGCTTGGAAAGGTAAGATCGGTGAACGATCCGACATCGCTCGAGGAGGGAAAGGTCAAGTACCTTATATGTGTGGGCACGTATCTATCTAACACAAGGCCTTTTGGGAGCTCAGTGGCTTTGGGCGGGATTGGAACCCCAAAGTTAAGCGAGTTGAGGCTGGTGCAATCCCATGTTGGGTGACGTACTGGAAAGTTGCACGTGAGCTCTCGAAAACAAAACCGTGAGGGCTGGGCCCAAAGCGGACAATATTGTGTTAGATGGGTCGGGTCGTGACAAGTGGTGAAAGGGGGATTCCCTTGTGGTAGTTCTTTTTAGGCTGAACTCTATGCCTTACGTGCTATTATGATTCCATGTACAGACTTAGATTGTAAGAAGGTCAGCCTAGAGCATGATTCACAACTCTTGGTACAATATGTGACACACCCCAATCTGGGAAGTTTGCTAGGACACAACGTTTGGGATATGATGGCTGTCATCTAAACGGTGATGTCCAGATGACGAAAGTCATTTATTTAAAATGTTGTGGTTTTGGAGAGCGAGTGAAACATAATCAATGAATACCAATTACATTTTGTTGCTATAGTGGAAGTATATCGAGCATAGACAATTAATGATGATCATACAACTATGTAATTACTTTTAATACCCGATTTCCACTGTGTCACTCCAAACCCTGGAGTGAATGAGCAGCAAACCAAGCCTCTTCCAAACATGTGAAACACCAACGGAACCTGAGAGGTTCAAAACAAAGGGTGAGTGATCCTAGTAACTTATTTCAGTGTAAAACCAAGAATAGTAGAATAAGCTTTAACTCTCAATTTTACTGGAAATCAAAATAGTAAATTTAGACATTCACGTTCTACGAAAAATAATAATAAATCAAAGGGATCATGTTGAATCATAAATATATCACATGTCAACCCACCAAACACATACTCATGTGTCGCTCGAGTTATACTCTCATGACAAATAATGGGTGTCTTTGCTCGCATACCACGCCCACGTGAAAGGTGGGTGCTGAGTATCATAACCACATGTTCCCTAGAGCTCGAGAAACAAACTAGCACTATTAACTAGTATTGCAAGTAACGCAGGTGAACAATCACATGGAGGTTGGTCTGTGTTCTACAGACATGGACATGTACTAGATACTAGGGACTCCTAAAATGGGTTCTAACATCTCGATCTCAATAATGCCCCATTTACTTGTATGTACATGCACAAACCAATGCAACTAGGTACATACCAAGCGGATAGGACCCATCCCAATCCCCCCTGTAATTATCATTGCCCTGCTCCCGTTTGACAATTATACTCAAAATACTGAAAAGACCCTTTATGTGTCTAAAAGTAAAAAAAGTCTAATTACCACACTGTCAAACAAGGGATAAATATCTATGTGCATAACCGAGCATATATGTCAGTACAATAAAAGTACCAAAACCTACCCCAAAAAGGTAATCGGATGTGCAATGGTACAAGCTATGCCTCAACCTCAGTGTTAGCCCCTGACTCTGTGTCACAGCCTAGAGGGTCAATAAAATAGTCAAAGTGTGAGTAGACTAAAAATAAAGATGTTCAAAATACGATTTAAGTACAATTCATTTTCCCCTCCGTTTTATAAACATGAATGCATTCAAATCAAATTGTATGAAAACAGTTCAAATCATACATATATATATATATCTGTACACACATATCAGTAAAACACAATATAACCAATCCTCTACATCCGCGATGTCTATAACTAATACCAGTCACGATTTCCAATGCTACGCGAGCAACTCAGGGTCTCATCTCTGAGTACCTCTCAACATCCAACTCAACGACGTCCGGGGTGATATAATAATGGAGTGCCTTCCCCAGATCTACCACGTTTGGGGTGATATCATAAACTCGCACTCCTGAAGCTAAGCCTTTCCTCGGAGCTACTCATTCCAGGCAGTGCACCGTGACTATTCCAGGATGTTCAATGTCTGGAGGAGACTATCCAACTCACATAGGATGGTATATGTGGAACACTAACAAAATCAAGTAAAAAATCATATTAAAACTATTTATGTCTCAAACCGAGTGAAAACACTATTTAATTGGGCCAATGCCCGAGACATAACTTTCACAAGTCTTTTCCGTAAAACCATTACAAAACCTTGTCTAGAACTCATTTATAAATTCTGATTTATCCAAACCGATCATACCAGATTGCCATTCAGACCCAATTAAAATGCAATCTTTCTTTCAAATTCCCGTTAGACTTTAAATCTAAGTCAAACAGTTATTCAATCGGGTCTCAAGCCCATACTTCATGTTCACATAAATCCGTAAAACCTTTCATAAACCGATGATTAAATCCAAAACATCATCAAATAACAAAATCAAAATTTTCAAATTAAATCATATAATAAAGCATTCAAAACAGTTATGCATGCATTTCAGTTATAAAACAAAAATCCACTCACGCTCGGTCCATGTTGTGCGCTCACAATCGGCGATGTAATCTCACCCCAGCTAATCCAAGGTCTCCGGACTTGTCCAAATCACATTGGAGGATTACTAATGTTCTATACAAGTTCATATACTAAACCCTGACAAAAGCCCGATACTAGAAACGCATCCTGTACACGCTTCTCGAGGCTAAAACCCCTAAATGACCTATTAAACGGTCTCTGATCAACCTAAAACCAACACCATTGGATTCAAATCATCCAAACCATTCAAACAAGACCGATTTGACTTCAAAATTCGTGTCCATAGCCTTCACGCACCGAACAAAGTACAGTCAATAGCGGTCAACCACAGTCAACGGCTGGCGTCATGCTATGCCCGACATCTTACAGGTCTAACACCTCTGACAGCCTTCCACGTGGCGCCACCTCACTGGTCTCCCTGGTCTGACAATGCTGACTGGACCTGGCATGTTGGCTGCTGATTTGACCTGCCACGTCGGCTGCTAACTAGGCCTGACATCTAGCCACGTGTCACCCACTGATTGGCCACGGGGCCTGACAGGTCTGACTGGTGATGATCTGGACCGCCACATCATCATCCCCTACCTCTGGACGGGTCGACCTGTTTGTCTATAACGGGTCGTTTGACCCGCCACCTTAACCCGATTAGAACTCACTCATTTCTCAACCTTTTTCTTAATTTTTCTTCCTACATGCTCACAATGAACCCAAAAAGGGATCTATAGACTCCAAAACATCAAACAATCGCTAGAATTACCTGTTTGAGCTTGATGCAATTTGATCAATCTTCAAGCTTGGTTTCCAGGTGATCCAAGCAACCAAAACTTCCTTTTTTGAAGCTTAAAATTCGAAAACCAATTTTGAACTCCTACAACTTATCTTCTCGGTTTTCCAGCCACCATACGCTGTTGTCCTCGCCATTGGTACCTTCCTTTTCATCTTAAATCACTCTCTCAGTCACTCTTTCACTAAGACAGCAAAGATGATGGAATGGTGTGTGTGTGTGTGTGTGTGTGTGTGTGTGCGGATTTTTAGTTTCGGGTAACAAAGAGAATGAAGAAGATGAGATGAAAAAGGGGTGCATGAATTTGGGTTACTAGGCAATGCGATGAGTGACACTTGTCACTCATCCATTAGTCCAAGTTGGGATGTTTTAACCAATGAATATCTTCCAAGTGTACACGCCTCGTAAAATGTGCATAGTATCTAATTTCTTTTTTGACTCGTAACATTCCCCTTCGACGTCGAATTTCGACGTGCCACCTGTCTACGGACTCGTGACGTCTCAATCCACGTAACGGGTCTTGGTGAAAGTCCAAATGATCTCACGGGTCAAAAGTAAAAACTTCTCCCTTTCCAGGGGAAAAATGGTCACTTCACATCAAAGTTTTTGAATTTTTCAAATTTACATTTCCTTAAAATTTCGGGAGTTTACAACATACCCCGTATAAGCCATCATTTCTATAGCACAAACTAGTACATTCGAGCAAGCACAACAAATTCAACATCTCAATCATTCTCAATAAGCAAATCATATAATCAATCAAGCATGCTCAGTAAATACTACGAAAATAAGTATCGTAAACTTTCGAGTAAATATCATTATAAAAACATATTTGGAAAAAGGGTCCACTCACATTAGTCGGGCAGTCGGATCACCCAAAAAACCAACCTAATACAAGCTCCAAGCCAGTCCAAATGACCTGTATTGAACTAAAACACCCAAAAATAGGTCCATGCGCTATGGTTTCCTATAACACAACCCTACACGCCACCATACACCTGTGGAATGCCGAAAAAGTGCGTCACGAACAGGAAAATTACCTCATTCAATGGCCACGTGCCCCCACGCGCCAATAGTGTGCGTCACACACGCCACACGTGTGAGAGAAAATTTCGTGGAGTATTCTTAGAATATTCCATAGAATATTCCGTCAGTTTCCATTAAGATTTATGGTTGACTAACCATTAAGATTTATGGTTGACTAACTATTAACTGAAGGTTGACTAACAATTGACGCCATCACCGTAGTTTCGTTGGAGAAAACATTTTAACTATCGTCAGCTTCACTATCCACAAAGGCCAGAATCAAGAATTTTTGTCAAAAAAATTCTAGAATCCAGCGAGGGTCAAATTCCTAAATTTGTGTCCATTTTCAACATGCAAGGGGTCTTGGGTGCTCTACACAATGCAAGGATTCCAAATATCCAGTTATTGGGTCCAATAATCACATTAAAATGCCAAAAAACGAAAGGGAACTCCCTGTGGCTACTATTTTTTAGAAAATGACAATGCTCCATTCAAGGTTCAAACGTGCTTGGTAGGCCTATATTTATGCCTATCTTTTAAGGAAATTCATGCCATCAATAGGAGAAAATTATGTTTCTTGTCTGGCTTGTGAAGAATTAGAAATGGAAGTCAAAATAAAGAACGTTGCAAAAGGAATAACTCAAATCAGAGATGGAACGAAGAAATGGCCCCAAAATGGGGTTTGAGCTCCAACCGATGTCGCTGGCCATGTCACTGCAATCGTGCAACTGTAACACGAGTTGCCATTTTCACGTAAATCCATAAAAAAATATCTGAAAAAACATTACATAAATCCATCAAATCAATCCCTGACTCATAATCCGAGTCAAAACATCATTTTTCAATCTCGGGCCTACGTCCAAAACATCAATTTCATAATTTCTCGAAAATCATGCCCAAAACAAATATAATAATCCAGAAAATTGATAAATCACTGTATCGAAACATCAATCATGTCAAATCATATAATAAAGCATTTAAAACATATATGCATGCATCACGGTTAGAAAACAAAGTTCACTCACAAACTTTTGAAGTTTTAATGCCCTTCAGGTTGATCGCGGATGCGGGCAGTAGCAGAGATCGAGACATCACACTCCTCCTCCTACAATCCTGGCGTACTCTAGAAGCCCCAGTGAAGGCTAGAGACGGAATTTTCGCTCGTCTAACATTTCGTGTCAGATGGGATCAGGCGCGTCCCACGTTAATCCGGGGAGATTTGGGACGGGTCCTGACAGAAAAAGTGCCTCACGAACTGGAAAATTACCTCATTTAATGGCTACGTGCCCCCACGCACCAATAGTGCGCGTCACACACGCCACACGTGTGAGAAAATTTTGTGGAATATTCTTCGAATATTCCCTAGAATATTCCATCAGTTGACCATTAAGATTTATGGTTGACTAATCATTAACTAATGGTTGACTAACAATTGGTGCCATCACCGAAGTTTCGCAGGAGAAAACATTCGAACTATTGTTAGCTTCAGCATTCACAAAGGCCAAAATCAGGAATTTTAGACAAAAAATTCTAGAATCCGGCGAGGGCCAAATTCCTAAATTTGTGTCCATTTTCAACATGCAAGGGGTCTTGGGTGCTCTACACAACGCAAGGATTCCAAATGTCCAGTTTTTGGGTCCAATAATCACCTTAAAATGCCAAAAATCGAAAGGGAACTCCCTGTGGTTATTATTTTTTAGAAAATGACAATGCTCCGTTCAAGGTTCAAACATTCTTGGTAGGCCTATATTTATGCCTATCTTTTAAGGAAATTCATGCCATCAATAGGAGAAAATTATGTTTCTTGTCTGGTTTGTGAAGTATTAGAAATGGAAGTCAAAATAAAGAACATTGCAAAAGGAATTACTCAAATCGGAGATGGAAGGAAGAAATGGCCCCAAAATGGGGTTTGGGCTCCAAATGATGTCACTGGCCATGTCACTGCATCATCTCACTAGACCTAGCCATGTCAATTCCGAGTTCCTACCAAGCTCCTAAAAAGGTTCATGTTACTAGTCCTTCACCATGTCTCTGGACCATGTTATCGAGTTCCTGCGCCTACACGATGTCACTGGAGCCTATACTAAGTCACTAGCTAGTCTGGACCATGTCATTGGTGTTTCACTAGGATGTCACTCCCTGCACGTGTACCTGATTTCTTGCCCTAGTTGAGCCCAGGGCTAGCGGTTCCATGGTTTTGGCTTCATTGTTCCAATGGTTTAGGGGTAAGCTCTAGGTGCGATTTTCATGTATAATGCTATACTTTCAATACTATTTTTAATTGTACAATCAGGGCCAAGTTAAGATGACTTCTACTTTGTTCGTATTTCAATGGCCAATTTGGGTCCTTGAGAAGGCCTTGGAGGGTTTAGACTAGTCTCCAGTGTCTAGGGCAAGATCAGACCGCTCAGATCACTTCTAGGTGACCTACTTACGTCATTAATGAATTAGATCATCCAAGATAGACCAAAAAGGTTCATGCCCCTTTTCTTGGCTGCCAATAATTCATGTTCACACTATGATTGAGCTATATAATTATGAGATTTGGCTTATCACTCCTTGCTGTCCTTCTTTGGATTCACATGATAAGGCATGGCTCTTATCACCATTCCCAATCGTTAAAAGGAAACCTCTTCCTTTCCACAAAAGGAAACCAATCCTTTTTTGATTGGTTTTGCTCATCTTATCCGAGAAGAACAAGTTTCTTTGCCCAAGTTTGGTAAGGGTTACCCTAGTGAAGCTTCTAGATTGTTTAGTCTCCTATAAACAGGCCTTTAAATCATTGTAATGGATAGACTTATAGATGCAATTCAATATACAATCTTAGATTACTTGTGTTCTTAGTTGCAATTTATTTTCGAGATTGGACTTATGCTCTTGAAGATTTGGTTGTGGCTTTCCCCCTTCTTCTTTGTTTGGTTCATTGTGTAATCCTTACTTTAATATTTTACATTCCGTTTTCATTAATTATGTGTAACTAAATTTCGGCTATTTTGAAGCCCTAAGTCATGTGTTAAGTTATTATTTTTATTTCCTTTTTCCAAAACTATGCATGTGAATGATTAGTTTTAATTAGTTTTATAAAAACCTTGTTTGTTTATTGATTATGGGTCTACACATAACTTACCGAGCATATGAGTGTAGCTAGAATGTAGGATTGATGCATATGGCATCTATTCATTTCTCTGTCTACAAGTAACAAAAATCATCACAGTTTAATCACTATCAATTTGAGTGAGGAGGAGATGGCGTCCATACTTCAACTAACTCAATCTTCAATAAAATCTTAAATGAACTTAATGATTTTAGGCTTGATTGGAATTTTCTATGTTGTTCATGTCTTCAGATGGCATGCTTAAGAATTTTTTATCCTTAGTGCGGTTCACAGGGTTAAAGTAGGTTAGGAAGGTAATTAGGACAAAAAATGTGTTGCTCAAGGTCTATTCTTGGTTCACGGATTTCACCAGCATAGTAATGGATTTCGAATTAGAAATAATGGACTTGGCATAGACTTAGGTGTGGAAAAACGTGCCTTTAACTAGTTCCTCTTATTCAATCAATTTCACTCTTTTACGTTTTATGCAATCAAACAACAACAACTGAAACAAACAAACCCCTTTTAGTTTTTACTTTAAATTCCTGTATTTTCACTAAGTTTTGTGAGTTAAAAGTGTACCCTCAATCCTTGGCGTTTGAACAATTCCTTACTTTCCTATACTACAGTTATAACGTGCAAGGATTTAAATTATAGGGTCATTTTGGGCCTATCAATGCTCGAAACCTACTTGTAATTAAATGGTTAAACTCATCGTATGGAGAGGAATTCAATAACCTTACTCCCTAGTATAAAGACTCACATGCGCCGCCGTGAAAAGTCTAGAACTCTAGCGGCCAAGGGACTTCCAGTACACAGTTTAGATATGCAAATAGTCCTACATAAAGCTCTTGTCAAGAAAAAACGATTGGTGTAAGTTAGAGCTCTAGAGATTACCTCAATCGTAAACAATCCAAAGTGGATCGAGTTCTCCTAATTGGACCACGGTTGTTCTCGGGCCCCCAAAACATGTTCGACTGCTGTAAAGTCCACGGGCAAGGCAGCTAGTATGACTATGTTATGGTTTATCACCTAAAGCTAGTGGTCCTGGCTAGCGATCTCGGTTGGCCTCCGTGTGCTGTGTGATCCTTGTTGGTATCGAGAAGGTGTTGATTCGCGGGGGAGGAGGTGGTGGTGGTTCCACCATCCTAGTTCGTGTAGTCTGAGAATACAAGGGGTGTCAGAGTTTTTCTTTATGATGGTGTAATAGCAACAAATAGGGGTTGGTTGTAAATACGACAATGGGTTTGTGTAAAATTCCATGTCCTAGAGGGAACGGTGAACGATCCCACATTCATGCGAGGGGAATGTTCTAGGAAGGGAATGGTGATGTGCCTTAAAGATGTAGGCACACACCTATCTAGCATGAGAATTTTTGGGAGCTCAGTGGCTTTGGGTTCGATTGGAACTCCAAAGTTAAGCGAGTTGAGGCTGGTGCAATTCCCTTATGGGTGACCCCTTGGGAAGTTGCACCGTGAGCTCCCGAAAGCAAAACCGTGAGGGCGAGGAGGCCCAAAGCTGACAATATCGTGATTGAGTCAGGCTCTAACTGAGAAGGGTCGGGTCCTGACATTTGTGCCTCCTGAAAGTGGGCCTCGATTAGTGTAGGCTCAATATGTAACACCCCGGAAATTCGAGGATTTTAATATCGAAATTTAATGTATGAATTGACGTTTTTACCCTTGTGAATGGTATGGCCAAATTGTTGACTTTTTGATTGGTGGGTCCAATGGACTTTAACCAATGACCGTGACGCAGTTCGGGACGTCACGAGTCCATAGCCAGGTGGCACGTCCAATTCGGACGATCAGGGAAAAAGTTATGGCTATCGGAAGTCTAGGGGCATTACTGTAATTTGTACGTTTGGGGTGAAAATGTTGACTTTCCGTTTGGCAACTAATTTTCACATGAATCAAGGACCGTTAGGTAGGTCTCGACATCCTGAGTCCGTAGACAGGCGGCACGCCGAAATCGGACTTCGTACAAGGAAGTTATGGCCACGGAAGTAAACGCGATTAACCGAACTAACCGAGAACCAGATTAAAATAATATTATAATAATAAGATCTGATTACTTTAATCAAATCAATCTGGACCCTTGGATGAGTGACAAGTGTCACTCATCCCCTACATTCCCTAAAACAAGGATCTGTGTTGGCCAATAGATTAATTTATTATTTTATTTCCTCAAATCCTCACCATTGGTCCTAAAGTCAGATTTAATCCTGGCCCTTGATTTCATATGCCTATTCTGTTTTAAACCCATGAGACCATACACTTACATTTTCATTCTCTCAAACCGTTTAACACGGTTACCTCTTGGAACAAACTCACCAGCACCTCACCACTCAACTTCACACACCCGGCAACACCAGGCAGCCAACAGCCACCCCCAGACACCGGCCACCACCCCACAGCCACCCTGCACGGCCGGAATTCTCCCAGACCCGAGAAGAAACCCGAACGACCCAAACCATCCAACCATCCAAACCTTCACACCTGGATTCGAACCAACGTACGGTTGGGTTCATTGTGACGGCAGGACGACCCAGAACTGGACTGGACGACGTACGGCGGCGACACGGCGGCGGTAAGCGAAAAACCCGACATACCCGATTTTCTTCCCTGCTTCGAAACGTCCGTTTTTTACGTTGAATTTGTTTGGTTGCTTATAAGACACACTTAGTGTAACAACCCGTACCTTCGGGAAGGGTATTAATGTAATTTTTGTAAATATTTGTATGAAAGGACGATTTTACCCTTGTGAATAGTGCGTCAAAAGTTGACTTTTTGATTTACCAGTCGAATGAGTGTTGACCATTGACTGTGACGTAGTTTAGGACGTCACGAGTCCGTAGACAGGTGGCAGGTTCGATTCGGACAATCGGAGAAAAAGCTATGATGTTCGGAAGATTGAGGGCGTTACCGTAATTTTGACTAATTGAGGAAAATGTTGATTTTTTTTGGTGGACTTGTGATTTTCTCGTAGACCGAAGACCGTTAGATAGGTCTCGACGTTCTGAGTACAACGACAGGCGGCACGCTGTCATCGGACGTCGGACGGAGTAGTTACGGGTCTGGAAAGTTTGAGGGAAAAATGGTAATTATCACAATGAGGGGTAAATTGGTCTTTTTCCCTCAGCCCAATCAGATAAGGGCAAGTGGCAGTAGTGGATTGGGATCTTTTCTTTTGGTCCATAGGGATTGGACACGTGCAAGGGGCTGGATGGTTCTAGGAAGATCGATGGTGTGCACGGCCACACTTTGCACGATTTCAAACCGTGCATTTGGCTTTGCACACAGAAAACAGAGAGAAGAAATTGGAAAGAGTGCGATCGATTCAGGGTGTGAGTGAGAGGAGTGTGAATTGAGAGAATGACTGAGAGACAAGGCTGAGCTGGTGATCGTGTTTTGGGGAAGGAATCGTGCCCGGAGACATGGCGGTGGTGCGGCGGAGTTCTGAGAAAAACAGGGAAGCCGTGAGACAGGGGTGGTAGTTGTGCCGTGTGGTGGATCAATCCAAGCCAATAGGAGGCTCAGACGTCCGCAGGGAACCCAACGAACACCGTGGCACGCGGCGGTGCACAAGGCGGAGACTGAATCGAAAGGTAAGCTCAATTCCTCTGTTTTTCCCGTGAATTTCAATTCGAATTTCGTGGACCTAGGGCTAGAGTCGAGGGATTTGGTGGTTGTGGTGAGACTCCTGGAGGTCCCAGGAGTCGTTTGGTTGTGATGCCGTGCCGGGGGAGGACTTGGGTGGCCGGCGGCCAAAACAGGGGCCACAGGCCGTCTGTTTCGAGGCCGTGAACGATGGGTTTTAGGCATCGATTTTCATAAGTTAGGACGGGGTTAGATTGCTTAGGATGGGACGAAGCTTCAGGGATTGGTTTGGACTGAAACAGTGGAGGAACGGAGGAGAACCGGTCACGCCGGTTCAACTGTGTTGAACCGGGTGACTCGAGGTTGAAGGAGCACTGTAGCAGGCGCGTGAGGCCCACGCGCAGCCACTTTGGGCGGCGTGTGGAGGCGCGTAGGGAGGATTCTGGCCAAGCTTCCAACATGGTTTTGGTTCTAAATGTCCTAAGGAATCCATTGGTATGACTTTCGGGTTAATCGGACGATGTTGTGAGATAGTTCGGGAATCCAGACGGTTTAGGGTTTAAGATTAAAATATTAATAAATTCCCGAAAAATTGGGGAAATTAGGGTTAGTATCCTTGATGTAATTGTGACTCTATTTGGTGCATATTGACAGGACGAGAGATGCTTGACACGGTCGAGGAGCGCACAGAGCGCGATTGACTCGTTCTGATTCGTGAGTGGACTCTTTCTTTCTTTACGAGCATGCCTAACTGTTTTATTGATGTTTTATGATATGAAATATGTTTCCATGCTTTTTAATGATGATTATATGTGGTTGATATTTTTGCACTTTTTTCGAGACATTTTCAGAATTTTGCACGTTTTTCGAGAAAAAGTTGTATTTCGGATTTTGATTCCATATTTAGGGATTTCAATCTATAATTGTTTTCTGATGATGATGAATGGATTATGAAACATAAATTGTGATTAAACGTGGGTTTTGGTTTAAAAGTGGATTTCCGGATTTGGGTTCGGAATGACGGTTCTGAACGCCGGAAGGGCTTCGAACCGGGGATTTCGAATTCGAGTTTGGTTATCGATTTAGAAATGGGTTTATATTGAATTTGGATTGGATTTGCTGGATCTGGATATTGGGTTTAAAGACCCGGATTCTGGTTAACGGGGGACGGGTCCGGATTGAGTTTAAAGACTCGGGAGTTTAGAGACTCGGACATTTATGATATTACCCCGTAGGCCTATTGAGTTTAAAGACTCAGAATTTCATATTGAGGCCTGGTTGAGTTTAAAGACACGGATAGACCGAGCAGGTTTGATCGTAAAATGATACTTTGATATTCACGATTTATGATGAATTTTTATAGTGTTTCTGTTTCTTATGATATTTTATGTTACGATTTTCCAATACGTAGTTGGGCATGCCTGTTTTCAAAACGGAGGGAACAAATGTTATTAATGTTTTTCCTTAACTTTGATATGATGATAAACTATTTTTGAAACTTTTATTTATTCTAGTCCACTCACACTTTTGGTTTTAAATTTTCCCTCCAAGTCGTGGTGATAGCGTCGGGGTGAACGTTGAGGCAGGGATCGAGGCATAGAGCTTACGACGTTCTTCCGTTGCGAGACTAGCATAGTAGGATTTTGGTGCCCATTTTGTAGAACTATGCTCTAACTTATAGTTGTATTATATGTACTCCTTCGTCTGATAGTTATGCTTGTAGTGGTATTAAGGTTATTTTGGGTACTTTGGGTGTGATTGTCAGACGGGAGCAGGGTTCGTCCCTGGTATCGAGGTGATATTTGGGACGGGTCCTGACAATTGGTATCAAAGCATAGGTTTTTCGGTTTGTGTTGGATTTAGGTTGTTTTACTTACTCTATGCCTCTTTCAACGTACGTTCGACCATGCCTCAGAGACGTGACCCCCCTCCACGACCAGAAGATGAAGCGGCGAGAGGGACTGAGAGCGCTTCGATTGAGCTAGCCCAATGGCTCGGGGCTACTACTTTCAGCGGTGGGGCAGATCCAGAGGAAGCTAACCGATGGATCACCCGGCTTGAGCGTATTTTTGGGGTGATGCATTGTCCTCCAGAGGACCGTGTCTTGTTGGCTACGTTTCTGCTGGATGGAGCAGCGTATGAGTGGTGGTATACGCTGGAGTTGTCCGGCTGGGATGCACATACGGTGACGTGGGAGACTTTCCGGGAGCGGTTTTTAGACCAGTATTATCCCCGCTCTTTCCGGGATGCTAAAGAGGCGGAATTTCTTCAGTTGAAACAAGGGAGTATGACAGTAGCCGAGTATGAGCAGAGATTCCAGATGTTATCCCGGTTTGCTCCTGCATTTGTGGTAACCGAGGCTGAGAAGTGTCGTCGGTTTGAGTTGGGTCTTCGAGGAGAGATTAGAGCCATTGTGACAGCCGGCTCATTTGCTACATTCCGGGAGTTGTCTGATGCTGCTATTAGAGTGGAGGCCAGTTTGCCTGCCAGGCCACAGTACTCGGGCAGTGTGCGACGCCGAGAGCATTCTTTTCCTTTAGCATCGAGTCAGAGGACCCCCCCCCAAGCGGGGCAATTATGGTGGTTCGTCATCAGCTGGTGGAGCCCGGTTTGGCAGACCAGGCAGTTTTCAGGGGCTCTGGATTTCGGGGAGCTAGGGCACAGCCGACCCCTCAGGCGAGTGCTACTTCTGTTGCTTCTACTGGGAGGCAGACCAATGGACCCAGTAGGGATGCTTGCTACTACTGTGGAGAGCGAGGACACTTTCGGAGGGAGTGCCCATTGTTAGCTCAGGAGGGTGGAGAGCTAGCCGAGGTGTAGCAGAACCTGGGCGGAGTACTGCGTCAGTGTCAGGGGCAGCAGGCCCTAGGCGTGGCGGTGGTGCAACGAGCAGTTCTAGAGGGCGCGGTAGGTCATCAAGACCTCATGCGCGAGTTTTTTGCTATGACTCAGCAGGAGGCCAGATCAGCACCGGGAGTGGTGATAGGTACACTCACCATACTTGGTCACACTGTTTTTGCTTTGATAGATCCCGGGGCGACCCATTCATTTATAGCTCGGAGTTGTAGTTTGGTGACGAAGAGGGAGGTGTCTACCTTGGATTGTGCTTTAGGGGTGAGTACACCTACTGGGGAGGTGTTGGTAGTGACTCAAGTGTTGAGAGAGTGTCCGGTGATGGTAGGTGAGGTTGAGTTAATGGCGGATTTGTTACTATTGGATCTACGGGACTTTGATGTTTTATTGGGTATGGACTGGTTGACGAGACATCATGCTTCTATCGAGTGTTTCGATAGGAGAGTGACTTTTCGGAGTCCAGGATTACCAGAGACTACGTTTCAGGGGGATCAACATGCACTTCCTACTGGAGTTATCTCGGCACTTGAGGCTAGCAAGCTGTTGCGTAAGGGGTGTCAGGGTTACATAGCTCATGTGGTGGATACACGTGTTTTGCCAGTAAGGGCGGAGGATATACCAGTGGTGCGGGAGTTTCCCGATGTTTTTCCCTAGGAGTTGCCAGGATTACCACCTCAGCGAGATATTGAGTTCACGATTGATCTGTTACCAGGTACACAGCCTATTTCACAGACTCTTTACCGCATGGCACCTGCAGAATTGAGGGAACTTAAGGCCCAATTGCAAGAGCTGGTCGATATAGGATTCATTCGACCGAGTATGTCACCTTGGGGAGCACCTGTACTGTTTGTGAAGAAAAAGGACGGAGGGATGAGATTGTGTGTGGACTACAGACAGTTGAATAAGGTAACCATTCGGAATAAGTATCCTTTACCCCGGATTGATGATTTGTTTGACCAGTTAAAGGGAGCACAGTACTTTTCGAAGATTGACCTTCGCTCCGGCTACCATCAGTTAAGGGTTAAAGAGGAGGATGTACCGAAGACAGCCTTTCCGACCAGGTACGGTCATTACGAGTTTGTAGTGATGCCTTTTGGATTGACTAATGCCCCCGCAACTTTATGAATCTTATGAACCGAGTGTTTCGGTCGTATTTGGATCGTTTTGTGATTGTCTTCATTGACGACATTTTGGTGTATTCGAAGAGTGCGAAGGCGCACGAGAAGCGTCTGAGAATAGTGCTTAAGACACTGAAAGAGCATCAGTTGTATGCGAAGTTGAGTAAGTGCCAGTTTTGGTTGACTAGTGTTGGATTTTTAGGTCATGTGATTTCAGCCGAGGGCATCAGAGTGGATCCTTAGAAGGTTGAGGCGGTATCAAATTGGGAACAGCCCAAGACGGTGACAGAGATCAGGAGTTTTCTGGGTTTAGCAGGTTATTATCGGCGTTTTATTGAGGGTTTTCTATTCTTGCTGCTCCGTTGACAAGGCTGACTCGGAAGGGAGTTCAGTTTGATTGGGATGAGAAATGTGAGCAGAGTTTCCAGGAGCTTAAAAGGCGGTTGACATCTGCTCCTGTGTTGGCTCTTCCAGACGATAGTGGGGAGTTCGAGGTATACAGTGACGCTTCTTTACAAGGTTTGGGATGTGTATTGACGCAGCACGGGAAAGTGATTGCTTATGCTTCCCGACAGTTGAAAACCCATGAGATGAACTACCCTACACATGACTTGGAACTGGCGGCGGTGTTTCATGCACTGAAGATTTGGCGACATTACTTGTACGGCGAGAGGTGCAGGATTTTCACCGATCACAAGAGTTTGAAGTATTTGTTCACTCAGAAGGAATTGAATCTGAGATAGCGCCGATGGTTGGAGTTGCTTAAGGACTACGACTGTACTATTGAGTATCATCCAGGGAAGGCTAATGTGGTAGCCGATGCTCTGAGTAGGAAGTCAGCTAGTTCTTTGTCGAATTTGAGGACAGTACGATTACCTTTGTTGGTTGAGCTCCCCCCCGTAGGCTGGGAGTAGAGTTGACTGTGGATGATCAGGGAACACTTTTAGCGAGTTTCCACGTACGACCTGTTTTGATTGATCAGGTTATTGATGCTCAGTTTGAGGACCCCATTTTGGGCATCATACGTATTGAGGTCGAGGCTGGAGAGAGACAGGATTTTGAGATTCGCGAGGATGGAGCCTTGGTTAAGGATGGACGATTGTGTGTACCCGGGGATGAGACGTTGAAGAAGGTGATACTGGATGAGGCTCACTGTTCAGCCTATGCGATGCATCCTGGTGGGACCAAGATGTATCGTACACTTCGAGAGCATTACTGGTGGTCAGGGATGAAACGTGAGATTGCAGAGTATGTCAACAAATGTTTGATCTGTCAACAGGTGAAAGCTGAGCGGCAGAGACCCTATGGAGCAATGCAACCTTTACCGATCCCCGAGTGAAAATGGGATCACCTGACGATGGATTTTGTATTCAAGCTTCCTAGAACACTGAAGGGACACGATGGTGTGTGGGTGATCGTAGATAGACTTACGAAGTCTGCTCATTTCTTACCAGTACGGGAGAATTTCAGGTTGACGCAGTTTGCACAGTTGTTCATTGATGAAATTATTCGGCTTCATGGGACTCCAGAGTCGATAGTATCCGACAGAGATCCGAGATTTACTTCCCGATTTTGGCAGAGCTTACAAGAAGCTTTTGGGACAAAGTTACATTTCAGTACTGCTTTTCATCCTCAGACCGATGGGCAGTCTGAGCGGACTATCCAGATTCTCGAGGATATGATGAAAGCGTGTGTTTTACAGTTTCAGGGTACTTGGGAATCACATCTGCCTTTGATGGAGTTCGCCTACAATAACAGTTATTAGGAGAGTATTGGGATGGCTCCTTACGAGGCTTTGTATGGATGACAATGTCGGACTCCGTTGTGTTGGACCGAGGTTGGTAAGAGGAGATTGACTACTTCTGAGCTGGTAGATCTTACGCAGGAAAAAGTGGCACTGATTCGAGATCGACTGAAGGCAGCTCAGGACCGACAAAAGAGCTACGCCGACCGTAGGATCAGAGATTTGGAGGTTGCAGTAAGAGACTTGGTTTTCTTGAAGTTATCTCCTTGGAAGGGAATAGTACGGTTTGGCAGACGAGGGAAGCTGAGTCCTCGTTACATTGGACCTTATGAGATCTTAGAGCGGATTGGTCCTGTTGCTTATCGGTTGGCTTTACCAGTAGACCTGGAAAAGGTACATAATGTCTTCCATGTATCTATGCTTCGGAAGTACATACGGGATGATTCACATGTTCTGGAAGCACAACCTGTTGAACTAAGGGAAGACTTGAGCTTTGAAGAGCAGCCAGTAGCAATTTTGGATCGGAAAGATAAGGTCTTACGAAGGAAAACGGTTCCCTTAGTTAAAGTATTGTGGAGAAATCATCAGGTGGAAGAAGCTACTTGGGAACCCGAGGCCTTGATGCGCGAACAGTACCCTTATTTGTTTCACTGAATTTCGGGGACGAAATTCTTTTTAGGGGGGTAGATGGTAACAACCCGTACCTTCGGGAAGGGTATAAATGTAATTTTTGTAAATATTTGTATGAAAGGATGATTTTACCCTTGTGAATAGTGCGTCAAAAGTTGACTTTTTTATTTACTAGTCGGATGAGTGTTGACCATTGACTGTGACGTAGTTTAGGACGTCACGAGTCCGTAGACAGGTGGCAGGTTCGATTCGGACAATCGGAGAAAAAGCTATGATGTTCGGAAGATTGAGGGCGTTACCGTAATTTTGACTAATTGAGGAAAATGTTGATTTTTTTGGTGGACTTGTGATTTTCTCGTAGAACGAGGACCGTTAGATAGGTCTCGACGTCCTGAGTACAACGACAGGTGGCACGCTGTCATCGGACGTCTGACGGAGTAGTTACGGGTCTGGAAAGTGTGAGGGCAAAACGGTAATTATCACAACGAGGGGTAAATTGGTCTTTTTCCCTCACCCCAATCAGATAAGGGCAAGTGACAGTAGTGGATTGGGATCTTTTCTTTTGGTCCATAAGGATTGGACACGTGCAAGGGGCTGGATGGTTCTAGGAAGATCGATGGTGTGCACGGCCACACTTTGCACGATTTCAAACCGTGCATTTGGCTTTGAACACAGAAAACAGAGAGAAGAAATTGGAGAGACTGTGATCGATTCAGGGTGTGAGTGAGTGGAGTGTGAATTGAGAGAGTGACTGAGAGATAAGGCTGAGCTGGTGATCGTGTTTTGGGGAAGGAATCGTGCCCGGAGACACGGCGGTGGTGCGGCGGAGTTCTGAGAAAAACAGGGAAGCCGTGAGACAGGGTGGTAGTTGTGCCGTGTGGTGGATCAATCCAAGCCAATAGGAGGCTCAGACGTCTGCAGGGAACCCAACGAACAACGTGGCACGCGGCGGTGCACACGGCGGAGACTGAATCGAAAGGTAAGCTCAATTCCTCTGTTTTTCCCGTGAATTTCAATTCGAAAGTCGTGGACCTAGTGCTAGAGTCGAGGGATTTGGTGGTTGTGGTGAGACTCCTGGAGGTCCCAGGAGTCGTTTGGTTGTGGTGCCGTGCCGGGGGAGGATCTGGGTGGCCAGCGGCCAAAACAGGGGCCACAGGCCGTCTGTTTCGAGGCTGTGAACGATGGGTTTTAGGCGTCGATTTTCATAAGTTAGGACGAGGTTAGATTTCTTAGGATGGGACGAAGCTTCTGGGATTGGTTTGGACTGAAACGGTGGAGGAACGGAGGAGAACGAGTCACGCCGGTTCAACTGTGTTGAACCGGGTGACTCGAGGTTGAAAGAGCACTGTAGCAGGCGCGTGAGGCCCACGCGCAGCCACTTGGGGCGGCGCATGGAGGCGCGTGGGGAGGATTCCGGCCAAGCTTCCAACATCTTTTTGGTTCTAAATGTCCTAAGGAATCCATTGGTATGATTTTCAGGTTAATCGGACGATGTTGTGAGAAAGTTCGGGAATTCAGACGGTTTAGGGTTTAAGATAAAATATTAATAAATTCACGAAAATTTGGGGAAATTAGGGTTAGTATCCTTGATGTAATTGTGACTCTATTTGGTGCATATTGACAGGACGGGAGACGCTTGAGATGGTCGAGGAGCGCACGGAGCGCGATTGACTCGTTCTGATTCGTGAGTGGACTCTTTCTTTCTTTACGAGCATGCCTAACTGTTTTATTGATGTTTTACGATATGAAATATGTTTCCATGCTTTTTAATGATGATTATATGTGGTTGATATGTTTGCACGTTTTTCGAGACATTTTCGGAATTTTGCACGTTTTTCGAGAAAAAGTTGGATTTCGGATTTTGATGCCATATTCAGGGATTTCAATCTATAATTGTTTTCTGATGATGATGAATGGATTATGAAACATAAATTGTGATTAAACGTGGGTTTTGGTTTAAAAGTGGATTTCCGGATTTGGGTTCGGAATGACGGTTCTGAACGCCAGAAGGGCTTCGAACCGGGGATTTCGAATTCGAGTTTGGTTATGGATTTAGAAATGGGTTTAAATTGAATTTGGATTGGATTTGCTGGATCGGGATTTTGGGTTTAAAGACCCGGATTCTGATTAACGGGGGACGGGCCCGGATTGAGTTTAAAGACTCGGGAGTTTAAAGACTCGGACATTTATGATATTACCCCATAGGCCTATTGAGTTTAAAGACTCGGAATTTCATATTGAGGCCTGGTTGAGTTTAAAGACTCGGATAGACCCATCAGGTTTGATCGTAAAATGATACTTTGATATTCACGATTTATGATGCAGTTTTATAGTGTTTCTGTTTCTTATGATGTTTTATGTTACGATTTTCTAATACGTAGTTGGGCATGCCTGTTTTCAAAACGGAGGGAACAAATGTTATTATTGTTTTTCCTTAACTTTGATATGATGATAAACTGTTTTTGAAACTTTTATTTATTCTAGTCCACTCACACTTTTGGTTTTAAATTTTCCCTCCAAGTCGTGGTGATAGCGTCGGGGTGAACGTTGAGGCAGGGATCGAGGCAGAGAGCTTACGACGTTCTTCCGTTGCGAGACTAGCATAGTAGGATTTTGGTGCCCATTTTGTAGAACTATGCTCTGACTTACAGTTGTATTATATGTACTCCTTCGTCTGATAGTTATGCTTGTAGTGGTATTAAGGTTATTTTGGGTACTTTGGGTGTGATTGTCAGACGGGAGCAGGGTTCATCCCTGGTATCGAGGTGATATTTGGGACGGGTCCTGACACTTAGGGGACCTAGACGACCAGTTTGAACCAAGGACCGTGGCTGGAAACTCGACGACTCACCGGAGAAGATAACCAGAACCGGCAGCCAACTTTCCAGTCGATTTTCAGGTAGTTTCTTCGACCTAAAATCTATTTTTATTTGCACAGAACCATAGATGAGGTAGAGACGAGTCCATAGGAACAAATTTCACCAGAAATGGTGATCGGGTTGAGGAGAACTGATCGGGTTGAACCGTGGGTCTACGGTGACCCGGTTCTCAGACCCGGTTACTGTAGCTGATGATGTCATCATGCTGACGTCAGTAGTGACGTCATGATGATGTCATCATGTCAGAAATCAGTCAGACCAGGGAGCAATGAACTGCTGACACGTGTCCTCTGACACTGTCAGTGATGACGACATACTGACGTCAGCAGTACTGTAGCACTGTTGACCAGAGGGTTGACCAGGCGCGTGGGGGCGCGTGTGAACAGTACTTTTGGTGGGACCACCACCATTCTTTAGGTTTCGACGATCCGGATCCAATGGCGGTGGTTTCGGGTCGATCGGAGATCATTACGTTGGTCAAAACGAGGTTTATTGCCTTGGGAAGCGCGTTCGGGTGGTTTTTCCGGGCCGGTTTCAGTCTAGGGTTTCATGGTTAAATGTTAGGGGTTTGTATTGACCTTCACGTATACTTCGGACATGACAGGGATTGTACAGTTGTACCAGAACGAGGGTATACGTTCGGTTTTCAGCAGGATTGTACTGTGAGTGTGCTGTTTTCTTAAACCCTTGCGTGCATAAATGTTTTCTGGTTTATTATATTTATTCACATGCTAAAATCAAATAACAGTTTTGATGATATGGAAATTATGGTTATGACACGTTTCACGGTATTTGGGCTTGAGACCCGTCTGATGAAACTTAAAGATTGGTTCGGATGTTATATGTATATATATATATGCTTTGCATGTGGATATCAATAAAATGTATTTGGTACTGCACTGTATAGATCCATTCATGTAATACTGTCTCCTCCGGATGAGGTACCCCGGAGTGGTCACGGACGTCTAGAACGTCCAGCGTCTATGACGCTAAGCATCGGGGATGCTGTACCCGAACGGGATTCGGGGATTGAACTCGGAATTGAGACCCGAGTGGCACGCCTAGCCTTATGATTGTGACCTTATTGGACGTCAGGGACGTCAGACATCAGGGATGTCGGGATTGGAGTGTATAGTGCAGTGGCTAAAATTATGTTTATGGTTTTATTATATGCCTTATGGTTCATATTATTTGATTGATGGTTTTAAATTCGGTTGCATGCATGTTTGGAAAATGGAGGGGTAAATTATATGTTTCACTTGTCAAATGATTTTATAAACTTGAGTTTCGGTCCCCTCACCCTTAATGTTTTTGGTAACCCCTCCAGGTCGTGATACTGAGGTAGAGGAGGAACCTGAGGCTGAGGCATAGATCTACTTCTGCGTACCTGAACCCCTGTTGGGTGGTTTACCCGCAGGTTTTATTTTAGAGTCGTGCTCGCAACTTGTAATTTTGGATTTCATCCCTTGTCTGACATCTGTTTAATTCGGATTTGATGTATAACATTAATTTGGTTATTTATGCATTTGATGTTTTGAGGTTAAAATTGGTATGAATTTTGGGTGTCAGACGGGAGCTGGGCACGTCCCCTTGCGGTCCCTGTGGGATCGGGGCGGGTCCTGTCACAATAGCTTGTTTTGGACCAGCAAATCACACACACTCAAACTCCACATATGCACACACCCGTCAAGTATCCCATTAGGGATGAAGTCAAGGACGAATAGCACTTGTGAGGGTAAAATGTAAAATTCACGTTTCTAATTCCTAATCTCAAACATCAACTTCTTATGTGACTTTCCAACTAAAGTACCTCCCATGCTTATCGAATGAGGTTGTCAAGTGCTACCACAACAAGAAATCCTCTTGAATAGTTTTTGAACGTCTTGAATGGGTTTCTCAATTTCCGATAAGTCTATCCCGAAAGAATATCAACCCCATAGAAGTGAATTCTCCTTTACTAACGAATTTGTGTAGGTCAAACAACTCAGAAGTCTTCTATGTTGCAATTTTCTTGTAAGGTAACTCATGCCATCGTCACCCAATTTCTTATCAACTTAGTCTAAGCATGTTCCTCAAGGTATGGCAAAAAACATGATTCTCCTTGGCTTCCAGCCTTAGATCCTATGAGGTGCCAACTCATTTTCCTAGTAGAGCACATTCCAGAGATTGCCTTAACTAACTTCGTCACAAGTGGCCATTAAGGATCCTTTATTAGCTCGATAGTTATAATGATCTATGAACCAGTCCCTTCAAATAACAGTTTGAAGCGTATAACAAGTATTAGGATAGCAAATTTTCGGGTAGGCTCCATGGTTCAGAAAATGGGTCATAATGGGTTTCGGGTTTTTGGGTTACCTTTGCCGTGATTCATGGTTGTTCAACCGTGCCATCGTCTTTCCCGCTTCCTCAAGTCTCACTCTCCCAATCACCCTCTCATGGTCTCAAGATGCAGAGGAAGATGAAGGTATGGTTATGGGGTATTTGTGCTTGTTTTAGAAAGGATGAAGGTGATGCACGGGTTAGAGGAAAATGAAACAAATGATGAAGATGATCGAATGGGAGGAAGAGAGATATGAGGGGAAAATAATTAAATAAATGGCCAATCTGACCTAGATCCACAATTTGGGGAATTTTAGCCATGGGATGAGTGACACTTGCCACTAATCCAAGGGTCCCACATCAATTATTTACCCAATAAGATTTAATATTACCTAATACGAATCTCGAGACGTCAAATTAACCGATTTTGATCTCGTGACCATAACCTCTACGTCCGACTTCTGATTTTGACGTGTCGCCTCTCTACGGACTCGTGACGTCCCAATCTACATCACGGACATAATTCATAGCCCAAAAAGAATCCCGATCCAAAAGATAACTTTTTCACCACCAAGGGCAAACTGGTCATTTTGCATTAATTAATAAAAAATTACAATAAACTCATGTTCGGGTCGTTACAAAGTATGCACATCTTTGAAAGGAGGAGACTTTGGTGGTCATTTTGTCCTCTGCATTAAGTGAGGCGTAGGAAGATAAGTTGGTAGGTGTGTTGACAAAGTATAAGACTGATATTGGTTGGAACCTAGTATACACCAAGGGAATTAGCCCTAATACTTGTGTGCATCAAATTTTGTTGGAAGATGGTGATAAGCGCTATAGAGAAGCTCCATGACGGCTCCATCCCCCTATGATGGAAGTTTTGAAGAAAGAGGTAATTAACTTGTTGGATTGTGGGGTCATCTACCCAATTTGTGAGAGTAAGTGGGTCTCCTTCGTGCAATTGGTTCCAAAGAAGAGCAGAGTCACTATTGTTAATAATGTTTAAGGCGAGCTTGTGTGTAAGGCCCATGCTTGGAGCACGGTGAGCAATCCCACATCGTCCCATGGGAAGGAATGAGGGATGCGCCTTATATTTGTGGGTTCGTCCCCATCTAGTCGAATGCCTTCTGTGACTCACGGGGTGAGTTGCTAGGAACCAAACCCTATAGCAAGGGCTTGTTGAACCAGTGGGCCCAGAGGGGACAATATTCGACTAAGTAGTGGAAAGTCTCTATATTGGAAGATGCCTTTTGAGGGTAGGATGACAGGACCAATCCCAATCCCCCTAGATTATCATGGAATAGGCCCTGATCCTGTTTGACACCAAGTGTAACGACCCGTCCCAAATTAGCGGGATTAATTAAATATTAATGACGGATTAGCGAGGCTAATCGGGGATTAGACGAGGATTATCGAACGTTCAGGGCGAAATGATGATTTTGCCCCTTGAATCCGTAAAACGTTGACTTTTCGTTCGGAAGGTCAAATGGACTTTGGCCGATGACTGTGACGTAGTTCGGGACGTCACGAGTTCATAGACAGGTGGCACATTCGATTCTGACATTCAAGGAAGAAGTTATGACGATCGGAAGTTCAGGGGTATTTTGGTAATTTGGTTGAATAGGGGCCAACGGTTGACTTTTGACCCGGGAGGTTTAGACCGGCCTGGCCGAGGATGAAGATGACTTTGTGCAGGGCACGTGAGGCCCACGCGCAGAGCCATCCCAGGGAGCGTGATGAGGAATTTGAGGGTGGTTCCAACATGTGAAATCATCTATTCGATGTAACGAACATTTTGGGACTGGTTTCAAGTCGATCGGACATCGTCTCTATATAGTTCGGGTTGTCCGAAGGTTTCGGTGTGCATTTAAAAATAGTTAAAAATTCCGAAAAATTAGGGGGTTTTAGTGAGGGGTTAATTAAGTAGTTAGTAACCCTCTAAAGTGATTTGGACAGGTTTGGGAAACCCGAAGTAGACGATTGACCCGGGAAGGCGTACGGCGCGTGTATAGAGGCAGCAGCGCAGACGGTCTGTGAGTGGACTTTCTTTCTGAAATCGATGCATGCATAAATGTTTTATATATGTTTTAATATATGTTTTGGGATGGCTTGGGTGCATTTTGTGTGTGTGTTTACGTATGGGCACGCGACCCAATTGGATTTGGTTTTGACTCGGGCATGAGACCCTATTGATGACCTACAGTCTGAGTCGTGGTCGAGACGTCTACTGTGTGCACGACAACGAACGACGTGACGCTCATCTCTGGATTGGGATACATTCCTTCCAGAAAGGTCACGATGCACATCCCGTTGTTGAGCAACCATTGGAGGCTTGACTTCGGAGTGCTGACGGTTTAGAGGATCGATCGGCGACCTGTGCACCCTGGTCTCGAGATGGTCGTGGCAGTGAAGTGTTCACGACGACATACCAGGATTGAGTAGTGGTCCTGGATTGATGGTTGCACGCATCGCTATGATCGGGATCGTGACTGACCCTAAGATATCAGGTTCAATGCTCAGTTGATTTGAGTTCGGGCTCGATGCCCAGTTACTATGAAATCAGGCTAGAGGCCCTATTGAGTCCTATGTTCGGGCTAGAGGCCCAGTTGCTTTATGTAACGACCCGTCCCGAATTCCGGGATTAGTTTAGTGACTAATCTTGATTAGCGAGGTTGAACGGTGGTTAGTAGGGCGGAATCGGATAAATTGTGCAAAATGACCGTTTTGCCCCTGGTCGTGGGCAAAATGTTGACTTTTTGTTCGGGCGGTCAAATGGACTTTGACCGATGATCGTGACGTAGTTCGGGACGTCACGAGTTCATAGACAGGTGGCACGTTCGATTCCGACATTCGTAGAGAAAGTTATGGTGTTCGGAAGTTGAGGGGTATTTTGGTAATTTGGCTTGTTAGGGGCCAAATGTTGACTTTTTGATCGGGAGGTCCGATGGGCGAGGGCCAAGGACTGTTACGTAGGTATCGTCGATACGAATCCAACGACAGGCGGCATGCCGAAATCGGAGATCCGACGACGACGTTATGGTCAAGGAAACGAACTAACGAACCGAGGCCGGGATTAAAATAATAATAAAATAATGAATAGTGACCATTGACCCTACACACCTGGATGAGTGACAAGTGTCACTCATCCCTTGAAATCAGAATCCATGTTTTTGGGGGAGACCTCATGATGATGTTTAATTAATTTTTAATTAATTAATTAATCTTTTAATTTCCATTATCCCTCCCTAATTTTCTTAACCGTGTACAACCAACCCAGCTTCTACCCAACCTAAAATCCTCTGCCATTGCTGAACCTGAGAGTGTGATTTTGTGAGCGTTTTGAGTGTGATTTCAACTGGGTAAACACGAGAGAGTGGCAGTGAGGAGGAACTGAGAATTCGAAAGATTGAGTTTTGGGAGGGAAAATCAAATTGGACGAATTGGGCTGTGATGATCGAATTGGAGGTTACAAACATCTTCCTGAGGTTGTGACGAGTCGATCCACATAAAAAACGAGAAGGAATGGTGCCGTTTTGGCTCTGATCGAGCTTGGTGACAGAGGAAGAAATCGAGGCTGAGTCGTGGAGTTTGGGGCTGTGATTGATTCAATTGTTGTAGGGAAATGCTTTCTCATGATCCCACGATGCTTCTGGGATCATCAATTGAAGGAAAACGTTGGAGAATGGCAGAACTCCATTGTTGAACAGTGACGGTGCTCGAGTTTGAGTCGTGACGTTTGAGCACCGGTTTGATGCAATTGATGTGGGGGAATTGTTCCTCATGGTCCATTGATGCTTCTGGAATCATCAATTGGATGAAACCTGCATCAATTGAGGGACTTCCATGATTGCACAGTATCCGGGTGTTCTTCGTGGATTATCATCGAATCGTGGGAATCTGGGTAAGGATTTGTGTAATCAATGTTACAGAACTTAAATTAAACTTAAAACGAAGCTAATGGAATGATCAATTGATGTAATTAAGGCTGAATTGATAGGATTGGAACCGGGTCGTATCGCGGGCAAACTGGACCCGTTTACCAGACATACGGGTTAGATGGTGACACTGTAGCAGGCGCGTGGGTTTCACGCGCAGCCACTCACGGCGGCGCGTGACGGCGCGTGGGCGCGAATCTCGAGGTGAGGTCAACATGACTTCTGTCCTATTTAATGTAACGGACATTTTGGAATTGGTTTCGTGTCGATCGGACACCGTCTCGATATTGTTCGGGATGTCCGAAGGTTTTAAATTAAGTTTAAAAATAAGTAAAAATTCGGGAAAATTACGGGACTTTGATAGGATGTTAATGTTGAGGTTAGTGACCCTCTAATGTGACTTGGACAGGATTGGGAGTCCCGGTGATAGTGGTGTGGCCCGGGAGGGCCGGTGGCACGCATATCGAGGCACACGGTTAAAACGGTCTGTGAGTGGACTTTGGTTTTATAAATCCTATGCATGCTTAAATGTGTTATATGGTTTATATACATGATCTCTATGATGGTATTTGTGAGCATTGATTTTGGATATGTTGCACGTATTTCGAGGTGTTTTCCGTATTTCACGTATATCGGGATTAACGGTTTATTTGTGGTTTTGTGTGCTTGTGGTTAAATAAATAATATGATGAAATGGTTTTGAAATTGGAAATATGAACTCGGGCTTGAGGCCCACTTGTTTTGGAAATTTCGGACTTGGAGTCCATTTGAGAATCGGGCCGGGGGCCCAATTGGTTAATGAAATCGGGCCAGGGGCCCAGTTGATTTGTAAATTCGGGCCGTGGGCCCAGCGGGTTTATAAAGTCGGGCTGCGGGCCCAGTTGGTTTACAAATCGGGCCGTGGGCCCAGTGGTTCATAAAATCGGGCATGAGGCCCAGTTGGATTATAAATGTGATTTTGGGTCAGGGACCCCTATATTTAATAATTGTGATTTTGGGTCAGGGACCCTAAATGGGATTACGTGGTTTTATGGAAATTTCGGGCAGGGCCCATTGTAATGATGTGATAAAAGGATTTAATAAAACTGTTTTCCATATACCATCTGGATACAAGGATATATGATGGTCTCCTCTAGATGTCTGGGACACTGGGGAAGTCACGGTGCATTGCCTGCGAGGGGTCATTATACGGAGCAGCCGGACCGTATGATGACTCAGGAGCAGGATTGCTATGATTGACGTCAGGGACGTCACACATCAGGGATGTCAGATATATGGACCCGGAGAGACCCCCGGGCAGCACGCGTAGCTTATGAAACCGTGAGACATGACGTCAGGGACGTCTAGCATCAGGGATGCTGGTGATGGTAATGGTAAAATACGAATTAATGAAATGGCTTTCCGGATGGATTTATGATTGTGTGATTTGAATTAATGTTCATTTATGGTAGTGGGTGGTGACCCACATGGTCGTATATGTATGGTGGTGGTATTCCACGGTTTTGGGCTGAGTTCCCACACTTGGTTTTTGGCTAACGGTTTTTGGGCTAAGGCCCTAAGGGCTCGGTTGAGCAAACGTTTTGGTTACTGGTTTTTCGTGGCATGCATACGTTTTTATTGGAGGGCATAAATGTCTTATAAATGTATTTGGTAAATTTATTGGTTTTTGTCCACTCACAGCTTTTGGTTTTAATGCCCTTCAGGTTGATCACGGATGCGGTTGCAGCAGGGACTGGGACATTGCACACCTCCTCCATCGATCCTTGCGCACTCTGGATGCCCCGTTTGGGCAGTGGCTCTTGGTTATCCCTTGTCCGACACCCCTTGTTGGACGGGAGCAGGGCACATTCCACGGTAATCCCGGGGGGATTGGGATGGGTCCTGTCACTTTATGTTATCGGGCATGAGTCCTTTTTTTATGGTTTGCTATACTAGTATGTATATACCTTCCTTACGAGCTTATTGATTGGTCTCCTCCCGACGTCGACCTGGAGAGTGACGATCCACAGACCAGAGTGGGTATCCCCATAGGGATCCCATTCCAGGAGTGGGCGTTATGATGTGGTTTTGGACCAGATCTGGAGAGATGCTCGGACAAGATCCGATGATAGAGCCTCCCAGATGGAGAATTTCTAGGAGAAGACTCAGAGTGAGACCCCGAATAGTATGCATACTTATATATATAGAGACATCGTGACTATATCGGGGATGTGTTCCCTTGGGGTTGTGTGCCCCGAGTTGGCATCTTCTCCGGAAGTGCCTAGGATGGGTTATATATGTATATACGTATATGTGTACGAGTTTTCACTGAGACGGCGTTGGGCTGAGACCTACGCGTATTTGGTTTTGGGCTGAGACCCATATGAGATGGCTTTGGGACGAGTTCCCACGTGTTTTGGTTTGGGCAGAGGTCCCATGTATTGATTCGGATTTCGGGCCAAAGCCTAAATGGTTTTATGGTTCATGACGATTTATGAGGATCGAGCATGAACCCTGGAGATGGTTTTCAAATGCATGCATATGTTTTAATGAAGGGGTATAAAGGTCTTTCATGAAATGTTTTTGTAAAATATTTGTTTTGTCCACTCACAGCTTTTGTATTTTGAATGCCCTTCAGGTTGATCGAGGATGCGGGCTGTAGTAGAGATGAGACATCACATTCCTCCTTCGGATCCTGGCGCCCTCTAATAGCCCCGATTGGGTAAATGACGGAAATATCCCTGGTTTGACACTTCGTGTCAGACAGGAGCAGGCACGTCCGATGCTAATCCCAAGGGATTTAGGACGGGTCCTATCACCACATGCCAGACCGTGGATAAAACTGTAATCCACTCGGGGTTTCTAAAGTGCATAGTGACTTGTGGTGTACGCAACGGCATGTGATGTCTCAGTCTCTACTATAGCCTTCATCCGCGATCAACCTAAAGGGTATCAAAAACATAAAAGCTTTGAGTGGACAAAAATAAAAAATTTATAAAACCATTTAACGAAAAGAAATTTATACCCTTTGACACGACCTATCCCAAATCTCCCTGGGATTAACGCGGGATGTACCATGCTCCCATCTGACACGAAGTGTCAAACAAGGGATAACTTGAAACCGCAGCCCATTCAGGGCTTCTAGAGCGCCCCAGGATCTGTGGAGTGTGATGTCTCGGTCTCTACTATCGCCCACATACGCGATCAACCTGAACGGCATTCAAAACCATTAAAAGTTGTGAGTGGACAAAAAATCAATAGCTTAATAAAACACATTTCATAAGAAGTGTAAGACCCGTGTCCTGAAAGGAACGGAGAACGATCCCACATTCTTGTGAGGGGGGAATGGTCTGGAACGGGAATGGTGGTGTGCCTTAAAGGTGTAAGCACACACCTATCTAGTACGAGGCCTTTTGGGAGCTCAGTGGCTTTGGGTTCGGTTGGAACTCCAAAGTTAAGTGAGTTGAGGTTGGTGCAATTCCATGATGGGTGACCCTCTGGGAAGTTGCACCGTGAGCTCCCGAAAACAAAATTGTAAGGGCAAGGAGGCCCAAAGCGGATAATATCGTGCTAGATGAGTCGGGTCCTGACCGAGAAGAGTCGGGTCCTGACCGAGAAGGGTCGGGTCCTAACAAGAAGACATTTATGCCCTTCACCAAAAACCATGCATGCATTCGAAAACCAATAATCAAACAATGTACTTTAATTAAATCATTAGAGCCTTAGCCCAAAACCATAAATTCAAGTATGTGGGAACTCAACCTAAAACCATGAATCCAATCATGTGGGCCCCAACCCAAAACCACCAACCCTGAAATACCATTTCATAAATACAATAAATCTGAAGTACAAATTCATAATCCAGTAAATCCATAAATCACAATCTAATCAACCCCCATTACATACAAATCCTCGTCATCCCAGATGCATGGCGTCTCAGACGCCTGACGTCCCAGACGTCATGTCATGGTCCAAGCTACGCGTGCTACCTGGGGTCTCAACCCAAGTCAATCTCTGATGTCCCAGACGTCTAGCAATTCTGCTCATGAGTCACTATACGGTCTGGTTGCTCCGTGTGGTGACCCCTCGCAGGCAATGCACTGTTACTACTCCAGCATCCCAGATGACTGGAGGAGACAATCCATAGATATAAGGATGGTATATGGAAAACATTTCATAAATCATCTGAAACCGTTGAAATGGACCTATGCTTGGGATTTTGATAAAACCATTGTAATCCACAATCCCATTTCTCCAATCCAAATCCTTTTATCCAAATCCATTTATTGGTCCCCGACCCGGAATCACATTCATAAAACACAATTGGGCCTCATGCCCGATTTCGTAAACCAACTAGGCCCCTAGCCCGATAATATAACTCAAATGGACTTCATGTCTGAGGGTTTCCAAAAAAAATGTGTCTCACGCCCGAGTTCACCTTTTCAAATCTGAAACCATTTCATCAAACCATCACCGAAACCACAAGCACGTAAACTACGGTAAAACCATAAACCTCGATATACGTGCAAATATAGAAATCATCTCGAAATACGTGCAAATATGTAAATCACCAATACCACAATAATCATCATAGAAATCACATATATAAAACATATAAAACAGTTATGCATGCATCACAGTTTAGAAAACAATGTCCACTCACATATTGTCCTAGTTGCTGCCCCGATACGCGTACCATAAGCCTTCCCGCGATAAATCATCGTCCTCGGAATATCCGAACATGTCCAAATCATACTAGAGGGTTACTAACTACTTCAATAACCTCTCCTTAAAGCCCCCTAATTTTATGGGATTTTTAAACATATTTTTCATAGACATTAAACCTTTGGACATCCAAAAATACCTCGAAACAGTGTCTGATCGACACGAAATTAGTCCCAAAATGTTTGTTACATCGAAATGATGATTTCATTTGTTGATCACATGTTCGCTGGTGTATAGTGCATCTTTAACCGTGGTTAAACCGGTCTGAACCAGTTCTCTGCAATTCCGGTTCCGGCCAAGCTTCCACCGTCGGCTTCTCAAGGTCCCGGCCACCGTTAGCCATGCTTCCAAGCTCGTTGGGTTCGTCTCGACATCGGCGACAACATCCAAACCATTCAAACCATCAACAACTAACAAATCATGATTTGCCATTTTTGAACCAAAACAGAGTTCTTAGGAAACCACCGTACCGTGTCGTTGTTACACCTTCGTGGTCACCACCATTATCGTCCAGGCCTCCTCCCCAGCTTCTGTTCATGATCTAGCGTCATCAGTTGAAGATTGAAGGTATTTGTACGGGTTTGCCTCACGGTTCAAGAACGTCATGGGTTTCACGGCCACCGTCCACGACCGTCCACCCCGACAGCCTCATCATCAACGACTTAGTCCCCTTTCCCACTCTCATTCATACACAAACACCAATGGATGAAATTTGAAAGGTTTATGGTGCGGGTTAGATTGTGGTGCTCTGTGTGTGTTTAGTTTTAGGAAGAAAGTGAGAATGATGATCGAATGGGAGGGAGAGAGAGATGAGTAAATAAAATATTAAAATATTAAAATAATAAAAGTCCAACCAATCAACATAGACCCACATTTTGAGGGATGTGTCCAATGGGATGAGTGACAAGTGTCACCCATCCAAGGGTCCCACATTAATTAATTAGCCAATCAGATTTTAATTAATATTTAATTCGAATCCCAAGACGTAAGTTCTCGATTTCGGTCCCGTGACCATAACTTCCCCATCGAACGTTCAATTTCGATGTGCTGCCTGTCTACGTACTCGTGACGTCCCGATCTACGTAACGGTCCTCGGTCCTCGTATGTTTGACTCCCCGGGTCAAAAATCAACATTTTACCCAAATCCAGGGGTAAAATGGTCATTTTACACCGTCCGTTCGAATTCTCTCAACTAATCCCAATTAGTCATACTAAATCCATAATTAATAATTATTAAATCCCGATATTCGGGACGGGTCATTGCACCCTTCACTTAAAAAGCATGCATCCATCAGAAAACAATATCGTAAATACATTTTTAAAAGCAAATCATATGGCTTTTTAAATCAATACACAGTGAAAACATTTATCAATCAAAGCCATTTCCTCAGTAGGGTCTCAGTCCAAATCAATTCTCATAAAACGTCTCAATAGGGCCTCTGCCCGAAACATAGACTCACATCCGGAGTCTCATGAAAACATAATCAACCAATCCTCTTATCCAATATCCAAATCATCTCACTAGTCACAATACCAGCGCTACGCGTACGACTCATGATTACACATCTGAGTATAGGCCAAGCTCGGAGCCTGTGGCTCGATGTCTAGGTGTTCTAACTCAGGCTCGAAACCTCTGGCTCGACGTATGAGAAATTTCCATCTCTGACACTTCTGAGCTTGAGCCTCCCCTTGGAGCTACTCACCTCCAGGCAGTGTCATCATGACCTCTATAGTATCTACGGCGTCTAGAGGCTACCGGAATAGGATCTACGACGTTTAACTGGACCAATCCCATCATAGAGGATGGTAGTGTGGAAAACATTTCATAAATTTTCTCAAAATATCTCAATGGAGCCCACGATCGAACTATAGATCATCAAATAATTTTCCACAAAACCATCATAAATCCAGAACTATTTCATAAATCTAGGATTCCCTGAATCCTATGAAGTCCATACTCGTAAATCCACAACAGGGTCACAAACCCGAAATCTCATATCATAAATAAGAACTGAGTCACAAGCCCGATATATTTCACGTTTCACTCTACTCTAAGTCAAACCATAAACCAATTGAGACATATACCCGAATATTATTTCCAAATTTTCACAATTCAAATCCCTTTTTCAAATCACTTTTGACTGTAATCCAAGTTAAAGTCAATATCCAACTGGGACTCAAGCTCGAAATAGTATTTCACGTATCTCCGTGAAACCATTCAAAACTAATAGTCAAATCCTTAGTTTCATCCTTCTCCATGAAACCATTAAAATCACGTAAGCCCAAGTATCATATAAAAATATAAATCTCGAAATACGTGTAATATCACATTTTCTATGAAAATGCCAATTCATCAACACAAATAACATTTAAAAAATATGAAATCAATGCATCTCAATTCATGTTCATAAAACATATAAAACTGTTATGCATGCATCATTTCATAAATTAAAGTCCACTCACAGACTGTCCAAGCTGCACACTCTCAATCCAAATAATACCCAAAGGTCACTATCAACCTTTACAAGTCCAAATCATAAACCCTCAAAACTCTCAGAACAGTAAACGTATCCCGAACACCCTTCTTGGAGCTAAAAACCTCCAAATGACCTCTGATCGACTTGAAACCATCACCATTGGATTCAGATCGTCAAAAATTTCCGAACAAGACTAATTTGACCTCGAAATTCATGCCCATACACCTTCACGCGCCAGTCAAAGTTCGGTCAACAAAAGTGAACGCTAGTCAACTGTTGACGTCAGCTTTTGACGTGGCACCCTACCACATGTCATTGACTACCTCTAACACCTCTTAGCCACGTGTCACTGCTTATGTTATTGATGACGTGGGATGCTGACATCATCATGCGATGTCATCATCTCACCGGAGAAGATAACCTTCACCATCGTCTGCTTCGCTGGCCAGTAGCCGAGAAACCACCATTGTTGGCCGATTTTTCATACCTTCATAACTCTCTCAATACTCATCCAAATCCTACATTATTTATATGGAAATCTACCTACTCGAGCCAAGGAATCCCAAATATGAACCCAGAATTGAGAGAAAGTGCCTGGTTTTCAAGATAAAAGCTTCCAAAGTTTTGGCCATACATTGAGTCCATGTTCTGGCCATACATAGCATCCAAAACTGTCCGTATTTTATCCGATAGACTCCCCTAACTTCCCAGAACAAGAATAGGGGCTTAGAATCATGTAAAAACATCTAAATTTGAAAACCCAAAAATCCACCCTAAACAGTTCACAGTTTTCCGTGGGTTTTCTAGCCACCACACAGCTCCGCCGTCCTCCGTCGACTCTCTTGGTCTCTTAGTCTCACTCTTCACTCCTCAAAGCAAAAGAAGGGAGAAGAAGATGATGGTTTGTGGGTGTGGAAGGGGTTTTGGGTTTGGATGTATGAAGAAGAAGAAATGGAGATGATGATGCATGAATTAATTAAAAAGGGGCAATAAGGTGAGTGACAAATGTCACTCATCCTATGGTCCCAAAATAGATATTTTGGCTCCAATTTTCAAATCCCGAAGTCAACTATCTTAGTTTTTGTGTAACTGTGAATAGTACAAAAAATCGTCCTAAACCCTTAACTTTCTCGTATGATGTCCGATTTCGACGTGCCGCCTGTCTATGGACTCATATTGTCTTGATATACAAAATGGACTTTGATCCACGTGCCAATGACCTCCCGGCTCAAAAGTCAACTTTTTGCCCTTTTAGTGGTAAAATCATAATTTTACCTTAATCGTCTGATAATCCTCAATTAATTCCCAATTAGTCTCGATAGTAATTAATCCTTAATTAATCCCGTAGATTCAGGATGGGTCATTACAATCTACCCCCTTAAAAAATTTTGTCCTCCCTATCTAGTTAGAGGCTTTCTGGGTTCACGAGATGAGATAAAATCCTTTGGGCGGGGGTGGGTTGGATCAGCGGCGCCGAAAGGGACAATATCCGGCTAGGTAGAGGGATGTCTCTATACTAGAAGATGCCTTTTGGGGATGGGACCCCCAAAAGCAAAGTCATGAGGGCAGAACCCATGTGAGCTAGGCCCAACAGGTACGAGGCCCAAAACGAACAATATTCGACTAGTAAGGGCGGGGCGTGACGTTGTGCCTTAGAGAACAATCATAGGATACATAGTATGAATTGATTACATGTGCCTCAACAAAGCAACCATAAATGATCACTTCCATTTCCATTCATCGATCAAATGTTTGAAAGGTTATCCAGTCATTCTTATTATTGATTTCTTGATGGTTATTCTGGTTACAATCAAATTTTCATAGCTAAAAATGACCAAGATAAGATGACCTTCACTTGTTCTTTTGACACTCTTCCTACAGGAGAATGCCTTTTGACTTATGCAATGCCTCAGGTATGTTCCAAAGATGCATGGTTTCTATTTTGTCTGAATATGTGGAAAAGATAATTGATATTTTTATGGATGATTTCAATGTCTTTCCTGATAGTTTTGATTCATTCTTAGAATACTTAGAATTAATCTTGTAAAGATGTGTTGGAACTAACTTAGTACTCAACTGGGAGAAATGTCACTTTATGGTTAGAAAAAGGATAGTCTTAGGGCATATTATCTTGAAAAAAGGAATAAAAGCTGATAAAGCTAAGGTTGATCTTGTGAGGTACTTACCTTCTCCCACTTTGGTGAAGGAAATTTGTTCAATTCGTAGTCACACGGGTTTTTATAAGAGATTTATTAACGAATTTTCCCACAAAGAAAGACCCTTGTGCCAATTTCTTTTGAAGGAAACTCCATTCGTCTTTGACGTGGAATGCATTCAAGCTTTTGAGAAGCTTAAGGAACTTTGGACCACGACAACCATCCTATGTGCCTTGATTGTTCCTTGCCATTTGTGTTGATGTGTAATACCTCTGATTATGTTGTTGGTACAGTGCTAAGACAAAGGAAAGACAAGAAGCCGATTGGAATCTACTATGTGTCCAGGACCCTTAATGATGCTCAGATGAGCTACACTACCACTGAGAAAGTATTGCTTGTTGTGGTATTTTCTTTAGATAAATTTCGTTACAAATATAAAAAAAAATAAAAAGAATAAACAAAACGCATAGGATGGGAACAAACACAACACATAGTGCAAGAAAACCACTTCCCAGACAAATTTCAAAATTTCATGAATAAAAGGAATCATCAATAAATAATTGATAGACAATATAATTAATAACAAAACCAAGATTAGTGCCTCTGGTAAACTTTGGTGTGTAGCCTGAATCCAATTCATTCCATTACCCATCGCCTTTAACCCTCTAAGTCTCTTCTTGGAGATATTCTTCTCTCTAATCTCATACCTCTCCAGGGTCAGAACGTAGAGCCATAGCCCGAGGCTTACCGGATTGAGGGTGCGTTGAATGAACTTTGCTAGCTTTGTGGTTCTCTAGGAGAACTTTGATATTGAAAGTCAGGGTTGAGAACTTGAAATAGGATGACTGTGACTGCACGAAAAAGAGAGGGGGAGAGAGAGAGAGAGAGAGAGAGAGAGAGAGAGAGAGAGAGAGAGAGAGAGAGAGAGAGAGAGAGAGAGATAGATAGAGAGAGATAGAGCAAATAGGCGTTATATGGCTGAAAATGAAAGAGTGGTAAATTGGATGGACGAGGATCGAACTCGGGACCTTAGGGAGTGTACTTTTTTTTTGAACAGTAACTCGCGCGTTTATTTTAGACAACAGTTGCTTGTTTTACTGATGCTAAATCCTTTTTATTTGCAATAGAAAATTTTTACTGTTGTAAAATTAGGGGCAAAGACAACAGTATAATTCATTATTGTTGTTATATTATACATTAAACAATAGTAATTATCAAACTGATGTCAAAACTAGTATAGACAACAGTTTTATAAATTTTGTTGTCAATGTAGTGTTGCCTAAGGTAAATTTGGTGTAGTGTTTAACCCCTCGTTTTACTGAAAACCCAAAAACAATCATATTATACTTGTACGTAATACAGGAGACGATAACATCAATTTAATCACAAACAATAACCCAAATTTGTACGTTTTACGAGAAATAATAATAAAATAATCAAAACTCATAATACCTGAGACGGTGGGACAAATCCACATAGAAAAAGAGTGACAATGAGAGGAAAATTGAGGAAGATAGGCCTCTACACCCGAAGACCCAAACCCGTGGAAGCTCCAACCTTCTAAAATTCGAAATCAAAGAAATAGACTGTGATGATTTAAATTGAGATTCAATTAAGTCTTCTGGGATCGATTGGAATGTTTTCAGCTCAAATTTGAGAAGAATTGACACAGAATGAGCAAGAACACGATTGGTGACGGTTCTGAAATCCCATGGCTGAGTTCGAATCATTAAGGGTAAGATGAACTCAAATTGAACTTGAATTCATGTTTAGAATGAATATATGATACTTCATGTGTGATTAATTTAAGGAAATTTCTTGAAATTGGGTGGAACCCGATTAAGAACCCATCGGGTATTCACTTCGAGTCGAGTGATTTGAGGAGCAATTTCATGAAACCAACGATATAGATATAGAATTAAGCTTACTAAGATGCATATTAACGTTTGAATTGTCGAAAAGGATATTTTGACTTAATAGATGAGTCAATGATGATTTCTGGATTATTTTAATGTTTCAAATGAGATTTTACGGATTTACGTGTAAATGGTATTTGGGCTTGAGACCCGGTCGGGAATGATTTTGACTTGGTTTGAAGTCAAGGATTTGATTGAAATCTTTTGGGCTGTAATCCCGGGATGGTTTTCATTTTGATTGTGAGTGCCCAGAGGGTCGGAGCTAGGGGATCACCCAGACGACCGGAGCTTGGGGATATGATTGTGAGTTGTTTCTATGGTAAGCCAGCTTCTCGGATGCGACTGAACCTGGATGTACCACTCGGATGTGTCTGAGCCTGGGGATGTGTTCGCCCAGATGTGACTGAGCCCGAGGGTAGAGCCCAGATGTGTCTGATCCCGAGAATGTGGTTGGATGTTGGCCTACGCGTAGTGCGGATGTGACTGTGAGATTGATTGTGCAATTGTGAGTAGTGTTGTTTGATGTTGATTGTGATTGTGTACTGGTATTGGGTATGGGTTTTGTCTTTGTGGCCAGATGATTATGTTTTCATATGTTTGGCTCGAGAGCCGGGATTTGATATTGTTCATGTGCTTTGGCTGGAAAGCCAGTGATTGTTATACATATGTTTTTCCCTATGCATGCATGGCTTGATAAACTGGAGGGTAAATGAGGTATTTTGAAATACGTTTCAAATGATATTATTTTTTTCCACTCATACCTTTGTTTTTTATGACCCTCCAGGCCATGGCACGACGTTCGGGGATAATCGAGAGGCGGAGGCATGAGTGGAAATCAGTGCAGTTATCCCTTGTCTGACAGGTGCTAAAGGGTAATTTTGGGAATTCATTTGAATTGTCAGACAGGAGTAGGATCGGGCACGGTTCTCAAAGTCCAGTTGGGACGGGTCCTGTCATCAAACCTGTTAGGGACATGTGGTAGGATGCGTGGTACCAGTCAAGGTATGCCACATGGCAGGCTATCAGAGTTGTCAGGTTGACCTCAGTAGGTGACTTCAACAACTGATGTCAGCGTTGAACAGTGTGACGTCAGTGTTGACTGCCTTTGACTGGCGTTGACCAGGCGCTTGAGAGATTTGGTTGGCACTTGAGGGCTCGTGGGTACAAACTTAGAGGCCAAATTGGTCGTTTTCGAATGTTTTCGATGATCTAAATTTAATGGTGGTGGTTTCAGGTCGATTGGAGATCTTTTGGTAGGTTATTTAGAGGTTTTTAGTCTTGAAAAGTGTGTTCAGGACACATTACCTGTTCTAGAAGTTTTAAGGGTTTATGGTATAGACTTGTATAGGTTGATAGTGACCTTTGGGTATGATTTTGACAGGTTCAGACGTTCCAAAAATGTTGGATTAGCCTCGGAGTGGCTTACGGTGCGGATTGTGAGCTCGCAGCTTGAATAGTTTGTGAGTGAACTTTGATTTATGAAATTATGTTTGTATAACGGTTTTATATGTTTTATGAACATGATTTCAGATGCATTAATTACATATGATTTGTGTTGAACATTTGGCATTTTAGTAGAAAATGTGATATTGCACGTATTTCGAGATTTTTGTTTTTATATGATACTTTGGCTTAGGCTGAGTATTCTACTTTCTTACGATGTGTATGATTTGAATCATTTCACAAAATATATTGGCCTAGTGACCTAGTACTGATTCTCAGTTCGATAATGACTTTGACTTGGATTACAGTCAAACGTGGGAAAAGTGATTTGAATTGTGAAATGGTTTTCAGATTTAGAAATAATGTTTGTGTCCCAGTTTATTTGTGGTTTGACTTAGACTATAGTCAAACATGGAATATATCAGTCTTGTGACTCAGTATTGATTCATTAAATGATATATCGGGCTTGTGACCTTGTTATGGATTTACGAGTTTGGATTTGATAGGATTCGAGGAATCCTGGATTTGTGAAATGTAACACTGTTTTTATGATGGTTTTGTCGGAATTGATTTGATGAACAATATTTCAAGAGTGGGCCCCATTGAGATATTTTGAGATGATTTGTGAAATATTTTTCACACTACCATCCTCTATGATGTGATTAGTTCTGTCAAATGTTGTAGATCCCATCGTGGTAGCCTCCAGCCATCGTAGATCTTGGAGAGGTCACGATGACACTACTTGGAGGTTAGTAGCTCCGAGGGGAGGCTCAGGCTCAAGAGTGTAAGAGATGGACGTTTCTTAGACATCGAGACAGGGGTTCCGAGCCTATTATTGCCATCGCTCAAACGTCGAGCCAGGGATTTCGAGCCTGAGTTAGAGCACCTAGACGTCGAGCCACGGGCTCCGAGCCTAGTGTATACTCGAATGTGTAATCCCGAGTTGCACGAGTAACGATGATATCATGACTATTGAGATGATTGTTGGATATTGAATAAAGAGGATTGGTTGATTTTATTTTCATCCGACTTCAGATGTGAGTCAATGTCTCGGGCAGAGGCTCTATTGAGATTTTTATGAGAATCTACTTGGGTTGAGACCATACTGAGGAAATGGCTATGATTGAGAAGCATTTTTCACTGTGTATTGATTTGAAAAGACATTTGATTTGCTTTTAAGAAAGTATTTAAGATAATATTTTCTGATGCATGCATGTTTTTTATGGGAAGGGTATAAATGTATTTTCATTAAATGGTTTTATAAATTGATTATTTTTGTCCACTCACAGCTTTTATGTTTTTGATACCTTTCAGGTTGATCGCGGATAAAGGTTGTAACAAAGACCGAGACATCACATGCCACTGCGTACTCCACAAGTCAGTGCACACACTCTGGAAACCCCGAACGGGTTACGGTTTTATCCCTGATCTTGCACGTGGTGTCAGATAGGAACATGGCACATCCCACTATAATCCAGGGGGATTGGGATGGGTCCAGTCAAATTAATATCAGATCACTAGGTTGCTTTTGTGGTGTTGCGCATGTGTCGGATGTGATGTCTCTACGATAATGACAACTCGTCGTTATCAACCTGATTGTGAGGGTAAGAATAGAATGATTAAGTAGGAATGAACACCAGATAGGTTCTGTTTGGCACAAATACGTAGTGTTTCAGCATGTCAGACCTAAGGAATGCCGAGTTTCTTATGGTCCCCGCGGCTTCCAGCCAGGCTTAGAGTTATGAGTGGATGGGATCCTCGGATAGTAGTGACTCGCTGATTGGATATCAGTTATCCCAGTATGGTGACTTCTTGAAGTTGAATAGTTGAGGAGTGGAAGGTGCTTGGTGTCACCTGACGTTAATGAGTGAGTAGCAAATTTGGTGGACCCGTGTTAGTGTTATGGGTCAAGTCATGTTGGCTGAGAGAGCTAGTGTGGAGCCTCGAGATGATCGAGTTGGCTATAGATCGAGAAGGTTGTTGATCGAGACGATTGTGAGTATTAAGTTGTTTGTGGATCGAGAGCGAGTTTGGATTAGTGTCAACCAATTATGACAATTAAGATTGGATTCACTCAGAATGGATGAGTGGTGGTGCGAAATATATAAGCACACAAATTAAACCCTCTTGTGACAATTATAGTAAAGAATGTAAGTGGGGATCGTTCTAGACCGGGGATTAGGAGGGATTGCTAAAAACTTGACAACTGACTTAAAAACGTAAAAACAAAGTTTAAAACACTAATCTTGACTCAAAGAATGCAAAACTAAAGTTTAAAACACTAAAACAAACCAAAAACTCAAAACATCAACCAAAAGACTCAAAACTGCCTTAAAAACACTTTCTGGGAAGTTTTGACCACCTAACACTAATTTGGATGAAATTGGGTTATAACTTGAATCAAAACACTTAAAAACACAAACTAAAACACTTTCTAACTAATATGACACTTCAAAATAAAGGGGGACTTGGTTTTGACGAATTTGAAAACAAAGAAAACAGATTGTAATTCATACAGATTGTAAAACGAATTTGGATGAAACTATTGATGGAAGGTTAGCTAGAGGGTTCTTCTCCACACACGACATACTTGCACATAAACCAATTCTCAGTTATTCTTTCGATAAATCATGGAACTCAACACCCCAGGTTAATTAGGTCCGCTTAAATTAACCTTCAAGTTCTCCTTAAGTTATTGAATTGGATGGGAAAGCGCATACAACAATTCAACACATTCTTCAAAAGTCCTTTACGTGAAAAGCACAATAAAGATACAATCAAAGATCATTAATGACAGGACCCACCCCGATTATCGCCTCGATAATCGAGAAGCATCCTGCTCCCGTCTGACAATCGAATCCCCAAAAGACCGGAAAACTAATTAATATTACAACACGCCCATTGTCAGACTAGGGAGATTAAACAAAATACATCCGACTGGACGTCAAGTCCACAGTTTCACAGAGCAATATTACAAAACAAGTTAAAGAAACAAGTCATACTCTGTGAACTAACTACTCCGCAACGGAAAAATTTATGCCTCTGCCTCTGCCTCGGCGCTTGCCCCCGCACTTGTACCACGACCTGGAGGGAATTTAAAACAACAAAGTGTGAGTGGACCGAAACATAAGTTTTAAAGGAAAACAGTTTTTCCGAAATCGGGTTTGCCCTCCAGTTTTGTAACACGCATGCATAACCAAATATTCAAATTTTGCATATTAACTTTTGAAAACTCTTTTTCCGAAACACGTGAAAAACGTTACAAAGGATCGCCAGAATTCATGTAAAAACCATTTAATAATTCCAGGTTTCAGAAACCGTCATTTTGAACGTTAATTGCACAAATCAAGTAAAACGTGAATCAATAACCACAATTATGCCGTTGGATCCATCCGAGTCTTTAAACTCAATTTTAGGCCTTCCCGGGATATCAACGAGTCTTTAAACTCAAAACATGATTAACAGGCCTCGGGGGTATCATAATAATCGAGTCTTTAAACTCACGAGTCTTTAAACTCAATTCGGGTCTTTAAACCCAATTTTCGGGCCCGCCCCCGTCATCAACATACCGGGTCTTTAAACCCAAAACCAGATCCAACCATTAACCAGGTCTTTAAACCCAAAACCGTTTTCAACTCAATAAACCAGGATTCATCACAAACCTTTTTCCAACATTATTCCGAAAACATTTCTCATCATGACAGGACTTATGTCCGAACTCACATGCAAATTCCAACACATGCAATTTCCAAAAATTACTTCACAATGTGATCAAACATCATAAATCCGAAACATGCATATTCATATCTAGGTACTTCATCAAAATCATCACGCATGCATAAGAAAAAACCGTAATCTCGAAATGCGTGAAATACGATAAATATCTCGAAAAACGTGGAAACATGTAAGACCGATATATCATATCACCATCATAAAATCATAGGTAAAAACCATGAGATAAATAAGCAAAATAGTCATGCATGCCCAATTTAGAAATCAAAAGGGTCCACTCACGGTTTTAGGACGCGTCAATCGTGTCCCGCGTGCTCCTCCGTAGCTTCGGAAGTTTCCGGGCCTATAAAAATGTACAAGAAAGGTTACAAACATCCTCAAATAGCTCGTAAGATTTTTCCCTAATTTCCCGGATTTTTCGGCAAAATAAACCTTAAGGACCTAAACTTCCGGGCTCCCGAGATTATCCCGAACGACTCCTGAACAACTCGAATCCTAAAGGGAAAATGTTAATTAGACTGAAAGGGACAATTCCCATGTTGACCGTGATCGGAGATGACATTGCACGCGCCGTCACGCGCCGCCCAAAGTGGCTGCGCGTGAAGACCACGCGCCAAGCTACAGTGTCATCGCTCTTACCCGGATAGTCTGATAAACGGGTCTGTTACCCGCGACTCAACCCGACCAGTTCAATCTCAATTCTCAATCAATTCCTCTCGTTTTTGATCCTATTATCTTCTCTAACTCATTAATTTCAGGTCTGTGTTAATGATTAGCCTCGACTGACACCAAATCGACCCAACTCAAGCTTGAACAGTCGAACAAGTCGACTTCTGGAACTCACCCTACACGGTTCCATTCCCAAATTAACTTCACCAGTAGCATAAAGGGACCCATACGAACACAATGGCACTAATAATTTAGCTCGCCGTTACCTGGAAGTCGTCGTCCTCAGTACTGGTTTTCCCCTGAAACTGAGACTCAGGTTCCCGGCCAAACTGTCCTCCTCCTCCTTCAATTCTTGCACGGTTGTGCTCGAAGTGGCCCCAGAAGTCTAACACGGCCCTTGGTTTCGATCAACATGCTCCAGAAATTGAATGGGATTTTTCCCTCCAACTGGTTCTTCTCTGAACTGGTACCTGGGCTCCTGAGCAATCCTTGCTCGATTTGCTTGATCTCGTGCACGGTTATGCTTCTGCTTCTCCCAGAAAACTCTCAGTGTGTCTAGTTTGGTCCCAAAACCAGTAGAAACTGAACTCTGAGATTCCCCCCAAAAACCCGAAAATGGTTCTTCACTGGTTCTCACAAACTCAACCCTCTCACTGATGCACAAATGACCCCAATTCAATCCTCACTCCATTCCCATACACGGTTAGTCGATCGGTGTGGCCAGCAGCCCGTGGGAGACCAACTGGGGTCTCTGAAAATGTCTCCCACGCACACAAAAACCATGGCCATTCCTTGCACTCTTGTGCCCTGAATTCTGCCCAAATCGTGCACCAAGGCCACTCAGTCATGCTTCCACTACCTAAATCCACATAAACAAATTGTCGGAGCCCTTCCACTAGCCATAAACAATTGCACGCACAAGACCCACGGCCGTGCACTCTGTTTTTTCACGGTGGTGAACAGTAACCACCGTGAAATGACCAAAATGCCCCTCTGTGCAATAATTACCAAATTGCCCTCCAACTTCCGTGAGCCATAACTCGGTCATCCGACGTCCGTTTCAAGCGTGCCGCCTGTCGTTGTACTCGGGGCGTCGAGACGAACATAACGGTCTTCGAGTCAAATGAATATCAATTGTCAAACAAAAGGTCAACTTTTTGCCATATAACGTCCAAATTACGATAATGCCCCTGGACTTCCGAACATCATAACTTTCACCCTGTTCGTCCGAATCGAACGTGCCACCTGTCTATGAACTCGTGACGTCCCGAACTACGTCACGGTCATCGCTCAACGTCCGTTCGACCTCCCAATCAAAAAGTCAACAAATTGACCACACAAAACACAGGGGTAAGAACGTCATTTTATTCAATATTTTATAATATTACATTTCCAGAACGTCCCGGGCGTTACAATTAAGCAATATGAGAACTATAAGTATTGACGAGGCATTCGTACTATGATGAGCATGAAACTCGTGCCAAGAATTCATTTAACGCGATCGTTTATAAGCAACCTCCACTACTTGTGAATATAAGATTGTAACTATTAGGTGAAACTCCCGTATACTCTAGCATCATATTCATGCATGAAAACTAAGCGTGCACTCTTAATAGACATACACGAATAAGTTATCAATCAAGCAGTTAAACGAATTGAATTCACAACTTATGAAATCACAACTAAAGGTAATCAATTCATATTGCAAGTATGTACATGGTTTCGAGTCACCCCCTAACTAAGAGGGGTTTAGTTCCTCATACTCACAACACAGAGATTATTGAATTGAAACATTGAGAATAAAAGAAAGAAAACACCAAAATGTTCCAGCAATCCTCAATTGAATAGCAAGCACATTCAAGGCACTCCTCCTTCCTCTTTGCTGCAGCACAAGGGATAGTGGTGAATTGTGGTGGTTATGGATGATGTAGAATGGTGGAAAAGTGTCTAGGATGGGTGTATGGCACATAAATGAAGGTTTAGGGTCAGAAAATATGGAGATTGGTGAAGGATGGTGGGTGCAGAGAATGGGTGAAGGTTTTTTGACGTGAATAGTGAGAGAATGGTTGAGTCTGAATGAGTCC